>CM040628.1:65706197-65862089 GCA_022817965.1 Solanum lycopersicoides | reverse complement strand
CGTATCATGCACATCTTATGATCAATAGACAAATACTATAATATTATATATTTAATTCACATAAGGTCTTCCTACAATGCAATAGACACTAAGGTCTACATCATTAGGGAAAACAAAAGGAAGTTCATAATACGACAAGAAGTTTAGAAAAACTCTACGACTCATCATGTCATAAGATTCTCATCTTTCATTTTAAATGGCAAAAAAAAACAATATCATTTTCTACATTCCTTATCATGTTCATATTCTAAATTCTACACATTTTCAACAACATCCAATCAAATGACAATTAGTAAGTTCCCCAATGATACAATAAGTTGCCTAGTCTTTATAACGAGCATGCTTTCAAATCCAAAAGTGTAACATTTAGACATTTGATGGAACAAGTATGGAATTATAAGAAACAAAGCTTTACCAACTCATTCTTCATAAGCATGCATACTATATTTACAACTCAAGTCTCCACAAAAGACTCCAATTTATACTAGCAACCCATCACGTACCATTTATATGCAAAGGAAACAATGCACACTTTTAATCACATATACTCATAGAATAACATACTTTTACAGATAGTCATTAACAATCCAAGTTCAAATCAAATATTTGGCTACTATCATCCAAAACCATATAGGAATACACAATTTAAGAGAAATCACTTTAACCACCATAACTCTAGCATGCTTCAACTATATCATGGCATACATTATTCGACATATCATGCTATTTCACATAGATTTCATATATTGCCATAATTGGCATCACATCATTAATATAAGAGATACTTCATATAAAGCAAGGTAAGATGACCAATCATAATCCTCATAGAGTTAACAGGTGCAATGATCAAGTAAATCTCCATAACTTCACTAAACCAAGTAACCCAAACAAGAACTACAATTAGCATCATACTCCACTTATCTATAACCTTCATGCATGAATAACTCCAATTCTTTAGCTCACTAGGCTATTTACATGTTTACAAGAATAGAGATCATCTCATAGGACATTCACATTTATCATCATACACATACATAGTATTAACCTCTTAAGGTCTCCATCAAGGAAAACTAGTGCAAGACATAGGTAGAGTCCCATACCCTACCTAAGTCTAGTTAACCCTTCAAGTCGCCTTAGTTAGTATATACATCATCAAATAAGACAAGTGTCACCTTCACACATACTCATTCAAACCATAAAACAAAGATAAGCACTCAACTCACCTTTTCTCCCTCAAGCATATAGAGTAACTCTCATCCAAGCAATCATATCTAAAAGCCACCGGACAAGAAAACATAAGAGAGAGATCTTATAAGAATAAGTTCTATGGCACGATATGAGATTGATGAAGAAGGGAAACTCTATCGTCCTATAGCCTCTCGTACCATTAAATGTGTCGCGACTCACCACCAATGATACGAGACTCTACTAGACGTGGCAATATGAGACTTTTTAGAACCTAAAACCGCTTCATAAACCTCATGCTCTGATACCAAGTTTGTCACAACCCAAAAGTATACCCTAGAAGATAGGATACAATCTTGGATTGTAACCGGTCGTCGACCTCTCGGAGGTCTAAGACAAGCCTCTCATATCATTCATTGCATTGGCATAGTAAATTTAGCGAAAATTTAAAACTTTTCATAGCACATCATATGCTAGAAACATCACATCGTATATATATAAAATAAGACATAATACAGATTTAGACTCTAAGTCCCTTTGCCATCTTAGACTCAACAACTTTAGAGTACATTAAGGATAAAACCTTAAGACATAATACAAAGTATACATTACTAATAGACTTTACAATAAGGACATTAGTAGGACATCCTTGAACTTAAGGATTCCTTTCCTTGAGCTTGGGAAATCACCTATCAAGCTCCTCAATCATAGACCTTCTTTAAGCATTCCAATACCTACACTTTGTGTAAAAAGTAAAGAAGAATGGGATTAGCACAAGAATGTACTAAGTATGGCAACCATGCGAAAACATGCATTTAAAAGGGACATTTCCTTTGAAATCATACTTCATGCCATTTTGAGTAAATCATCATAAAACCTTTATCAACATCATTATATCATCCACGTACTTCATAGCAACACATTCAAAGGCCAATCATCATATGAAAGAGCACATATAGAATATAAGTACACATAAAGGTCACTTTATAGTGAACTCACCCTTCTTAGCATTTAACTCTTTCTTTCAATTCATTAATCTCCTAAGTAATCTTTAGGGATACTTGGTGCAATGCATCACCTTAGGAACACAAGAGAATACCATACATAGCATTTACACAAGACAACACATGCCATCATAAAAGTATAGTACAATATAATCATAGTCAAACCAAGACTACAATATCATACATAAAGGACACATACATAATCATAAGTATTAAGGTACCTACCTAAGACTTCCTAAGGAGTCACTTGTGCAATGTATAGATGGGTTCATTACTTCCACCTATCCTAAGTAACTTACCTTAAGTCCTCCTAGTTAGGATCCTATTCAATTACTTCCATTGTCCATTTTACTTTAGGGAAACCATAGCCTTAACCGACACTAAGACCATGGGTGCAAATCATGGAATTTGGTGTTGTAGAGCCTTACACCAAAGGAAGGTGTTCCTACCTAGCCAAGGTAGAACATTAACATATATGCTAGCATATCAAGTAATTTACTTTGCTAGATCCTATGTGGCAAGCATAGTTTATGGAACTAAGATATAGGTATTCCCTCTATATACCATTTGGTAATGGGGCCTCACCTCATGAGATAACATGAGTGAATATTCCTCAAGGAAAGTCAACACTTCATGTAAGTACATAGGTGAGTATTCCTCTAAGGGAAGTCAACACCATATGTAGGTCCATAGGTGATTATTCTCTAAGGGAAGTCAACACCATATGTAGGTCCATAGGTGATTATTCCTCTAAGGGAAGTCAACACTCTATAAGGGACAAATGGTGAATATTCCTCTAAGGGAAGTCAACACCTCTCAATGTCAAGTTCACTCGGTGCTAAGCTAAGTTCCCTTTATTGAAAAGCCTTTATTACAATTTGTTTATAAAACATAGTCTTAGGATATTCATCATTCATATGCTTATAGCATATTCAAGCACCTATCTAGTTTTGGAGTATTCTTGGGCCCTCCTAGTTGGACCTCTTCTCCTAGCTAGATCATCCATGTGTGTGAGTGTATATATAGATGTGAGCAAACCTTTCACATAACACATCAAGTCACACATGTTCATATATCAATGCATAAGTCTATAGGCATAACTATATGAGCAATCCTTTCATATAACCTACTAAGACACTATACACATTCATACTTCATCATATCATATTCATAACATGTTCATATAATCATCCTTCATATGCATAAGAACCAAACCTAGGAACTATCCTATCAAGATATACATGTGCAATGCATAGACAAGGTCCCATACCCTTGTCCATACTAGTACACCTATCAAGTCATCCTAGTAAGGGAATACAAATCATACATTCATAAGCATCACCTTGATATGCATAGTAGTAGACATTAGTGAATATGAGAACTACCTTTCATTTAGACCCAATGACTCATACTACTTGTAATATGCATGTAAGTGAGAGTGTGTGTACATTTACCAACATGATCACATAATGGCCATCAATAACATCTTAAGTCAGCCACACTATTAGAACACATTATACTTCAAGCACATAGCACACAACACATAATAGCATAGGAGACATGACAATATATACCATGAAATCAAGACTCCTAACTTTAGCTATTTATACTTCCGTATAAGGGGTACATGGGTAGAGGTTATTAACCACTTTAACACATTAATGGCAGCACCTATACAATACCCTAACATAATTATACACACGCTCATACAATAGCCACACCACCTAATTCACAACTAGAATAGGAAAGTAGGCATAAGCTTCTCATAGTATCATCTTAATCACATGTTCATCAGTTCATCAATATGCCTTCAAGGACATGGTCAACACATATATAATGACAATAAAGTAAACACCGCCACCATAAGTGGACCATACCACACAATGCCATACAAGGCTTCATCAACATTACTCTAAAGAATAGAGAAGTAGAAGAGTAAAGAGAATAAGCAATCTTACCAATTTCTCACCCTTTGATCATCATTGATCAATACACCTTATTCATCATTAAGATACATATATGGCAGTAGCTAAATGTACTTTAAACATATAAGAAATCATGTACGAGTCGCTAAAAGATTATACCATAACGTCATACATCATATCAACATACTAGGAAAGTAGGATAACATAGATCATTAGCTATCTTCCCTAACATTGATTTTAGACCATAGTTCATACATAAGTATAAGGCAGTATCTCATTAGATAATAAATCAAGCCTAAGTCATGCATCATCTAATCACAATTCAAGATCCATCACATACTTAGCCTCTTGACTTCATAGCCTAAAAGAATCTATACCAATTCATGCAAGATCTTCTTAATTAGATCATTAAGGATTTATACCTATAAAATTCATCCATTACATCACCCTAAAACAGTAGCTAAAGCAGTTCATACATAATCAAAAGTCTACTCAACCGATCTCACAATCGACTTCAAGACAACATGTAGAAACATAGGCTATTCATGTTCAATTCTTCATATATTTATCATCATGGACTGATCATCATCAATTCAACATCAATTAATGTAAATAACAATAACCACAAGCAATTCAACATAAGAGAATCACCAATTCATCAAGAATAAGCCATAATCACAAAGCCCATGCAAGAGCTAAACCTAATTTTTTGGAAGGAACATGGTTTCATCATGCAATTGAAGTGAAATCACATTCAAATCATCATATTAATACTAATTCATCAAGATTTAATCTTTAGAAACGTTTTGAGAAAGAACCCATGGCTAGATTGGAAGATTGGAAACTTGTTCATAAGATTTCTTTGAAAAACATTGAGAAGACTCTCCAAGTGAAAGGTTACTTAGAGATGAAGGATCACCATACCTTTTATTAGTTGAAAACCTCTAAAACTTCATGATTCATCCATGGAAAACCCAGCTTGAATCTGTTCTTGAGCTTCACCAACAATGGTGGTTTTAGAGAGAACATTTTTGGAGAGAAAGGCTTAAAATATGTGAGAGGGTTTGGGAATGGGTTAATCACGTTTTTAGGGACTTATATACACCTAAAATTACTTAATTAAACCTATTATAGTCAGGTTAGGACGTGGGGTGAATTTACCATTCACCCCTTTAAGTGGCAGCACGCAGGCAGCCAACTCGCAGGCAGCCGCGACGTGGCCCATGACGGGGCGTCATGGCCATGACGGGCCGTGGCAGCCTTCCGTCGCAGGACACTTAGCCAATTTCTTGGCTCACAACCTGACCAAGGCAAGTCTCCTTCGACGAGACCTGCTTGACGGTCCGTTGGGGGCCCAACGGTCCGTCATTGGGTCCGTCAAGAGACACTGCCCAGGCAGTGTTTAGGCAGCCTTGAGGTCCTTCTTTTGGGGCCTCTTGTGGGGCCCTTTAGAAGTCGTACCCGGACGTTTCCAACGCGATTACAAACCTTAACATGTTATAGACCTATCACATAAGTTTCATCCAAAACAAACACCTACAAGACGTCCAAACAGCCTTGACCCCAACATGACATACAATAAGCGTCTTAGGGGCTATCTTTCAAACGCCTTGGACGTTCTTGGGCGTTTGACCTCCAAACTTCACGAAACTTCATACAATAACATTAAATATCATTTAAAACCATTTCAAGACTTATTTGACTCATTTCACACAATTTAGGCATGTATACACACATGAGGCACATAAGCGACTATTCGTCGAACGTCTTGGACGTCCCTTGACGTTCGACTTCCAAATCACTTCAAACTTTGCACACTGACTCTATATGACATAATAAGGCATTTTAGGACCTTATAACAGTATAGCAAACATGTTAGTCTCTAGACACCGTATCTCATTTTCGAGGTCTTACACATCAATCCAAATAATTTTGTAAGTCATCAAAGTTTTTAGAGTAAAAAGATCTTACCTCACTTGTTTCACCTAGACCCATGAAGCATAGAGTTGTCATTTCATCATAATCATCATCAGTTGTTTCTCCTTGTTCCCATGCTTCGAGACTTTTTGGATCTTCATTTTTTTTACTGTTCCTTCTCCTCCGTTTTGGACAATTTTGTTTGATGTGTCCTGATTCTCCACGGTAGTAACATCGATCGTCATTTCTTTTGAATTCATTTTTATTGAAGTCATGTTGAGGTCTTTGTCTTATTTGTTTAAGCATTTGCCTTACTCTACAAGTTATAAGTGACATACCTTCATCTTGATTTTCATCCGCTTCCTCTCCAGTATCAGTTGTCTCATCAACAAATGCCACACTTTTCTTTTTGTCATTCTTCTTGTACCTATTAATATCATTTTCTTCATAGGACATTAAGTTACCTCGAAGCTCATCATAAGTCATGTTCTGCAGATCTCCATCTTCAAGGATGGCAGCTTTTGTTTCCCAATCCTTGGGAAGACTTCTAACAAGTTTGCTGACTTGCAATGAGTTTGAGTACACCATTCCAAGATATTTTAGTTCACACAATCTTGCTAAACGTTGAGAACATGGACTAAATGTTTTTATCATCGACCATTTTGAACAATTCGTATTCATTTACAAGGGAGTTGATTCTGGCTTTCTTGACTTTAGTCGTTCCCTCATAGGTTACTTCAAGTTTGTCCCACATCTCTTTCGCAGTTTCGCATGTTGATATTTTATTATATTCCGCTCCGCTTACTGCACAATACAATAAACTTATAGCTCTAGCATTAGTTTGAATTCCTCTTGTTGTTCCTTTGTAATATCGAGTGATTCCGAATCAAAAGGTTTTTCAGTTCCATCCTTTTCAGTTAATCTTGGAATTGGCTTTGGTCCCTTCCTGATGACTATCCAAGCTTGATGGTCATTTGAGGAAACAAAGATTCTGAATCTATCTTTCCAGTGAGAATAATGTTTCCCCTTGAAATGAAGAGGTCAATGTGAAGAGTGTCCGTCTTGAAGTAATGCACCAGGAATTTGGTAGTGTGTCATTTAATCTTTACTCACGTTCGGTTAAACACTGAATGTGTGAGACCTGCTCTGATACCAATTAATATTCAAGAGGGGTGAATTAAAATTCTCTTAGTTAACTGCCCCAGTCGACTATCCTGCAAGTTAGTTTAATAGTATAAGATAAAGTAATTAGTTGTAAGTAAATAGACACTGAAAATTTATACTGGTACGAATCACCAATGTGGTGCATAGTCCAGTCCCATGGGTTTCAAGGGTTTTCTTCATAGCTTAATGAACTTGGGTTACAGAATGAGTAATATCTTGATCCTGTCTGATATGCAAATCAGATGTTCTAAACTTCACACTGTCTCTACTTGTATAACCTACTCTCAGAATCTTTCCTTCTCTTTTTCTTTTACAATTGTTCACTCACGTGTACAAAGTTTTATCAAAGATGAAAGAGGATTACAAATAGGTTCAAGTGAATATGTACTTCACATCTAGGGATGAGAATGATTAATATAGAGTTTTGAGGATATTGCTCTGGTTCGGAAACCCAAGGGATTTATCAATCAAGGATCGCTTGATTGCTTCCTTGATTTTGGAATTGATTTGCTGAATCATTTTCATATTAGATATGTGCATGATTAAATCAATTCTTTCCTTTGTTGGGCAACTTGCTGGAAATGCCTTCCTTAAATCTTGGCTTGATCTTTCAATTCTGATCTTTAATCCTTCCTAGATGTTTAGGAATATCTTCTTTCCTTTGTTGGACGATTTGCTGGAGATGTCTTCCTTGAATCGTGGCTTGATCTCTCAGTGCTGATCTTCAGTCCATCCTAGATATTTAGGAGTATCTTCTTTCCTTCTTTAATTCTTGTCCAGCATAATTTCGAGAGGATAGTCAGTCATCGTTATGTTATTTCATGTAGGTTGTCATTTAGTCAAAATATAATGAGTTAACACTGATAAGAAGAAAAGCACACACATCTTTATCTTTTTCGCCACAAAAATCACTTCTAACTTATTTGGTATAACATAAACCAATATCCATATCAACATATCTCTCCATTTAGCACCTATAATAACGTATTTTATGAAGTTTATACTTTTTTTACCGCAATAAATAGTCCATAAAACATATATGGTGTATTTACACAATTGAAGGTTTATACAAATGCACCTTATAGTTATATTATGACTATATTTTCTCTTTATCTTTATTCTTCTAAACTCATAATGACAACTTCAGAAGGAAAAAAAAAAAGGGGGGGGGTAGGGGGGAGGGGGAGGGGTTTAAAAAATAAATAGTGTACATACGTTTGTTTCACTTAACATAACATAACCTTTGTATAAGTTTGATAGATTCTGTTTTTGAAAAATAGAATGTAGACAAGGGGATTGATTAAAGTAGACAATTGAGCAATCAGTTAATTTTTGTTTGCTCTTTCTTGTCAAAGAATAAATCCTTCCCCACTAAGGAATATATATATATATATATATATATATATATATATATATATATATATATATATATATATATTTCACATGTGGAGTGTTTATAACGTGCAAAAAAAGTTAAATATAAAGTAATAGGAAAATTAATGATCCCAACAAGCTAGGCCACATTAAAATCTAAATATTATGCATTGGAACTTATACCAAAAATGAGTTTTAGCGGCAATTAATCAATGTCAATAGCTTAATTGTCACTAAATATTTACTTTTAACGGCAATTATCACTCTTTATATAGGTTTCTAAAGCCTTTAGCGATGTTGGATCTAATGACAATTAATTAATATCGGTAAAGGCTTTAACACTCTTTGTTAATGTGCATATTTATTACGGCTAAAAGATAATTCGGTTAGATAGTATTAAGCTCAAAACTATATATAAAATAGTTAATAGTTCTAAATATTTTTATATCATGTTAGGAAATTGTATTAACTTCTTCAAGTCCAAGGTTTTTGTACGACAACATAACTCCCAAATGAGGTTTGAGGAAGATCATGCATGTGTCAACAGTTTTGTTTCTTACTTTACGAAGATAAATAAGTTATTTCTAATAGACCGTCCGCTCAAATAAAGCAATGATTAGATATTTCTAGAAATTATGCTTGTATTCTTATTTATTCTTTATAGAGTAATCCCCTAAATTCAAATAAAAATTTTATTCGTTCGGTTACAAGCCTAATTGAGATAAATCAACTTAGAGTGTGTTTGGTATGAAGGAAAACATTTTCTGGAAAATGTTTTCCAATTTTTCCATGTTTGGTTGGTACAAAAGTTATGGAAAATGTTTTCCAAATCAACTCATGTTCCTCAAAATTAAGGAAAATGACTTCCTTTCAAAAATTAAGGAAAACATTTTCCAAAACTCTCCTCCAATTTCAAATTACATTTTTTTTTTGAGAAAAACATCGATTTTAAAAAAATATTTTTAATTTCAAAATTTTATTTTTTCACCCGATCCCTGACCCCCCCTCACGGCCAGCCCCCCCCCCAACCCCAACCCCTCCCCAAAGAATTAACCCACTACCCCCACCCCACCCACCCCACCCCCAAAAAATAATAATTTTGATTTTAAAAATATTTTTGATTTCATAAATTATTTTTTACTCTAGTAAAAATAAAAGATGTCTCTCATAAACATTTTTCATTCATAAATCAAACACCAAAAATCATTTCCGGAAAATATTTTCTACTCACCAACCAAACATGAGAAAATAAGTCCAAAATCTACTTATTTTCCTGGAAAACATTTTCTAGGAAAACATTTTCCTTCATACCAAACACACCCTTAGTCATTGGGTCAGTATTCGTTTAACTTGACCCATTTAGGTAAAATATTTATGTGTTTGTCTGTTTACATTTAGGGTCAATTCGAACCACTTTAATTGTATTATTTAGAAGATTCAAAAGATTAAAAAAAATGTTCCAATTACAATTTTACGATTTAAATTATGCTTTCCCTAACAAATATACAGGAAGATGTTATTGTATTGATCTAGGACATAGGTATTTTACACCAAATAGAATAAATTACATTGGCCTTAACTCACTTGTTTTAACCCCTTTGTACAAATTCAACTATTTAATGAAGTAACAATTTTTTTTGAAAAACATCTCGTAACTTTAAAATCATAAATCTACCATTGAATGCTAATATTGATTTAAATTATTTTTTATATTTGTCAAAACACTTTCAAAAAACAAAAACTAACTTAAAAATAGGTTTGATCAACTTTTAAGTTAATTCACACATTCTCTTAGAATCAAGTTCTATAATTATTTGTAACTAACTACTAATTGACTATTTAGCTATGTCTAAATGTATTCACTGTATTTGATGATTGTATTCTAGTATACATATACTATTTTTAAGCAGTTATTCTAAATATAAATACAACATCTAATGTAGTACATTAATTATGTAGGAGTATCTTTTTAAAAAGAAATTTAGCATAATATCTCAGAATTTCATAATCAATAGAACATTAATGAAATCTCACTATATTTTTTTCATGATAAACAAATGCATTGAACTAAAATTTCTTTATAGATTTTGTTTTATCACTAACTATTACTTGTATGACGCTGATATAGATATTTTTTGTTTGTTATACACTTTTTTTCACTTGAATACATTAGTACGATATTGATATAAATACATTAAGGAAATACTCAAAATACATTGATACAAATATATAAATATAATAGTAAACGAAAATACACTCAAATACATGATACAAATATAAAACAGGAAACTAATAGACTTGAATATTACATTGATTAAAATTTATAACAAATTTCAAAATACCACTACAACAAAAATAACTTTTAGCGGCATTAAATATTGATATTAATAAAGAGTGTTAAACTCTTTACCGGCATTAGTTAAGTGTCATTAGAATCAATTTTTGCTAAAGCCTTTAGGGACATATACAAAGAGTGACAATTGTCACTAAAAATACATATTATTAATTGCCGCTAGTGATCATTTTTGTTGTAGTGTACACAGTACATTGATACAACATGAATATCAAGGAATATGTAATCAATATCAAATACAAACATATACATTTGATACAATAACAGCAAAACAAATACATAAATACAACGCAAATGTAGGTATATTGATAGATGAATAAAATACATATATGTGTGCCTTTGATTCGTTGAAAAAGTCTCAAATTTGCACCAAAAACTCTTCAAATTTGAGATATGAACTCCTCGAAATATATTTAATCTTTTAAAACATCACCCATTAATTTTAGTAATAATTTCATAAATTCGTAATTTGAATTTAAGTTTCAAAACTCTCTCCTGACTGACAATGGAGTTTCGTAAATCATCTCATGCCAATAATTACATCGCTTTATGTAGAAAGGGAGAGAAGTGCATCATCATTAAATTTGAATTTGAAATTTTTTTGAAAGAATGTACATGAAAGAAAAGAAAGAAGAAAAAATAATCATTCATGAAGAGGTAAGACATATATTAATAAATACAATGTCTGAAATTAAGCCTAAAAATATATTAACTGAAAGATATATTTTTTTAATTGAGAAATAGCTATTAAATCGATATTATAGCTGCAAATTATAATTTTACTAAACGATGTATAATAAATACATAGCGTGTATTGCCTTGTTGTGTAGCATTTCCATAATTATTTTACTTCTTATTAGGCCGTCTCAACAAGTTTGAGGGCCTAAAATCAAACTTTATAGTGAGATCTTATTTTATTTTGAGAAATTTATCAAAATAGCAATATTTTAGTTTTTAGAGTGACTCCATAACAACATTTTAACTATTTAGTAAAAATGACAATGTTTTAGTTTATTGACATGAGTAATGTATTTTCTTTAAAAAATGTCAATATTCTAGTTTGTTATATTGTTAATTTATGTATTTTTGTCATTTGTTTAATTTGAAAAAAATAAAATTAGTTATTAACAAAATGGATAAAATTAAGGAAAATTATATTTCAAATAAGGTAATTTTTAAATTTCAAAGTTATCATAATTACTAATCATAATTTTGGTATAACTTTAAGTAAGCTTAAAAAAAAAATTCACTATTCTTATGCTTTTTTCATCTTTTATTTTTGAAATTAAAATTTACAAAATTTCTTTCCTATTATACGTGTTTGGTTCCATAATTGACATTACTTCTCTCTCCCTTAGACTTCAATTTTCAATATTATTTTAACTCTCTATTGAAAATATTCAATCTATGTCGAATTAAAGTCTATTGATTTAAGATTTTTGCTGACAGTGAAGAAGATTTTAAAATGAATACAGAATAAAAGAAATACAAAATTTTTTGGCATACAAAGTGAGGTTGAAATACAAAATGATCACAAAAAATCTAAAACTTTTTAGCATACATTTAGTATTAATACAAAATATAAAAAAATACAAAACTTGTGGCATACAAAGTGGATTGAAATACAAAGTGAGCACAAAAAATCTAAAATTTGTTGGCATACACTTTGAATTAATACAAAAAATAAAAAAGAAATACAACACTTATTGGCATACAAAATGAGATTGAAATACAAAAATGCACAAAAAATACGAAAGTATTGGCATACATTTAGAAGTAATACAAAATTAAAAATATAAAACTTGTTGGCATACAAAGTGAGATTGAAATAGAAAATGATATTGAAATACAAAGTGAGCACAAAAAAAATAAAACTTGTTGGCATACACTTAGAATTAATACAAAATAAAAAAGAAGTACAACACTTGTTGCCATCACATAGTTAGAATATATAAAAAAAAATTGTATGAAAAAACTCAAATTTAGCAAGATACACATGAATTTTGTAATGAATACAAAATGCAACAAATAATAAAAACAATAAAGAATACAATTTGATAGTTTAGATACAAAATGCAACATGCCATAAAGTTGTTTTTCATCACCCTGATCTTCAACAATTTTATCAATTTTTCAATTATTGACATTTGAAAATGACACTTCTTCACATGACACGTCTTCAAAAATGACATTTCTTCACCTAATACTTCTTCCAGATTCAGATTCGACATACAAAACATATAAAATACTTTTGTATCTCAATAGTTCGACAAATGTTGAAAATCTTTTGAATGGTTTCTAAGATTTCTTAGAAAAATGGAGGATTTTGATTTAAGAAAAAAAGACAAGGTTTAAAGTTATATGAAGATATGAAATAACGAAAGAAATCTTCAGAGAGAAAAAGAGAAATGATAGAATTTGGGTAAAAATATTTAGAGAATGAAAAGTGAGTAATTGGGTCTATTATTTTAGTCCAAAAGTGGGACTAATTTGAGAAATAAAAGGAAGGTAAATAAATTATATAAGGATACATTTTATTTGTTAAAATATTATCATTTTGATATCTTAAATAAATATTTTAAAATGTTGTTATTTTGACTAAATATGTTATGTATTATGATTGAATTGCTAACTTTTCCTTTTATTTTAGTGTTCATATTTTAATTGAATGATTATAACATATTCAACTGTAATCCTACAGTGAAGTTTCTAGAAGGTAGAATGTACGCAATCCTTATGAAGTAAGAAGGTAAATAATAAAAAAATTTAATGAAAAAATATGATATAATATTAGAATAATAAAACGTGGTTGACAAATTTACAAATCTTATGTAATGACATTGAAATAGTTCTGTTGAATTTGATAAGTTGACATAATGATACTAATTGATTTATTGTAGTACCAAAAAAATAAGTTTAATCTTGTTATAAACGCACAATAATAAGTTTTATGTCGTGCAGAGGGTTTTACCGTTTGGTATAGGTAGAATATTGAAAGAATAAAAATACAATGTAAGAGAAATGTAAATTCATGATAATCGCCAAAATATAAATATGTCAACAAAATAAGTATCCACGCAAAAAAGAATACTACGATTAACCAAAAACTACTCCATTTCTTAATTATTACCACAACCTCCACGTTAAATAAAGTTGTTACTATTATATATTTTATTCAAAAAAAAAAAATCCTTTCAAATTTAGGGCCCAAAATAATTACTTTAGTAGCCTCATATTCGAGACAGTGTTATAAAAGAAGAATAAATCCATCACAAGCCATGTTGAATACTAAAACAATTTGGGGTATCCGTGATAAATAAACTCTTGCATGTTGCATCTCAGTGTATGCTATTTAATTGTTGGCATAATTCACAAATGTGTTTTTTTATCTGATTTTAGTTAAATTTTTGTCTTCTAATTTTGAGTATGTAATAACTAGACACTTAAATTTATATAATACTGAAAAAATAGGCACATATATGTAATAATTTACATTTTACGTGTACTATGTCATGTATGATACATGTGTCTACTTATTTGACTTTATAATACAACTTTAAAGGCGGGGGTGTGAGGCGTTTTATACAGTATGGGGCAAGGCGTAAGCCTCAAGACATGGGGCGTAAGTCCATGGATCTACGAGGCGTAGTCGAATGTATATTCAATTTTAAAGTTTTATTACTAATAAAATAAGCAAAAGTAAACTTTTGATTTTTATGTGAGATAAGTATTAATATTAAACAATGAAGAAAAAGGGTTTATCATTATTATTTGAGAAATATGATTCCACCAATAATAAAAATATGATTTAAAGCAAAAAAAAATTAAAAACGCCCGGACGTGCGTTTTTACGTCCAAGACTTACGTTTTTATGTTCATGGCTTACGCCTCAAATTTTAGGACTTATGCCTTATGGATCTACATTTTTAATTTACGCCGCAGAGCGTTTTTGGTACGCCTCGCCCCGAAACTCGTCCTGGGACTCGCCCAAAAAATGTTTTTGAAAACACTGCATCCAATATTAAATAATACAATCAGTCGAGTCCAAACTAAAAAAACACATTTATCTGTTATGTCTTTTATTGTTTATTATTCCTATTACAGTAAAACCTCTATAATTAATACGCGGTAAATTAATAATCTCTCTAAAGTAATATTTTTCTCCGGTCGTGACGTGCGCCAATGAAAAAAAATCATCAATTTCGATAAGATAAAAAGATAATATATTTACTCCTATATAACTATATGGTATCATTAATTAATATCATAAATTAATAATTCTTTAAAAGTACAAAAATATCTAATACAATTTAGTGAAATATGAATCTATTGTATTCTGTTTTTTCTTAAAATTTAAATCTATTTGAAGCTCATTATTTTGAACTTTTCTTATTGCATCCAAGAGCTATGGTATTGTCTTTTCGAACTGCACCATAAAATTATGAAGAATTCTAGATGAGATAAGTGATTCCTTACGCGTAACTGGTTCCAAACGTATATTATCATCTTTAACTTCATCATCAACATTATTTTTTCCGATGGTATCCACAATTTCTTCTAAGCTCTGGGCCTCTAAACATATTATCACTTTCACCAGGATAATCCAACAGGTTATTGATATCCATTTTATTGTGGTAACCGAGATCATTAATCATAACCTCAAGTTAATGAATGACATTTTCACAAGTGGATTCATTAAAATTCTCTGAGATTGCATCACCAAACGAATTTTACAATGTCGAAAATAATTTGCTATTGTCTCTTGTGTTGAACATTTGTTGTCCAAGCAAGGATTGAAAAATTAATAGCATCCAAAACATTAATCTTTGTTGGACCAGTTTGTCCCACTTCATAGCCTTCTAATATCCTACGGTAAAATCTGTGACGATAATACATCTTGAAAGTTTTTATTTCTAGCAACACAAGGTTGAATTTTGGATGTCATGTTCGGTGAGAAGAAAAACAATTCAACATTTTGTAGTCCTTCAATATTTTTACTATGGGCTGGACAATTACCATAAGCAAAACTCGTCTACCATGCATTTTGTGTCAAACCAACGAATATATTCATCAAAAAGCACACTTGTCACCATGCTCTTTTGTTTGCACAATAGTGATAATTCAATAAATATGATACATAAATTAGTGTACAACGATTTTGATGTATTCTTTGTACTTTGTGTATAATATTTTGTTTTTATGTGAAATCAATATAAGTAAGATATAAAAATTTTGATATAATCAAAATTAACCTTCATTAAATTTCAAATCATTCTTTAAGTTAATAAATATTAATTTAGCGATTAAATAATATCTTTATAAAATAATAAAATTTTATGATCCACCTATATTAATTTATAAACGTTTTTACTGTATATCAATTAATGCATCTCCTTGATTAGTTTTTTCTAAAAATAGTACTTTTTATACTTAATAACTCTTTAATTTTAATATTTCACATAATATATTTTGAAATCACAAATTTTAAGAAAAATTTAATACATTATACATATCTTATATTTAAAATCATAAAGTAGAACATTTTGTATTTTAAATTCTAATTTTAATTTGAATAAGATTAATTTCTCTCATGGTTACATAATTAATAGTTACATATTATTTTAAAAAGTTATTTTTCAAAATAAAAAATAAACGTTTTTGTGATAATAAGTCAAGAATCAATCTATGAATTTGAAATAGAGTGAGTGAAATAAATAAAAAAAGATAATTCCAGAAGTCTTTTCACACTTTTTCTTTTATATATATATATATATATATATATATATATATATATATATATCAAGATCTTAATGAAGTTTCCCTCTTGTCACCTTTTTTTATTTTTGTTGCTTTTCTTTTGGCTATATATTCTATTAGCATAGTGCATGTGAGCTGGAACTTTCTCAGTGATCAAGTGGTATGATTGATTCTAATACTTTTTATTATATTTTTTAAAAATTAATTATGTGATGTTCTTTTTTCTGAAAATAGAAAATAACAAGAGGGAATACTAAATTATTTGTTCTTTACAACAAAAAAATGTTTATGGTCCAAAGCGTACCTAGGATTTTGAGATAATGAATATATTATTAAGAAAACAAAATAAAAAAAGATAGATATAAGATTTAAATTAATTTTTAATCTTTGTTTAGAGAGGTGCACCTAATCATCAAAGTATTATATGATCTTTCAAGTGTGGATTCACATATCTATATTTATATATTTTTTTGAAAAATATAACACTATTGTATATAAATTCGAGAGGAGGCATGAGCTCACGTGAGCCCAATGACCTCCTCCTGCATACGCCCATATTTATCGTTCATGTATACGTATAAACTAAAGTTTTATTTTATAATTAATGTGTAATATATGTATTTATTTATTTTTCAGCGTTACATGGAAGCTTACATGATTGCCATAATTATTTAGGGAAAAAAAGAACAGAAAAGAGAGAAAAGAAGAATGATAATTTTACAGGCTAGAGGACTTTTATTAAAGATGATTATTATCATTACTTTTGTTTATTCATGAAATAATATATTTATTTTATAAATATAGCATATTTCAAAGTTTTAAGAAAATATATATTGGTCCACAATTAAAAACATTAACTTTATAATTGAAGATCTCCATCATTCTTATATTTTCATTCTTTTTTTCACTTTATTTTCATTATATGATTCTTTTTTTTTTTCATTTTCTTTTGTTGATTTCAATCCAAATCATCGAAATAATATATATGCATCAAAGTAAAATTCTACATTATTAAAGAATTATATCATACCAATTATATAATTAGAATATCTAGTAAATATATAATGTAAAAGAATTATTATGTAAAATATATACCAATTATATATGCTATATTCCAATTTTGTTGGTAATTTAAAATGCACACCTGTTATATTCAAAGTATTTTGTTGTAATTCTTTGGTATGTATCATTAATTTAGCAATTTACCCTTTATTCCAGTAAGACACTGACAAATTTAGGTAAGAGATAGAATATAATAAATTTTACTATATAAATTAACTAAATTTTAATAAACGTAGTGGGCAGAATTAAAATTTGCTTAAGTTTAGGAATTATTAATTATAATTTCCCTTTTTAAGGGGACAAGATGAGGAATTACACATTGGATTTATTAGTATTTAGGAGATAGAGTTTTATTAACTCTATGATATTCCAGAAATAATGCCAAAATATTATAATATATATTATAGTACTTTTATTTATCATATTATAGAAATTAGAAAACAATCAAATAATATTACTCCCATCCCCAACAAAAAAAAGAAAAAGAAAAAAATTAAAAAAAGTCTGCCAGGAAATTTTTTTAAAAGGTTTGCTAGAAATCCAAGAGGGCCATATTAATAATAATTCCTTAATTTAATTAGTAATCTTTGATAATGGACGAATATAATACTTTATTATGGTGAAAAAGTTTGAGATTTTTTAATTGTACACTAGAAACCCTCAAGATTTTGTAAAATGCTTTAGCATTTAATTTTTTCTTTTCCAAAATGTAATTATAGTTTTCAAAATATATAATAAATAAATAAATGATAATAATAATATTTATGACCTTGTAGGCAAGGTCCTTGCTTAACTATCATGTAGAATTTTGTGACCATTACTACAAAAACTTGAGCTACTAAGAATAAATTTTTAGTATCACTTAATTATATATTCAACACTAATCTTTTATATGTCGTCTTAATTTTTTTTCATAGGATAATCATGTAAAAAAAGAATTTAATTAAAGTGATGGTAAAATCATTTATCGAAGTATATAATTATTATATTGTGTAATAATCAGAGATGAACCTAATATTTAAAAATCGCAAGAGCATTATTGTCTTTAACATAGACATTTAGTAAAATTTTCAATGATGATTGATGGATAATATCATATCCAACTGATCATAATAGTGTGGCAGTAGTAAAAAAATATATAAATATATAGGTCAAATATGAATTATAAATTAAATTAATATTTTTTCTGTTCACTAATATTTGTCCGCTATTAATTTTGAATATTTCTTAAGAAACTATAAATAAAATAATAATTTTAATATATATTACTCTTCGAATATAATAAATACATTGTCTTGAAAAATGTAATAGGAAAAGGGACAAATATTACTCCCTTTGTCCTTATTTAGTTGTTAACTTTAGAAATGACACACATATTAAGATAACAATAATTATTATAGTGAAGTTACAATTTTACCCTTATTAATTATGTTTTCAAAAAAAGATGAATTAAAATGGAAATTTTCAAGAAGTTTAAATGAGAGTATAATAGAAAAAAAAATTCTCCACTCTTGATTTGTCAAAATGGACAAGTAAATAGGAATAATTAAAAAAGAAAATATAGACAAATAAATAGAAACAGACATCCTAAAATAGTATAGTTGACAACTATTGATTTTGATTGCTTGATTGCAATTTCAAATCTAGTATGCATAATTTTTCCAACCAATGCCCCAAGGTGCACTTCTATTTACAAGGGTGCACAGTTAAATATATATCTATTTCTTAAAATATATAAATATATATTTTTTGAAAATTAATAAGTACACGTTATATAATTCACTTGATTGAATGTTGAGTTATTTACCTGCTCTGTTCACTTTACACATCTTCTTATTTTTTTTAGTGGTGCACAAAAACATGTTTTACATTCGCCGCCCCCATACAAAGATACAATCCTCTCAACACACCCACCCATTTAGACTAAAATAGTGTGTATCTAGCTACCAATATTTTTGTTATATATATGTTCCAATTTACAACATTTTTCACAAACAAACTATACAAAGATCCATTAGTGTGAGCTTTGTATATAAAAAAAAAAAAAAAAACTTCTCTTTCTTTTTAATTATACAAATCAATATGTCTTCTTCAAGATTATTGTTATTATTGTTGGTGTCATTCATGTTGGTTGGACATTCATTAGCAAAAACAAGGCATTTTAAATGGGAAGTTGGGTATATTCATTGGTCAACAGATGGTGAAGAAAGTGTTGTGATGGGAATAAATGGTGCATTTCCTGGTCCAACAATTAGGGGGCGCGCTGGGGACATAATTGTTGTTGAACTTACTAATAAACTTCATACCGAAGGTGTTGTTATTCATTGGCATGGGATACGACAGGTTAGTGATCTCCCTCTTGTCTCCCATGCCCTAATTGACCTCTTATATACACTGACAATATAAGTACTGAATCGATTTACTTGTTATAAGGTCATTTATAAGTGAATCGATTGTGTAAATAAGGTCATTTATAGGAATACTTTATTTTCTAAATTATGAAACTAATATTATTTGATTTTTAGATATGTTTTACTTGAAACAAGAATTTACCAAACAGTTTATCTGCCTTCACAAGATAGAATAAATTTGTGTACATTAATTATGCTAAATAATGTACTTTATGATCTTTATTCTTTCCCTTCTTCCTATGGGCTATGAGTATGGCTTTTAGTTCATTTTCATTTTTCTTCTTATTTTTTTAAATTATAGTTTGGAACACCATGGGCTGATGGAACTGCAGCAATATCTCAGTGTGCCATTAATGCTGGAGAAACATTTGTCTATAGGTTTAAAGTTGACAAGGTACATTTTTTTATTTTTTTAACTCGTTTGCGATTTATTTAGTTAATTTGTGATGTAATGGATGATATTGTTACTTTCTTAATGAGGTCTCAGATTCGAATTTTGAAGTGTTTAACCTCCTATTAAAGATTTTCTAACAAAGACGATTTTATACAAGAAAATTTAAACTCGAAAATTCTGAATAAAAATAAAGAAATATTTATCATTAATATCTTAAAAAGTTTACTAACTGGCTAGTAAACTATTACTTATTTTCAAAAGGTACCTTTTTATTATTTTAAGCTAATTTCTGCCAACTTGCATTAGAAAATGTAGAAGTTGACAGATTTGATCTGAGGTGGGAAAATGTTGTCTTATAGTAATCAATCAAAATTCAAAACTTAAAAGACAAGAGAAAAAAAAAGATTAATTTGTTCAAATTATAAGTTACTTAAATCGGTGGGCATAATTGAATATAACATTTGCTGGGAAAAAAATAATATTATCGTAGCTATTTTCACCTGTTTATAGTTTGTCCAATTTGTTTAACTTATTTATATACTTCTAATAATTGCTAGACATTGATGATCTAGCAAATCTTAAGACATCATTTTTCTACTCAACCAATTTTAATTAGCATGGACCCACTAAGAAATATGACCTCATTTATTTACTGTTATTTTAATTTGATACAAAATTTTAAAAATAATTTTTTAAATCTAAAATAAGTTTTGAATGTTTATGTGAATATAAATAATTTATTAAAGGTGAAATAAATATTTTAAAATTAAATTATTACTAAATATAAAAATATGTTACATAAATTAAAATTGGGATTTCACCTTAATATTGCTAGTGCTTAGCATTTCCTTCTTATAGATGCCTTAGTATTGTTACATGTTACTTATTAAAGTTAAGTTAGAACAATTAATAATTTTAGCAAATAAAAAAAAACTCAAATCTTGGTGAAATTATATGAAAATGAATATAGTTAACCTATTAGTGATAATATTGGATATGATCTTGTATAGAAAAAACATACCATATGATATAGTTCTATATTCTTTCATAGAAGTAAAGTTTTTTTTAATAAAGTGTAAAGGAAAGTAGCTATCCTACTAGTGATAATATTGGACATGATCTTATATAGAAAAAACATACAACATGATATTATTCTGTATTTTTGATAGAAGTAAAGTATTTTAATAAAGTGAAATTGACACGTACCCAATTATCATCATGACTTGAAGGAATTCAATATTCGAACTTTTAGTAAATTCGTCTAATGCGATGTCCATCAAAATAATTAATTATAACAAATATCTAAACCAGGCCGGGACATATTTCTATCATGGACACTATGGTATGCAAAGATCAGCAGGGCTATATGGTTCACTCATAGTGGATGTTGCACAAGGTGAAAGAGAACCATTCCACTATGATGGAGAATTCAATTTATTGCTAAGTGATTGGTGGCACAAAGGTTCACATGAACAAGAAGTTGACCTATCTTCAAATCCTCTTCGTTGGATCGGTGAACCTCAGGTATCGCTATTAGAAATAAAAAACTTTTATTGCGAATCAACTCAGCAGTGAAATAATGCATACTGAAAAACAGTAATATACTTTTTACTTTTCTTATCGATTCAATCAAATCTGTGAAAATAACTATTGAATGTTTTTAAGTAAAAATTTTAATGAAAAAATAATGAGTTTTTAATAGGGATTAATACTAAAATTTTACAATCTTATTATTTAAAAAGTCTACAAAGAGATTTATCAAATTGTTTGATTAATTAAATGTATATGGTGTAAAATTAAAGCTATCTCCCACCTTTTAATGTTCTTTTTGACACGTTTAATTCTTAAAGCTCAAATTATTATAAAAATTAGTACACATTTATTTACTTAAAAGAATTATGTGTTCAACTATGGCTCGCATCTTCATTTGAATTCATTTAATCAATGTTCTTTTTGACAAATCCTCAACCCTTTTTATGTATGAATTTTTTTCTTCTACTTTTTATACACGCTTTGATCATGAAATCACTTCGAAAAAGTTATGTTTCTTTCAATGATGCTGTCTTTTTTCGTACCATTATAATCCATTAGTGGACGTTGGTCCATGCTTTATTGTAAAAAAAAATTAAAATTAATTTTTATTTTTAAAGTTAAAAATTAATATTTAAATTTTTTATGTTTAGTTAAGAATACAAATTGAAGTTATTTTCATACAAAAATTTTGAGTAATTTGGAGTGAAAAATAATTTTCTCATGTTTTTTTAAGTTTTGAAATTCAGAAGGAAGTTGAATTTGAAAATTTTATGTTCAAATATATTTTCCTTCGCGTTCAACTCCAAAAGAAAAATAAAATTCTTTCGAGACCGAACTTTAATAATTAAGATCTCATATAGTTTATATAGGTTTTCCTCATACCTTTCTTTTAAATTTGTAGTACGAGTAATTTAAAGTGAAAAAAAAAAGTAAAGTTCAACTTTCATCCAAAAATGCATCATTTTCTCTAAATTAATTTCCATTTTATGTATTATATTAATTTATTCAATATGATGAATTTTTTTTCATTTCAAATACTTTTTAACTAATCTATAAAAAGCTAATCTTTTGACTAAAATGAGGACATGACATTAATAATTATTTGAAAAATTCATTATATTATAAAGTCTCTATAACAGTATTTCATTGAATAATAATTTAAAAATATTTAAACAAATGACATAATTATAAAAGTATTAACCCCCCCCCTTCCCACCCCCACCCACCCTTTTTTAACTTCACTGTTAAGATAGGGATAAATGAGGCAACATGCTAAAAATTATTCATTTAATTAATTCAAATCTTTTTGTTCTTTTCCTTATGCTATAGACAAGAATCTTCAATTAATTATTCTTGACTTTTTGAAGACCGCGTTCTACAGTAATCTCCTTGATGTCTTTTTTTTTTTACTATAATAATAAATAATATTTTTATATTTATTAAAATAAAATAAAATAAAACTTCGATAATATGACCTTTCTTTTTAAGTAGACAAATAATTTGAAAAATAAAATAAATATTTTAAAGAAGTTTCATCCAGGGGCGGACCCACATGGTGTCCGCCGGGTGCTCGAGCACCCACTAACTTCGTTACGAAATATATATATCTATGTCGAAATTAATAGGTATTTGTATAAAATTAATGTAGAGCACCCAATGAATAAATGATATAGTTGGCTCAATGGTTCTTGGATGGATACTTAAGACTCTTTTAGTGTTGTTACCAAGGTTCGAATCTCATTGTTAACACGTATTTTTTACATTTTCACTTCAGAGCACCCACAACCTTAAAATCCTAGATCCGCCACTGGTTTCGTCGATTATTGTAGCTTATGCAAAATATGTTTCTCCATACAAATTAACCAACTTAATTTTCTTCATCTTTCAAATAAATTATAATCAAATAATTTTGTTGAGTAGTAGTAAGGTACAAATATTTTAGCATTGATATATGAAGACAATAAAATTAATAACTAATTTTTTATTTACTACTCACTAATATTAACTAATTATAATTTTTTTGACAAAGAATAAAAATCATTTATATTCCATGGTGCAATACTTGTGAAGCCTATATTATGTTAACAAGTTGTTACTATCACTTATTCATAAGCATTAATACTTTAATTTAGCACTTAATCATTAATAAATTAGCACTAAAGTTGATTAATTATCTTGTTTTTATTCCTTTTTGTTTTATTAATACCATTTTATTTTTATTTTTTTAAAATGTTAACTTCACGAGAATGATAATAACCTAAGTTGCTGAGACTCTTAAAAAATTTAGTTATATTCATATCAGATCCTTCAAAAACACACTACTTTTAAAGAATGACATGTATACTCTATGACATTTTTAAAAAGTCCGAGTAACATAGGTAATATTTTTTTTTATTATTATTAATTTCTTCATTTCTTATGGTGTTGAAATTGAAAAAAAAAATCAGACATTGTTGATAAATGGGAGAGGTCAATACAATTGTTCAATGGCGGCGCAATTTAGCAACCCACGGCTTCCACAGTGCAAGTTAAGAGGGGGAGAGCAATACGCACCTCAGATTCTCCGCGTGCGCCCCAACAAGACATACAGGCTTAGGTTAGCCAGTACCACTGCATTGGCTTCACTCAACTTGGCAATTGGGGTAAAGTTATACACAAAATCTATCTTTTTGCACATTATATTCTATAATCCACATTTTCCAAAAAGATAAAAAGTACTAGTATTATACTTGTGCTATTGGATGGTAGTGTAATGAGTTGTATATTCTCTATGTTTTCCCTACTTTGGAGGTTTCTTGGAGGTAGGGTGACCTAGGTTATTTGACAATTTTTAATTTAAATTCTTCGATTCATGTGGTTCCTTGGTACGTAGGTAGGGTTTACATTAGCATGGTATCGTGTGTTCATGCAGGTGAAGTGAAACTTTTTATTGATTCAATTAAATCATAAATATAATAATTAATTGTACATCTAGTGTAATTCGACATATAATGTCTTAATATAGCTAGACTGTGAATCTCAAATGTGATTTTGTTTTTGAGATGGAAGTGAATTATAATAAATAAATAACAAATAGAAGATGATATAGTAAAGTAGAAGACTCTTGAGAAATTATTTTCATATTTGTGGAATGCAATACTATAAAGGAATTAATATATACTAACAATATTCAAGAACCTTGTGGTAATTGGACATTGTTTTTTTAAATAAAATTAATTATGATTTTTTTTCGATATATATGTATGTCACTTAGAAAATTGAATTTGATAAAGACATATATAGTGGAAGATGCAACTTAATTAGCATAAGGAAAGTTCACTTGGTGGGAATTCTTGTGCACATAACATATAGAAGTTGGTATCATAGTGGCAAGCACTAGGTATTTTACTAACACTATAGGTAACTACAATATTTTCTAGAAGTAAATTATATTTTTACATCATATTGATACAGACAGTTTATATCATTTTCTAAATCTAGAAATTTTTATTTGAAAATATTGTGTTGATCTAATCAAATATAGTTTTAAATTAAAATTAATTATACTGACTTTTGATAAGCGAAACATGTTACACAATGCTCACACGTATTCATCATGTCTATGTTTATATAGGGTCACAAGATGGTGGTGGTAGAGGCAGATGGAAACTATGTTCAACCATTTTCAGTACAAGACATAGATATTTATTCAGGTGAAAGCTATTCAATTCTTTTCACCACAAATCAAGACCCTTCCAAAAACTATTGGATTTCAACAAGTGTAAGAGGAAGAGAACCAAAAACACCACAAGCCCTCACTCTATTGAATTACCTCCCAAACTCACCATCCAAATTCCCAACATTACCCCCACCTATTGCACCCCTTTGGAATGATTATAACCATAGTAAGTCATTTTCTAACAAAATCCTTGCCCTAATGGGATCACCTAAGCCACCAATAAAAAACAATCGTCGTATTATTTTACTCAATACTCAGAATAAAATCGATGGTTACACAAAATGGGCTATTAATAACGTGTCATTAGTCTTACCAACGACTCCCTACTTAGGGTCCATTCGATATGGTATAAATAATGCTTTCGATACTAGACCTCCCCCTGATAATTTCCCTATAGACTATGATGTTATGAAACAAGCACCAAATTCTAATGCTACATATGGTAATGGTGTGTATATGCTAAAAATGAATAATACAATTGACATTATACTACAAAATGCCAATGCATTAGGTAAAGGTGCAAGTGAAATACATCCATGGCATTTACATGGACATGATTTTTGGGTTTTGGGATATGGTGAAGGGAAGTTTAGTGAAAAAGATGTTAAGAAGTTCAATTTAAAGAATCCACCATTGAGAAATACTGTTGTGATTTATCCCTATGGATGGACAGCACTAAGATTTGTGACTGATAATCCTGGAGTTTGGGCTTTTCATTGTCACATTGAGCCTCATTTGCATATGGGAATGGGAGTAATATTGGCTGAGGGTGTTCATCTTGTTAAGAATATACCTAGAGAAGCTTTGGCTTGTGGTTTGACAGGAAAAATGCTTATGACTAACAAGCATAATTAAATATTTTTTTGAATTGAAATTTGGTGGATAAGAGGGGTTTTTCTTACTTGTCTTTTGATTTTTGTAATTTATTTTGTGTGTGATTTGGAGGTGAGGTAATATTAAATTGTTATGTTATTAAGAGGTCAAGGGCCTAAATGTTGTTGGGAATGTATTGACTTGTGTATGATTGATTATTGTTCTAAGTTCCCTTTTTATATATATTAATGTATTTGTAGTATACTCTATATAATTTGTCCAAATATTAATTAGACATATATTTTATTCACAAGAATTAGTTTGATTTATAGATAGTAAACACATTACTTTTCTTGTTAAAACTTGAAATTGGACCTCTCTAAATTAAGCAAAGAAAAAATGTAAGTGATAATATAATAGTTATTAAAAATTAAAATGAAGAAAAATCATGTATTTTTAGGTTGAGCTGTGAATATCTCTTTTTTTTCCAAGTTTATTGTAGTGAAATTTTTACCGATTCAATAGTTCTTTTTCACTTACCTCCTCCAAACACTACTAAAAGTTGCTAAAAATTGACGAAAAAATCATTCTATAAAAATACTAACTTCAAAACTACACAATTACAAAATAAATCATTTGAATATTGAACCCTCATCTTTATTTGGTAGAATACAATTTCTACCATTAGACAATTGATTCCTGTTGATATAAAACTATGTTTTATTTGGGAAAAAATGTTTGAAGTATATTTGAATTTTGACCGAAGTTGTTAAGATACTAAATTTTGAAAATAATCTTTTACCTCACTCACCATTTAAAGGTATATATGTGCTCACGTGGACATATAAAATATTGCATAATTATAAATAGTAACGTGTTCACGTGGGCACATACAATACATTATTAAATAGTTCGAGGGGAGGGAATAAAAGGTCAATCATAAAGTTTGGTATCGTAACAATAATTTCGATCAAATTTAAAATATTTTTCAGCCTTTTTTTCATTTTATTTTTATACTCTTCAAATTTGTTATAACTTGTATGAGATAGAGTGCTAGCCAGTCAAGACTCTAAGTGGTGAAGTACTGACGAGTCAAAGTCTTGATTTAGTAAATATGAAAATTCTAATTCTCACATTAAATTGAATTTACTGCAGCGTATTGCTCTGTTGTATATACATTTTTTTAATCAACATTCTTAAGGAGAAGATAATAGAGTTGATAATCTGTAATTTTCTTTTCTTTTCTTTTTTAACAAAATTACCTCTTTTAAACTAATAAAAAATTTAAAAGGCAAAACAATTTATTCATATGGAAGAAGAATAGTAAAGAAAATACTTCTTTTAAAATAGTCCTTTTCTTTTCCGAACTTGATCAACTAACCATGCATAACAGAGACTACAAATTTATTAATAGAAGCTTTTAATTATAATATTAATTCGTAAAAATATGAATTAATCATATCAAAATAAATTACAGATTGTACCACTAAAATCAAAATAACTTACACATTGACTCCACAACTTTATCTTCTAAATTCTTCAAAATCAAAGATTTCATGAAAGGGTTTTAGGGTCTTCCTCCAAATTGGAAATTTAGTATGTCTTTGATTTTTGACTCAATTATTGCTCGATTATATTTAATTTTTCATTTATATTATGATGATTTTAACCCTAGTTGGTGTCACTAGAATCCTTTTGATGAGTAATTTCTATTCTTGATAGTTGAGAATTTCAAATTCTCGAGTCCATAGATGAAGGATTACTATAGAGTGAGGTAGATTTGACTCATCTTTCTTTCAGACCGGATTAAATATGCTTATAAACTAGACTATGTAATAGGGTCGTATTATGGGGTTAAAATATTAGATTTATTGGGTTTATAATTTTGTCCTTAAAGGAGGCTTATTTATGTTGTTTTGCCCGTGTGGGGGTTCATTTATGATATTTTACCCGTATCAGGTTTATTCATGTTGTTTCGTCATGCAGATGATTATATTTGGATATGAATACAAAAATGGTTATTTTTGGAATGCAACCCTCTTGACTAAAAAGACCCTTATTTCATTGAGGGTATTTATGTAATAGCTAGCTTAGTGTCACGTCCCGCTACATCATAGTTAAATTTTGCGTCTGGATGGGGGCGGAAGGGTCTAGAGTTGTGGAGAGGTTTGCGGAGAACTCTAGAACCTTCTAGATTAATAAAGAAGACTAGAGTATTCCCTAGAATTCTCTAGAATAATTTAGATATTTTCTTGAAAGATTTGGCATATTCTAGAAAGTGTAGACTTTTCTAGAATAGGGATCAAAGTGTAATTAATAGAAGGACTTGTAAAGTAATTTTTATTTACACTTAGGCCCTTAGGAAGTAGTATAAATAGAAGGTCCTCTCATTTGTAGATCAACCAAGAAAGTTGTAAGCAATCTTCCAAGCAATATAAAGCCTTCTTCCAAATCTTTTTAAGTCTTCCTTTCATTCTCTTAGCGATCTTAGTTTTAAAGGCTTACTTGAGCTTACAAGATCGTGAAAGATTCGTGAGTAAGTTGTCAAGTGCCGCACAAAGCTTTAGTAAGACTCTAAGTCCGTGACAACGTGGTATCAGAGCGAGGTTTGATACTAAGGAAATGGCTACCGAAGGAGACGTAAACGGCGCTAGCACCACCAACGTCCGTCTGGATGGTGGTAAGAAGAACCGAAAGGGGAAGAAACATCAAAAGGGTAATGAAGAGGTGCTGCTCGAACTCACACCTAGCGAGACACTAACATCTCATCCACCCTCGACTGCCAATGCAAGTGACGAAGAAATGGACGACGACGCCAGAGACGTCACCGCTGGAGAAGAATAGGTCACAAGGGTGGAAGTGGCAAGGCAGGCCGTGGAGATATTAGGCCGGCGCATGAATGTGGCCGACGACAAGTTCAAGACCCTTGAGGACTTCACCCTTGAGAAGACTGAGAGCATCCGTAAGGAGTTGGAGAGTCGCCAACAGGCCGAGTTCGAGATGAAGGAGGTTATCACTTCCTTGGAGTGTCGGCACATAGAGGCGTTGAGCACGATTGAGACCATGAAGGCCGAGATAAAAGCACTAAAGGAAGGCGTGGAAGTTGGAGGATCGTCGTCGTTCGATCGAGAGAGGGAGGCCAAGGTCGAGGCTCCCAAGCCATCTATGTTCAAAGGCGTCCGTGACGCGCAACAGGTGGAGAATTTCCTATGGCACTTGGAAAATTACTTCAAGTACAACAGACTGAAGAGCGACGAGAGTAAGATCAACACCGATGTGTTGTATCTTTCAGAGATGGCCATGTTGTGGTGGAGGCGTAAAGAGTTGGAGATAGGGAAGGGGTGTTGTATCATCAACACTTGGGAGAAATTCTTGAGGAGTTCAAGAAAGCCTTCTTCCCTAACAACGTTATCTATGAGGCGAAGCGCAAGTTTAGGGAACTGAAGCAAACGGGTAGCATACGCGCATATGTGCAGGAGTTTACCACCCTCACGCTTCAAATTCCCAACCTCACAGATGAAGATATGTTGTTCCACTTCATGGATGGGCTGCAAAGTTGGGCCAGGACGGAGTTGGAACGCCGACAGGTCAGTACAATTGATGAAGCCATCACGCAGGCCGAAGCTTTGAAAGACTTCAGGAATGAAAATCCTAACAAAGCCGGCGGAGACGAAGTGAGAGGTAGTCATGACCATGGTGGGGGAGATCGTGGCAAAGGCGAGGAGAAACGGCCACATCCTAAGAAGCATGATACCTATAAGTCCGATGTCAAGAAGTCTGGATATCATGGCAACACGGATAGAAAGACAGAGGTTGCCAAAAGAGGTGGTTGCTGCATATGCGGCGGGCCGCATGGCTATGCGAGGTGCCCTGAACTGAAGAGTCTTGGTGGTATCCTGCGAGAGCGAAAAGAGAAGGAAGCACACGAGCAAGAACAAGGCGCAGAGACGACGCAGTTGGGCTTGATAGGACTATGCGGAGCTATCACCAAGCAACCAGAGAAGCCGAGAGTATGTGGCGTGCAGTATGTCAATATCACGATCAATGGAAGACCCACTCGTGCTATGGTCGACACAGGTGCAGAGGTCAATATCATGACCAAGACGGTAGCAACAAGGTTGGGACTGAGTTACAGTCCAAGTAACGCCCAACTCAGGACGGTCAATGCACCACCGACTCCTGTGAGTGGAGTCACGCATGGAATAACCATCACGCTAGGTGAGTGGCAAGGTAAAACCAACTTCACTGTCGCTCCTTTAGATATCTTTGATATAATTCTTGGGCAAGAGTTCTTCCAGCAGTGTCACGCGGTAATCGATCCTTACCTCCAACGACTTCTGGTCATGGAGTAAGGAGGAACATGCATGGTTCCCCTAGGTAAAGCACCAAAGACGGAAGAACAAGTGCGACTAACGGCCATGCAGCTCGAGAAAAGCAATAAGAAAAAGGGGACGACATTCGCAACCACCATTGCAAGTTCGGAAGAAGACAATGGTGCCAAAGGGGCCTCGCCACCATGCACGAGGAAGGATAATAATACCGTGATGCCAAGGAAGCTGTCGAGACGCTTGTCTCCTCGAAAGGAGGTAGATCGTGAGGCCGAGATAAAGGAGATAAAGAAGCAATTGAAGGAGTTGCACAAGGGTATTGATCGAGTCAATGGACCATTGGTCACGCGTACGAGAAGATAAGACTCGGTCGCTGGTAAAGTGACGATGCGACGCGGTCGTCGCATCAATGGGTGGGGGAGAGTGTCACGTCCCGCCACATCATAGTTAAATTTTGCGTTCGGATGGGGGCGGAAGGGTCTAGAGTTGTGGAGAGGTTTGCGGAGAACTCTAGAACCTTCTAGATTAATAAAGAAGACTAGAGAATTCCCTAGAAATCTCTAGAATAATTTAGAAATTTCTTGAAAGATTTGGCATATTCTAGAAAGTGTAGACTTTTCTAGAATAGGGACCAAAGTGTAATTAATAGAAGGACTTGTAAAGTAATTTTTATTTACACTTAGGCCCTTAGGAAGTAGTATAAATAGAAGGGCCTCTCATTTATAAATCAACCAAGAAAGTTGTAAGCAATCTTCCAAGCAATATAAAGCCTTCTTCCAAATCTTTTTAAGTCTTCCTTTCATTCTTTTAGCGATCTTAGTTTTAAAGGCTTACTTGAGCTTACAATATCGTGAAAGATTCGTGAGTAAGTTGTCAAGTGTCGTACGGAGCTTTAGTAAGACTCTAAGTCCGTGACATTAGGCTATAAGTAATGGAGAATAGCTCCTTTAGACTTAGATTATGATGATGTGTTGATTTTTCATTAGAGTGTAACTTTTGACAAAGTTTGAGGCTAAGGGATTTGTTGCTATTAAATATTTGATGGGATTATTGCTTTCTTGAGAATCATTCCTCTTGAGGATGTTAGGTGATTGTTTGGATTCTTAATAGAAGGTGTTGACTTTGATATAGTCATTGTTATCTATTAATTCCATTCTCGTGAGTTGCTTTCGTTCCTTACTTTCTTATTCTTAAATGTTAGGTTTTCTTTCATTTTCTGCATTTTTATCTTATATTGATTGGTATTCAAGCGAAATGCGGAAAATGAAAGGAATCCTAAATTTTAAGAACAAGAAGTAAATGATAGAAAATTAGACAAGAATGGAACTAATAGGCATCAATGACTATATTAAAGTCGAAACCTCCTATTAAGAATATCGAAAAATCACCTAAACTATGCAGACATCCTCAAGAGGGATGATCCTCAAGAAAGCAATCTCATCAAACATTCAATAGCAACAAATTCCTCCTCAAACTCTCTCAAGATTTGCACCCAATTCATGAGAATTCAATACATCATCCTAATCTAAATCTGAAGGAGATATTATCCATTATTACTAGCCTAATATATTACATAAATAACCCTACTGAAATAAGGGGTTTTTAGTCAAGAAATTTGCATTTAAAAAATAGTTGGCTTTGCATCCATAGCCTCTTTCTCCCTACTTTGAGTAATCTTTCGAATGGATCCTTGTACTTCCACTTTAGCATATTCTCAAGCTTCATGCCTTTGTTCCAAGAATATCCCAAGCCTCCAAGGTAGAGATTTAATGACAAGTCTACAAAATCTTTAGCTCGACTTTATCTATAGCGTCTTGATGAAACTCGACTTGGATAATCTTATATGATATTGTTGCTTCGAGATCACTTTGATGATATTTTTATTTCTTTGCTAGCACTTTATATTATTTTTTGATTGAGAGAACCTTGATGATACTTATTGCTTTGACAACATATTTGGTGATATTATTGTTTTAAGAGCATGTTTTATAGTAGAAATCCAAGTGGGACTTAAACCGACTACTTTTCATATTTTACTTGAAATGCCCAAGTTAAGGGCTTGAGATGATTCTTATAACTTTAACTTCTTTCGAATGATACATATGTTTTTCAAAGTGATAAATTTTTCTTTCAAAATAATAATTATGTAATGATCCGGTTGGTCTTTTTAGAAATTTTCATAAAATTACCTTGAACGCTAATCAATTTCGGGCTTGTGTCATTTTGAATGAATCTTGAAATTAGTTTCAACTTTTGAATTAAAAGTTGTAAATTATGAGAATTTCGGAATTTGAAAGGCTAAAGTTGTTCAAAAGTGATTCTGATGTCTTTTGGAGTTTTGAGTGTCGGAATAAAATTACGTCAATTTCATTAGTTTTTAAATGTGGAAATTGGTCTAAGAGAGTTGTAGGTTTAAGATTCGGCGTCTTTTTGAGGATTTGAAGTCCTAAGTTGAAAAATTGTGGAATTTCAAACTTAGGGTTGACATAAACATTTGGGATTTGGATTAGATTTTGGAGAGTTCCATTGAACTTTAGGGATGATTCTAGGCGTATGTGAGGTCTTGATTAAATTTTTAGAGGCCGCTCGTTCTCGCGGTTTGACTTTTTTAGGCATTATGATTAGTTTCTTGTGACTTATACAAGACTTAGTCAAGAAGACCTCAGATTCATATATTGATGATTTCATTGGGTTTGAAATATTGAGTATAGTTAATTTATATATATGGTTTGTGTTTATGGGGATTCGAACAAATCCCGAAGTTCTTTTTGATCATTTTTGAGTTAGCTGATTTTTTTCTATGATGTAAAAGACAATCCTCCGCGATTGCAGAACTCATTTCTGAGTTGTCTATCTACATTCGCAGATAAGAGTCCGTGTTCCCAAAGGACCCCTGGACAAAATATCTTGCAAAAATTGGGGTCTCAACTCCATTTAATCATTTTTGAGTTTTTGGGAGCTTTGATGGGCGATTTGAAAAGATTTTTTAGAGAAAATATCTGGGTAATGATTCCTAATCTTAAATCTTTATTTACCCATTATTATTGTGAATTGAAGTGTTTAAACTAAGATTTGAATTGATAAATTGAATTTCTCTTCAAGAACACAAGAACTTAGTAAAATGGTGATTTATAATCTAATTTAAATCCTTTATTAAAATGGTTTTCACCAATGAGTTACAAATGTCTTGGGTAATGTTTTCAAGTAAAGATTTTTAGATTCAGACCTCATTTTTGGAATTGGGTTCTTGAGTTGATTTGACCTATTTCACAAATGTATGAATTGAGTATTGTTATTTTTAGAATCTTATTATGATTACTTAATTGAATTAGATAGTGTGTATATGGATATTTTTGTGAAAGGGAAGACTCAAGTCTTGAATTGACTTTTTGATTGATTTTGAGGCAAGTGAACTCCTAAACATTGTAAATTAGTAGAATAGTGTATTTTCCTTCATTTGTATGTGTTATGCCGTAATTTATCTATCTTTAAAAAATTCACTTTTTGAAATGTTCCAAGTATAAAACAATTTGAAAAAAATACTTAGAAAAGAGTCGCCACTTAATTTTTTAAAGAAATTAAGAAAACTTAACCTAAAAAGACTAACAAATTAAGTCTTTAAAAATTTAAAGAAAATGGGTAAGAGGTTCTTATTTACGCTTCAAGAAGGTTTTTAAGGCATTTGAAGCGTCTGCTAACATACGATTATCCTATGACTTAGGTTAAATATTTTTTGATTATTTTTTAGGAAAATAATTTGATATAAACATAATAATATTAAATTAACTTGAGAAAATAGTTAAAAGAACAAAATTTTAACTTGATTGAAACATTTGGATTGAAATGCAAGTGACTAGAATTTTAACAACTAGAATTTTTTAGAATTTATTTGACTCATTTCTAAAATAATAATTTAAACTAAATTGGTTAATTTGAGCATGAGAACCATTTAAAACTAATTGAAAAATAAATAAAAGGCTTTGGTTAAATATATTAAATATAAATGTAACAGTTTATAAAAGTGAATAAATCAACATAAAGAATATAGTTAATCTTTTAATTAAGTCATTTAATAATAAAGTTAGAGTTAATAAAGCAACAAACAATAAATAATCATAATCAAATAATTTAAGAGTAAGGGAGAGAGGAAATTAGGCCATTTGGGCCTATTGCATTGTTGCCTGAAAAATTGGGCTGTTGGCCCAATTTCTTCACCCTTTTTATTGAGCATGTATACTGATGTATATCAGCTGTATATTTGTCTTTTCCCCTGCGTTTTTGGCTTCTACCCTATTTCAGCTTCCAAACTTTGTAAAAATTAAGGAGTTTATTAACCCATGAACTAATGAACATATATCAATCATGAGAATGTCAAGGATAAGGATAAGAAAAACTCATTTTACACTGTAAGGTTACTACTATGTTAGACAAATTCAAACGTGAACTATCAAGACATTGCCTTGAAGATCATGGAATATCAACAGCCAGTAGCAGAGAAAATAAGATTTAAGTAGAGCAACAACTTTATCCTTTGATCAAGACAACATTTGAAACTTGGAATCCCGAACAAGATAACATGGTGAGGCTATCGGAAAAGAGAAATAGGCATCAACTTTGAAAGAAAACAAGAATGGGAGCAAAATGAACTCAACGATTAACAGTAATCATTTTCAAACTAAAATTTAAGCAAAATGGAGGCATAACTCGATTAAAATGGGGTATTCTAGGCGGTAGCATGGTCATGAGATTCAAAAACGGAGAAAAGCAGTTACTAAATCAACAAAACAATAGCTAAAACGACAAATGACCTTCACATTTAACTAGTTTCCAAGGTTCTGCTTTATGTTGAAAAGAATAACAAACCTTACAGTAGTAAAAGGAATGAAAACATTTTGATGCTTAGAGTCAATGAGAGCAAAAGAAACGGAATCCATAACATTCAAAGTAAATCGGCAAGAAACTCAATAGAGAAACAACAATACCAACTACAAAACGGCAAAATTTTGAATCGACATTAAGAGTATGTACTGAAATCGCTTTAAGATAGACATAGGATATTAAGGCACCAAAAACATAACCACGACTAGTAACACTATGTTGAAATAGCAAAGATGAAGAGAATATTGTAAATGGAAAGGCGTTATCTTTTCCGGGGCAGCGATACTAGGACAAACGAGCTGAGAGTAGCGACTTTTACACCTCAAAATCTCGATACGACCGGCAAGCCAAGAATTCCTAGGCAGAATCTAAGCGGCGAATTTCTCGGAACTTAGGATTTGAGAATCGTCTTATAATTTCTTGAGTGTAAAGTGAGTATTGCCAAAGAACCGAGCTCAAAGTGGGGTCAGGTCGCGTCGTGTATGCTACTATACGTATATGTTTGAAATGGTTCTTTTTTTTAATTGAAATTGGGCTTAGGTTAAATGTTGTAATTGTTGGAATGGAAATTATTTAGTGGGCTGGGGTTTGGGTCTGGAAATTGGATGGAGAAAAGGCCTAAAGTTGGCCTGAAATATTTGAAGGGAGGGGAACTTACATAAATATACTATAATAAAAAAAATATTTACCATTTATAGTAATAATATTTTTTTTCACTTGATCACTTTTTATTCATTTATAATACAAGTTTACTTCATATTACAAAGAATAATTTTGTATTCACATATAATATAAATTTTAATGATAAATAATTCATTTATCACACATTTTAATACACTTATAATTCAATGTGTTAAATTTTTATCAAACAAACATAATATACTTTAAAAACAATTATAATTCATATATAATTCATATATATTGCATACATAATTCACTTTTAATACATATTGCAGATTTAACATAGTATTGCTATAAATGGTAATAAATAAAAAGTATTGCTAAAATCAGTAATTGTTTATTAAAAAGTACCAATTCATGTAATTTTTCCTTGAAGTAATCGGAAAGGAAATTAATAGAGAAGACTAAAGGATTGCAAACTTAGCCTACTTAAATTGAGAAGTTAGTCAAATTGAATTTAATTTAGAGAGTTTGACTAAAATTTAAACAAGACGAATTAATGTTAATTAGTTAACAAACTTCTTAATCTCAACGAAATAAAATAAAATTTAATTGTAAACTAATTAACTCAAAAATATAAACTATAAATTAGCTAAACTAATTAACCAAATATTTAAGTAAAACTAAAATCCTTTTGAGATTATTTTCAAACTTTAAAATACATACAAAATTATATAGTTTATACAAATCATTTACAAGATGACAAACTTACTTAAATGACTCAAATAATATTTAAAATTTTATAAAGTTAATTATTTCAAATCGTTTGAAATTTGAGAAGCTTGATGTCTAATTTATATTGTGGAAGGCCAAAATTCGGTGTCAACATTAAGTGTCATGGAACAATAGGAACGAGGTAATGGGTTCAATTATTCTACTTAAATGATATTAATGAAAAAGAAACGTGTTGATCATAATAGTTTGTGAAGTTGCCTTGTTTTGAAAGATGATTAATGAAATGCTTTGATGACATTATTATGGACTTGATTTGGTTGAGTTATAATCTCTTCATTGTGGTGTGAAATTACTTACTTACATTGATTTCTTAAGAACTGTGATGTTACATGTGATGATTCATCAATGCCGAGGTCATTTCTGATAAGTGTTATTGATGGCAAAGTCATTTCTGGCAAATGTTATTGATGTCAATGTCAATTTTGAAAAGTGATATTAATGTTGAGGTCATTATCGATGAGTGTTATTAATGTCAAGTTTATTATCGACGAATGATATTGATGTCGAGGTCATTATCAATGAGTTCATGAACTATGGGTCATTTCCATGAGTTCTGATTGATATTGTATTTATTGTTCAATTTTTGTTCCGTCATTCTAGTTGTGTAATTTTAGTTAGATAAATTTGTTATTCATGCTTTGCTATTTAGCATTCCTAATCTATATTGAATCAATTTGACTTGATTTTGTATTCTATGTTCAATCGTTTTTGCGCTCCGGGGTCCTAAGAAAAATCAAATTTGCACTCCAGGGTTCTTATATTTTTTTTTTTTGTACAAAATGGGCTTGAGCCCAAAAATAAATAAGCTTAAATTAAACATTCAAAGCCCAATGAACTTTGTAATAAGATGTCCTAAACCTTTTAGATAGGGTTTCCTAGGTTTCTTAATTTTAGCTCCTCCCCTTCTGCAAATATTTCGCCGCTGGCTATCTAGAATACCACCTTTTGATTTTTTGTTCTTTGGATGATCAATTTTCTTGGAGATGATGAGCATGATGTTGTCCTCTTCAATTCTCACAGGTATATTTTTTTGTTCATCAGCTCTCACTTTTTACTTACTATGCATATTCACTCCTTTTTTGTTGAATTCCCTTTCTTCTAGATTTGTTCTCTGATGGAAATGGTTATCAAGGTGGACTCGATCGAGGTGTTTAGCCATGTGTTCAGTTGAAGTAGTCCAATTGTTCTTGTTTGTACTTTATTTAGGTACTTTTTCTTTCTTGTTTTGTTATTTAACCTTCTTTGCTTGTAATTTCTTATTGACCTTTTAGTTTGACTATTTCAATTCTTGTTTGGCATGTTAGTTGATTTGTATGCTTAGTTATTTTACACTTGTCCTGGTATGATGCTAATTTAAGATTGTGTCCTTGGTTAGTGTTGGGGTTGGGGGAACGGGTGGTAAGAGTATTAACAGAGTTCCTATATTATGAGTTGGGTCTTGTAACATAGGGATACTGATGAGGAGGTCGATTGAGTTAATGAAGATTCTTAAGAAGAGTAATATCAATGTAGCTTGTATCCAAGATATCAAATAGGTAAGAACCAAGGATATAATTGATGTAGAGGATTTAAGTTGTTGTATTCGGGAAGCTCGACGAGTAGAAATGCATTAGGCTTTTTAGAAGATAGGAAATGCAGGCAGAAAGTGGTGGAGGTTAGGAGGGTGAACGATATGATGATGACAATTAAAGTAGTTTTGGGAGGATAGCTCTTAATGCAACTAATGCACATGCACCACAACACATGTTTGGATGGGGATGACCAAAACCATTTGAGGAAGAAGTTAGACAAAGTTGTGAAAGGTATATTGCAGACCAACAAAAGTTTGATTGGAGGATATTTTAATGGTCACATATGCACAACTCCAATAGTTGATGATGTATATAAGGACTTTAACTTTGAGGATAAGTATAAATGAGGAGTTCTTAGATTTCATGAATTATTTAAATTTGTCATAGATAACTCGAGTTTACATAAAAGATGGAAACATTTGGTGACCTTTCATATTGCATTGGCTAAGACTCAATAAATTACTTTATACTTAGAAAGGGTGATAAATGTGAATGCAACAATTACAAGTTAATCCGCGTGAGAATTTTTACCGTCCAACGTAAGCTTGTGGTTATGAATTTTGTAATGAAGAGAAAGAGAATGATGATGAGAAGGAGGAGAAGGAGGGGGAAGAGGAGGAGGAGGAGGAGGAGGAGGTTGAATGTGATAAACCAAAGATTTGATAGTGGAGGCGGATTGAGGTCCAGAGCTTAGGAGACTAGGAAGAAGTTGGTTGAAAAAGAGCTTGGGGGAGTAGTAGGGACGCAAATACTATGTGGACTAGAATAGTTGGTTGCATTAGCGAATCAACTAGAGAGGTGTTAGAGGTCTCTATGAGTAACCCAATAGGGCATAAAAGGTATTGATAGTGGAATGAAGAGGTCTAAGAAAACACTTCAGCCAATACAGTTTCAAATATAATGTTAGTGGAAATATTAGATGTCGAGGAAAGATGAGAAATAGGGAGAAGTATAAGATGGTGAAAAGGAAACAAAACTAGTGGTCGCGATGGATAAAATGACAATTTTTGAGTGTTTGTATGAAGAGATCGAGCGTGAAGATGGGGATTAAAAGTTGTATAGGCTATCCAAGGCGCGAGAGACAGTAGAATATGTGATATAGACCAAATAATTCATCAAGAACAAGAATGAAAAAGTGTTTGTAAAAGAGGCGCATATTAGATGGAGATAGCAAACATATTCCTTAAGCTCTTGAATGAAGAAGGGGATAAGGATGACAAGCCGTAGGAGTTAGAGCTGCCCAAGAGGCACAACAATTTGGGTACTATAGATTGATAAAGATTTCAGAGGTCAAGGGGATTATTTGTAAGATGAAGAAGGGAAGAGAGAGCCGACCAGGTGACATCTTGATATATTTTTGGAAAAATGTAGAAAGACAGATATGGAGTAGGTGATTAAGTCGTATAATGTCATATTTATGAAGAGTAGCATTCCATAGAGAGTGTACTATGGTGCCACCGTACAAGAACATGGTAATATTTAAATTGCACTAACTACAAAGGTATCAAGCTATTACACCACACTATAAAAGTTTGGTAGAAAGTGGTAGGCAGGAGGATACATAAGGGTATTTACCTTTGAGAACCAATTTAAATTAGAATTGAGGCATTCGACTACACAAGTCATCCATCTTGTAAGGAGGTTGTTGGAGAAATATAGGTACATTAAGAGGGACTTACACATATTGTTCATAGACCAAGAAAAACATATGATAAAGTCATTACTAAGGTCCTTGGGAGGTGTTTGGAGTCTAGAGATGTAAATGCGGATCACATCAAGACTATTAAGGATATGTATAATGGAGCCAAAACTCATAATAGAACACTAAAGGTGATTTAATACTCTTCTTTATTGTGATCGTATTGAACCATGGATAATCCCTTAGCCTATTCTAGCTCATTTTTATTACCTTAGAGATGGACGAATTGACACGGCATATACAAATAGAGGTGTTGTGGTACATGTTATTCACAAATAACATAGTATTGAATGATAAGATGTGTAATAGAGTTATGATACATGAAAATTTAGAGAGAGGCCCTAGAACTTGTAAGTTTCAGGTTTTGTAGTATTAAGATGGTGTACCTGGAGTACATGTTCAATGAAGTAAAGCACAAGGTCGAGGTAGAAGTGAAGATTGATGCATTAGTCGTTCCGAAGACTTCAAGTATCTTGGGTTCATGGCTCAAAGAGAGATTACAGTGAAGAATTAAAATATGCTAAAATCATGGACGTACACAGTTGGGGTAATTGTGTCACAATTTAAAATATACCCAGGTGTAACATGACGTATACTTAGCATACATCATACAAGATAATTAAGATAAAAATAAAAATTTCAAAAGAAATATTTTCATGTCATAAAAGAGTTTGACAAAGCGAAAGTCTAATATAGTTTCAACAGGCCATCTAATATATCAAAGAAGTTGTTTGGGACGTAACTCATACACCACGTACAATATCTGAAAATTGAAATAAAGGAAAATAATAAAAGAGTCATGGTCCTCGTAACATAAGGATTCACCAATATTCAAATCAACAGGGGAGATCAACTAGCCACAAGTATGTGAGGTAGGAGCATCGGACCCTACATTAGTGAAATAATATAGGCATAAGTATGCATTAGTACATGGAATGTATTAAGTATGATAGCAATGCATAAACAATATGAAATCATGCTAAAAGGACTTCACATGACATGCAATGACCAAGCTAAAATAAAATAATATGTTTAGAAAAAACAAATCATAAACATGGACAATGCAGCCTAACATATAATAACACTTGTGAGATACTCAGAAGTAACCTAGTTCATGATTGTGGGATGTTTATGATTAACTGACATAGACAATATGAGATAAAACATGAAATCCAGTCACACTGAAAAGAGATGTCTTATTTGCCAATATAAGGACCATAAACTTCTAGCTTACGTAGATTTACTAGCTAAGAAATCCTATGGAGCACGTAGTTAGGGACAAGGAGACTGCTACTAGAGATTTGACCTTTACTTACTAGAGAGTCTTTATTTAATATCCTCTTGATGCTAAGTAAAGTTCCACAGAATAGTCATTAATCATATTCATTTCATCATATCTATGGAAAAGCATAATTAAGATACCAATCCAAACTAAAGTCAGTTAGAATAAATCCTTAAATATTGATTCAATTTAGGTTAGAAAACCTTTCAACCTTATGAATCCTTATGTGAAAAAACCTTTTACAATCTCATATATGCTTTCATCTTAAAGTATCCTCAAGTCAGATACATCAATTTCATTAAAGCATCTATATTTGTATAAATTCATAGTTCATAAGCTTCATAATATGTTTATAGTAAAAATCATGGATCATGCATGGTTCCATATGAATTCAACTCAAAAACATGTAATTAATTCAATTAATGCAATAGAAGATAGAAAATAACCAATTAAATCATAATTGAAAAGAACTCATGAAAATTGAATAAAATCCTAACTTTGAATTAAGAAATGAATGTTGTAAAATTTGGGATCTTTAGGAAACCAATGGAGTAAAGGAATCAATTGGTGAATACTAACGTACCTTGCGGATCAAATCCCAAAAGCTACGGTGAATTGAAACCTTGAAATAAAACCCTAACTTTTTCTTCCTTTGCTTTAGAGTAATCATTTGGGGAAGAACTTGGAGGGAATTTGGGGATTTAGGAGAGAAGATATTGAAAGGTGAGTTTTATACCTTAAAATACTTTCATTCTGGGCTTAGAAAATGGGTCAAATGATATATTATTAGTATTTAACACATAGGGAAAAAAAACCAAAACCTTGAAAATCAAAGGTTTTTTTGAGTTTTTCCCCCTAAGATTAATACTTAAACTATGTCATTTTGACCCCTATCATAAGCTCCATATAAGTATTTTAAGTCCTAAAACTACTCATTCTAAAATCATTCTCCTAATCCCCAAATTCCCTTCTAGTTTTTCCCCAAATTCCTCTCTCAAGCAAAGGAAAAAGAAGTAGGATTTTCACTTCAACGTCTCCAATTCACCATAGATTTTGGGTTTACGTCTCCAATTCACCAAAGATTTTGGGTTTTGATCACTAAGGTATGTTATTATTGACATGGGGAGTCATTTATTCCACTGGTCCCCAAAGGTTCCAATTTTATAAGTTCAATTCTCAATTCAAAGTTAGGGTTTTATTTAATCTTTATGGGTTCTTCTCAATTATGATTAAATTGGTTATTTTCTATCTTCTATTGCATGAATTGAAATAATAACACGATTTTGAGTTGAATTCATAAAAACCCATGCATGATTCATTATTTTTTACTATCAACACATGATGAAGCTTATAAACTATGAATATATGAAAACATGCATATTTTTACGAAATGTTGTAAATGACTTTAGGGTGTTTTTAGATGAAAGTGTCAATGAGACTGTGAAAGTTTTCTCACATAAGGATTCATAAGGTTGAAATGTTTTATTAACTAAGTTGAATCAAGATTTGAAGAGTTATTCTAAATAACTTTAGCTGGAATTGGTAGCTTAATTGTGACCTTCCATGGATGATGAAATGAACATAATTAATGACTATTATGTGGGATTTTACTTAGCACTGAAAGGATATTGAGATGGACGATAGTTAGTAGAGGTCGGGTCTCTAATATCAATCTCTTTGTCCCTAACTACGTGCCTCCGGAGGATGTCTTAGCTAGTGGATCCATGTAAACTAGAAGTTTATGGTCCTTAACTTGACAAGTAGGACATCTCTTTTCGATATCGGATAGAAACTGAATTCTGTATTTTAGCTCACGTGGTCTAGTGGGTTGAGAATAAACATCCCACAATAATGAACTAGGTTACTTCTGAGTATCTCACGAAGTGTTTTAATATGTTAAGCTTGCATTGACCATGATTATGAGTTTATGACTTGTGTTTTCTAACCTCTTATCTTATGTTTAGCTTGGTCATTGCATGTCATGTAAATTTCTTTTAGCATGATTTCATATCATTTATGTTTGCCATCATACTTGGTACATTTCATGTACTAATGCATATTTATGCGTACATTGTTTCACTAATGTAGGGTCCAACACTCCTACCTCGCATACTTGTGGTAGTTGATCTCCCTTGTCAATATGAAGATTTGTGATTCCCCATATTCTGAGGACTAAAACATCTTTATAGTTATTTTATTTTCAAACATTGTAGTGGTGTATGAGTTACATTCAAACCACTTCTTTTTATGTATTAGATGGTGTGTTGAGACTATGTTAGACTTCCGTTTTGTCAAAATCTTATATGATATGAGAATGCTACTTTTTAAATCCTTATTTCTATTATCTTATATGATGTATACTAAATGAATTATATGGAGCCTTTAGGGATTCTATACGTTATGTTATACCTAAGGTATACTTTGTGTAGTGACATATAATGTTTAGAGGAGGGTGAATGAAATGAATGTTAACTTTTAAGATACTCTGAAATAAAAATGTATCACCAAGGTTGAAAGATAAGTTCTTCATTGTGGTGGTTAGATAAACACTATTATAAGACAGAGTGTTGGTCGATCAAGAATGTCAATGTTCAATAGATGAAGGCATAGAGATGAAAATTCTCAAATTGGTATGTGACATACTATGAGAGATATGATTAATAATGAAGTTATACTAGACTAGGTGGGAATGATCTCTGTGGCAGATAAGATGAAGAAAGTAAGGCTAAAATTGTTCAAACATATGAATAGGAAGCGTAAGGATGTACCAATGAGTAGGTGTGGGAGGTTGGTTGTAATAGAAATCAGGACATGTATAGGTAGGCTGAAGAAGAATCAAGAGGAGGGGGTAAGTTAATTTGATTGGACATGGAACAACTTTAGTTGACTAAGGTCACAACCTTAGATGTGAAGGTATGTAGGTCGAGTATCATGCTTGAAGACTAGTAGGTAGTAGAGTTTTGTCGTACTTCTAACTGTATAATTTAGGTATCACTTAGATTTTTCATCTCCAATGTGTTTTAGTATATGTTGTTATACTTATTTTGTACATTCTATTTTGTTGTCTCTTTAACTTGCATACTTTCATGAGATAGTTACACGTGAGACCATTTCGGTCTACACATACATGACTAAGACATTTTTTGAATTTGAGGGTCAGATAAAAATTTACTGCTCTACCCCACAAGGATAAAGGTAAGGTCTTTGTACATTCTACCCATTTCAAACCTCGCTTTCACTTGTGAAATTATACTGAGTATATTGTAATTGTTGTATATAAGAGGTAAGCGCCCCTCCAATCAACCTTAATATATATAAAAATAGATTAATGGGTGAAGTAAAACTTCATACAAATCACTTAAAATAATTAATCATAAGGAAGCGACAAACTTTATATGAAAAGACGAGTTACCCAAGTGTAAGAAAGGAACATAAGGGGTCGAATGAAGAGAAGAAAGAAAATTGGTAATGTGTTATAGAAGAATAAAATTTTTGGTCGTCAAGAATAGTCCATTTTCAATCAATCAAAATTAAAACTATAATAAAAGAATCCGGTTTGTTAGTAAACCTATCTCGACTTGTCTATCACTTTCTCCGTATTCTTCACTTCAAACTTATATTATTACTTTCTTTCTTTGTCAATCCCAATTTCAAGAAAGATAGTTGTCAAGCAACGAGGCTACCCCCTTAACGTAAACACAGGACTTAGGATCACGAGTGACCCCAAGCTAAACCTGAGCTGACATATCATAATCATACTAGATAAAGTGAAATAAGAATTTCTATGTGGAAGCTTAAGTCATGAATTAAACTTAAATGATGGGGGATCCCAATCTAAGTCTGAATATATAAAAGATAACAACTGAAAGATAAACTCAAATCTAAAACTGAATCTAACTATGTCTAAAATAAAAGCCTCTAACTGACTAGAGATGTTGGGACATGCCACCAACTAACTCTAGCAAAACTGAAACTAAAAAGACTGAAAATGAAAGAAAACATGTCTATATTCCTCGAAGAATGAGGACTCACCATTGGTACTGCTAAATTGGAGATCGGGAGCTGATATATGCATGATCTGAATGTTGAGGACCTGAATCTATATCACAAGAAGATATAGCACATAGCATGTATCAGTACTTGAAAGGTATTGATCATGCATGATACGATAAAGTTGAACAACATATACATAACTGAAATAAAGCATATTGAGTAATGATATAAGATGAACATGATGAATAAACTGAACATACTGTACATGAACTAAACTGAATGCAATGACTAAGTACATAACATGCTGAAACTGAATACTGAAATATAACTGGTATACACTAGAATCTATCTGTAGGAGCTACTAATAACTGACATAAAATCACATGAGCTAAACATGGAGTCTGAAGTATACACCCCATTTATAGGACTCAATATACCTTTCCAGGGGTATAAATACTTGACTAACATGATCACTAAATTTGATGCCCATAAAGGGGACTTAACCTACAGGGGCACATAGTTCTTGAACTATGAGAGTAACTAACCCTAGTCCACTCGGTATTAGGCCTACTCAAAACTAGAATGTATATAATACAACATAACTGAATATAAACTGATTGTTCAAGATTATGACATGCTAATTGAAAATGCAACATTAAGTAGTGATAATGAAACATTTGTAAACTGAAGCATGTAAATCTGTATTCACTGTCATAGCAAGTGTTAATTCATGAACTAAGCAAATCTACACAACTAGGGTTCTGAATTTCATGTAGGAATTAAACAACATAATTACAAAAACGTGATATTCTGATTAGGATTTATCTAGCATCTAAATCACAATAATAATCTGAAGTTATAAAACCCTAGGTCTAAGAATAATGAAGGGAATCAATAATCTAACTAAATTCTGGGGACCTAGTGTATGAAAGAAACCCACTAGTGAAATCCCACATACCTGGTGACAAATTCCACAGAGAAATCTTTCAATTTTGGGGCTGGAACATAGGGAAACTTCTCGTGTTCTTGGAGAGGGTTTGATCGACTGTTTTTTTCTCTTTTCCTTTTTTGGTCGATTTTTGGGAGAATGTGGTAAGTTTTGATGAAGTTATTGGACTAAAACTGACCAATATGACATAATTTAGGGGTTAAACGATGTAGTTTAGGTGTCCAACACATAGGGAAAAGACTAACATGACCTTGACTTAAAAGCTATCTGGGCAAACCAATGGGCCTGACCGACATACCATCAATTGACTGACGGCCCATCCTGTTAATCCGTCGATCGACTTCAAAGGAGGGGTTCTGGGGGTCTTGATCCACAGACCATGACCAGGACATGTGGTCTGATCTGCGGTTCGTAGGTCCGGCTGTGGGCCGACCCTTAAAAGATTTCTTTCTTGGTTTCTGGGAGGGGCTGCAGGTGACCAACCACAGACCCCACCTATGGGTCGTAGGTCATCCTACCGTCCGTAGGTGTCACCTGCAACTTCTGAGATTCTGCACTTTTGATTTTCTAGAATACGGGGTGTTACAATAGTATTCCATCGGTTTACTTTTACTTGTTGTTGAATGAGGTTATATTTTTTGTTGCTCTTTCCAAGTAAGCTTTTTTCATAGGACGCTTCGTTTTTCGAAAGTCAAACTGTATGCACTTGACAAATATCTTAAGATGTACTTTTTGTCATATTAATATGAGAACGGAGATGGGTCTAAAATATCCTTAAAGTATTAGAATTGGTACAAGAATACCCTTCACTTATCTTTTGGCCTCAAAATACCCTTGGGTTAACCTTTAGGAACCTATAATGCCATTTTTCGCAAACAGACTACTTAGTCCATCTAATTAATAATTTCATTTATTACATGACGTTATCTAATTGGTTGAAAAGGTAATTAATTAAAACTTATATTACCCAAGGACACACAAGTCCGGTGCATCACTGATAGGAGAAAGCAGACTATATCATTTTCACTCTTGTCAATGGACTGTGTATCACGATCACTTTTCAATTGTTTGTTCCACTCATATAACCGTTCTGTTGATGCCCACAATCAACCCCAACAATATTTTGAGGCCAAAAGGTAAACGAGGGATATTTTTATATAAATTTTAATACTTTAAGGATATTTTAGACCCTTCTACGATATGAAAAAGATTGCAACTTATAGTGTTATTCATATAGTTTTTGAACATGTAAATTTGAATATTGAATTAATCTAATTCAATTTATCTTTGAAAATTAGTCAAATTGAGTCTCGTTAAGCAAAAATGACAAATATAAGTGAACAGAGAGAGTAAATTTCAAAAATTAATTATTGAAGGTTATGTGTTTTAATATAAAAAGATTACAAACAAATTGAAGAAAATAACTATTTTTTATAAATTAATGAGTGGATAATACTAATAGAGATAAGGTTATAATTGTGGATACCAATGACAAGGTGGGTGTGAATTCTACTCTGGGAAGCAAGACTAAAATGATTAGGGCGTGTGAAAAGAAGATGTTTGGATGCTTTAGTGTGGAGGTGTGAGAGGCTGGCTATAAAAGATTTTACGCGTGGCTCATGTAGACACAAGAAGTATTGAGAAGAGGTAACTAGACATGTCATGATGCAATTTTAATATATCAAAGACATGACCTTATATAGAAAATTGTGGAGGGAAAAATAAGGGTAAAAGGTTAATAAGTAGCAGTGGGTTGTCTTGGTATCTTTCTGAACTAGTGGCCTCTTGTTACAATCTGAATCACCTTCCAAAAGAAAATTATATTGTATATACAAGGTCAAATTTCTATCGATTTTTTTATGATTTTTTTCACTTCCTCTCGATCTATCTTTTCTTGAACCGAAGGTCTATTGAGAATACTCTCAACCTCCCAAAATAAATATAAAGCTTGCATACATCCTACTCTCCCCAACCTCTGAACATGTTAATATTTGTATATACAAGATCAAATTATATTTTATGGGTATATAGTAAGCATGAATCCCCTTTACTTTGTTATATTTATATTTTATGGAATCAATTTAGGTGTGCGTAAGGTGTCTTGACCTTATGATTGAAATAAGAATTACTACATAGAAAACACAATAAATGATTGTCACTACATATACTTATAACTTGACAAATTTCAATAATCAAAGATAAAAAATATTGAAGCAAACAAGATGAGGAAAACCTAGGAGACATACCAAGGTGGAAACAAGAAAATTAAGGATTGATGAAAATTCATAACACAACAACTTGTGCTTAATCCTTAATGAAAATTCATAACACAACAACTTGTGCTTAATCAATCGTTAACACAACTCACAAATGTATATTAGAATCTGGTAATCACTCTTTTGTTGAATCCCTAACGTGACATTCAAAACAAGGTGACAAAAGGGTGAATTTGTGTTAAATTTGGACAATTTAAAAGAAGGAAAATTATTAATTTTGATGGTTGGTAAAAATAATTATCTAATCAAATATGAAATAGAGTAACTCAATCTTGTATGTAGGGTATGGGAAGAGTAAAGTGTACACAAAATTTACTCATACCTTGAGTAGATAGAAAGATTATTGTGATCTCATAGTCATAGGAATCGTTCGGTAAAAGAAGGAAAATTATTAATTTTGATGGTTGGTAAAAATAATTATCTAATCAAATATGAAATAGAGTAACTCAATCTTGTATGTAGGGTATGGGAAGAGTAAAGTGTACACAAAATTTACTCATACCTTGAGTAGATAGAAAGATTATTGTGATCTCATAGTCATAGGAATCGTTCGGTAGAGTGTGTAGTAGAAAAAAATAATGCTAACAATATTTCTACCTATTCAAGTAAATTTTGTATACACTTTACTCTCTTCAGGCCTCACCTACTAGATTGAGTTATTAATCTATACAATATCTCATAACACAATTGTTTTGACCAACCATCATATATGTATAAACAATTTCCTTATTTTCATTTGTCTAAATTTGACACATTTTCAAGCCTTTGTTACCCTGTTCGAATGTCACACAATGGGTTCATCAACAAAACAGTGATTTTCACATTCTAATATATATATTTGTTAATTGTGTTAATGATTGATTAAGAACAATATGTTGTGTTTTGAATTTTCATTAATCCTTAATTTTTTTGTTTCCACCATGGTATGTCTCTTAAGATTTTCCTCACTTCTCTTGTTTGCTTCAATATTTATTTTCTTTCGCCTCTCTCTGGAATCTCGCTTGCCTTTCACCTCTTTTTCAGTCATCTCTCCTTTGCCTCTCTCCTCTTCCTTTCTAGTCTCTCTATCAATTATTTTCTGTCAATCTCGCATACTTTATACCCACACAAATTATATGCAGATGTATAATTTGTATTTATTTGTATAAAGCGAGAGAGACTAGATATACAAATATAAATACATATCTCTCAGTCATATACACTTATAATTATACAAGTACAAATGTTCTCCTGCCAGTTCTCCTTTTCCTTTCTCTCTCTAATTTTATACAAACACAAATTATACAACATATATTGTATAATTTGTGATTGCATTAAGAGAGAGAGAGAGAGAGAAAATATACAAATACAAATGTTTTAACTTGATTCAATTGTATACGAATTCAAATTGTATGCAGATATACATATACAAGCATTGATACATATACATAGCAATTACATAAATACAATTGTCTAATCGATATACATATACAATTCACTCCTCTCATCTCTTCCATCTCTCCTTCGCCTTTCTCCTCCTTTCTCAATCTCGCTAACCACTCTCCTCTCTATAACATGTGGTACGAATCATAATTAACAAGCTATATCTATGAAACATAATTAAGCTATTTTTAAATAATATATACAAAATTTCGACATAAATTAATATTATATTTAATTTGGTTATTTCAAAAATTCATATAACTAATACATAACAAGCGATTACATTACTAATATCTACTCTAACTTTTACTAACTACCAAACAACCCCTAAATACGGGCAACAAAAGTTGGGGTAAATGATCCTTTGCACCCGTAATCTAACCCGACCCTTTAAATTCAACTATGTTACAGTATTCCAAAGAGGAAAACCCACAACTCTCTCTTCTCTTCATCCACAGCTCAAAAAACTCCATTAATCTTCGTTTTCGAGTGTTCTCTAATCAGCCATGGGCTCTGGTAATTTACTCTCTCTAACTCGCTAATTTTTTTGTGTTAATCTGATTTTGTGAATGTTAATGTATGTGTAGTTTCAATTTTTTTTGTTTGAAGATGCAGATATGGAGGACTATGGATTCGAGTATTCAGAGGAGGAGCCTGAAGAGCAGGATGTTGATATTGAGAACCAATACTACAACTCCAAAGGTTTTCAAATTTTGAATGTTGTAATTATTCTGATAAATTTTATGCTTTTGTTTTGATTTTACTTCCTCTACTTGGATTACAAAAACTCAGGTACATTAGTTACTTCTCTTCGAAAAAACTTTGCGTACAAACTAAATTTGCATCAAAATTATCATACATTAACTTAAGGAAAACAATTGAGGTATTGAATATGCATCATGTATGTGAATGTTTATAGTTTAGTATGTGTTAATTTAAGTTTGGTTACTGTCTTAGATGTTATTTTGATTGTTTCAGTTGGGAAACAGGAACAGAAGTCTTTGTTTGTTAACTTGGCTGATTTGTTAGATCATAGAGGAAAGTACTTTTAGGAAGATCTGTTAAGAAAGAGCAGTTGTTGCTTGAGAAAATTTGGAAGACTTGAAATTGGAAATTACTAAGAAAAGGTGATTAAGTCAATATTTTCTTTTGATTTGAATTAGGGACAAAATTAATACTAAATTGTTAAAGAGAATAAAATAACTTGGATAGTTAAATTTAGAGTTTTGTATTTCAATTTAAATGCTCCAACTTCCTTCTTTTTGTTTTTGGGATAACATGGGGCTCATGGTTCTCAACACACTTCATTGATCACTTTGGGTCTTGGCCACACTTTTGGGTGAGCACCAAATTGCTTATTATCATTTCCAACGTGACAGAGCAAAATATTGTGGTCTGCTACCAGACGAGCAATCACAGTAACTCTGCGTTATTGAGTTTTACCTGTAAACTGTATTAACAGAGGTGAATATTGGGTCGAATTTGAGTTTAAAGAACATTGATCCCTTCTTTTTTGTTAAAGCTTAACACTCTTAACGGGGCATTTGATTTGGTCAATCTATTATGTCTGGATTCTGAAATAAGGTAGCTATCGGCTGCATGATATGGCTTCAATTCAAATATTTTTCTGCGCTTTTGGGAGTGAAAACTGGACATATAGAGGAGAAATTTAGGCCGCTAATTATGTTCATTTGTTAAAAGAACTTCAGGGAAGTAGGAAAGAAGGCATATTAGCTCAATAGATTCTAGACATTGCAGGGTCCTTATAGTTAATTTTCTTCTTTTAACTTTCTGTTAATGGATTTTTTTATTCACCTATACCATTGAGTTACGTATGGGAGTAGTGCTTTAATTTATAGGACATAAGTTTGGGAAGTTAGTTATCAAAGAAAAAAGGCAAGTATGCTCTCTATCCTCTGGACTTTTTTCCCTCGTGATTTTGTTCTCAGGGAAAGGCTTCCATAGATTTATTTAGTGTTGGAAGGTTGAAAAAGGAGCATCCATCCCTTATCCTGTATAAGTTCTAGGATTGTATTCGTCGAATTTTGACACAGCAAGGTTAGGGAAAGCCATAAGTTTATCTATTAGAGTCAAGTCGGTCAAAAGGTTGTCTATTAGAGCCAAGTCGGTCATAAGATTGTCTATTAGATCCAAGTCGGTCATAAGGTTGTCTATTAGAGCCAAGTCGGTTTATAGTTGCCAAGATTTTCGACTTTCTTTAGTTTTCAAACAATGCTAGAGAAAGTGAGGATTGTAGCAGTGATGTTTCTCTCACTTAACTCACCTTCTTTTTCTGTGTGAGACGCCTGTGAAGTGTGATGCTCTATGTGTAACAGATCTTTTGCATATACGATTATTTCCCAAAGATTTTGTATGAATGTGATGACAGTCGCGAGGGAAGAACTTGCCAACATAGAAGTTACCCAGATATTAAATAATCTGAAAAAGAAAACTGTACCAGTAGCAGCAATAGATACTCCTGTAAAGAACTCCTTGGTTGTAAGGGAGTAATAGATTATGCTATATGCTATGTAATGGTGTTGATTTTATCTACCGAGTTCCAAACCGTGCAACAGCTGATCCTTGGGAGTTCCTCAGTTGTCAAACAATATTACTCCCTGGTTATAAGGTAGTTATAAGTCCAGCTATATCCTATGTAGTGGAATTGACTTCATCTTCTGAGCTTCTCGGGAATTTCTTTGTTATATAAAAAGGGTGTTGACTTTTACTCAACTATGTGGATATTTTATGTATGCATTTTAAGCTACTTATCTTGGAGTAATATCTCTCATCTTTTTTTCTTCTCTTTGGACATGGTTTCCCACTAATATTCTGTGATTATGTCATTCATAGGCTTGGCTGAAACAGACCCAGAGGCAGCACTTGAGGGTTTTGCTGAAGTAGTTCGTATGGAACCTGAGAAGGCTGATTGGTAAGATATTGAAAGTAATAAAAAATTTATGCAGTATGGTAGCTGTAAACTGATCAGCTAACTCCCTTGTGTGTTTGTTTAAGAGAATAGATGGCTGTGTATTTGTGAGATTTGTGAGGCCGGAGACTGATGTGATAGATCTGTCCATTTGAAGTTCAGGGTCATTAAGAACTGTATGTTCTCATTGAAGTTAATTTCTGTCTCAAGTAAACTACTACAACCTTGTATTAATTGAGCCTGAGAAACAAGCTGAGGATGAATTATGAGAAACTGCAAGTTGAGATAGATTGTGTTTTCTTCATTATGCAAATGCTTGTATAGAACATGTAGGAGAAGATCCTGATAGTTTATTGAACTTTATCATTCTTACAAGCCTGTGGAAAAAAATGTTAACCTTCCAAGTGCAGATAATTGTTTGAGAAGAACTGGAAATGTTTGTCAGGTTACTCCCTTTGGGTCTCTCGCTCCTATTTGGTTTACAATTGTGAGATTTAAGAAGTTTCAGAAACTTTTGCTATGAGCTCTTAGGGTGAGACCTCTAGTTCATTGTCAGATCTGATATGTTTGGTGTTTTTGTCCTTTTTATGTTGTTTCGTGAATTTGGTAACTTGATATTAATCATTGAGAATACGTGTGCACACTGCATAATTGTAATCCAAAAGGTGTCTTACTATTTCCCGCATTTGCTTCTTGTTCATGTGATTTGATGCTTCTTAGAAAACTTCGTAATTGTATCGCTAAAAGTTGTGTTGCTATTTCACACCTTTGCTTCTTGTTTTATGTAATTTGATGCTTTGTAAGCAAAGGTCTCTTGCAAGTTTTAAAATTCACTGAAATAGGCTGTGTGTGACACTTACCAACTGTTCTTATTGTTTTTCAGGGGATTTAAAGCCTTAAAGCAAACTGTTAAGCTTTACTATAAGCTAGGGAAGTACAAGGAAATGATGGATGCTTACAGAGAAATGCTAACCTACATCAAGTCAGCAGTGACAAGAAATTATAGTGAAAAGTGTATCAACAATATCATGGATTTCGTCTCAGGATCAGCTAGTCAGAACTTTGATCTCCTACAAGAGTTCTACCAGACAACATTGAAAGCCCTCGAAGAGGCAAAAAACGAGGTCAGAACAATATTCCTTCTTAAGGGTATAGTAGACTGGCTGTGAAGGTTCTAGAGTTCATGTTCTTGTCAAGGGCCTCATGGTCACCTTCTTTTCACAGAGGTTGTGGTTCAAGACAAATCTAAAACTTTGCAAAATATGGTTTGACATTGGGGAGTATGGACGAATGAATAAGGTATTATTCTTTTTCAGATTAGCATCTGTAGTTGTAGTGTCGGTGTATAAGTTTTCCTACCAATAACTTGAGCGTTCAATTAGATTTTGAAAGAACTCCACAAATCTTGTCAAAAAGAAGATGGTACTGATGACCAGAAGAAAGGTACACAATTGTTGGAGGTATATGCAATAGAGATCCAAATGTACACGGAGACGAAAAATAACAAAAAACTGAAGGTATGTTATTAGCTTTTCTCCTGTTTGTTTGATATCGTACTGGGTTTTGTGCACCATTAGGTGAATCTTTGCAGCTGATATGATCAAATAAATCATCTCTATATTTAATGCCATGTTCAGATGTTGTTTACCATTCCAAGTTACTCCTGGTTCTATGTTTTACTTTTACCCCAAGTTACTCTCTTTTTTAAATCTTTTCCCACTAGGAAACCTGAAGTTGTTAAACTTCATCTAGAAGGCAGTGAATGATGTGTATCGAAAGTAAGCTGATCAAACTTCCACAAAAGATGTGAAACATCCATGATTTATATAATTTTGTATAGAGGGTAAATTAATACCCTAATATCCAAAGATGAATTCCCGCCTTTAGTTCTATTCCATGAAAGCATCTGTCAACATGGAGTTCCATGACTTATTGGAGATTTAGATCTTCTCTCGGAAGCTTCAAGCTTATTTCATTCCTCTTTATCTTTTGGTATACCATTGTTCTTTATTTAGTCATTTTTTATTTTGATTCTGAATATGTCCGGAAGATCTGTTTGATCTAATTTATTCAGCAAGAAGGATCCATAGATGCTGGAAAGACATACTTACATGTCCTTGAATTGCTGTTCTCTCCATCACTAATTGCTGCTTACTGAGATTCTTGAAAAAACATGTATTTTATCTTCAGGAACTATACACTAAAGCACTTTCAGTCAAGTCAGCAATTCCTCACCCCAGAATAATGGGAATAATTCGTGAATGTGGAGGAAAAATGCATATGGCAGAGCGGCAGTGGGCAGAGGCAGCTACAGACTTCTTTGAAGCTTTCAAGAACTATGATGAAGCTGGGAACCAGAGGCGTATCCAGTGTCTAAAGTACGTGTGCAGTTCATCATGTACTTGTTTTGTTTGCCTTCTTCCTTATCTTGGCATTGTCTTCTGGGGTAGAACAGATGGGAAGAGTACAGTTGGAAAGAAATAACATCGTGTACAATCTACATGGTATTTTACTAAGTCTCATGTAGATGATATTTGAAAGAAAAATATTTAAGGTCATCGCTGTAGCTGCTTCAGACGCAGGCACTTGAATGCATTCTGAGTACAGCTTCATATGTGATTTCGTTGGCATTTTCTGTTTAAGGGGGTATGTCTCAGAATTTCTTAGTTGCATTTTAACATAATATTTCTCTCTTTTCACTGTAGTTGTTAATGGTTCCTAGGCAATTCTTTTGCTGATTCACCTTCATTTCTCTCTCTTGCACGCGGCAGAAGATGAATTGCTCTGCCTGATATTTTGGTCACTTGGTTCCATCTTACAGGTACTTGGTTCTGGAAAATATGCTGATGGAGTCTGAGGTTAATCCTTTTGATGGCCAAGAAGCAAAACCGTGAGCAGTTTAATAGTCTTAATTAATTTTTTAATAAAGAGATTAGGACTGGTACTCTTATCAGTTCTGTGGTTAGTCACTGGACCAAGTAATGCACATCAACTTAATTGCATTGGTGTTGGTGCTTGACTGTGTTTTATACTTTTCAGGTACAAAAATGACCCTGAGATACTGGCAATGACTAACCTTATAGCAGCATATCAACGAAATGAGATCTTAGAATTTGAGAAAATTCTTAAGGTGCAACTATCAAAATATTGCTACTATAAGTCCATCAATCATAGTTACTATTGAATATCACTCTGAATGTGATTTCCTTGATATTTTTCAGAGTAATAGAAGAACAATAATGGATGATCCCTTCATCAGAAATTACATTGAAGATCTTTTAAGAAATGTCAGAACCCAAGTGCTGCTGAAGATCATTAAGCCTTACACAAGAATCCGGATTCCCTTCATTTCCAAGGTAAATAGGTTTGTTAGAGTTTGCTTTCTTGCTATGGAGTATTACAGGAGTGTCTTCCCCTAATATTGTTCGTAGCTTCTCAATCTTAAGGCAGAGTTTATCAAATATGTCTTTTGTTTTTCTTTGTGATTTGGTAGGTGTGTGTGTGGAAAGACTGAATCGTTTTCTATAACCGAGATAAACTCTTTTTTGATAACCAAGATTTTTCAAGGGCTAGTTATGCATCATTCGAAGCTTGGTGGATAATGGGCCTGTCCCTCTACCCTGGACTTAAATACAAGATTTTTGTCTCCAGAACGACGTGTGATTAACCCATAAATCATGTGCTTTCTATCCATAAACTGTTTTATGATGGCATAACGGTGGCATATCACTTTACCATATAACATATTTGAATTTGGAACATCCACATAATGTCCAGACATATTCTCCATTGTGCTGTTAAGTAATAAACTTCCTAATTGGTTTCTATTACTTAACATGCAGGAGCTTAATGTGCCAGAAAAAGACGTCGAGGAGTTGTTGGTCTCACTCATCTTGGACAACCGTATCAATGGCACATTGATCAAGTGAATCGGTTGCTAGAATGTGGAGATAGGTGAAACCCTGAACTCGACATTGTGATAATTTCGCTGTTTTTGGCTGACATTACTTCTAATTTGTTTTTCCTACTTCTATTCATGCAGATCAAAAGGAATGAAGAAATACGCTGCCATCGACAATTGGAACACACAACTTAGGTCTTTGTACCAAACTGTTGGCAACAGAGTATGTTGATATTACCTGGACATGAAAAAAGCTGAGTGTGATTATATTATGGACTCATTTTTAGCTCTTATGTTCAAACATGTAGATTTTTTTGTACAAAATTCGATATTTCTCCCTGTTTAAGTAGCAAGAGCTTCTATGTGACTTCTGTTACTCTTTGTTTTCATACTGTGACAGAAACAACACGATGAGATGACTTTGTCCATCTCATCCCCGTACCAAACAACCCCAATGAGAGTATGTTTGGTACTAATTTCTACTTATTTTCTTGTATTTGATAAGTAAAAGATATTATTTAAAAATAGTTATACATAACTTAGCAAAATACTGTAGAGATGGAATGGAGTTGAGCAAAATGGGAAATAGATAGTGAATTACTTGAATATCAGTATATCACATATAGAACACGTTTTAGAAGAAATACTTTTCTCATTTTCAAGAAACTTATATTCTTAGAGATTATTTTTCAAAATATTTTGGTCAATAAAACATGAAAAAATGAAAAATATTTTCCTCAATACCAAATGCTAATACGTTGTTTGGTAACAAATAATTAAAAAAAAAAGATGTATTCAATCCACCACAAGTTGTAACATAGTTGGTTGGTCTCCACTCTTTTCTCTCTCCACATAAAGTATAATAACATAGCTAATAGCCTAATACAATATCTACTTCAGGTCTTTTCTTTCCATATAACTAAATACATGTTAATACAAAATAACTTATGTATTATTATAATTTTGGGATAATTTCAGAGACCTCCCCTCACGTTTCGCTTAATCACATTGACTTTCCTCGTGGTTTACGATATTACGTATGTCTCCCTTATTTTAATTTTTTTGTAACAAATTTTTTATCTATTTTTCATTAATGTAAATTAAATACAACTTGACAAATCTACCCTTTTTAATACTACATTTTTCATTTAAACTCTCATATTTAATTTAAAAAGACAATATTAAAATTCCACATTTTCTTTGCTGAAAAGTGTTTTTCTCTACATATTTGAGTCCTAGGTTTTCTTCTTCTTTCTGCCCTGTGAGACCAATTATTCCATGGACGTGTACCTGTTCAAAATCAAACAACAATTGATAATTCGAATAAATAAAAAGTTATTGGTTTAGCGGTTTTCCTAACGGGTTTGATTTCTTTTATTATTGAGTTATCGGTTTTTAACGGTTTGAGGCATTTTCTCAACGGCTTAACCGATAACCCGATAGTAAATAATTCATACTATTATTTATGGTTGTCTCAAACTGTTGGCTATTCTACATCTGACAATGTTTTCAATCATGTGCACAGTTCGTTTGGTTTGTCACCTTGTTTTAAAATAATTTTCAAAAATTATTTTTGGTGTCGAATCTTAACGGTTAAACCAATAACCAAATTGATAATGATCAAATAACTCATAAGACAATATCTTTATGGTTCTATAACGGTTTAGCATATATACAAGCTAGTAACTGATAAATTAAAACGATAAACTTCAGATCTAACTAACTGATACGCATCCATATGCGTATCCTCTAAGATTAAAGATTGATGTACTTTTGCTCCAAAACTAATTATATCATGAGAAACTTTATGTGTTTCAATGTATATATACAAAGGAGAGAATAAGGATGGTCAATTACTCGTGCAAAGAAAAAGACCGAAGAGGAAGAGAACTTGGGGCATGGTTACGGTCTACAGAGAAGAATTTTTTGAGCCTTGACTTTTTAATTATTATTTTTATGAAATATGATATTTTGATTAAAAACAATTAATTAAAAGAGTATTAGAAAAAGGCAAAGTTGTCAAATTGTATTTTATTACATTAATGAAAAATAGATTAAAAAGAATTGTTACAAAATATTTAAAATAAGAGAGGTATGTGTAATATCGCAAATCTCGAGGGAGGTCAATGTAATTGAGTGAAACGTGAGGGGAGGTCTATGAAATTATTCCTATAATTTATTTAAAAAGTTGATAGATTAACTAGTATAAAAATAACTAAATTCTACGTAACGAATTTTATATAACTAATAGTCTAATACCTACATAACTAAATTTAACATTATTAGTAACTTATATAACTCTATCCGAAAATCAGACGATCTTCATTTAACCTTGTTTTAATTCATTTGGTGTACAATTCATTGGTTATACCGCTAATATATTTTTATGCTCTTACTCCTTGATTTGTTGCGTTATAAAGTAATAAATTGGCTCTTATTTACATAAAATCAGATATAAGAGTCTATGTGACTATGTCATTTCAATTTATGTAGTACAAATATATTTAGAGAGTCAATCAAATTTTTATATGAATTTTGAATAATTAATTATTGTGATTTAATGTACTATTTACGTAATTTGTAAATAATATATGTTGCTTTATTTATCCCAATTTATATGATATAGGTGAATTTCGAGAGTCAATCACCTTTTTACGATATGCTCTTTAACTTTATTTGATTCACTTTATAACTATGATTATGCAAGGCTACTGAAATAGACTCATCTCTATATATGCTTTTAAAAAAAGACTGTGATGCTTTCTCTTACGCTCTTTCACTAGATATATAATTTTGGGAACCTTATTTCACTGTCCTTGTTATGCTATTTTTACAGTTATGCTAGTGTCCCTTACTTACTCAGTACATTCAATGTTCTGACGCATAGTTTTCTTTGTGTTGCATCCTTTTATGATGTAGTATATATACTCAAATTCCTGGGTAGTGATGTTGCAGCAGTTTCAGTTAGCACTCGATGAGTCCTCCTCATTTGAGTTTGATGAACTGGTATACTAGCATTACAAGGTAAATTATGTATTAATCCGAATTCAGTCGAACCTTCTAGGTGAACACTACTAATTAATTCTCTTTATTAAATGTCTATTTAATTGAGTGGTGATTCTCCAACCATTACCAAAATGTGCTAAGTTTACCATCATGGGTACTCAAAGAGGGTCGATTTTTTTTATCTAACACCACTCACACGCAGTCTACAATTCTTTGCAAACTTCAACCTTACACTCACACGATTTGACTAAGTATAAAAATTCTTTACTTAGTATTATTTAGGCAACAATCAAAGTAACAATACAGCCAACATACGGGAACTCTTCCCAACCTTTTATTAATAACAAATCAATAAAGGATAAGGCTTCACAAATTAGTCTAAGGCCAGATTTCTTCTCCCTTTGCCTTAGATGAATTTCCACCTTATAAAAATTCTGCACAAGAAAGTTACAACAGTTACATCGGCGGTTACATCTGACATATGTCTAACACTTGTCCTCACAGAATTCAAACTAAGTCTAACACTAAATATTCTAACAGATAGAATTATTTTCGAATTCGAAAGTCTAACACTAAATATTCTAACAGATAGAATTATTTTTGAATTCGAAATACATTCTAAAGCATAACAGAAATTAATCATTCTAACACTTAGAATATTTCAGCCTATTCCAAACTTAGAATATTTCAGCTTATTCCAACACTTAGAATTATTTCAGCCTACTTTCAACACTTAGAATATTTCAGCATACTTCCAACACTTAGTTTTATTTCAGCTCTTGTCTTGCCAACACCAAGTCCACAACCTTGTTTTGTCAAGCCATCACCCCACTTGTCTTGCCGTCGAATCTGCCCAAACGTAAGCCTTGTACGTCCAAGCTGCCTTGCCAACACCCAAGCACCTTGAACCTTTGTTGCACTGTTTTTGCCCCTATGCATGTTAAGATCAATGCGCAAGTCCTTGTCATGCCTGCACGTAGTTAGAACAAATAGTTTACGGGTTTAACAACCACCCACACCACTTGAACTCAATATTCTCATCGAGACTGTTTTGAGATAGTCATCGATTTGAGCATCGAACTGTCATAAGTCCTTCGCTTTCTACCAAACTGCATCAGCTACACTCTTGCCTTTCCAATGAATCAAGAACTCTGTCTTTGTATTGTTCTTACTTGTGCCCAAAACCCGGTGATCGAGGGTCTTCTCAATTTCAGCATCAAACTGTGTAGGTACTAATGGAGGAGCCCTCTTTGACCTATTCCCGTCCGTATCATTAGCATCTGCAAAGTAAGGTTTCAAGAAACTCAAATGGAAAGTGGTATGAATCTTTAACCTTTCTGGCAGGTTCAACCTATATGCAACTTCGCCCACTCGTTTCACCACTTCGAATGGACCATCATGATACTTAGGAATCAAACCCCGATGCCTAGTCTTACTTGCAATCTATTTTCAGATTTGTGGAGTAAGTATCAACAACACTTTTTCACCCACATTAAACTCAACTGAGCGACAATGTTTCTTAACATACTTCTTCATGCGCCGCTTAGCCTTGCGCAAACTATCTTGTGCTTTAGATAACATTTCAAGTCTGTCCCTTGCAAGCCTGTATGCTGGTGGACACTTTCCTTGATTTTTAGACTTAGCAACATCCAATGGTGTCATAGGTTGTTTGCCTAAAACAATTTCAAAAGGGCTCATTTCTGTTGCAGACGACTTGTGCAGATTGTAACAAAACTGCGCAATGTCTAACAAAGCAACCCAGTTCTGTTGACTTGTTGTCACATAGTGTCTCAAACATTCTTCCAACAAGTGATTAATCCTTTCTGTTTGTCCATCTGTTTGTGGGTGATTCGCAGTAGAAAACTTCAACTCAGTTCCCATCAGGTTGAACAAAGTTGTCCAAAACCTGCCTGTGAACCTTGTATCTCTATCACTCACAATATCATCTGGAACACCAAAGTACTTAACCACATACTTATAGAATAAATTAGCAACAATCTCAGATGAACATAATTCAGGTGCAGCAATAAAAACAGAATATTTCGAAAACCTGTCTACCATCACCATTATTGATGCTTTGCTATCAACCTTAGGAAACCCAGAAATGAAATCCATGCTTACCGACAACCAAGGCCTTTCAAAAATAGGCAAAGGCTGCCTCTTTCTTATGTTCAGTCTTGTCTACTTGACAGACATGACAGGTCTTCACGTATTCCTCTATGTCATCTTCCATCTTTGGCCAGAAATAAACACGAGACAGTAGAGCCAACATCATTTCAACACCCGAATGTCCAGCCCAAGAAGAATCATGCTCTTTCTTCATCAAGTCTTTGCGCAGTCCACCTTGATTTGGTACGACGATTCTCCCCCTTTAAAATAGAGCAGATCATCCTCGATCCAATACCGTCTCATTGTGCCATCTTGCACTTGACCCATCCACTTAACATATAATGAGTCATTTGTAGCACACAACATGATTCTATCAAAGAAATCAGTCTCAAGTTTTAAAATTGAATAGAATGCAGCAACTACCTCTTTCCAACTCAATGCATCAATAACCTGGTTGTGTTTCCATGGCTTGTGTTCCCACATGAAATCATATTCTGCCAGAAACTCCTGCCATCTTGCCTGTTTTGGACTCAATTTCTTTTGTGTCTTGAAGAATGTATTGGCTACATTATCAGTTCGGACCACAAATCGAGTCCCTAAGAGATAGACTCTCTGAACCTACAGACAGTGTACAACAACAACCATTTCCTTCTTACGTGTCGAATATATCTGCTCAACATCATTCAATTTTCAACTTTCAAAGGCCACATGATGGCCTTCCTGCACCAATACGCCTCCAATCACTTTATCAGACGCATCAGTGTGAACTTCAAATGGTAACTCAAAATCAGGCAAATTCAGTAGGGTTCAAGCGCAATAGCTTCCTTCAAATTTTGAAAAGCTTCTTCACATCGTACAACCCACACCCATTTTGTATCTTTGTTTAACAAATTAGTCAAAGTCGCTGCCCTTTTCGAATACCCAGCAATAAACTTTCTGTAATATTTAGCCAACCTAAGAAACGATTGTAAATCCTTAACATTACGTGGTGCCTGCCAATCAACAAGGGCTTGCACTTTCTTAGGATCCATTCAAACCTGTTTTTTACTAACAAGATGCCCCAAAAAATTTATTTCTTGTTGAGCAAATTCACACTTTTTCATCTTTACATAAAGTGTGTATTTCCTCAACTGAGACAACACCATACTCAAGTGATTGACATGTTTATCTAAGTTTTGACTATAAATAACAATATCATCAAGATAGACAACCATAAAGTCATCAAGATAGTCAAATAACACAATGTTCATTAAGTTGCAAAAGGTAGTCGGGGCATTGGTTAGCCCAAATGGCATTACAAAGAATTCATAAGAACCATATCTAGTTACAAAGTTGTCTTAGGTTCATCACCTTCTGATATTCTAACCTGCCATTAGCCTTCCGTAAGATCAAGTTTCGTGAACTAGCATGTCTTGCTCAACCTGTCCATCAAATCTTGTACCAATGGAACCGAATACTTATTCTTCACAGTTGCCTTGTTCAGCGCCATGTAGTCTACACACATTCTCATCGTCCCATACTGCTTCTTTTGAAAAAAATAGGAGCACCATAGGGAGCTTTAGATGGTTGAATCAGACCAGCATCCAACAAATCGTTCAAGTGTTTATGCAATTCAACCAACTCCTTAGGAGTCATACGATAAGGAGCCTGTGCAGGAGCAACCGTACCTGACAGCAACTCAATTTTATGATATATATCCCTCCTTGGCGGCAAAGTCTTTGTCAATTCAGGCGACATCACATCAACAAACTTTTTCAACAACTCGGCCACACAATCATGCACCTCTACTGTTACATCAGATTTCAATTCGACTAAAGCAGCAAGTATAGTTTCATTACCCTTCTTCAGCCTTTTGTCAATTGACATAGCAGACAACATCATTTCGCTATCCTTCTTCTTTGCATTATTACTGACTTTTCCAAACGGATGAATACCCTTCACAAATCTAGCAGTATCCTCATTCATAATCATTATCCCATCTAAATGTGAAAAAGGAACAAACTGGAGTTTTCTCAGAAAATCAATACCAAGTATCATCTCAAAATCTCCTAACGGCATCACCATCGAGTTATGTTTTCCTACCCAATTTTCAGTCGACATAGACACTCTATAAGTCATGGCCACAATGGCTTGTGCCTTCGCAATCACTGTTTTGACGTGGGAGGGACTTTTACTTAACTTAAGCCCCAATTTCGCAGCACTACTGCCATCAATAAACGTATGAGTAGCCCCCGTATCAACCATGGCCATCATACATTTTTCTTTTATCTCATCTCCAAATTAATCAATGAAGCATGTGGATTTGAAGTTTTAGACGTCCTCTCAACATTATTAACTAATGTAATATGGTTGAAAGACAAACGAACGGATTGGCCATAGCAACCACAACTTTCTCTTCTTCTTCATCCTGATTCATTTTTCCAGCAAGCAAAGCATTCACTCTTTCCCTTTTGGGATAAGACTTAGCCAAATGAGGACCACCACAAGTCCAACAGCCTTTTGAATTTTCATCCTTGTTATTTGGCTTGTTTTCTATATTTCCTTCTTTCATAGGTGTCTTTCCCTTATCATTAGCATAGTTTTTACGATTCTCCCTTTTCCTGTCCCCTTTATTCTCACCTTTTTTCTTGGATTTTGAAGTAGAAGAGACATCAGTAGTCGGTTGAGTCTTCATGAGATCTACTAACGAATCAGCAATAACAATTGCCCCTGGCAAATTCTTGATATTCTGCCTTCGAAGTTCGTTTTGAGCCCAACCTTGCATACTCGAAATGAAGTTATGTCATTTATCCTCATCAGAGATGTTTTGAATGTCTAACATCACAGAGGTAAATTCCTTGATATAATCCCGTACAAAAACCGATTGCCTTAGTCTCTTTAACTTGTCCCTTGCAAGCCAAGAGGCGTTGCTAGAAAGAAATTAATCACGCATTTCTTTCATCAATTTATCCCACATATCAATTCTGGGTTGTCCAGCACTTACATCATCTGCATTTTGAGTCCTCCACCAAAGTTTAGCATCACCCGTCAAATACATTGTGGTAATGTTTAACTTCTCAGCTTTAGCCACCCTTGTAGCAGTAAAGTACTGTTCCATATCCCAGATGAAGTTTTTCAATTCTTTAGCACTCCTTGCACCACCAAAGGCTTTAGGTTCCAGAATTTTAACCTTAGACAATTCCCCACGATTTGAACTTAACGCTGCCACAGCTCGACATAATACAATGATTTTTGCATGAAGATTCTTGTTATATTTATGCAGTGCCTTCAATTGTACCTTCGTAGCCTCATAAAAACTCAAAGTTTCAACCATGTGTTCGTCAACAAATCTTGGAACACACCAACGTCGCCTAGAATTTTGTCAGCGTCCAGTCTTAAATTGACAATCTGCGTCAGAAGATCAACCAACGTTGGATCTTCCATTACCTCATCAGTAATCCCAACAAAGGCTTCAACCCTGTGCACTATTTCCCAAAGTTCTTCATTCGTCACCATCGTTCAACCGCGCTCTGATACCAATTGAAAGAGGGTCGATTTTTTTTTATCTAACACCACTCCCAGGCAGTCTACAATTCTTTGCAAACTTCAGTCTTACACTCACACGAATTTGACTAAGTATAGAAATCATTTACTTAGTTTTATTTATGCAATAATCAAAGTAACAACACAGCCAACATACAGGAACTCTTCCCAACCTTTTATTAATAATAAATCAATAAAGTATAAGGCTTCACAAATTAGTCTAAGGCCAGATTTCTTCTCATTTGCCTTCGACGCTCCACCTTATAAAAATTCTACACAAGGCAGTTACAACAGTTACATCGACGATTACATCTAACATGTATCTAACACTTGTCCTCACAAAAATCAAACTAAGTCCAGCACTAAATATTCTAACAGATGGAATTATTTTCGAATTCGAAATACATTCTAAAGCATAACCGAAATTAACCATTTTAACACTTAGAATATTTCAGCTTATTCCAACACTTAGAATATGTCAGCTTATTCCAACACTTAGAATTATTTCAGCCTGCTTCCAACACTTAGAATATTTCAGCATGCTTCTAACACTTAATTTTATTTCAGCTCCTGTCTCGCCAACACCAAGTCCAAAGCCTTGTTTTGTCAAGCCAATACCCCGCCTTGTCTTGCCGTCGAATCTACCCACACATAAGCCTTGCACGTCCAAGATGCCTTGCCAACACCCAAGCACCTTGAACCTTTGTTGCACTATTTCCCCCTATGCATGTCAAGACCAATGTCAAGTCCTTGTCGTGCCTGCACGTAGTTAGATCAAGTAGTTTACGGGTCTAACAGGTACTATGATCCAGTTATTGAACTTGAAAGGACTATTAAAAGGATCACACTCTACTTCTATCAAACAACTTGAGAATCAAATGAGGCAACTGTTTGAGCATTTGATCAAAAGAAGAATGGTACATTACCTAGTTATACTACTCAGAACCCGTGGAAGGAGATGTTGAAATGTCACAACCCAAAAAATGGATGTGATGACATTCATCTTATCCCACCAAGACAAGTCAGTTTAAAACCCAAATATCACAAACTATGCGGAAGTAAGAGATATTAAAATCTCAAAATCTCATAAGTGCGGATAACTAATTCAACTTAATAAAATCTTCAAAACCTTGTTGTCACGTGTACAAGCCTCCTCTAAAGTAGTACAATTGAATCAAAATAAAGATACAAGTCTCAAATGACATTATTCTAGAATAGAACAAGAACATAAATAAGGAGTCGCTACCCAATTTTAGGAAAATGACACCCTTTAAAATCCACAAATATGAGTCCAACTGAATTCATTTTTACAAATTGAGGAGGAGACAAAATAATATACAATTAAAATAAACATGCAATATAGACAAAGAATAAAATAAAATCATCATATGAGAAACGACATAATGTTTACCTAACGTTAACAATATATATAAGAATATAATTTGAATGTCTTTTGAAGCTTCTTTGAGAAGCAACTCTGAGTACCTGTAAAGACACATGGTGGTTGTTTGATTGGTTTCTCACGAACTCGCCAAAGCTCGGAGCTCGTAATGTGGAGGAGCGGGGGAAGAAGGAGAATGGTTTCTCCGGCGAGAGTAGATAGAGATAGATAAAAACAGAGTTGTCATGGATGCCTTTTTGTTTCAGCCTTGAGCGGCTGGAGAGGATTAGAAAAAATGGAAGAGAGTTTTTAGGGTTTTGTCCATCACAAATCTCGAAAAAAATAATTCTCACTATTTTTTGTGGTTAAATAATATTTATATAGAAAATAAATTTCATTTATATAATATAATGAGTTCAAACCGTGAGCTCAAGATCGTGGACCAAAGTCATTGGTTAATAAATATATATGTGTATTAATATATATATTCTTAGATTTTGTTAAAAATATTAAAATGAATATTAACAAAATATAAACAATGTCATATAAAATGGTGCAATTCAAGAAAGAATTACGATTCAATCAAATAGAGAAAATATTCTAAACATATTCAATTGACTGTGATAAAAAAATTAATATAATCAGAATAAACTAATAAAATCATAATATTTTGAAAAATAACAAAATAACTATTGATAAATTTATTTGAAAGTATGAATTTTGAAATGTTAGGTCAAAATTAGGTGTCAACACCTCTCTCTTAAGTTTCACTTTAGGCCCCCAATCTTGTTGAGTTGGTCTTGCATGTACTTCTTTTACTATATTTACACAATAAATAAATACATATTTTCACCCAAATAATAATGTAACTTTTGGATGCTTTTTTGGTTTCTCAATTTTTAACGTTTTTCATATTATATGTTTTTATTTATTCTCAACCATTCAATAGATGTGTACAATTACTGAATCAACATCAACAATAAGCACTTTTATTACACTATTTTGTATCACAAACAATTTGACAAGTACAAAGACTTTGATTGCTTCCCGAAGCAGTACAAATACAACTATGAGGCATTTTACTTGCTGGCCAGTGAAATACAGCTTGATATCCACAACTAATCTTAGCACATACGTCATTAACTGTGAAAGTTCCTGGGCAAAATTTAGGATCATCACCTGATAAAAAATAATGAAAAGAGTACACATTAAACTATACGATTAAAAAGATAACTGATGAAAATAAATATTTTCAGATTGTAGATAAAACAATTCATATGCGTTGAAGGAAAAAACATACCTAGTGAATGGTCAAACAAAGTGAAAAAAATTATCACAGCGAAAAGAAAAAGCATAATGAAACTCTTCATGTTTTCTTCACTGATGAACTTCTATATGATATGAAAGTATGAATTGTTGATGCCCTTTAGAAACTTATATAGTGTCTAAAGGAAGATGTGTAATAATTACGTTAGTCCAAATAAATTAATAATAATAATAATAATAAGAATAAGAATAAGAATATCACACCACATATTTAATTAAGAGTTAATATTACAATCTTTAAATTTACTATTTTATAATTACTACTAATAAAGCATTAATTACAGATCTTAACAGATTTGTATTAGTTTATACAATTATTAATTTTAATTTATTAAGAAATTATTAAATAAAACATTAATTACAGGTCTTAACATATTTGTATTAATTTATATAATTATTAATTTGAATTTAAGAAATTATTAAATGTCAGCAACTCAGCATAATAAATGAGAAAGGAAAAGTAAAAAAGAAAGTTATGCTTCCTTTTGTAATAACCAATTGCTATCTTTAAGAGATCTAAGACCACATTTATTTCCACTTAATGGAAGTCTGAATCTAAATGGTTCATACATATGTCATTATGTGCATTTATTTTTTTATTGAAAAAAAACTCTTAATGATTTTTAAAGTGTCTAATGAATCAAAACAGTGACAATCTTATTCTCATTCAGAACCTTTTAAAGACACTTTTATTTTAACAAAAATAATTATGCTCTATATTTTTTTCTACAAAAAAAAGTTCAAAACTCTCTCATTCTCAAATTTTATTAATTATCCTAATTATTTTTGTTAAACGTTTTTGTTCTTGCGGCTTGTTTATCAAAATATTATAAAATTTATTGTAAATTTTTATTAAAGCTCTAACAATCATAAATATGTATTTTCTGAAATCAAAAAACTATTACTACATTGTTTTCTAACAATTAGTTTTTATATATAATCACTCAGTGTTCAGATTTAGATACAAAATCTTAATCATTCAGACGCGCATCCTGATTCAGACATCTTAATCTTAATGAAAACAAATGAGACCTAATTTTATATTGTAGAAAAAAATGTGCCTCCCCCCCCCCCTTTCTCGCCTTCCCCCTCCCCCCAACCATTAGTAATTCTTCTCTTTCCCATCATTAAAAAAATTACTTCACCATTTCGCCATATTCAATAAAAAAAAATCTGTTTATCTATCTATATATCTATCTATGTATATATATATATATATATATATATATTATAACATTGATATGAAGTTGGTATATTCTTTGTACATATTTTGACATGAATCTGATATGAATTTGTTATATATTTGTGTATGTTATATAGTTTGTACAAATATATATAATATTTCAAGCTAGAAAGATATATAGCCACTGGTTTTCTTACACCAACACGACTTTTTGATGATCTGAAGAAATTCTTAAGCATAGTATTGTGTATAACGTTGATATGTAATTGGTATACTATTTGTATATATTTTGACATGAATCTGATATAAATTTGTTATATATTTGTGTATGTTCTCATTGTTTATAGTTTATAACAGATATATAAAATATTTCAAGCTAGAAAGACATATACCCACTGATTTTTATACACCAAAATGAATTTCTAATGATTAGAAGAAATTCTTAAGCGAAGAGCAAATTTGATGGACCACACATACCAAAAGAGTCTGCTCTTTGTCAAGTCAAAAAGATTTTATATATAATGGAGTGTATATATTGGTATAAATAATATTTATGGATTGTGATATTCAAGTTAGGGGTGTACTTTAGATTATAACTTAAAATGAATTTGGTTTATAAAGCACGAAATATGATCTCATAAGTTGTAACAAATATCTTCTCCTGCTCTATATTCAAGAAACATCTCTCCTTATGCCCCTCAAAGTTCGGGGTAAATTCTTCTCCACAAAGAAGATAGAAAATGATGTCCAAGTCATGGTTAACTCTTTTGACGGTCGGCACTCAACATGAGACCGCCACAACGTTTTAGCATCTCCCTGGAACTGGTATGTCACAAACTCAACACCAAATTATTAAATGTCAGCAACTCAGCATAATAAATGAGAAAGGAAAAGTAAAAGAAGTTATGCTTCCTTTTGTAATAACAAATTGCTATCTTTAATGGATCTAAGATCATATTTATTTTCACTTAATGGAAGTCTGAATCTAAATGGTTCGGACATATGTCATTATGTGCGTTTATTTTTTTATTGAAAAAAAACTCTTAATAATTTTGAAAGGGTCTAATGAATCAAAAAACAATGATAGTCTTATTCTCATTCAGAACCTTTTAAAGACACTTTTATTTTAACAAAAAAAATTATGCTCTATATTTTTTTCTACAAAAAAAAGTTCAAAACTCTTTCATTCTCAAACTTTATTAATTATCCTAATTATTTTTCTTAAACGTTTTGTTCCTGCGGCTTGTTTATCAAAATATTATAAAATTTATTGTAAATTTTTATCAAAGCGCTAACAATCATAAATATGAGTTTTTTGAAATCAAAAAAAGATGACTACATTGTTTTCTAACATTTAATTTTTATATATAACCACTCACTGTTCAGATTTAGATACAAGATCTTAATCATTTAGACGCGCATCCTGATTCTGTAACATTTCGGAAAATTACATGTCTAGTAGAGAGCCCAATAGATCTTTAAGAATGCGCGTTGGAGGTACGTAGGCACCCCGATGCCAATATTGAAAATATTGGGCATAGTATAGAAAATTGGCTAAGGGGTGTTAGCCAATTTATATAATATTATCCAAGTAATCGAATCATGCTCCAAGCTTATTAGAAATTGTACCTGTAAAGAAGACCCTAAGCTAAAATAGTGATCGCTAATGCAATACTTAAGGTATGAGGCATCCAAGTGTCAAGCCTAGATACCATAGCACATAACCATTTAAAATGATCATGTAGAGTAAGCAGTGCCCAAGGACATAGTGAGGATCCTTGGGACAATAAGTAAATATTCCAAATGAGCCATCAAGAATATTTAGTTAGGAAAGTACAACCAACCCATGTGCAAGAACATGGGCAAGTCAAGTGGGAATCGGCCAAGGGGGACCATGCAACCACCCTAACCGAATTTGGTTAGGACGGTTAGGGACAACATGTGCGGACGGATCCCTCCACGTGGGGCCAACCTACCTAACCAATACTAGGCTCTAAATAACTGCCCTAACTAGCTAACTAACCTAGGATCAACCGAAATAAATTAATTAGTGCAGCCGACAACCTAGGACTTAACCGGGTGACACTAACCTAGTAACTAGTTAAAGAGACAACCTAGTACCTAACCTAGGATTGTCCAAAGGGTTGGTTATGGTCCTAAAAACTTAGGGTACTTTAGTAATTACCCTACGTTACCTAATTAATTAATTTAGCAACTTAATTAATTAATTTAAAAGGGCAAAACCAAAATCACAAAGAAATTTCCAGATTTCGGTTAAGACAAGAAAAAGACAACCTAGTACCTAACCTAGGATGGTCCAAATGGTTGACTTAAACCCTAACAACTTAGTGGCACTTTAGTAATTACCCTAGGTTACCTAATTAATTAATTTAGTAACTTAATTAATTAATTTAAAAGGGCAAAACCGAAATTACAAAGGTAATTTCCAGGCTTGGTTAAGACAAGAAAAAGAGCACCTAGTACCTAATATAGGATGGTCCAAAGAGTTTGTTATGGTCCTCACAACTTAGGGTTACTTTGATAATTACCCTAGGTTATTTAATTAATTAATTTGGCAACTTAATTAAGTAAAATAAAAATACAAAACCAAAATCCACAAGGAGACACCCCAAAGTCGGTCAAATAAGCAACTCATAACAAACTTATATTCTCGAAACACAAGTAGGTATGTTAACAATCAACGATCATGTAAATAACACCCTAAGTATGTGGATCTAACATGTATATTTCACTTGACATATAAATCACTTAAACACACATATAAGATCAGTTAACACCACATACAATCAACAATGCATCGAGAATAATCCTACTATACTACAAGAATCAGAAATCGGAAGAACTAGGGAGATGAACATGCGATTCTCTTGTTCTCACATTTTCTCTTGATTTAGTTTTAACATTTTCTTGGAGTAAATAACGTGTATAAGGCTTTATAAACTGAATGTTAACTAATTCTACTTGGACTATATAACATAATTAAGGTAGACCAATTAGCTAATTACATAAACGCCCTTCCTAAATTGATTAGGATTTGGAAACTTCTTGTCAATTACCTTATATGTTAATCAAAGTTAAAAGTTGAATTGTTTTGGTGTGCTAGATTACTATAATGTTTTCATGAAATTGAATTGGCTAGTGATAATATTATGACAAGTAATTGGTGAAATTCTGAATGATGCCAACAAATTGGCTAACAAATCAATATCTAAATATAGTACTCCAAAAAGTCATTCTAATCTCAATTCAATATCTCATAACATAGGGTATGCCAATCAATGGGACAAGTTTCAACATACCCTATCCACACAACTTGTGAACGCCATAAAATCTTATAAAGAATCAATAACAATCATAAAGAATGATATAAGGTTAGTAAGTGACGTGAACAAGTTAAGGTGAGTAAAGAGATAACTAAGGGTTAAGTTATGAGATTGACCTAATATAGAGTGTTAGAAAGAAGTGAGACGAGTCTCAAGAACACTTAATCATTACGTCAATAATACTCACATAATAGGGTGCTAGAGTCTGTGAGACAAGGCTCACTCGTACCATAATGATAAAGTAAAGCTTCAAGATCAGAATCATCAAGTTAAGATAGGGATGACCAGTCATACATAGAGTAAGTAAACCTCATAATAAGAAGCAAGCTTCCATAATGTATGAGTAAACTCTAGAAGATAAGAAGTTAAAATCTAAGCTTAGCACCGATAGACTAGTAATGAGCTTCTGCCAGCACATGTAAGTCTCATGAGACGAGATCGTCAGGGTCTCAGTACGTCTCCTAGTCTTTGAACTATGTCTCGCCAGCATAGGGACTAGCAGGGGGAAGCCTCCCCCAAGAATGCTAGGTAGTTTCAGTTTCACTTTGGCCGGTGATTCCACCTCTTTTCGATGTGGGAGAGACATCGGATTTCATGTCTAGCTACCATGATCTATGTTAATTATAGCTCAGTACAAGCATTCGGTTCACTATTGTCGTGAATCCTCCTTTACGATGTGAGGAAGACATCGACCGATTCACCTTAGCCGGTGAATCCTCTTTTTCGGTGTGGGAAAGACACAGAACTTGGTTCACTTCAATCAGTGAATCACCCCTTTTCGGTGTGGGGGAGACACTGGATTTCATGAAGTCTATCTACACTTCGTTAAGTAATTAAAATTTTTAAATTTTCCGCAATTTTAACTGTATGATTGTGATGAAATCTAACAAGAGGCTTGTCTGCGACTTCTGAGAGGTTAACGACGCCGATCGCGGTGCGGATTCCAGAATCTGGGTCGTGACAGATTCAGACATCTTAATCTTAATGAAAACAAATGAGACCTAATTTTATATTGTAGAAAAAAATGTGCCTCCCCCCCCCTCCTTCTCCCCTTCCCCCTCCCCCCAACCATTAGTAATTCTTCTCTTTCCCATCATTAAAAAAATTACTTCACCATATCGCCATATTCAATAAAAAAAAATTTATTTATCTATCTATGTATATATATATTATAACATTGATATGAAGCTGGTATATTCTTTGTACATATTTTGACATGAATCTGATATGAATTTGTTATATATTTGTGTATGTTATATAGTTTGTAATAAATATATATAATATTTCAAGCTAGAAAGATATATAGCCACTGGTTTTCTTATACCAACATGACTTTTTGATGATCTGAAGAAATTCTTAAGCATATTGTTGTGTATAACGTTGATATGAAATTGGTATACTATTTGTATATATGTTGACATGAATCTGATATAAATTTGTTATATATTTGTGTATGTTCTCGTTGTTTATAGTTTATAACAGATATATAAAATATTTCAAGCTAGAAAGACATATACCCACTGATTTTTATACACCAAAATGAGTTTCTAATGATCTGAAGAAATTCTTAAGCGAAGAGCAAATTTGATGGACCACACATACCAAAAGAGTCTGCTCTTTGTCAAGTCAAAAAGATTTTATATATAATGGAGTGTATATAATTGGTATAAATAATATTTATGGATTGTAATATTCAAGTTAGGGGGTGTACTTTAGATTATAACTTAAAATGAATTTGATTTATAAAGCACGAAATATGATCTCATAAGTTGCAACAAATATTTTCTCCTGCTCTATATTCAAGAACTCATCTCTCCTTATGCCCCTCAAAGTTCGGGGTATATTCTTTTCCATGAAGAAGCTAGAAAATGATGCCCAAGTCATGGTTAACGCTTTTGACGGTCGGCACTCAACATGAGACCGCCACAACATTTTAGCATCTCCCTGGAACTGGTATGTCACAAACTCAACACCAAATCGCTCCACTATATCTATCTTATGAAGCAACTCATGACAATCAATAAGAAAATCATAAGCATCTTCAGATTCAGTACCCTTGAAGGCTAGAAGTTTCAACATTAAGAACTTAATAAAGTGATCATGTTGGTCACAAGTCATTATATGCCCTGTAGTCAATCAGAGATAAATATATATGTGTATTAATATATATATTTTTAGATTTTGTTAAAAATATTAAAATGAATATTAACAAAATATAAATAATGTCATGTAAAATGGTGCAATTCAAGAATTATGATTCAATCAAATAGAGACAATATTCTAAATATATTCAATTGACTGTGATAAAGAAATTAATATAATCAAAATAAACTAATAAAATCATAATATTTTGAAAAATAAAAAAAAACTATTGTTAAATTTATTTAAAAGTATGAATTTTGAAATGTTAGGTCAAAATTAGGTGTCAACACCTTTTTCTTAAATTTCGCTTTAGCCCCCCAATCTTGTTGAGTTGGTCTTGCATGTACTTCTATTACTATATTTACACAATACATAAATACATGTTTTCACCCAAATAATAATGTAACTTTTGGATGCTATTTTGGTTTCTTAATTTTTAACGTTTTACATATTATATGTTTTTATTTATTCTCAACCATTCAATAGATATGTACAATTACTGAATCAACATCAACAATAAGCACTTTTATTACACTATTTTGTATCACAAACAATTTGACAAGTACAAAGACTTTGATTGCTTCCCGAAGCAGTACAAATACAACTATGAGGCATTTTACTTGCTGGCCAGTGAAATACAACTTGATATCCACAACTAATCTTAGCACATACGTCATTAACTGTGAAAGTTTCTGGGCAAAATTTAGGATCATCACCTGATACAAAATAATGAGAAGAGTACACATTAAACTATACGATTAAAAAGATAACTGATGAAAATAAATATTTTCAGATTGTAGATAAAATAATTTCATATGCGTTGAAGGAAAAAACATACCTAGTGTATGGTCAAACAAAGTGAAAAAAATTATCACAGCGAAAAGAAAAAGCATAATGAAACTCTTCATGTTTTCTTCACTGTTGAACTTCTATATGATATGAAAGTATGAATTATTGATGCCCTTTAGAAACTTATATAGTGTCTAAAGGAAGATGTGTAATAATGACGTTAGCCCAAATAAATTAATAATAATAATAATAATAATAATAATAATAATAATAATAATAATAATAATAATAATAATAATAATAATAGTATCACACCACATATTAAAGAGTTAATATTACAATCTTTAAATTTACTATTTTATAATTACTACTAATAAAGCATTAATTACAGATCTTAACAGATTGTATTAGTTTATACAATTATTAATTTTAATTTATTAAGAAATTATTAAATAAAGCATTAATTACATGTCTTAACATATTTGTATTAATTTATATAATTATTAATTCTAATTTGAGAAATTATTAAATGTCAGCAACTCAGCATAATAAATGAAAAAGGAAAAGTAAAAAAGAAAGTTATGCTTCCTTTTGTAATAATCAATTGCTATCTTTACGAGATCTAAGACCACATTTATTTCCACTTAATGAAAGTCTGAATCTAAATGGTTCAGACATATTTTCTAACAATTAGTTTTTATATATTCAAAAGACCGTGACTACATTATTTTCTAACAATTAGTTTTTATATATAATCACTCAGTGTTCAGATTTTAGATACAAGATCTTAATCATTTAGACGCGCATCCTGATTCAGACATCTTAATCTTAATGAAAACAAATAAGACCTAATTTTATATTGTAGAAAAAAATGTGCCTCCCCCCTCCCCTCAACCATTAGTAATTCTTCTCTTTCCCCATCATTAACAGTATTACTTCACCATATCGCCATATTCAATTAAAAAAATCTTTTTATCTATCTATGCATCTATCTATGTATGTATATATATATATATATATATATATATATATATATATATATATATATATATATATATTATAATATTGGTATGAAGTTGGTATATTCTTTGTACATATTTTGACATGAATCTGATATGAATTTGTTATATATTTGTGTATGTTTTATGGTTTGTAACAAATATATATAATATTTCAAGCTACAAACATATTTAGCCACTGGTTTTCTTACACCAACATGACTTTTTGATGATCTGAAGAAATTCTTAAGCATATTATTGTGTATAACGTTGATATGAAATTGGTATACTATTTGTATATATGTTGACATGAATCTGATATAAATTTGTTATATATTTGTGTATGTTCTCGTTGTTTATAGTTTATAACAGATATATAAAATATTTCAAGCTAGAAAGACATATACCCACTGATATTTATACACCAAAATGAGTTTCTAATGATCTGAAGAAATTCTTAAGCGAAGAGCAAATTTGATGGACCACACATACCAAAAGAGTCTGCTCTTTGTCAAGTCAAAAAGATTTTATATATAATGGAGTGTATATAATTGGTATAAATAATATTTATGGATTGTAATATTCAAGTTAGGGGGTGTACTTTAGATTATAACTTAAAATGAATTTGATTTATAAAGCACGAAATATGATCTCATAAGTTGCAACAAACATTTTCTCCTGCTCTATATTCAAGAACTCATCTCTCCTTATGCCCCTCAAAGTTCGGGGTATATTCTTTTCCATGAAGAAGCTAGAAAATGATGCCCAAGTCATGGTTAACGCTTTTGACGGTCGGCACTCAACATGAGACCGCCACAACATTTTAGCATCTCCTTGGAACTGGTATGTCACAAACTCAACACCAAATCGCTCCACTATATCTATCTTATGAAGCAACTCATGACAATCAATAAGAAAATCATAAGCATCTTCAGATTCAGTACCCTTGAAGGCTAGAAGTTTCAACATTAAGAACTTAATAAAGTGATCATGTTGGTCACAAGTCATTATATGTTCTGTAGTCAATCAGAGACGAAACATGCATATTTTCAAGGACACATCTCTATATGTATATAACCTTTTATATATATATATATATATATATATATTGAAGAATTAAGAATATTTGTATATTTTGGTATAAATTTATGGAATAATATTCATGGTACAGGGTTTCGTTGGTAGCCTCCTAAAGTTGGCACTAAGTTTCACTTAGACACCTCAACTTGGTGATGTTCATTTTAGACACCTCGTATAGGGTTTCGTTGTGTTATTTTGACACTTTTTGTTGACATGCCAAAGTGAGTGTGATTACACTCACAATAGAGCGTGAAAGACTCAGTTTAGCTAGTTTTTATTTTATTTTCTCTTCTTCTCCATTTTTCATGCTACCATCTCCCACCATTTTTTGAAGCGTAAACTCCTTCAATGGAGGCTGATTTTTTTTATTCAAATTCATTTTCAAGTCATTTTTCTTCTTCTTCACTGTATTACTTTTCTAAATCTACAATCACCTCCCTCGACCTTTTTACCGAAAAATGAATACCAACACTCGATTTTTATATTTATTCTCTTTCTTTCTTCCTTTCTCTTTTCTTCCAACAAAACAACACTAAAAAGAAAGAAAGAAAAAAGATATACGAAACAATTTAAAAAGTTGATAAAAAATTTAAAAAATTGTCGGGTGTAGTAGAGAAGATTTTTTTAGAATAATTGATTTGTTTAGAATAATTTTTTATTTTATTTACTAAATAGATTTTAAAATAAATTTTAGCTTGAAATTACACATGTAATCATTTAATTGGTTGTTTGTTACGTCATCAACGAGTGTATTACACTCTCCTTCAACTTTTTGCTTATTGTCAAAAAAATGTCAAAATGACATAGCGGGACCCTACATAAGGTGTCTAAAATGAACATCGCACATTTGGGATGTCTAAGTGAAATTTGGTGCCAAATTTAGGGGGTCACCGATGGATTCGGCCTAAATTATACCGTCGGTTGTATAGATATATTCATACTAATAAATGATTTTTGGACAGAAAATTTTTTTCAACTCGAGACCTAACTTCCACTCCTAACCCAGAATTGGATATTCAAAGTGAGACTCGATCCCAACATTTGTATTAGGATACAACCCCAACACCCAACTTGGGTCTGACTTTTAACGTGGATCGGCATATAGCCCACTTCATTCTATCTATGACGCATCGAATCAATTGAGAGAAAACTTGAGTAACCTCACACCCTAATTCGGGACCTGACCCAGACACTTGATCTTGTATCCTTACTCCCGACCTAGGACCCAACTTTTAAATCAAGAGTTTACTCCGACTCTCAAATCAAGCTCATTTTTTTAATCGGGATTCGACCCCGACTCTCGAACTGGAATCCGACATCCTAATCAAAAATAGACCCAAACACTCGACTTAAGACCCAACTTTCAAATCAAAATATGACCCCCAAAGCCCGACTAGAGACCCAACTTCTAAATTAGAATACGACCCAAACACCAGATGATTGATTCGAGATCCAATCCCAACTCATGAATCGGTACCACACCCCATCACCTGACTTAGGATACAACCTCGACACCCTAACACCGAGACCTGACATATGAATTGGGATCCAACTTCTGAATTACGACACGACCCCAACCTCTACACCTGATTAGGGGTGTCATCGATCGATTCATCTTAGTTATGTATTATCGGTTCGGTTATCAATTTTCAGTTTTTACATACACTACACCAATAACAAAATCAATAAGATATTTTTATCAATTTACCAATGGTCCTTAACGGTTTGGTTTTCGGTTTAACCAATAAGAAAATGCTTATAAAACAAATATGACATCTCTAATAGATTTGACACGACAAGACAATAATGTGACATTTAAAATGCTCATAAAATAGAAACAACAATAACAATTATGAAAAGAACTATACATATGTAACACAAAGAGAAATTAAGAGGAATATGGTTCTTACTTTAGATTTTGCCGATTTGTATAATGTGAAGTTGTGAACTCAAAACTAAAGTGAACGATGAATTGAAGGCTAAATGACAAAGACGTAACTAGTAAGATATTGAGATTATATTTATTATTTATATATAGAGAAAAAGTAGTAAATAACTATAGTCTTAATGGTTATCGGTTTACCGAATAACCTAATATTGAAAACCAATACCGAACTGATAACCCATTATTTTTATAAGACCATTAAAACCCCTTTAATTCAATAACCTAATAGCAATAAATCAATAACACTTTTTCGGTTCAATTTTTGCATACCGTTACACCAAATGTTAGACATGACTTTCAAAGTGAGACCCGATCCCAAAGATCCAACCCAACTCCTAAATCATGACCTAACTTTTGAATCGTGGCCCAACCCAATACCCAACCTTGAATCCGACCCCAACATCCAAACTCGAGTTTTGACATCTGAATTTAGACCCGACTTTCAAATTAATACTTGACCCTAATCTCGAACCTAATGCGATACGTAACTTTCAAAGAGGGACCCAACACCCGACCTTGATTACCGACCCAAGACCCGACTTTCAAGTTAGAATTTGACCTTAACTCCTAATCTGAGACCCGACATTTAAATCGATGCCCAACCCTAACACCGCTCTCATCTTAAGACCCGACCTCGAAACCCAAATTTTGAACCAAAATATGGCCCCGAACCCCGTGACTTATTAGAGATCCAAACCCAACTCTTAAATCGGGCGACGCCAACACCTGGACTAGAGTTTGACCCCGAGAAGTAACACTTCATTCGAGACCCAACAATTAAATTGAGACCTGACTTCCGAACCATTCGACGACCCTGACATTCGATGTGGGATCCGACCCTAACACCTGATCCAGAACCTTATTTCTAAATCGGGATCCAACCTCGATAACCGATTTTCAAACCCGTACCACCTGAACTGAGACCCGACTTTGACTCTCGATTCAAAAATTGACTATGACACACAATTCAGATCACCACCCTGACACATGATGACTTGGTTTTGGACCTCGAATGCATACCTAGGACCCGACACCCAAATCAAAATTTGACCCGAGATGACTCAAGACTCGAGAGTCCAATTCGAATCGAGAATCTGGATTCAGATTCTAAATTATTATCGGGAATCGATGCTGGAGACTTGAGTTAGGTTAGAAAGTTGAGATGTGGCTTGTAAGATTAAAAATTAAAAGAAAAAAAAATCAAAATGTTTTTCAATTTTCTCATGTTTGGTTTGCTTAAATGTCTTTCAAATCAATTCATTTTCCTCAAATTAAAGGAAAATGACTTATCTCCACCCTTTGCTGCCATTTTTTTATTTAGAAAAATGACCTCGTTATAAAAAATAATAATTCATGAGGTCCGTTAAAATAAAATATAAGTAAAAAAAAAATACCTGCAGGTCAATTCTGTAAAAAAAAAAAAAAAAAAAAAAAAAAAAAACTTTGATATAATATAGTAATATACCAACCTCATGAGTTTGGTTCTGGATACATGACATGAGAGGTGTGTGTATGAAGGATTCATGATCTTTTGGAATTCTAGTTGTCTTATGGTTTAATTGCAATAGGCTGTAATAACATCCACATATAGTGAATTGCACTCATGTATGTTATCAAACTTCTCTTCAAAATCCTTCACTATTAAGACTATTTATTATATTATCTTAATTTGTGCATAGTATTAACTATTACGTTTGTTAAGATAGCCAAAATTATTGTCTTCCCAGACATGAAAAGTTTTTTAGTAATCAAATTGTGTTACATGTTGTTTGCAACTTGCAAGTTGCATGGTACCACCTTTAATTTCATTGGGACATCACCTTTATTTTCCATATGGTCCCTAAACATGTTAATGAAACTTTTTTTCAGCTCTCTAGAAAATTTGTAAGGAAAGAACTTTCATGTATAATCATGTTGGAAGGGGGGGGGGGTATGTACAATACTAGTGAAAGGGTAGATGAATTATTTTTCTGATTCTTATATGTTTTGGGTATAAGAGTCTTACTTGTATTCTTGGTTTTGGTATTGAGGGGTAGGCTGTTTTTTAATGTCCCAACTTGCTCGCAAAAATATTTATAATAGAGTTAACGTTATTATATTCAGAATCGTTAAAATTAACTTTTAACGATATTTATACACAGTATTGATTATAAATACTCGTATAATATTAATATTATCGCTAAATAATTGATACAAAATCTTTTATTTATTGTAGTGGCTTTGAGTGTTTTTCTTCTTCCTAACGAAATTTGACTATAAATACATCATAATGCTAGGGTGTTCTTTTACCATATAGTTTGAATAATTATAATAAGGGAAAATCACCATGCATGGGCATGGCTGGTGTACACTTGCATGCCTTATTAATAGTGGACAATGATGTGGTGTCAACATCTTCCTTCTAAGAAACATTCTTCCTCATTTATAATTGAGGGTTCAACGCAGTAAGTATACATATATTTTTGGTTTCTGATCTCTTGTTTGATATTCACATCGAAATCAGAAAATCTCACATTAGAAGTAAAGCTCCTTGAAAAAGTGACTCCATATCTAGGAGAACTCAAATCTTACCAGTCCACCACAGTCCTTGTTAGTAGTTAGTGCTCACATTACTTAGGTATATTTGTCCTAAAGAGGATTTATGGTTCGGGGCAATAGTTGATGTTAACGTCTACATTTGCATTAATGAATTTTTTCGACGCAAATTTAAATTTTATAGAATTACATTATAGATATAGAACACACCACGTATAACAGAAAAATCCATTCAATTTGTAGGGCTTTGGGGGGGGGAGGCAGGAATGGTGGTCCTTGTAGGGCTTGGGGGGGGGGGGTGAGGAGGAATATGGTGGTCCTAGTTAGGCTTAAATAAAGGAAGTCATATATAGGAAAATAAGAGATTTTGGTAGGATTTTTTTTCACTATTATGAATAAAAATACATGAAAGTAGTTGTATTAAATTAAATAAATTAAGCATAGAAGTGAAAGAAAATGATAAGAAATGTAAAAAGATAAGTACCAAATATACAAATGCTTACATAATAAGGACAAGGGAATAGATAAAAAGCTTTTTTTTAAATAAAGTTATTGTCGTCTATTTTAAAAAAAGTTATTGTCATCTATTTTCTCAGAATTTCAAGAGTTAAACTTATTACAAATTCAAATTGGAATCTTCCAATTTTAAAAATAAAAATTTCTCACAAATTCAAATTGGAATCTTCCATTATAAAAATAAAAATTTCATAAAAAGTATTATAAATCCCATCATTTACTATTTAGAATATGTAAACAACATATGAAAAAATTATAGTAAAAATAAATTTATTTGAATCTCAAAAAATGACATACAAATTGAAATAAGAAAATAATATATATTTAGATTTTAAGAAAATAATAAATATATAGTTTTATCTCCCTGGTTTCTTCCTATTTTTCCATATCACTCTTGGACCTACTCACCACATGTAACCCATGGACTAGATTCCCCTTCCCAAGATCATTATTTAAAAAAACTTATTTTATTATTTTTTATTATTTTTAGCCTTTCCAAAACTATATCCATGAACAATATTATAAATACGCTCTTCGTCTACAATTATTTTATAGGTATATTAAAAATAGATATTAAAGATTGATCGTCAATATAAATGATCAAGAAATAATAAGTCATCTTTTTCAAAGTTGTCCTTAATGATAGTGTAGTTCAATTGAAAAATTACGTAGATTTTTGATATTCTTGATACAGTAAATTATATTAGTCAAATTACATCTTGTATTAAATTTTCTTGAAGAGTGTGCATGATCTTAATATGATAAACAATTGTGGATGGAGGGAGTATAATATTGTAGCGATTAGATTTGTCACCTAAACAGTAATCATAATAATCATAATTATATGAGGTGCATGAGACATGCCACGAGTATATGGACCATATTTATTTGTACTAAATATTTTTATTAAATTATAAATAATTTAATATAATTAAATGATAAAAAATTGTATAATGGCTCACATCTATATTATTTATTTTACTTAATATAGACAACATGAAGAACAAATTTTCTTCATAGCATAGAACTGAACTTCTTTTTAAACAAAGTTGGAGGAAAAAATGATTTTCACCCACCAATAAAATAATAAATAGTTTATTTAATCTTCTTGAAGGTTAAATATTGTATGCTTACAAGGACTCTCATTTATTACTTTGTTTATTTTAATTAACGAAGTGTGTAGATTTCATTATGATGCTTTATATAAATTATTATTATGGTATAGTTTTATTTGAAAAATGATTTAGAATAAATAAATAATACTAAAGGTAAAGCAGAAAGTGTGTGAAGAATATGCAAAAAATAAAAAGTGTGAAGAATATTTTCGTAAGCAAATATTTTTTTTTTATAGAAACTATGCTATGTATTTTATTTTAATACATTATACTAAATACTACATTAAAGATAATCTTAGCATAATACACTTTATTGGGCGTTATTTTAGTCTTTTATTATTTATTTTTTTATTTTTCACTTGTATAGTAGGTTATGATTGTACCATGCAAGGGCCAGCATGTACAATAATTCCTTTTTTTAGTACTTTATTTTCAAATAATGATCATTAATTATTTTTAGAGAAGAAGTTTCAGATGATGTTAATTTTAAAATGCTAAAGTTTAAAATTTTAAAAATAATTATATTCTTTAAATATATTTGAAAAGTCTAATATTAAAGCAAATATGAATGGTCACATTACAGTTAACTCACAAAAAGTGAATTACATGAAATTTTGGTGCACAATTTAAAAATTATCAAGAAACTGTGCTTTTAATTTTTATTATTCCTATTTTCATTTTGTATAAATTGTTCAAAGTATTTTATCAATTAATTTTCTGTCTTTTCTACAAAAGAAAAAAAGAATGGCATTCTTATGGATAATAATTTTTTTCAAAGAATTTAAATTATTTTTGTGAAGCTAGAGTTGTACGTACTCATAAGTCATAAGTGAAGACAACAATAATTGACAAAAATTAAATACCAAAACCATATTATATAAGAAATAATGTTAATGTAAAACATATTATATCAATCCACTGAGATGTAACGCGATTTCTCATTTTTTTTAGGAAAAATTTCCAATATTCGCTGATAAGACTATGAAGTACTTTCTCCGTTCATTTTTACTTGTTTCTATTTAATTTGACACATCTATTAAGAAAATAATTATTAATATAAGTATTTTATCATACCAGCCTTATTAATTAATGTTTAGCATTAGGTCTTGGCAAAAGATTTAAAGAAAATAGTATTAAATGCTAAGGGTAAAATATGTAAAAATAATAATAATTGTCTTTTCTTAATAAGTCAAAAGTAACAAGAAAAATGAAAATCTATTTTAGAAATAAATCACAATTAAAAATGAACAAAGGAATATTACCGTTGAAGAGTAATATAATATCCGAAAAAAATATCTAGGCTAATGTTGTAGATATGGAGAAATGCATCTACATTATCAATTTTTTTTTAAACAACAGAAATTATTTTCGATTTCAATTATACATAAAATAATACATTGATTTTCTTATAATTTATACATAATTATTAAAGTGTCAAACAAATATAATATTTAATTTTTATTTATTTACCAAATATCATATAAATTATTTAAAAATTAATAATACATAAATAACTTTTCTTTTATTCAGCTACCAAACCATAGCAAGTGGGATGTAATAGTTGAGGTGGCATGAACTTTGCACAATTCTACACATTCATTAATACACTTTATAAAAGAACAATAAAGTATATGCAATTTCTTTAAAATAAGATTTAAACAACAAAATGACTTTCACAACTATAAAAAGAGAATTTCTACGTTTCATATCCATTTAAATTGTAGGAATATAAGAATTTTAGGTCAAAAACATTAAGAAATATAGACGATTTTAGGTTTGAAATTTTGAATTTTTTAGCTTTCAATAAAAAACATGAGGAAAAAAAAGTAGAAGTAAATAAATTTTCAGTTAATTTTATGAGCCTTCATCGATCAGAGATTCGCTTCACGTATATACTTGTGTATTTTCATAAAAATGTGAATATATCAATGTAGTTGTATAGATAAATGATTTAGTGAGTTAAAAACTAGACTCGTATACCCTCGATTTGATAGGTAGTAGACTCTGTAATGCTTTATGATTTGAGAGAAAAGCTTCAAAACATCTAATCCAAATTTCAAAGAATTCATGAAAGTAATTTGCGATGACTTTTGCTTCAGAATTGACTTGACTTTAAGGGTGTGTTTGGTACGGAGGAAAATGTTTTCCATGGAAAATGTTTTCCTAAAAAATGTTTTCCTGGAAAACAAGTAGATTTTGAACTTATTTTCTCATGTTTGGTTGGTGAGTAGAAAATATTTTTCCGAAAATGATTTTTAGTGTTTGATTTATGAATGAAAATTGTTTTTGAGAGACATCTTTTATTTTTAGTAGAGTAAAAAATTATTTATGAAATTGAAAATATTTTTAAAAATAAAATTATTATTTTTTTGGAATGGTGATGGGGGTGGATGGGGGCAGGGGGTAGGGGTAGGAGTGAAAAAATAAAAATTTGAAGTTGATAGTATTTTTAAAAATAAAATTAATTTTTTTTTTGGGGGGGGGGGGATTAGGAGTTTAAAAATAAAATTTTGAAGTTGAAAATATTTTTGAAAAGCAAAATTAATTTTTTGGAGAGGGGTTGGGGGTGGGGAAGGTCAGGGATCGGGTGAAAAAATAAAATTTTGAAATTGAAAATATTTTTTTAAAATTGATGTTTTTTCCAAAAAAAAATGTAATTTGAAATTGGAGGAGAGTTTTGGAAAATGTTTTTCTTAATTTTTTAAGGAAAGTCATTTTCCTTAATTTTGAGGAAAATGAGTTGATTTGGAAAATATTTTCCAAAACTTTTGTCCAACCAAACAAGGAAAAATTGAAAAACATTTTCCAGAAAATGTTTTACTTCATACCAAACACACTCTAAAACTTAACATATTATATGATTCAAATATCTCACGACGCATCCTTATTAACATATTCAGCATTCTTATCTTATCTCTAATATGCGGATTAATTTTAAATATTTGAATGAACGGAACATTATGTGTATATAAAAAGGAAACATAAGCAAAAATGTGAAGCTTCTAAAATTGTTGTAGTCATAATTTTCTTCAAAACTAAACTAGATGGTACTCGCTTGTGCTAGCACGGGCTCAACATCATAAAAGTCGACATTATAAGAAAAAATCATTACCTTTATTTAGATATTAAAATGACTGAAGAAATAGATGCATCAACTTTGTTTGGTATAAAATGATAGAGGGGACCACATACATGCTTCATAATATTTACATTTTAACATTAAAAATATATAGTTGGAACTTGAAAAAGAATTCATAAGTAGTTGTTAGTGTAGGTATGGTTACCAAATTCGGATGTATCGATATCAATTTATATCGAATTGCTCCACATATAGTCTCCTGAACCACATTTTCTAAACATATAGACAATGATAACTACTTCATAATATTTGCAATCCACACTATATATGTATAATACTCCTTCGTCCACTTTTATTTATCATGTTACGTTTTTCGATAGTCAATTAGACTAATTTCAAAGTTAAATTAGATTACATTAATTTGATATTTTAAACAAAAAATTTAGATATTCAAAAACTATATGAAAAGTACTATAAATTGCAATTTTTCACATATCAATTTGATGAAAAAATAATCTTAAAATGACAATTAAAGTTCTTATAGTTTGACTGTAAAAATAGAAACCATAACAATTAAAAGTGGACGGAAAGAGTATTTATCAGGATGAAAATGTTTGTAGTAATGTGTGTTGTTTGTGGCTTCTGATTTTAGGAAAAGTATATATAGTAGCTATTGAAACCAATAAGATGATTAATGTACCAAATTAATGAGGTGGTCATTAAATTGCTACAATTAAGACAATAGATAATTGAGATTAATGTCAAAACTATCCTGAATTTGAATTGAATACCAATTATTAAACTCGTGCTACTATAATAGTAGAAAGAAAACAAAATTTCATATTTTTTTCGTTGGTTTAGGTTAAAGTATATGTATATATATCAAAAAATAATAAATTTCTCTTTGTACTAACTTTTTTTTTTTTGGCCAATATTAACCTTACAAGAGATTTATGTGCAATTACTTGCAAAAAATCGGCGAGAAAATTAAATCATCTTACTGATTTTTTTTTTAATAAAAGATATATTGCACTAAAATTCACATATAATCTATATGCGAATTAAAATATTGAGGAAATATTTACCTAGAGAGATTTTTTCATCAAATTTGTCGGTAGAATAATTCGTAGAAAATTAGATGACCTGCAATTTTTTTTTTATATATAATTCCATATAAATTTTGATGTAATGAATTTGATGAATTAAATAGGTTTATGGTTAACAAAATGAGTCTTTACTTTAGAGCATGTTTGACATTGCTGCTAAAAACTGTTTATTTTTAAAAATATTTTTTTAAAACGACTTCTTAGAAAAATGTTATTGAAAAAAATAATAATTTGTGTTTGACATGGCGTTTGGCTGATATTTTCTTTATTTTTTTTCTTTTAATAAAAGGGTTTTTGAAGGTCAAATTATAAAAAGGAAAACTAGTGATGTACTTCTAATATTAAAATTATTTTATAGAGAGAAACTATTTCGATTATCTATTATACAAATTAATTAAATTTCTTCTTATATTTACATAGTTCAATCAATATTATATCTTTTTTTGGAGACTGTGGCAAATTAAGTTTGACTAATTTTTGTAAAGATGGATATTGAGAGTCAAATTATAAAAAGAAAAACTATTAATGTACTTTTAATATTAAAATTATTTTATAGAAATAAAATATTTTGAATAATCTATTATAAATAGATCGATTAAATTAAAAATTACATGGCTCAATCAATTTTACACCTTTTTAATCGACTGAAATCTTTAATTGTTTTTCTTTTTTCTAATCTTATAAAAGTTTTGTTGCGCTTTTTCTGATTCTACAAAATAATACGTAAAATAATAATATGTAAATGTAAAATAAATTATAAAATTTATTATATTAAAATAAAAAATAAAATTATTAAATATTTTTTAACCAAACTTATGAAATATGCTACTTAATTAAAATAAAAATATGTTGGTAAATATGTATACATGAAATGATATCTTATTCTTGAGAAAAATAATTTTTTATTTTTGCTTCTGTTTTTTTTTAAATAAAAAAATAGTAAATCTTAGCTTCTTTTCAACCACATAAAAAATTGCTTTTTCTTTCATTTAAAAATATTTTTACTAATTTGTCAAACACTTAATTTTTCAACAAAAATATTTTTTTTTCTCAAAATAAATATTTCTAGTCTCCCAACAACGATGTCAAAGAGTCTCTTAATCACATAACATGTCAACTAGGAGAGAATAACACCTTTGAAGTATTTTTTAAAGGAAAATATGTGTAATTGTGTGCGTCTTAAAAGAAACATAACTATATTTTACAGATAATTCTTCTTTTTTAATTTTTTTTATTTTTTTATATTAATATTGAAACTCGACTAAATTTAAATTTGTACCGAAAAAGACAATTCCAAAATATGAGTTTGACTATAAAATATAAATAAATCTTATCCTTTATAAGCTTAATTTTAATTTTATACTTTTAAAGTTTTATATAATTTTTTTTTTTACTTTATAAGTAGTGATCCATTTTTTTTCAAGTTATCTATAAAAAAGCTACTCATTTTTTTTCTTTCTTTTGTCCAAAGGGAGTAGTCAATTCACTACAACAACAATCTTTTGTATAGTTGTGTGGTTGTGGTACAAATAAACTATCTTGAGATTCCATTGGAAGAGGTAAAAAAAAAAAAAACAGTTTCATTTTTTATAGTTGTTATCTTTTGTTGTTGGGAGAATATTTACAATTATTACAGCAACATTGGAATTTCAAGATTTGGATGTTGCCTTTTTTTCCACTTACCATATTTTTGTCCAAAATTTTGAGGATTTATAAGCTGCTGTAATCAATCTTTTTTGACCCCCAAACAACAAAGGCTGCAACTTTCATACTTCCTTCATCTTTATCTTTATCTTGGCCAACACCCCATTTCAAAATTTCAGCTCAAAGTATGTATTTTTCTTTCCTTTTCTTTCCCTTTCTTGATTTTGGTATATTCGAATATGCTTGTTGTTTTGATATGTATGTGGGGAATTTGCCTTTTGGGGTTTTCTTGTAAACAGTGAATTTGCCTTTTGGGGTTTTCTTGTAAACAGTGAATTTAGGATTTTGAATCTTATTGGTTTGAGATCTTTTTTTTTTGTTGAGGTTTCCATAGAAACAAGATAACCCCTTTTTCTACATTTCTTGATTCTCTAAAGGGTCCATTTTCTTGTTTCTTTTTGGCCCCTTTTGGAGTTTATCTCTTATTTTTATAAAGTTTGTATTTTTATGCCACTGATTTTGGTTTGAAGCTTGTTTTGTTTCTCTGTCTGCATTTGTTTCTGGAATATAGTTTCTGAAGTGGTAGAAGTTAAGCTGTAGTTTAGCTAGCTGCATTTTGCTGGGATCTGTTGCTGATTAACTGTAATAAGGTTTAGGTAGTGGATCTTTCTCTCTCTCACACAGACAACTAGACAAATGTCTTTTTGGTCAATGATTGATTCAACATTTCTTTGTTTTTTAATCAGTCTTACCTTCTTTAATCATTTCCTTTTAAGTGTATGACTATAATAATTGACCACTTTAATAAAATGATGTTGTGCCTTGATTCTCTCCCCCTCCTCCTTAAACAAATAGCAGAACTGAATAAACAAACTTGTGTTTTTTGTTATTCCATTTCTGTTATGCTTATTGTCCCTTCCAAGATATACCTTCTAACTTTTCCTATTTCTAAAGGAAGTAAGAAAGGTCGAAAGTTCTCGTTCGGGAGCCTCTTTTGTTTAACTTTCTAGCACTTTGATTATTGTAGTATTTTGTTGTAGTGACTGTTCCTTTTTTGTATTCTTTCTTGAACATTTTGTCTTGGCTTCTTCTCTCTCCCGATGTTTTCTTTTTTTCGAACTGCTTTTACTTGAGCCGAGAGTGTATTGGAAGCAACCTCTCGATCTCCTAAGGTAGGGGTAAGGTCTGCCTACAGACTCCCCTTCCCAGACTGGGCATGTTGTTTGTGGGAAAAGCGATTATGATGGAAAGTTCCTTCAGGAATAAAATGCATCACTCATTCCACTGTCAAGCTGCAAGTTGGGGTTTCTTTTTATGGTGAAGTTAGTCAAGTTGTGTTGGAATATCAATTTTATGATTTCTTATAATTGGTCTTGGAACTCTGTGAGTGCACGAAATGAACATAAAGATTAGTATTTTATGTTAGGAACTCAGATGTCTTATGGATGTTTTAATCATTGTGCAGTAAAAGGTTCTTTAAGAAGGATTACGACTGCATTTTTTAAAGGACTGTGCAAGTATCTCAGTTATGAATCAGGCAAAAATCAAGCGCAGAGTTGGTAAATATGAAATGGGAAGGACAATTGGTGAGGGAACATTTGCTAAAGTTAAGTTTGCGAGGAATTCGGAGACAGGAGAAGCTGTAGCCATCAAGATTCTTGATAAGGATAAGGTCCTTAAGCACAAAATGGCTGAGCAGGTCAATCTTCAAAATATCCACTCTTCATGCTTTCTGAAACTTCCATATATTTTCTATTTGTCTGGACTCTGGTGTTACGGTTACCAATTATTTTGGTAACGTAGATTACCGAGAATCTGTATGAATACTGTCTCTTCGACATCTTACATGGTTGTTGAGTTATGCATTTCGTTTTCTGATACTGTTGTCAGTTTCTTGAATGTTGTTTTTGTTTTGTGGGATGATAACTTCTTATATCTCTTGTTCAAAATTGACAGATAAAGCGGGAGATAGCTACAATGAAGTTAATTAGACATCCACATGTCGTTCAGTTATACGAGGTTTGCCTCTCTCCATGTCAATGTGTATGTACTTTTCTGTTGTGTGTGCCTATGTAAGGTCCGGTGATTGTGGTTTTCTGTATGCCTTTGTGATCATATGGATGTGTATACTGATCGTACAGCGCTGATATACGTACCACCAACCTGTAGGTTAAATAGTAAGCAACCCGTTAATTTGCATTTGGTTATGCATCATGGGTTGCCAGCAGGTATCTCCATTCTAGAAATGATGCATTGAAGATCTCACTTCAAATCTTCACCTCAACAATCTTTCGGAAAGACTTCATTAATTCACACTACCAAAAGGATAATTTGATCAGCGCTGCCTACCGATAAATAAAAGCTTAAGCATTCTGCAGAGAATTTATAACTTACCTTAGGACAAGGCAAAGTCTATTGTACAGAACAAACTAGTAATTGATTTGTTAGTGCGTTTAGTTAGAATCAATGTGGCCTCGTTCAGTTTTTTACGTGTCCTTTCCAAATTGAGCAGATTCAACTTCATTCAAGGTTTTTGGAGCAAAGATTAGATGTATTCTGTAGCCTAGCTTCTCTGTGCCTATCTCGTTGAACAAACATTTATGCTTGTGCTAGATTTTAGTACCTACCTTTTTTAACCTTCGGTTGTATTTTGATGGTTCCTTGCTTTACATATTACTAATAATTTGTTCTGCTTATTATTTGTTCAATTATTTATTCTATAGATCTAGTCTTATAATTAAAATTCCAGTAGCACATCAGCATTTAACCTACTGAAGTTGGTGAGAGTAAAGGCAGATTCTGGCCTTTTAACATAACCCTATATTGACATGCAGAATAGTGCTGGTATCCATAAACTGCAGTGGAATTGGCTAATCTACTGGAGTAGTTAGTTAATCTTCTTGATCTACTCATGGTACTTCCCAAATTTTTGAGAGTTAACCTCTGTATGAGATGCATCATCAAAATCTTGAAAAATCAAAGAACTAGAAAAGCTTAAGTTCAAATTTCTGGAATTGCGAGTGTCCAATTTGGGGAAAGTAAATGTTCGAATTTTGCAAAGACCTTTTGGGATGTCATGCACTAAATGCTTGCCTAGTACATTAAATCTGTTATCGAACAACTTATGTTTTGAATATTTTGTATGTTGGAGTTTTAACTTATATTTGCAATAACCTACTATAGATAAGATGTCATTGTGGATTATGGTAATGGCCAGGGTTCATATGCTACACTTCTGAATCCATGTTCTTCTCGTCTGTCCGCAGGTGTTGGCTAGCAAGACAAAGATATTCATTGTTCTGGAGTTCGTTACAGGTGGAGAGCTCTTTGACAAGATTGTAAGGATGATTCTTCCTTCCTTCTAATTTATTCGGTTCCCCTACCTTAGGAGATAAATAATTTGACCAAAGAGCATGACCTTGTATCTCACTGATTGCAACTTTAGGTTTCATGTGTCCTTCCGAAGCAATTCAAACCTCTTTGGCACAAACTTTTTTTCGGCCGACTTAGCATGTCATTAAGATGTTATCTGTTTTATTGGCATACAGGTAAATCATGGACGGATGCATGAAAAAGAAGCAAGGAAATATTTTCAGCAGCTTATTAATGCTGTTGATTATTGTCATAGCAGGGGAGTCTACCATAGAGATTTAAAGGTGGGGCAGTGCTACTTTTGCAGCCTTTTAGTTGTTAATTTCTGTTCTATTTTTCCTTAAAGCTCCCGTCTTTGTCTTACCTTTATTGTGGCATCCTTTCATTATGCAGCCTGAGAATTTACTCTTGGATGCCAATGGAAACCTCAAGGTTTCTGATTTTGGGTTGAGTGCTCTGTCCCAGCAAGTCAGGGTAACTGTCAATTATCCATTCTCAAACTCTTAACTTATGTCTCCAATCTTTGATATGACTTTCGCTTTGTCGCTGTCAAAATTAATGCAGTGAATCTTCAATTGTGTAACCTACTAGTAGATTGTGCATCAATATCTCATGTCTTAACATCTTTATGATTACCTTGAGTACATTTTCTTGTTTGAGAACTGTGGTAGTGATAACTCCTCCCCCCTCCCCCTAGCTGAAGCCACAGATCTCCATGTAAAGCCCCATATCAGAGACAAACTACTGAGAGGAGTTTTTAAAAACACAAATTGAGTAATTGTCACTAGAGAAACAAGCCAGCATAATTTTTACTGAAATCCATTTGTGCTTCTTCCTTCTGTTAACTAGTTTAAACATCATTTGGAATTGGTTCAATCTATTATTAAAATATTCAGATTCAACTGAATATATTGTTTTCAAGTTTGGTAAACTTTGTGGAAGCAACTATGCGTAGAGCTTGGGACAATGTCATTAAATTTGTCATTGTGATTGACTGCTGATTTGTTATTTGCTTTAAACTGATCTGGAAATTATTTGACAGTGACTTCCTTTTTCCGTTTTAGCTAGAGAACTCATGCTAGTTTCAAGCAGCAGTGGTCCTGCTATATATTTCTTTCACTTGGGTTATAGTTTACATTCTTTTCGGAATCAGATATATTTCTTACTCTAGTGAAATTTTCCAGGATGATGGCTTACTCCACACCACATGTGGAACTCCCAACTATGTTGCTCCTGAGGTATAATGAAATTCGTTTCAACAAATTATTCTTTTTGTTTCATTTCTCACAAAGAAAAAACAAGGTCTCCCTGTCATGTGCACTCTTTTTATCTTATTTTTCTCTTGGTTTAAAAAATGAGATTCATTTCTTTTAGGTACTGAATGATCATGGATATGATGGTACAACCGCGGATCTGTGGTCGTGTGGAGTCATACTCTTTGTATTGCTTGCAGGTTACTTGCCTTTTGATGACTCCAATCTTATTAACCTTTATAAAAAAGTGAGCATTCTTCCAAATTCATTATGGAATCAATCTGCTTTTGGTTTTCCTATTAGTTCCATAATGTCATCACGGTCTTTGCAGATCTCTGCTGCTGAATTTACATGTCCTCCTTGGATGTCTTTTGGTGCTATGAAGTTAATTACTCGCATCTTGGATCCGAACTCTATGACAGTAAGCATACTGGATTTCTGAATACAATTGCGGGATTTTAGCTTGCAACTAAATAAACATCTTTTCTCTTATTTTATTATTGCACGTGTTCCCTATGCAGCGTATCACCATACCAGAAATTCTAGAGGATGTGTGGTTCAAGAAAGATTATAAATCTCCCATTTTTAATGAGAAAGGAGATGCCAACCTGGATGATGTTGAAGCTGTCTTCAAGGATTCTGAAGTGAGCACACTGAAATGTTGAACAAGTTTTGCATTGAATTGAGAGGAAAGAATTGATTGTTGTATAAAGTCATCCTCATGTGGTTCTCTTTTCCTTGACACAACAACAGGAACATCATGTAACAGAGAAAAAGGAAGAGCAGCCAACTCCCATGAATGCATTCGAGTTGATTTCAATGTCAAAAGGACTCAACCTTGGGAATCTCTTCGATGAACAGGTTACCGACTATGAACTTCCATTTTTATTTGTTACTTTTGTTGCATGTTTTGGAACTTCTGTTTGATTTTGCATGGTGTTTGTGCCCTGAATTACGTCGTGTATAATTATACTTCTCAGTTGGACATGCTTTAATGAAGTTCATGTGAATGTCGAAAAATTAATGCTCACTTGGTAAGCATTGGATAATTCTTTGTTCATTCCCAAACCCTCTACAGCCTACTCTAATATCAAACCCCAAACTTTGACAATGGGAAAGAAGTAAAGAATCTATAATGTGTAGTAAAACTAGTTTCTTCGCATTTACATAAAATAATAGATGTCTTCTAGCAGACATGAGCCTAAATGCCCTGAGTTGAGCTAACCTGCTAAATTCATCAAGTTTAGCTGTTAAATAACCGCTAGATGCTTCAAAACGCTGCGGTAATATTGCATGCATACACAAACTAACTTCCATCTCTTTCTCCTGTGTGTTGAATTCTGTTATCCATTTTGTAGCAGGCTTGTAAATTATTATTCAGAATTCTCAGTTTTTGATTTGCAGCTAAGTTATCTCATATGAATGAGGATGCAAATACACTAATTAAAAAATGAAAAACTGTAAAAGGACTAACTACAGAAAATGAATTCCTAAGCTCGTTTTACTCCCTGTCTGAATAAAACTGACCTTTCTTTATTACTCTACTCAAAAAACTTGGTCACTTTTCCCAAATGGCCATTTTTCCCTCCAAGAATTCAAATCAATACAAATTGGTATTCCACCTTGTCTGAAACATTGATGATTTGTGTATTGCTATAATCTTACTTCATTGACAGATGTTTTGATTCCAACATTCACAGGGATTTAAGAGAGAAACAAGGTTCACATCTAAATGCTCGGCCAATGAAATTATCAGTAAGATTGAAGAAGCTGCGAAGCCCCTCGGTTTTGATGTTCACAAAAAGAACTACAAGGTGGTGATGTATTTCAAGTATGCATTTCATCAACATGTAGATTCTAATAAAGTAAATTAATTGGCATTCTACTCTTTTACTTCAGATGAGACTTGAAAATGTTAAAGCTGGAAGAAAAGGGAACCTTAATGTTGCCACTGAGGTATGTTCAATGTGCATAGTTAGTCATCTACAATTATCTTATTTTACTTTTACCTTTTGCATTCTGTGTTGAGGATAGCCATAAGTACTTGGGAATTTGAATCTCTTATCATCATAGCCTGAGCACTGTTTGGTCTTGAATGTAGGTATTTCAAGTTGCCCCTTCTCTTCATATGGTTGAAGTGCGAAAGGCAAAAGGAGATACTTTGGAATTCCACAAGGTACTATATTCTGCTAACTGCTGAAAAAGTTATCTAAATGACAATGCTGAAATGTGTAGATCACTATTAGTAGGTTTTCATAGGCCAACAGAAGCTAATAGCTCGTGAATGAGCAACATAATCTTGAAGTTACTGTTTGACACAAGATAGCAACAAAGAATTAAGAGGTTGTATGCCTCTCCTTGGAAATGACCATAACATTGTTATTCACTGTCCCTCAAAACATGGATGCTTTGATCTTAGAACGGTGATATCATCTTGTAACTTCTTATGTCATAATGGACAACATGACTTTTGTATGGCTGTAATAGGAATTAAAACTCGTCTGCCTCGTATTAGAGAGAGAACTCACCATGAGTTTTGGACAACTCCAGATAAAAGAAGAGTACAAAAAATAGAAAGAAGCCAAGAACCATGGGAAAGTGGGGAGGGGATGGAAGAACTAATGGATGTTTAGCTTAATAAAGATCACACTTGTGTCTGTATACCTATTTTCTACCTTATAGTTTCCAATAAGGCATAGGTTTTTGCTTTGTTTTGTATATCGGAAATGCAAGCACCTCGTTGATATTTAGATCCTACTAGTTCGAGCTAATTGTTCGATCTCATGCTTAATCATTTTGTTGTTCATTCTTGATGCAGTTTTACAAGAATCTTTCTACTAGTCTAGAGGATGTAGTGTGGAAAACTGAAGAGGACATGCAAGATAGGTAGTGTTACTACCATGAACTGCAATTGCATAAGCTTTTGCTGGTGCCACAATCTGTGTAAAAAAACTTTGCAACTTGTTTTTTTTCCCCCTTTTTTTGTCATTTGGTCTGTTCTTTGTAGTGGGACTTTTTTCTCCCATGAGCTTATGGCCAACTGTTTTCTTTCATCATGGAGTAGGACTTTTGTTCCTATTTGATTTGATTTGCAGTTTGTATAACTGGTATACACTTTGAGAAATGTATACAACTTTTCAGCCCCCTCAAGAAAAAAAACATCATTATCTGTTCCTTGTCTCATTTACATACAGTTTCTATAATTGCCACTTATATACTAATTTTAATAATTTTTACAGATTATTACCTCCCTCAAAAATGAAATGCCTCTGAAGAATCTGTTTTAAAATTATCCCCCATCACCTACAATTTCTTTTCTTACTCCACACCATACCCTGACCTTCCCATCCAAAAAAATAGAAAAGAAATTCTTTTTAAAAAGAGCCCCAGAAACCAGCCCCTCCTCCAACAAAAAAAAATTAACAATTTAAAATTTTGTTTTTGAAAAATAAATAGATTTTTTTCTATCCTACCCAACCTCTGTGTTCGCAACAAATTTTCGTAAGCGCTGAAAATTAACTGCAAGCAAAATAAAAGAAAAAATGTGATTTTTATTAACGAATCGTTGTGAGTACAATTCCGTTGTTCTCTTGATTCTCTCTCCTAAGTTTCTCCGCGATTCGAGGGCCTTTAATAGCGTATTTCCCGAATGGTTGGATGATGTAGACCTCCTTGAGATGTTTTCGATCTCGGGGACGTCGGAAAGTGCTTCGTCGTTGTAGGTCGATCTCCGGGAAGAACTCCGTTGATCACTCCTTCGAAGAACTATTGATGTTGATGTTGTAGCTTTCTCCAATGCTGAATGCTTGTTGAAGAGTTTTTTTCTGGGCCCTTAAATGTCATGTTCATCCCCTATTTATAGTTGTAGGGAGTGGACAAGGTTGATTGTGATTGGCCAAAGGATGTCATTTTGACACTAGGCGCATTTTGATTCGTTTTTACATTTGACTGCACTACCACCTCATTTGGACACGTGGCGTCACCTTGTTGGTTTTGGATGCCTAGTCACTGTGACACGTGGCATGGATTTGGGCTTCAAGGTGAAATGAACCTTGGATTTGAATTTAATAAGATGAACTTATTTATTTTTAAAGCCCAAATTAATTATTCAGCCCAAATGAATATGGATTTAATTCAAATTTTGTCTGAATTTGATCCAATACAATTTATGTGTCTACAAATGTCCCTTCGAGGCTTGCCGAAGTTTGGCGACAAGACTTGAAGTAGTCATGAATGTTTTTTTTTTTTTTTTTTTTTTTTTTAGACTTCTCTGCGTATAGGTTTGCCGAATTTTGACGACGAAAGCTGAAGTCTTCATGAGAAATGACCATGCCAATATGTTGAGGTCAACCTTTACCAAAGTCTTCATGACAACATTCTCTAATTTGTAAGAGGTCTTTTGACTTTCGGTTGTTTATCAACTCATTTTTGACTTGAAGTGTTTCAAGCTTTTGAAAACTTATCGCTTGACATTTCTTCATAGTATGGTAATTTCATTTGGGTCATCACTACGAAATGACCGCCAATTCAATGAGTAAGGATTGCGTCCACAAGCTTGGCTTGGTGATAGAGATCTTGTGGTTTCGACGCAAATTTTAGGCTTTCACTTGAATAGAACGCACAAAATTCAAATTCTCATGACGCGAGTCGATTCTCCTTCGGACATACTTTTTCATGTAGTTTTCGAGAAAACTTTACCATAATTTGGTTTTTTATGGAATTTTCATAATTTGATTCCCATGGAAAATTTTCCATAATTTAATTCTTATGAAAACTTACCATAATTTGATTTCTATGGGATTCCCATAATTTGATTCTTATGTAAAATTTTCCATAATTTAATTCTTATGAAAACTTACCATAATTTGGTTTCTTTGGGATTCCCATAATTTGATTCTTATGAAAAATTTCCATAATTTAATTCCTATGAAAATTTACCATAATTTTCATATTTTGTAGGAAATAAATTTTCCATCATTATAATTTTTCATAATTTGTAGGAATCAAATTGGTGTCTCCTTGTTTTGAAAGCTATATATATACCCATATTTGCATTGTCGTATCATCAAGTTCAATTGAATCCTCTCAAATTCTTTTCTACCTCTGATTTTCGTCAACCCTTTTCAGCTCAGCGCGACTTCGGTAGAAAATTCATATCTCATTGTAGGAATACTCAAATTGTGATCCGTTTGACTTTTCTGAAACTAGACTCGCAGTGCTACAACATATCCGAAAATCACGGTCAGAAGATTCTCGAATTTACTCAGGTGATTTTTTGAACTCAGCCTAAAATTCTGACGAACTGAACGCATCAGCTTTGCGCGACTTCGCGGAAAAAATTATATCTCATCGTAGGAATAACGAAATCACAAGACGTTTGCGGTGTTGTAAAGAAAATTCATAGGGCTACATAATGTACAAAAACCACGATTAGATCACCTCTGTGCTGATTCAGTTTTTTATTTGAAATCAGCCTTTCGCCAGTCGCAAAAAATTTGAGGTTACCCCCTTTACTTTGGACTTGTTCTTAATCTAAATTTTTCCTTTTTGTTTAATGTTTTCGCAGATACTTGATAGAGAAATACGACTTCGATCCCGCAACATGATGCACTTCCGCGATCGAGATTCGCCGCATCCTCTTCTTGAAATAGTGGGCGACGACCAACAAAATTCAAATGCCAAAGTTCAACTTCTCTGCATCTTAACCAAAGAGCCGCATATTGATTTCCGTATTGATTGAGATTTTTTTTTATCCCTTACATGGAGAGACAACATAAAACTCTCAAGCCAATAGGACCATATTCATCATGACGATTTGAAGCTTCGTGCAGTTGGCATCGTGAGACACATCATTCATCATGGCGAGCGCGAGAGAATATACTATAATTTTTACCATGCCGATTTCAAGCTTCGTGCAATTGGCACCGTGGGACACATCATTCATCATGACGAGTGTGAGAATATATGTCATAATTTTCACCACGCCGATTCAAAACTTCGTGCAATCTGCACCGTGAGACACATCATTCACCATGACAAGTGCGAGAGCATATGCCATAATTTTCACCATGTCGATTTGAAGCTTCGTGCAATTGGCACCGTGCGACACATCATTTTTCTCTCTTTTTTTTTGTTTTTGCAGGTTTATGATGGACAGCAAAAAGTCTCAATATCATAGCAAAAAAAAAGTAAAGTGTAATCCATAATTGGCGAGGAACCACTTCATGGGTCTTCATTTGTAGTTTCAACTTTGATGACAAACGACACTTTGTGTCTTTTCCTTTACAATTGCGGCTTTAGCGACGAACCATTTTCGTATATCTTCTTCTACAATTACGGCTTTGATGATGAATTGTATGTGGATCATCTTATTTTAGAGTTCTGGCTTTGATGACGAACCGAACATGAAACATAATTGGTGTCTTTTCTTTTGCAATTGTGTCTTTGACGACGAATCACACTTGAGATCTCTTCTCTCGTAGCTTCAACTTTGATGACGAACCATATTTGGTGTCTTTTCTTTTGCAATTGCGGCTTTAGCGATGACTCTTCTACAGTTGCGGCGTGACTCGTCTTCTTTTGGAGTTGTGGCTTTGATGAAGAACTGCACATGACGCATCTTTTTTTTTTTTTTTTTTTTTTTTTTTTTTTTTTTTTTGTAGTTGCAACTTCGACGACGAACCACACTTGACATCTCTTCTTTTGTTGTTTCAACTTTGATGACGAACCACACTTGGTGCCCCTTCTTTTGTAGTTTCACCTTTGATGACGAACCAACTTTGGTGCCTCTTATTTGGAGGATCATGTAGAGAATTTCTTCAAGTCATATGCAGAGTATGATACTTTAAGATCATCAAAGATAACTAAAGAATCACATGAGAAAACTCTCTCTGATGCGCAACGTCGTCTTGATGGTGCAAAGTTGGCACATGAAAAGTTGGATATATCCATGGAGAAACTTCAAGCAACTCTAGCAGATGTAGACAAAGACTTAAAAGCCTTATCTTCCAAGAAAAAGAAGGTCACCGGGCTCATTAACGAATATCAAGAGAAGTTGTCCAAAAGTCAAGAGAATGTCACAACTACGGAGGGCAAAATTTATACCATCGAGGCAAATAATGTGATGTCTGACGACGAGGTTGAGAAACTAGCCAAGCTAGAAGAGGCAATTGAGAAAAGTCGCCAAAAAATCATAAATTTCAAGCCTTTTCCATAGTTAATTTTTTATTTATTTATGTGCTTAGAATTTTCTTACTCGCTCATTTAGGTGTAGTGTTTTTTTTTTTTTGAAAATGTTTGTTAAGCAATAAAATAAGACAAATTTTCTTCTCTTGAATTTCAATTTTTTATTGTTTCTTCCACGAGCCCCCTTTAAGACTTCATATGCTAGCGTTTATTTGAGGATTGCAACAAAACGTTACTTTTTTCAGCTTTCTTCAATTTAGCGCACATGTGAAAAAAATTCATAGCCTGAAATAGGAGCATCGAAATAACAAGCTTCTTTTTTCGTTGGAAAGACAACTTAGAGATCTTCAATCTGTACAAAAATAAAATTCATGGGATTTATGGTTTAATACAGTTTTGGGTTCGAAGTTAGCTCAAAATTTGCATGCTTGAATCTTCAGGTTTTTTCAGCTTTGCGCACATGTGAAAGAAAATTCATAGCCTTGAAGTAGGAGTATCGAAATAATGAGATTCTTTTTTTGTTGGAAAGACAACTTAGAGATATTCAATCTGTATAAAAATCAAATCCATGGGATTTATGGTTTAGTACAGATTTGAGTTCGAAGTTGGCTCAAAATCTGCGTGCTTGAATCTTCAGCTTTGCGCATCTTCGGGAGAAAACCAATAACTCGGCGGAGCAGCCTCGAAATGATGTGATTCTCATTCCGTTGGAAGAATAACTCATAGACGTGCAACACATATAAAAATCACATCCAAAAGATTTTCAGATTAGCACGGATATCTTTTCAAAGTCAGCTCAAAATTCTGCTTTGCCAAACTTTTTCAGCTTTGCGCAACTTTGGGAGAAATCAATTACGCGGCGTAGGAGTCTACAATTTTTTTTCAAGTTGACTATATGCCTAGAATGCCATTTCCTGAACTTTGTGCGCTTTTGACGACAACAAAAGACTGTCTCTTGAACTTGGAGAGTTCAGATCATGTTTTTTTTTTTTTTTTTTGCTATTCCATTTCAATATAGAGCTTTGATTCGAACGGTATTCTGATTTGATGTTGCAGGTAAAGATGCCCCTAATTTTGAGTAATTTACTGATGCATCAGTAAATTACACCAAATTATCTACATCGTAAGCAAAAAACACGAGTATAATTGCAAGTCGCTTCATCCAATGCCAATGAATTCATCAGTCTTGAACTATCATAGTTGAAGATCCATGACCTAATGTAGGAGTTTCTGTTTACGAGTTTCTTCTTATTTGAGGATATGGCTTCAAAACTCTTCTACTTTGCTCGTTTTCTCCGCATTTAAACTAATTTGCTAGCTACATGATTTTTTTTTTAAAGAGCTAGTGTGATGATCACGCAAGACCACCAAACTCCTTTTTTTTTTACTCATTTGACTGAACTCAGAGTGATTACTCCAAGCGCCTACGTACCTCGGTGAAGAGGATCAAGTCATATCGTAGTTCAAGAGGATGAGTTTTTTTTTTTTTTTTTTTTTTGGAGCCGTACACAGTTTATACTCTTACGGGCCAGGAGTAACATGCAGTTTATGCTCATACCTTAAGAAGCGTTGTAACTTGCAGTTTAGGCTCGTACGTTGAGGAGCATTGTGACTTGCAGTTTAGGCTCGTACGTTGAGGAGCATTTCAGGAAAGTATTCCATCAATGTAACTGTTCTTCTAACCTTTCGTGATGAATCATTAATGTACTTCACTTTGGAGTTGGATTTCATGCTTTCGCATTGCCAAAGTTGATTCATAATTGATTTTGTGTCAACTTTTGATAGTCGGAGTTTAGAAGTACCTTGATGATTCTGCCTCTTGCGAGCGACCAAAGTCCGAGTGTCATCACCCTCGAATAAGGCATCTACCTTGGATGTGTTTGTTGTTTTCTTCAAGAAGGAAACTTCAACTGGTTCAAAGCTTCCAAACTTCAGTATGATGACATCTTCTTCAATTTTTAGCGATGCCACAGGATGTAGAAATTCTGAAATTGAATCATGATCTAGTTTGAGACTAGCATGGTTTATCTCAGCTGTCTCACCATCGTCAATGATGATCTTTCCCTCTCGTACCAATGTCATGATCTTTTCCTTTAAAGTGAAGCATTTTGTGGTGTGATGACCGATGATGCGATGAAATTTACAATACATAGGATCATCAACTTTATTGGATTCTTCGGGTCGCTTTGAATCTGGAAGTGCAATGACTTTCTTGGTTAGCAGCTCATCAAGAATCGCAGGAACATCAAAGTCCGGAAAGAGATACTCTTTTGCTTGTAACTCCTTCAAGGTAGATTGATTTTTCACTTCTCGCATTTGCTGATGTGCTACAATCTCTTTGAACTTTTGTCTCTTGGAGGCTTTCATAGAAGTTGTGGTTACCGCCATGGGCTCATTAGTTGCGTAATCTAACGACTCTTTGAATTGTATGTCTTCTTTTTTTGGATCAAAGACATGTGATGTTTTTCCATGGCTTGCAATGGTCAACTCCATGTCATGAGCGCGTGTAGCTAATTCTTCAAAAGTTCGAGGCTTAATACCTTGAAGGATATATACAAGGCCCCAATGTATTCCTTGTATACAAATTTCGACTGCTGAGATTTCAGAAAGTTGATCCTTGCAATCTAAGCTCAACATTTGCCAACGATTGATGTAGTCTACAACGAGTTCATCCTTACCTTGTTTTGTGTTTGTCAATTCCATCATGCTCACTGTACGGCGGGTACTGTAGAAACGATTGAGAAATTAATTTTCTAATTGTCCCCAACTATCAATTGATTCAGGCTCCAAGTCCATATACCAATCAAAGGCGTTTTCTTTTAAAGAACGGACAAACTGCTTGACAAGAAGATCATCATGTGTACCAGCACTGCTACAAGTCTCGATGAAATGGGCAATATGTTGCCTTGGGTTTCCCCTTCCATCAAATTGCTGCAATTTTGGCGGTTGATATCCAATTGGAATTAGTAGACCCTCGATTCGCTTAGAATACGGCTTTGAATATCCTAAGGAACTTTGTGACGGACCACCATATTGAGCTTTATTTGTGTTTGTGATCATATCTTGTAGTTGTTGAACTGTTAAAGTGGCAACTGAAGCAAATTGTTTTGTGCTTTGAGAGTCAACTGACTTGTTGGGAGAATCAATATCAACTTTTTCTTGAGTTTTTAGATTGTGATGTGACTCTCTAGAGTTGTAGAGATCTAACTTGCTCATAAGTTGCATGATTTGAAGATTTTTGTCATCAATAGACTTCTTCAAGGCTTCAATGGTTTGCTCCATCATTGCGAACTTCTCGTCCATGTCAGTTGCGTCAACCATAAAGGAGTTAGCCTTTGTTGAAATTGAAGAATCTGTTGAACTTTTAGATTCACCAAAGTTGAAGCCAGAATGAGAAAGTTCATCAAACAATTTTGATGCAATGTTGCCCCTAGGGATTGCAGATTTGAATGTCATTCAAGACTTGCTCTTTCTTGGCATCTCCAAAGAGGTGAAATATTCAGATCCATCCAAGGCACTTGTCTTGAACTTGCGTCGAGTGATTGGATCAACATCACTAAAATCAACAAATGTGGCAACTGAAGAGTCCTTGCTTGAAACATCATTGATCTTCATGAAGGCCATTGCAAAGTTGAACTTGTTATTTTTGTATTTGTAGGAGGAAGAGATGAAGAGCAGAATTGGTCCCACTGGGCGTGCCAAATTTGTTCGCAAAAAATTTTCGTAAGCGCTGAAAATTAACTGCAAGCAAAATAAAAGAAAAAATGTGATTATTATTAATGAATCGTTGTGAGTATAATTCTGTTGTTCTCTTGATTCTCTCTCCTAAGTTTCTCCGCGATTCGAGGGCCTTTAATAGCGTATTTCTCGAATGGTTGGATGATGTAGACCTCCTTGAGATGTTTTCGATCTCGGGGACGTCGGAAAGTGCTTCGTCGTTGTAGGTCGATCTCCGGGAAGAACTCCGTTGATCACTCCTTCGAAGAACTATTGATGTTGATGTTGTAGCTTTCTCCAATTTGCTGAATGCTTGTTGAAGAGTTTTTTTCTGGGCCCTTGAATGTCATGTCCATCCTCTATTTATAGTTGTAGGGAGTGGACAAGGTTGCTTGTGATTGGCCAAAGGATGTCATTTTGACATTTGGCGCATTTTGATTCATTTTTACATTTGACTGGACTACCACCTCATTTGGACACGTGGCGTCACCTTGTTGGTTTTGGATGCCTAGTCACTGTGACACGTGGCATGGATTTGGGCTTCAAGGTGAAATGAACCTTGAATTTGAATTTAATAAGATGAACTTATTTATTTGTAAAGCCCAAATTAATTATTCAGCCCAAATGAATATGGATTTAATTCAAATTTTGTCTGAATTTGATCCAATACAATTTATGTGTCTACACCATGATCACCCCTACTCTCCCCCCAGCCCCCCCAAAAAATTCAAAATTAAAAGTTTGTTTTGGAAAAGAAAAATCATTTTCTTTAACCCACACATACTCCAACCCCTACCAGCCCCCCACCCCAAAAAAATTAAAAGTTTCTTTAAGAAATATTTTAAAATTTTCATATTTTAAAACACACCTCCAAGAATTTTTTTTATTTATTTTTTACCCTCCCCCCCCCCAAGAACTTTTAACTTTTGTTTGTTTCAAATCTTGTTTGAATGCTAGGTCTCGAGTGAAGTGTGGTTGGATCCTGGTTGGGAAGTTGTCTGAGATTTCAATTTGAAAATCAAATCTTGAGTCTCGCATCCGTTGTTGGTTGTTGGGTCCTAATTTGAAAGTCGGGTCTTGATTCGAGTGTCAGAGTTGAATTTTGAATTGGTCAATCGTGTTCAAGTTCAGTGTCGGGGTCAGATCTTGGGTCAAATATCCAGTTTTAGTTCTAATTTTGGGTTTCATGTTGGAATTCAGGGTTAGGTTCTGGGTCAGATTTCAGAGTCAAGTTTCAAATAGGTCGTCGTGATTGTGTTCTAGTTCGGGTTTTGAAGTCATGTCCTAGATCGATTATCAAGGTTGGTATTAGTGTCAAATATTATTTTTCTAAAAAGTATTTTCTGTTCTCTAGCTAAAAATGAAAGAAATTTTTCGAAATATATTTTCTACTCACCAACCAAACATGAGAAAATAGGTCAAAAATTCACTTATTTTATAAGAAAATATTTTCCTTCGTACCAAGTACACCCATAATCTTAACTCAGAATAATGTCCACTTTATCAGATTTATGGATTCTTAATTAGATACAAGTGTATATTTTGTCAGATACATATATACCTAAACAAATATATATATATATATATATATATATATATATATATATATATATATATAAAAGACAAGAACAAGTAAGAATTATATTTCATAATGTTTACTGAATAAAATGCTTACATATACTTTCCTGAATACATATATTTGCAGTTATAAGAAGACAATTAATGCAGAAATCTATCTAAATACATATATTGATCGTTTATTTGTCTTTTTAAAGCAAACAAATATAACGTCAGCCTAGCATCTTCCATAGACGGACTATAATGGCCAGAATACAATTCGAAGAAATTGTAGCTAATAATATCATAACGAATGGGGTGTGGGGATCTTCTGAACATTCAAAACATTAGCAATGCGGCCCTGAATCAACTTGAGCGGCAAGTCTCACCAGCAGCTATCTTGTTATCTTTTCAAAATTTTGTCCATCCTCTTTTTATGATGTCCTACGCTTAGTGTACTCTATTTCAAATCCCCATTTATTTCTTTTTCATTAACCAATCTCATATTCTTCATGTTGACTATGTTTGTCCTTTTGGCGAATCTCATTGGGATAGTCTAATAAACATATTTATCGAACAAACACGATTATTAGATTTTTAGAAAAATAATTTGAATGTAAAGGAATGAAAATTCTAGCAAATGTAAAAACAGAATGTACAAATTATTAAACCTTACCATATAAGTAGTGTGCGTCTTTTTTATAACAATTTCAATATACGGAGTTTCATCGGCTAAGTTCACCACGCTGTATCGATTGTTATTCTTTGGACCGACTTCTTCACTTCTATGATTAGCTTCTCCGACCTCCTAATCTGCAACAAGCTTGATATAAGTATAACAACTTCAGTGATATGATTCCTACCAAAATGTTACGGTATATCTAAGAACACAAGTTTTAAAAGTCTTATGGCCACAAATATTAATGTTATGACATGTTTATAATCACTAGTTTCATTTCACTTTAAAACTATATGTCTATTGAAATTCTTATGACATAAATTGAAACATGGGAGTTGCTACTTGTTTTTAGGAAAAATTAAGGATCTTATGTTGATATACAAGTCTATCTACACTAAAAACAATCTCTTAATTATTTTAAAAAGTCTAATAAGCTTTTGGTCTTACTGGTACCAATTTTGGATTTTTGCTCGTGCTCCTCGTTGCCTTAACTTATTTCTTGAAATAGATATCCAGATGCAATGTATTACTACTAAATGCATTCACTTAATAACTAATAACTTGTTAAAGATATTACTTAATGCGTTAGCATTAGTTTGAAGGTTAATCGGAATATCTTCCTCAATTACATTAGCATTAGTATGAAGGTTAACTGGAATATCTTCCTTTTCTTCCTCAATTACATTAGCATTAGTCTGAAGATTCACTCGAATATCATTCTCTTCTTTCCCTTCTTGTCTTTTTCTTATTCTCTTCTCAACTAAGGGGCCATGACTCAGATTTTTAGTAGAATGATTCAAAATATCCATAGAATCATATGATTCAATATCTTCTATTAGATATTCAATTTCTGTCGTACTCATACCAAATATAGAGATATCAAAATAATCACGAGCATTGTATGTAAAGATCCAACATTGCCTGACGCTTATTGCGTAGTAGTACCTGAATTTCTTTCATCCTTTCACTTCGACCTCCCATGCTTTTCCATGGGGAGCCTGAAGAAACAGAGGATTTAACATGTCCTTGCAATGTCTCTCTGCAAATGCTGGTGGAATCCTCTGTATGTAAAATATATTTGAATTCAGTATCATATGACGAAGACAGAAGTAGACCAACATAATTAGTTTCATACATCTTGGAACAGACCTACAAAATTGATAGTACACTCATGTGCATACTTTAACCTATGTTAATTGTCCCACATTAACTAAGAGATTGAGTAGTAGGTCTTGTGAATTTATTACCTCGTTATCTACCTTCTTCTATCGAGTAAGGCTAATTATTAAATTTTACATGGCATCAAAGTATGACACACGCATGCACAACGCACACACGCACACATACACGCGCACGCACACATGCGTGTGCATAGTTGCACTAAAATAGAATTGGAAATCCGCAAGTTAATCAAAGATTGAAAAACTGAATTAAAGACGGAAGATGTATGAAGTACTTACGAGATGACTTAATTCATCCAAGGAACAAATGATTTGACAGAACTTTGTATGAGACATCGGTTGAAATCAACTTTCAAACTTCAAACCTTTCGACTCAAATTCAAGAGAAACTTTCTATTCCTTTAAAATAAAAAACAAGAAATTGATGTCAAGGTTGTGGAACAATAATAATGGGGTAATGAAGAATTAGGGTAAAAATCACTTACCTAAATGCTAAATCTAAAAAAATCTTTGTGAGATCGCCCACACCGAGCTCTCAGAGTTCAAAAATGGAAAATGCAAAAGAAACCCTAATTTTGGGAAAACTTAATTATGCCCAGGCATTGCTCTTCCCAATCACAAAGAGGAAGTTAAAGTGCCCAACTTATAATTGGGTGAACTATGAATTTTGACCCTCACGATTGTCATAAGGGCCACGTGGTCGCAATACACATGGTCTTACACTTGTGCAATTGTGATTCCAACCATGTGACTACGAAGCACATGAAACAGTGTCTATGCGACCTCAATTTTAATTTAGTCTGAAGGTACTATAGTAATTTAATTTTTAGTATTTAGTATAATATAATATAATATAATTATTAATTAGTATTTAAATAATACATATGATTATATGAGTATAAAAACGATGACATAGAAAATTTAATATCCTAAAGAATTTGAATTATTGTGTCTAGATGCATGAATTTAAATAAAATTATTATTTAATATTAAATTATTTATATATTAATATTTAATTTAGTTTAGGGATAAAAATAAGGGCAGAATGGTTATTCAACTTTTAAGTTAGGAACTTCTCACTTATAATAATATACTAGATTCATTGCACGTGTATTGCACGTGTAGGCTATGTTTTGAGATCCCTATACACAAAATATTTTATCTTTTATGTATATTTTAGGCTTTCAACATATCAATCTATATTTAATATTGCACCTCGTCATACCAAGTTAATGGTGAATCTATTCTTAAAATTCTTATTAGGCAATCTGTTAGTAAGTAATTATGCACAAATTAACTGTTTGTCCTCTTAATTATGTTGTGTCATGAACTATAAGTTCCCTTTTTATTTTTAAATTCAGTGTACCATGTATTTGAATAACTTTGGTGTATGTTTTTTCATGTTTGATTTCTTAGATTTTTGGTATTAATCAAATCTCACCTAATGCTTTCTTATAGAGAGTATTTCTTGTGTATGTCCTTGTGCACCAATCTGGTTGTTCAGTCATGACCTGCACTTGTTTTGTTGGCATATATATTCCTCTAGATAATGCAACATATAGTTTGCCATGCAAGAAAGCATGTTGTGGTAGGTACACTCCTAAATTTGATATTGTTTGACCTTTAGTTTTATTTATCAGCATTACAAAAATATAGATATATTTGAAATTGTTTCCAAGAAAAATTGAAAGGGTATCCTTATTTTATTTTATTTTTGTGTGTGCGGGGGTAGTTTTATTGTTGGAGTAAACTCCTGGTTTATGGCATATTGACATGTTATTTTTCTGCATTATAATCTTCTCGTCAAAGCCTCTACAAATCAACCATGTACCATTGCAAATGCTTTTTGAGGGGTCCAATTTTCTGCGCAACAAATGAATATCCTTGGGACACAACACATACAATAGTTCTAAACATAAAATGAAAGACAAAAGAACATGGTCGTCAAATCCTCAATACTATGAGGACTCACCATATCTTCACTCCTTGTTTTACTATGAACCTAGCCACGGGGATGAAAGTCAATATCGATGGACCCTATATTTGATAAGAATGTAGAAAAAAGCATGTGTTAGTCCAAACATGTACTAGATATGATGGCTAGAATAAATCATTAGCATAAACATATCATAAGCATTAGTCAACATAAAACAATCTATAAGTATAAAAGATAACAACATGGTCATAAGTATATTTAATGCACATAAGTCATCTTACTATAAGAGCAATACTTCTATATCATCACCTCTATTCATACATATCGAGGAAGACAATATAAACAGTTGTCCAAGCTAATCATACATCATAACAAGTAAATCTCAAATTAGAACATACTTTTGATAATTCCTTGAAGTAACCTTGTTCGTCATAAACATGTTATTTCAATTAGGGACTTGTCCCTCTTTAGCTAAATTTACTATTCATGGAAGAATACTTCTTTACTAATCGAATACAAGTTATTACACATAAATGATTACGATTTACCAATTTAAAGTCATCAAGGAAAACACTACATTATGCTAAACCAAGTTACCATGGAAACCACCTTACTTATGCAAGTCCAAACTACTCAAGGAAGGGGACTATTGCTCAATCCATGCTACCAATGATATGGTGTGGCCTCACCAAGTCAAGCTACCATGAAAAGCACTCTATTGTGCTAGTTCAAGCTAACCATTGGAATCAAGTTTGAAAGGAACCCATGACTTTTGAGTTAAACCCTAACAATTGGGGATTTCTATCTTTTGCAATTGAATTTTGAAGGAACTCCATGGATGAGAGATGTACTTGGATGAACGTTATCATACCTTGATAACAAATCCCACAATTGCTTAAGGAATGGAGACTTGATCTTGACCCTAGCTCCAACTCTTTCTTTTTCTTCTTCAATTTCTAGAGAGAGAAATATTTGAGAGGATGAACTTTGTGATTCTTTTGGGACTTTGGAAATAATGTCTTGAATGGTGAGTTTAAAGGGTTAAAATCACTTATAAAGGGGTCCTAGGCTTAGGCAAAACGACCTCACTTTAATCTAACTTAAACCGAAATTTCTCAAAATGGCCCTCACTTGGCAGCCTACTGCCTAGGTCTCATGAGAGGCACCACGAGCCGTGGTCCTCACCACTAGTCGTGGTCTTTGGACCAATATCTAGGCCACCTATTCTTGGTCTCCATGAATTGAAGGCATCACCACTAGCCTTCCTTCGAGCAGTGGTCTTCACCACTGGCTTTGAAGTGGCTCGTGAAGGTGAGCCAACATTGGGCAGCCCATGGGGAACTGACTAGTAATCACGGACCACACCACGGGTCTTGGTCCCCACCACTGGCCGTGGTAGTGGTCATGAAGGTGGGGGCAGTGCTTGGAACTATTGGGCAGCCTTGATCACTTTCCTTGGCTCTTGCCCCTAGTTCTTGGCTTGTTGTCCTCATACTTAGCCTTAGTTATCCTACTAGACTATGGGCTGTTACAACTAGCTTTTTTTTTCGAATTTCCATCCTTCAATAGTTGTTTTCTTCTTCGACATTCATCAATATTATTTTTTATTTTTTAAAAAAGCATACTTACTTTTTCTTCTTCGAACCCCCTCTCTCTCCCACAAATCTGCCCCTTGGAGAATATTATTTTTTGACAGTTATCTTTTTCTTAACAATTCAAATGTAAAATGAAGATTGTGTAAGAAAGTTGAGAAACCCACATTTTTTGTATCACACTATCACGCCCCGAGCCTATACCCTGGACGTGGCCGACACCCAATGACCATTTCTGGCCTTGAGCAAATCCTTGGCCTGGCTTACTTAACTCAGCGAAAGAGTTAAACACAAGATATAACTCAATGAAATAGCTTAAAGGTAATTAGCCAAAGTGGCAACCCAAGTCTTAGTCGATTACAAGTGAAAGGAAAATACTAAGAAACTAATACAATTTGTCTATGAAGCCTCTAAATTAAAGAGGGATGTTGGTACAGGACCCACAATCATCCTAACAACTGAAAACTAAAACAATAACTAAATGAAGAGGATATCCTCTGGAATGAAAGGAGGCTCACCAACTGACTCTGAGCTGCTCATTGGATCAATGGTACACCAAATGTTGATCCTAGTTACTCGCGTCTGCATCATGACAAGGTACATTGAATGTTCGAGTATGCGAGTTGGAATGCTAACAACACTTAAGCTTGAAAATGAGTAAGAAGGAAAACTTACCATGGCTTTACTCAACTCATGATCATTTCAATATAATGCAATTTAAAAGTAAGTGCAATATAAAGAAAACTATCTGAAGATATGTTGTAAACTTTGAATGTATACAAGGATTTAATTAACTCTGAGATGTATATAAAAATACAAATAAATTGATGTATATAAAAATACAATAACTTCTGTGGGACTTTCTCTAACCGACAACCATCACTTAAGAGCTACAGTGATGTTACAACGATCTACCTCACGCTGCCAGCGCATCCTATACCCGGCCAAAGGTATAAGACCTGAACTACCTAAAAAATCCACTAGTCTACTGTGAAAAGGGTTCATCTAAAAAGTATGACCCATTTTCTATCCATGGTGGCTACATGGTTTATGGGGGCTGTGAGTTGTCTGAACTCTCCCCCATATCGGTGTTCAATACTGCTTTCAAAAATATGTTGGCTCTTATGTTTAAAACATACTGATTTTGTGGTTTGAGATTAGTGTTCAAAATATTTAGCTCAAAGGCTATCTTGTTGCTTGCTTCTTTTAGAAAGCTATAGTTCTTTTCTGAAAACTTGTCCTAAGGCTCCTTGGAACTCAAAGTTTTCTTACTTGTTCAAATGTGAAAAAAACCATTTAAAGTATCTCTCCTCATCTCCATTCGTCTCTCTTTCCTCTATGGCTGGAGACCGGCGCCACCTCGCTGCTCGTCTCCTCACCACCATGAAACCACTGTCTCCGTCTCGAATGATTCGCACCACCATGAATCTATCAAAAATAGACATGAAAAAATTTGTTGAATCCACAACTTCAACTTCATGAGATAAGAAGAGAAAAGATTCTCATTTCACCCAATAGTGGTAGTGTGTTGTATCTCTATCAACAATACTCTTGGTTAAATAATCTTTAGCCATAGTAAATTAAGAAAAATCAAAATAAATGAACTTTGATTGAAAAGGATCGTTTGAGGGAGATGAAAGAGGGGAAGAATTAGGAGAGTGAGTGGTGATTTGAAATGGAGCAAATTATGGAAATAATTAAGTGGTTAGAGCTCTATTTTAGATTAATTTTAAGAAATAGTGTATCTCAATGTATCTAACTTCAAATCAGTACATAATCTACATATATACATCAAAACAAGGTGATGTTTATTAATTAATCATATTTACTATAGTAATTATATGTGATGAGTTACCAAGAAAAAAAAAACCTTCACCCTTTTGTATTCTCTATTTAAATAACATGTCTTTTCAACTATCTTCTAATTATTTTTATGGATTACTCAATCTATAAATATCAATAATCTATGAAGATGTTGAATGTTAATTTTGATTTTCTTAATTCTTTCTTTATATTAGTATAGGTTATTTCTCCTTTGTAATTTTCATTTCTTCATCTTTTTATTCATCAATCATGTATTTAATATACAAAAAAAAGTAGACGTAAAAAAGATAATATCATGATATGACATTTACTTTGATGAAGATCATAGACTTATTCTTTAAAGATTCATCACAACAAAGAGATGTTCACAATATTTGATACATGTTCAACAAAATGAAGAAGGAAGCTTAATTATCTTGGAATCTTCATGAAGAGAGATTGTCTTAGTAGTATAAAAGTTTGAATGGTTTTTAAACATTTTGAAGATTCATGGTTGTATTATTTTAATTATAATTAATATTATTCTATCCTCTTTTAGTTTATTTCTTCGTTTTGAATAAAAAAATTTTAATAAAGACACGATTTTCTTTTATTCAGCATACAATAAAAATATGAAACTCTACTAACCAACATAATAGAAAGTCAGTCAATTTTACCCAATTAACTTTGTTATTATTATTGTTGTTGTTGTTATTTAATATTTTAAAATTTTCACAAAAAGTAAGAAGGATACAAAATTAATATTGTTTCACAAAAAGGAACAAGAGAAAGCATGGTGAGATGCGAAATTATTTTTATAAAATTCTCCTTTTTTGACATTTCTCTACATATATGTTAACTTGAAAATAAATCAATAAAATGTCTCCTATGTGAAAATATAGCCCACAAAAATAAATGATAATCTTTTTTATCATTCTTGAATGCTCATAAGTATTTGCAATTAATTAAGAAAATCTTTATATTTTCATTTTCTCCTATCTAATAAATAAAAGGAGAAATTGATCTTACAAACTTAATTAAAATTTTAAAATTGTCGTTTCCGAAATTTAATTTCATTATTTGTCTTTTCCAAACTAATTAAGAAATATCTCCTTTTTCATTATATTTTACATTTTTATATATATTAAAAGTTTTTCTCTTTATAAGTTATATTTTCATAATCTCTATAACTCCTCGTAAGTCTCAAATTTTTAATCTATATAACTCCTCATAACCCTCAAATTTTAAATGTATAAACTTATGATAACTTAATGTGTTTCTTAATTAATATATCAATTAAGTAATAAAAAATAAAAATTACTTGATCCATTTAAACTATTATCTCTTTTCTTATATTAATGTCTTTTTTATTTATCATTATTCAAAACATTTGCTTTATTATTTTTACATCCATAACTCATTTATTTAATTTTTATTCATAATAATATTTATAACGTTCATATTTTTTACCTTTTCATATTCATAACCCTTATATATTAAATGTAAAAGTTAAGACACCTTATGACATTTCTCCATTTTTATCAATATAAATTTATATTTTTTATTTCATAAAATTCTATTCAAAGTTTTCCTTTATTTTCACTAAAGTATCATACTCATGCTTATGTTTGACTCGAAAAAGAAGAAGAAAACTCTCATATAGTGATAGGCTTGTGAAATTGATATCAACAAAAAATTAAACACTATGTATTGATTTCATTTTTCATTTTATATTTTTAATGATTAAAATTATAATGATATGTGTATTGTATATTTTTAATGTATCTCTGTGATATACCTCTTAGATTTAATTTTATATGAATTTGTGATTGTTGTAACTCTACAATTTATATTGTTGTTTATCTGTTTACTTTAAATTGCATTAATAAATATTGTGTTCTTCACTGCTAATGATCACATGTAAAAAAAAATTTAATGTTTTTTTCACTATGAATTTTGTACCTGTGCACATTTATAAAAAGGTGTTTTTATTCACTAATGTTTTTTTACACTATGTGCGTACATTTATAAAAAGCACATTTAATTAAAAGGTTTAATATAATATATATATATATATATATATATATATATATATATATATATATATACACGTAAGGAGAAACTCTTGAAAAACTATTTAACTTTTTTACTTAGATTCACATATATTAAAACAATATTAGATACAAACATCATTATATATAAAATACCTCTTTTATTTATGTCGTATTTAATAAATTATTCATATTTTTAATGATCGTATGAAACGCGGATAGCTAATATTAATTTTCAATGAAAGAATAAATGTCTTTTTTTTTGTTTTTTTGCAGTAAGACACATATGGTTGAAATTTTAGTCAATTTTTTTATATAAACTCGTGTGATATAAATATGCACAATTATACATTATTTCTTCAATATATATATACATCAGATATACATTTTTGTTTAGATTTTTTTTTGGATCTACATTAGACGTTAAATGACGTGGCACATAAGTTAAATGAAAAAAAAAGTCAATAAAATCATGCCACGTGTCAAAATGCAATAAGATGTCAAGTCAAATCAAAATTCAAGGGCGTTACGTTTATAAGACATGTACGTTGCGGTCTCAATCAATCCTATCATATTAACTTAAAGGCTTAAGTCATCAACAACAACTTAAAGTTGTTCATATATTTGACTTAAACACGTCGATTAAGACTTGTATCTATTGAACACCTTATTTGTTCGAAAGTCATTCCTATTAAATACAAAAAGCTCACATGATAAAAAAAAGGTTATTCCACCCCCCTTAAGCGCGTTAAACAGTTGTACAATATCTTTTTATTTTTTTTATTTTCCAGCTTATAAAATTAATTATAAAAAAAAATCTTTTTTAAAAAGAGTTGCAGTTCGATCGTTATGGAAAAGTGCATGATCTGGAGCTATTTCTACTAGCTTCCTACAACCAGTTCTCAGATTCTTTTGATGTGGTAAGATATTAAAAATTTTATCTTCAAAAATCATTTATTTATCTTAACCATTATAACAAAATCTTGAACACTATGCTCTTTGATCATATGAACTACTCAACTTTGATCATATATTTTTTTCATCTATATTTTCAAAAGTATTATTTGGTACAAATAATAATAATAATAATAATAATAATAATAATAATAATAATAATAATAATAATAATAATAATAATAATAATAAAAAGAAAATGATTTGGTGTAATACTATTCACGCACTAAAATAATGTAAGAATTGATATTATTTATCTTATCTACTATCATCAATTATATGTTATATGTGCATCTTGTGCACTTTTTGTGCATTATGCGTGTATTTCTAGTTAATTATGTAGTAATTTTTTTAAAAAATATCACATATATGTTGAATGAAATAATTAATATCTTATAAAGTTAAAATTTAGTAAAGAGTACAAGCATATTCAACAAAACTAGTATCGTGCATTGGATGTGCATCTCATGCGCATTATACGTGCATCTTTTCTCAATTAATAATTTTATATATTTGGCATAACCAATATATCATGAAACGTCAAATACCTAGATGCATGTACCACATGATCACAAATTGATCTTCTTATGATATCCATGAACACTTATCTGGTCCTCTCATGATACCCACACTAAATTACTTAGTATCTAACCAACCATTACTAGTGTGTCGGTGTGGTATCCAAGCCAACTAAAGTTAGTATCATATCATTGTATTATATGCATATCATTCGATATCTAATCATTATTGACTCTTCAAACTTTCTTTTACATCTAAAAGCGCACAACTAAGGGTCATAAATTAGTAAAATAGGTGAGCTCGTGTTATGCAAGATAGAAAAAGTCTTAATAAAAAATAAATGTCTTAATTTAACCATGGGAGAAAACTTTGTCCTCTTTTTGGGTGATAATATGTGCAAATCAGAAGTACATTTAGCACCATCTTCTCTATATAGAAATACAATGTACGTTTTTTTTTTTTTTTACGTCAAGACATATATCTCAAAAAAAACTTATATTACTCAAAATGTGTAATTAATAAAGGAGAAAAAAAAACAGGCTTGAGTTAATAATTTCGGGCTAAAATAATTCTTCAAGTATAATTCAAATTGTAGAGAACATCCTTATGATATTATTATGAACAAGAAACATTCTTTAACTATCCCAAACTTTACAATAAACATCCTTCTGTTAGGGCCAAACACATACATAACCTCTCAAACTTGTCCGTTTCATTTTGGTACTCCATTTTGGCCTAGTACTATTTTAACTCTTAGACTCCATTTTTTATGTATCATTTAAACACGAAATATTATTTTTTATAATTTCTTTATTTTTATTTATGTTCTTCAGTTGAAGTTTCTTATTTTAAAAATCAATGTGCATCCGTTAATTGTTGTAAAATAAAATTAAAAATTAACGAACGAATATCAATTTTTTTGAAATAATAATAATATAATTTTTCTTATATTTTCTCTATATTTTTGCATGAAAACAAATCAACAAATATGTTTTGATTTTCTTTCTTAAAGGTTCAATTAAATTACATAACACCATACCATTTTATATTTTCTTATATCATTCCGACTATCTGAATTTAATGCAAATACTTGCTTTGTAATTTTTAATTTATCTAAATATGAATAAAAAACTCATCTTCAATACGAGTAAAAGAAAATAATCTTTATTCATCGCAAATAACACTACTAAGAAAATACTAAAACTTGACAGACTTCGTTGGATTGTCAATGATTTTTTAAGAAAGAAAACCAACACGATTTCAGATGTTATTTTCACAGAAAAATATAGGAAAACTCTCACAAAAAAATATTTTGTTAAAAAAATCAATATTTTTTCATTAATTTTTAATATTTTTATGAAAATTAAAAGACACGTCAATTTTTTAAATAAGAAACTAAAGTTGAAGAACATGAATAAAATAATAAAAATCATTAGAAAGTATGTTGTGTTTAAATGGTACATAAAAATGGAATTTAAGGGTTAAAATGGAAAAAGGCTGAGATGGAGTGTCAAAAGAAAAAAAAAGGACACGTTTGAGAGATTGTGTATGTATTTGCTCCCAAGAAGGATATTTATTGCAAAGTTTAGGATAGTTAAATGATATTTGTTTTTTCATATTATATCATAAGAATGTCTTCTAAGTTTGAATAAAACTTGAGGGATGATTGTAGTCCAAAATTCCAGGTAAAATGAATGGAGAGTACATAACTTACCTAATTTAATAAATACATTTAAATATTATGCTATACCCGAATTTTTGCATGTTGCAAACGTTGCTAATACATACATCTATATGATATTTACAAATACAAAGTTTTTTAGACGTATGCATCAATGGTTTATTAGTTGAAATTTTTTATATAAACTTGAACTAAAAACTAAATCGATCTTCATAACTTATTTTTTTCTTATGTGAGTGAGTCCCATATTAATATATCCCCTCTTTTTAAGTTTAGCTTTTTAAAACTTTTTTTAGAATAAGTATTTATATTTTTGTACAAAAATGGTATTAGTGCAGTGCATAGCTTAAGGTTAAAAATGGTTGTTCTTTTGTTGGATTTTTTGTAATTTGAATTTATAGTTAGGAGTTTACCACTTTTAAAACCACCTAGGTGAATAAATAAAGTTCATAATATCATAAAATAAAAATTTATTATACTAAATCTACAATAACAATAACATATCTAGTTATTAAATAATATATAACTATTGAAAACTATCAATGACATTAGTAAATATTGTATAAAAATATCATATATGTATATGAATATACGTCTAATTATTTGATTTTTCCTTAAAATTGACTACTCTGGCAAGATTTGTAGGCAAATTTTTACCTCACCATTTCAACGTAAAAACTTATAAATATATGAAATCACATAAATCTACATAATGTATAATAATATTGGTGTGAGATAAATTTAAATAAAAATTGTTGATAGAAAATTATTTTGATGTAAACCATGAGAGAGCCCACTTTCTGTGTTTTCAAATCTTTATAAACCGCCAAAGCAGCTTTCAAACCAAGTTGTCTTCCAAAATCCTCAAACTTTTTATAGTATGCGGAATTAGATAAGTAAGAATATTTTATAAGTTAAGATACTTTTTAAGATTTTTTTATATCACCTTAAATAATTTGAAATTCATTATGATCTCAAATCAAACGAGTAATAAAGTTAAATTTAAATTATTTTTTTTAAAATTATTATTTTTATCTCACGTACTAAACAATCTCAGATAAAATATTGACAAAATTAGACAACACCAATCAAATGAAGGAACTAGAAATGTCCCGGTTCAATTGCTCTTAGCCCCGGTCAACGTTTGATGCTAATGCCTATTATTAATAGCCACCACACCACTGCACATACTCTGCGTCAATTTCAAACAAGTTAACGTTGACTATATAAATATTTGTTGGGTTATCCCACATCGGAAGTGGAAGGGGCTGGTGGTCAATTTATAAGTGTGAGGGAAAGCCTCAACCTTTGAGCTAGCTTTTGGGTTGAGAAGGCCCAAGACCACCCAACATTGGTATCAGAGCCCAGGTTGTCAACAAGTCTCACCCCACCGGGAGGAACTGGGTTGTCGCTCTCTCCAGCCCAAGGCCCGATGTGTGAAGGGGGAGATTGTTGGGTTATCCCACATCGGAAGTGGAAGGGGCTGGTGGTCAATTTATAAGTGTGAGGGAAAGCCTCAACCTTTGAGCTAGCTTTTGGGTTGAGAAGGCCCAAGACCACCCAACATTGGTATCAGAGCCCAGGTTATCAACAAGTCTCAGCCCACCGGGAGAAACTGGGTTGTCGCTCTCTCCAGCCCAAGGCCCGATGTGTGAAGGGGGAGATTGTTGGGTTATCCCACATCGGAAGTGGAAGGGGCTGGTGGTCAATTTATAAGTGTGAGGGAAAGCCTCAACCTTTGAGCTAGCTTTTGGGTTGAGAAGGCCCAAGACCACCCAACAATATTCACCGATTATGTTATCTGTTTAAATCTGTATTAGGCATATTATACAAAATAACAATAAAAATGATAAGTACTATGTTCGATATGAAGGGAAAAAAAGTTCCGATGAAAAATGTTTTTTAAAATAATATGTGAGGTTTTCACATTTTTCTTGGGTTCTATTTAAGTAAAACGTATTATTCTAAAAGTATTGATACATAATTTAGATAAATACTATGAGAAATACAGATAAGGTAGAGGTAGGGGTGTGTGGTGGTGCAGGGAATTTGGGATATAGGGTAGGGGTGAAGATGAGGTTGTATTCGAGGATTGGAGGACACAATCAAAGTGGAACGTCATTTTTGTGGAACTTGTTTTTCTTTTTCCTGCTTCAGCAACGAAAATTATTTTTTCATTTTTAAGGAACTTTATTTTCTAAACAAAAAGTTATTATTGATCAACGAAACATGATGAAATTGAAAAATATTTTTCTTCGTACCAAAGCTTTATGAGGTAGGGTCCGAAGAAAGTAAGATATAAGTAAATCGTTTCCTTTACGTTTGTGAGACCAAGAGATAAAGTAGGATCAGAAGAAAATAAGATATAAGCAGATCGTTCTTCCTTACCTTTGTGAGGCAGAGAGGCCAGTACCAAGACAAGGAATACTAGTAACTCTCAGCTATACATTTTACATATGTACATTGAATATATTACACTCAAACACTATATGTGGTCTCTTTTATCTTTCTTTATAATATAGTAGAATGTGTTTGTTACATCTTATCTTGAATGTGTCACATATCTCTTTTGAGGATGACATATCTTGTCATTTGGTGCAATATAATTTGCTTGTGTTGGTGAAGTCCTAGTACTGTCCTTTGGTGTTGGCAAAAGCTCTAATGTGGATAACACCTCATCCATTGTTGGTCTAAGTTTTGGATCAACATGGAGGCATCGTAAGGCGAGGGCCGCTGCAGCTTGTGCACCTTTCTTGGAGTACTGACCTCCCAACCTTGTATCCATGATTCTCAGTACTCGTCTGCTGTCGCTTAGAAAAGGTCTTGCCCATTCTACCAACGTTTCCTCCGCGCCCCCTGGATTCTCCTCACCTGTAGCTCGTTTTCCCGACAGTAATTCCAACAGAACAACACCGAAACTATAAACATCGTTCTTTGAAGTCAAATGACCTGTTACGAATGATTGAGGGTTGATTTGAGATAAGATATACAAATTCCAGACTGTGTTCAGCATGGCTAAAAGTCCGAGTCATGGTAATCAAAAGGCGAATAGTTTAATGGAGAACAGATTGTAAATGTACCTGTTGCAACATATTCTGGTGCAGCATAACCCCGAGTTCCTATTACCCTGGTTGAAACATGAGTTCTATCTCCATCAGGACCATCTCGTGCGAGGCCAAAGTCTGATAGTTTTGCATTAAACTCCTGCAGAAGTTCAATGAAAAGGTTTATTTGTGACCTTAACACTGGTTGTGTGATTGAGAGCAACAGTTTGTTTACGCTAATCAATATCTCAGAGTTAGAGTTTGTACCGAATCAAGTAGAATGTTGGAAGCTTTGAGGTCCCGGTAGATCACATTAGCATCCAGACTATGTAAAAAGGATAACCCTCGTGCAACATCAATTGCAATACGCATCCGTTTACCCCAAGTCATAAGCTGAACTCCTTCTGCACAACAATTGAAACATCATTAATCTTAATCAGCAACTTTCTGAAAAAACATATTATGCACTAATTTCAAATGCAACATGCTATTTTCCACAAGATACATTATAATTATAATCGACGAGAAGAAATGCTGAAAAAAAAGATATTTAACTCCACCACTAGATTGAGTAAACTTTGTTTGTACAAACGCTTCATTCAGAAGCTCAAACAAAAGATCATTCAATTGCATCAACGATTATCTTACTGAAAGCTAATAACACAATGCTGGAATATTAGATTATCGATGCTTGAGAAAAAAATGTCCTGCACCACTACACTAATCCTACCTAGGTGACAGGAACAATGAAGAATCATAGGAATTCTGCAAATGAAGAGATTGACTCACTTCTGAATAAATGATTTTCCAAGCTTCCTTTGGTCATAAACTCGTATACTAGAAGCCGGTTATCAGATTCTACGCAATATCCAATCAACGTCACAAGATTTTCGTGGTGAAGCTGCCCTAAGTAGTTAACCTCTGCCTGCAGGTTTGATGAGGGACACAAAGTTATTACTTAGAACAAGTGTGATAAAAGATATATTCAACATTTTCCGAAGGATTATGATGAACATACAAGCCATTCTCTGTGGCCCTGGCTGCTTTCTGACTTAAGTTTCTTAACAGCCACTACCATCCCAGTTCCTGATTTGCAGGGAGCAAGTGTATTTTCATCAAGCCATCCTTTGAAGACATATCCAAATCCTCCCTCACCGAGAAGACTATCAGCTCGAAAATTCCTAGTTGCATTTTTGAGGTCATTGAAGGTAAAGGACTTGAGATTACAAGTGGCTGATAGATCACCTTTACAAGACTTGAGAGCATTTCCTGAACTTCCCTGAAGTGTCTTGCTACAAGAATGACTGGACTCCTTTCTCTCACTGCCAGGGCCTGTTTTAGAATCTGAAATAGTTAGTGCGAATAAGTAAGCAGATAGGAAACAGAACTCATATTGCAAAATATGAAAATACAGAAGACGAAAAAGTCATGTCCTGAGACGTATATGCTTACACAATCTTATGAATCTTATACATGTCAGTGCTTCTATTTGATAGACCAGGTCACTTGAAAATAAGCAGCTAAACAATGTTCAGTATGATTCAGGACAAGCAATCGTAAAACACCAAAACGCGAGATGACTTTGAAGAGTGTAAAGGAACTACATTACTTAACAATTTCTTTGCCATAACATATGCTCCCTTTGTTTCAATGTGTTTGTTTTGTTTTGACTTGACACAGAGTTAAAGAAAGTAAATAAGACTTCTGAATATTGTGCTTTTAAACTTAAGATATGCAAAATCTACCGAAAATGGTCTTTTAATCTTGTGGTCCAAACATGTCATGTTGAAAGCTGTAATTAAAGAGTTGTCAAAAAAGGAAACAGGCATTCTTTCTGAAATTTACTAAAAAAGAAAGTAAGACAAACAAATTGAAACGGAAAAAGTAATTGCTTTCAAAGAGATTCAATAAGTAAAATCGTGAGATTATTTTACGACAGACAACGAGTATACTTCAACAACAACAAACTAACCAAGAACAGATTCTCCCCCTCACAATCTCAAGTTCTATATTTGTGTATCTTGCTTCATGATTAATCCTTTCCCCTATATTTGGTTGACATTATTCCTCAGATATCTTAACATGATGTTCAATTGGTGAAAAAAATTTTATTCAAATGATTGGATAACACCAAGTATAAAACAAACAAACCACATTTTTTTTTTTTTTGAAATTTAAAACAAACAAACCACATTGATAATTTTCTTTTAAGCCAACTAAAAAATTCAGACATCTAAAAGATGATGGAATTGCATCCTAAGGGTGTGACCTAGAGTGGTTAAGAGCCTTGAGGTCTCACGTTCAAATCCCAAACGAAAATAAAAACCACATGTGATTCTTCTCATTTCTCCTAGTTCATCCTGTGTCTAAAATAACCATTAGTTGGTTATCGAACCCGTAACCTATAGGCATACATACTCTTAAACAAGTATAAAATCAAGCTAAACATAACATAAAAATAGAATCTTTGGATACAAAAACACATTAAAAAAAAAGTGAAAAGAGAATGTGGGAATTCATACCAGACATCAAACTAGAAGAGGCATGAGCAAGCTTAACAGGTTTACCAAAGCAAATCCCCATATTAAAAAAATAAAATAAAAAAAATCAAGATTCTTGATGAAAAAAAAAATGAAAAAAAAAATCAAGAAAGGGTAGTAGAGAAAGAGGAGGTAGTAGAAGTATAATAAAAGTGAAGTGATTGACATTTTTGGTTTATGTTTAGGAGGGAAGAGGGCAGCCCCCTTTTGGTCTTCAGTCAAGAATGTCTATTGAAAATGTTGTCACATAGCTATGGTTACATTAGACATATGTGGGCCATAGCCACTATGTCAATTGTCATGTAATTAATTTTGTCATCACTAATTTTGACTAATCAAACCCCATCATATCTTGCTATATTCAACTAGTTGACCAAACACCCATCACCTTCTTCACCATAAATAATTAATTTGAAAAGTACTTTAAATGAGAAAATTTGACTAACAATTTTTAAAAAAAAAATAAAAAAAATTGGGTGATAATTAATGTTTTGATTAAACTTTCTGACACTGTTTTTAAGTGTATTTCATGAAAAACTAATTTTATTTGGCTTTTAAAAGATAACTTCTGTTACTTTTCAAAATACTTATTTTCTCCTAAAAAGTTTGATAAAATATTTTGACGTATTAAAATAAATACTTCTTGGGAAAAATAAACTTGGTCAAACAAGCTATAATAAATTCAACCCCACATGAAATTTAAGGAATTAATGCATATTTTTTTAATTTTCATATTCTTAAATTAAAGATATACTCATTAAATATCTTTTCATATGATGGTTTTGAACATTCAAATAGGATGCTGAAATTAAAGAGCTATCAAATTAAGAATATGTTTGACATTACTCCTAAAATTATTTATATTTAGAAGTACTTTTTTTTTTAAAAAAAAGTGCTTTAGGAAAAAAAATCAAATGTGTTTTAGCTATTTCATTTGAAAAAACTAGTTTTAATGAACAAATTGTTTTTGGCTAAATTTTTAAAAAAGTGTCTTTGAGAGTGAAATTAAAAAAAAATAAAAATATCAATGCACTTTTAATATTAAAATTATTTTAAATATCTATTAAAAATTTAATCAAATTTTTATTTTTATTAAATTAAAATATACATATTCAATTTTTTTTTCATCAATATTATACATAGATGAATAAAATAATAAGCAAATATTGATATAATATTAATATAATGATTTAAATATAATTTAAAATATAAAAAAAATAAAAATCATTTCACAAACTAAATTACTACATACGAAAAACTCATCACAAAGTTAAATAAATAGAGGAGATATATTGGTAAATATATGTATATGCTAGGGGTATTTTAGTCTTGCAACAAAAAAAAATTCTACTTCCACTTTTGCATTTTCTAAGAAGAAAAATTTTGTAGCTTCTTTTCAACGGAAAATAAAATTGCTTCTACTTCCATTTTAAAATAACTTTACTGCTTAGCCAAATATCTTTCTTTTTTATAAAAAAAGAAAGTATTTTTAACTCAAAATAAATATTTTTGATCTTGCAACAATAATGTCAAAGAAAGATGAATTCCTTTTTTTACCTAACTAAAAAAAAAAAACTTCTTAAATATTTTACTTGACTTATTTAGCAACACATGATTTTAAAAAACATTTCAATATATTCATATATATTGATTCTTTAAACTATAACTTTTTAAAAATTCTCTTATTTTCTTAAATTTAATGTCTGACTAAACTGAGACATTAGACATTCAAACAAGCAAAATAGGTTGTTTTTTTTTGGTTAAACAAACAAGCAAAATATTTGTTCTCAAAAAAGACATAGTAACTTATAAGATTAAATAATTTTATTTAATATAACACCAAATAGAAAAAAATAGAATAGTTTTAGGTAAGTTAACTTTTCCCCAAAAATTAGGAAAGCATAAGTTCCAAGCAACAAATTTTCAATCCATTATTGGGCCTTCCAAGCATATTCTTAAAAAGGAAAATTTTGAAAACTTGGAAAACAATCATGTTTTGAAGGATTTTTATTTCAAAAGGTGGCTTTTACTATAATAGGGAGAAAGAAAAGACAGAGTTGAATCACATCCCTACCATATATGTAAATTTTATAATGTGTAAAATACATACATCTAAGTTAGAAAAGTCCTCCTATAAAGAGCCTACAAAATTGAAGATATTATTATATTAGGGTGTCAATTTCTAAAATGGTCAATCCAAGTTAAGGAAAATGTCTCTAAATATTACTTTTGTATTATTTAAAATAAAAACATTACTTAATTTTGTTGGCATATATTTAACATTCGAAAGCATCATCCTTTCCTAGTATGCATGTCATGTCATGTCATGTTATTTCTAAGTTGTAATTCTCTTAATCAGTATTATGTTCTTGTTGAGGCCCTAAATGATATATATGAGTATTTGTAAAGTTGTGATTGTATATATCACCTAAATATTATGTTTTGAGGGTTGTATTGACATTTAAAAAAGGAGATAAGTATTTTGAAATCGATAAGGGATGAAAAAATATTATTCACATTTATTCTTACTTCAAATTCATATCCCTCATATTATAATTAGTTGAGTTGTGTTTGTTATAAGATATGAAAAACTATTGAATATATTAATTTTTCAGAACTTCAAATCGTTCATCATTATGATATTCATATAAGAAGTTGTGATTTTTTTTACTAATAGGTAACAGAGTAATTGTGAGAATTTGAATTTGATCCAGACTAACATCAGTTTGCCATAGCGGGAAGACTCTCGTTATGTCGGTGACTCTATAGCACGTGCATGACTGCTATAGCAGAGCTGACGAATTCTAACCCTAGAAAACACGATATCTTTTGATTTTCTCAAATTCTTCATTGCTAAACTAGACAAGGGTTACTCCAAAACCTTACTAAGCTACACTAAACTTGGGAACAATGGACGAAAAGGATTTCAGCACAATGAAGATCAAAACCCATGAAATTTGAGTGCACGTCCGTCAAGGTTCGCCCCCATACAAACAGGGGCGGACCCACATTCAGTCCAGGGTGTTCACCCGAACACCCTCGGCAAAAAAATACACAAAGGTAAATTTTATATATTTTTGTAGATGTATATATTTTGAACCCCCTCAATAACAATTAAAAATATATGGCCCAATGGTAAGATCCCTGAATATGAAGTTGCATGCCCCAAGTTCAAATCCCATCAACAACATTTTTATTTTTCAAACCTCCTGAAGAAAATCCTGGGTCCGCCACTGCATACAAAGCTAGAAGTTTGTATTCTGAATTCTTCAACGATTGTTTGGCGTTCAAGTACTCTAGACTTTTAACTGAGTAGTTTGAAATGTTTATTATATCGTGTAGATTGCCAGGAGGTTTCATGCATTAATATTTGGGCACGAAGTTTAGATGTGTGAAAGTGTGATTAGTTAAGGCTTAGGCTGATAACATACTTGATTAGTTAATGTTGATCTTATGATGATTGTTGGGTGTTATCCTGGGAAAGGAACGTTCAGGAAAGAATCATTTTGGATAGGTGATAGTTGTTAAATTTATTTTATATGTGCTTGTAAGTTGTTTTGTTACTATCGCATGCAATAAATATTTTATTTGGGTGTACAAGTGAAATTGTTATTTATTGTGATATGTGATTGTTATTGGTTCAGGTACCATGTTGGTACGGGATATTCTCATGATTGGCTCGAGTATTACATCTGATACATGCTAACGATTATGTAACGACCCGAATCGTCATTATTTAAGAAAGGCAACAAAATTCGTGAAAATCTGGATCATGTCCTGCTACAGCAGGATAGATGTCGCTGGCACGGCGGCGCTGCAGCGGGATCGACGAGGCAGAATCTTATTACGCGAAATCCTTATTTTTTCATCTTTCTAAAAATAAACAATAGGTCGTAAATAACCTAGAAACCTAAGGAAAGTGGTTCCAAGTTTGGGAAGAAGGAGAAGGAACCTTTTACATAAGGATTGCGAAATCTTGCGATATCTTGGATAAATTCACCGCAAAAATCCGGAAAGGGAATCAACTCCGTGAATTTTCTTGGCACCCAGGTAGGTTAGGTTTTTATGGATTGAGTAGTTGTAAATCCGTGCTTACCTTATTGTATTTAAAATCAATCGTAGGAGATATGCGTAAACCTTCGTACACCGAGTAAATTCTGTGGAAATTTTTTATAATGCAATGTATTTGGGGTTAGTGATTGATGTAGAGAATTGATGATTGGTCAAGTGTTCTTGATTGTTTTCATGAGTAGAATTCCTTCATTAAACAAGTATATCAGGTAGAAGGGAATAAATTTTGGTCCATGCTAGGTTCGATCTATCGAAGTAACAAGTTGATGAATGTTAGTAATTTAGGTTTAAAACCCTAATGACGAACCGTAAGAAAGAATTAAGGATGAACTTGGTCTCTTGAATGATAAGAATTGAGAGAAAATCCTTAGGTGATGGTTGTGATTTAATGATTGTGTAATATATGCATGTTGTTGTTTCATTTTGATACTTGTATGTATATGAACGTTGCAATGTTGATCATACTTGTTGTAATTGAGATAAATGAATGATGTAGCCATGAAATCATGATGTAAATGTATGATATTGATGTTGTACTTGTATATGTGATTAAGGTGTGTTGATGGGATAGTATTGTCACGTTTCGGCAAAGCTAATTTGGATCAAATTATCACGTTCCGACATAAATATTGGAGCGGGTTGCTATGTTCTGGCATAACTATGGGATCGAATTGTCACATTTTGGTAATCTAACTGGGATCGAGTATTGTTGCTCCCAATTGCACACACACAAGTGTACGTGATCACACAAGTAATATAGATTCTTTTTAGAAATGAGTTATCGTTCCCAAGGGACTTATGATCAATTTACATTCAAACTTAATTCCAAAACTCAAAGTAAAAGTAACTTTTTCAAAAGTTGATGGTTTGTTATTAACTACAACTACTTTAGCAACAAATAAAAGTAACTAAGATTGAACGATTTAAGGATGGTGTTTCAAGCAAGAAAAAGGCAATTTTAAGGCTGCAGCGTATGTTGAATCTCGTGCATCATAGTATTAGCTTAGAAATAGTGTTGGTTATAAATTTACTGGTTTATAGGGTTAATTATATGAGTTTGAGCTACACACCTCTCATCGCCTACCCCAATTATATACCTAACTACATCATTGAGCGGAGATAAGTAAGTTAATTGGCGAGCATTTATATATCATTCTATTTCGTAACCAAACAAGTTGTTCGTCCGGGCGTCACTCCTGAACACAAATCACCTCAATCTAATGGGTCGGTCGAGCTCTCTATATCCTCTGGTCTATCTAATATTACCCTCCTCTCTCTATTTTAAGATTAGACATTAAATTTATCTTATGGTGATCAAGCATAAAATAGTAAAACAAGAATATAGAAGTAACTTGTTGTGTTGACAACTAAAATTAACAAAAGCAAATAATATTCAACATTCAATACATAGCTGCAGCCCCAGAACTAGGGCGTTTAGCTACTCATACTATTCAAAAACCACAAAATACGATTGTTCATGTGATTCTCGAAAAATAAAAGAGTTAGAATATTAAAACCTATTACAAACGTGGATTCTTGCTCTTGCACACCAATTAAAAAGTCGAACCCTCACCATGAGGCCTTAATTTATAGTAAATAGGAAAATAAAGTTGAATTCTATTTTAACTAGGAGTCCTTTTAATTTCAACTTTCTTCAAAAACTCCGCACATGTACTGGGCCCGCGCTAGAATCGCGCCTGAAAGGTTGGCACGCCGCGCTGCCAATACACCTGAAATAGGCTGCAGTCAACTTAGCCTGGCGCGTCGCGCCCTTGCTTCTCCAGGGTTGCTGGGGCCCGGCGCCAGCAACGCGCTTGGCTCCTTCTTAATGCCTTGAACTCCTTTTTTCTTTCAACACTTGATCATTTTCCTTAGTAACCTGCAGAATCGTTAATCATGTATATTAATGTGCAATCATCGCAATCTTGAGCCAAAACAAGCTAGTTTGATTAGATTATGTCCTAAACTAACGTCAAAGATGAATAATTATATGCCCAAGATCAGGTACCACGCCGGTACACTAACATTTTGAGTTTAGGTTCCGTGAGAGGACCAAGTACTTGTGATAAGGATGTAAGTAAAGTATGTTATATTTTGATATTGTGATGTGCATACACTTGTGATGATTTCGTTCATATCTAATGATGACCTAGTGTATGTGGAACCATGTTTATGTAGGTGAGTGTGGGGTGATGTGTAGATATCTTATGAGGTGTACTAGTCGGGAGGAGTGACTTGTTGAGGTGTTTTTCAGGATAGGTACCCAAGGAGAATCGGGATAGGGCTAGAGATTGAGGTAAGGAGAAACTTTATGACTTGGGTAGATGAGGTGACGATAATTTAAGAATATGACAAGATCGATTGGTAGAAAAGGATGTTAGCGTGTTTGGAATTATCCAATGTGTTAGCATGTTTAGGCCATGATTTAATAGAACCAGGAGTGTTAGCGGTTGGAAAAGAAAATGGTTAGTGGTCAGAGTATTGGTGTAAGTTGGAGGTGTTCTTAAAAAAAGGCAAGGGTGGAGAAACGAGTGGTACTTACATGATCCTATTTATTTTTTTATATTAGAAGGTGGCATCGGGTTGACCGATGATGCCTACCAGTACGTGTGGTTATACTGATACTACTCTTGCTATGTACTTTTAACATAGTATGGATACAGGATTGGTGATGTTTCATTAGGTGAAGACGAAGAAATCCTCCAACAACTTCAACTCTTCCTTCGCGTGGTGGGAGTTGTGTTCTTTTATTATTATTGTCCAATCGTTACTCTTAGTAGCTCTTGTATCTACTAGACTAGATCCTTGAGGTTGTTAAATACTTTACAAGTCTTAACTATTTTGTGGAAAAGAGTTTGTTTATAAAGATTTTGTCTATATTATATCTATGTTTTGTTAATTTTCCGCATGTGTAAACCTTTAGGATATGAGGGTTCTCCTACTTAAATGTTAGAGTAGGTGCCCGTACGGCTCGGTGAGTTAGATCGTGATAGATTGGCTCTGATACCATGCTAGATATGGGATATCTATATGATTCGTTCGGGTACCACACCGATTAAACTTACTAACGGTTGACTTAGGTACCATGCTTAGTACATTAATTGTTTGTATATGAATTTCATGAGTGAACCAGATTTACTTCTTCGTGATATGATTGTCACATGTTGTTCTATAAGTGATTAAAATTTGTGTTTAAATTCTATGATCGTTCTTGAGTAGAATAAATTACATATTAAATAATGTAGATGATGTATAAGGCTCTTTGACAGTCTAAGTTACTTGATAGGTATGATAAATTATATATTATGACTGTTAAAGATATGTTTTATTGTTATGTTTCTGGATATGTCTCGAGGGTTGTTAAGTAAGGTTGTTGACTAAGAGTTTTGCTTATGCATTAACTTGCACTATTTTGTCAATCTAGGTGATCTGGATAATAAGGGAGATTTGAGTCAACATAATTTAGTAAGAATCTTACATATGGTTTACTAAATTAGTCAAAGCCAAGGTATTGACATGATAGCTTAAGAAAGAGAAGTAAACCAGTTAACAGAGTTAGTAGTGGACTTGGATTCTGAAATGAAAATAGTAGAGAAATTGTAACTGGTAGAATGAGTGGTTTAGAAGTTCTCGATGTGATAGAAGAGTTAGGTAATGATCTGATATGGAGGAAAGAAATGACCTAGATTGTGGATTTGGCAGTGGAAAGAGGTAGGGTGACTTGAGATAGAAAATATGAGTCAAAGGTAGTATTACTTGGTAGAAAGAGTGGTAATCGAAGGATCAAGGTCCTAAATTATATATTTATGTTGTATGTTCTTTGATTATTTACATAATATGATGTGAATGAGTTGGGTCGACTGATGATGCCTATCATTATATGTAATTTTATTGATATTATTCTTGCTATGCCACTTGACATAATATGATTGCGCGATTAGTGATGTTTCTTAGATTAAGACGAAGATATCTTCTACCTCTCTTTCTTCATGGTAGGAATGTCTATCTAATTTTAAACCTTATGTTCTATTAGATTCTCTTATACATGTTTAGACTAGTTCTTGGAAGGGTTTAGTGTAATTCTTGACAAAAGTACTTTATTTTAACTAAGTTTGAGTAATTTGTATTTAAATAAGGTGTTTAACCTATATTTTGTTCACTTTTGCAATTCATGTTTCAGTTTGTGGATAAGGGTTCTTCTATCTAGGTGTTAGAGTAGGTGACTACATAGCTCATTACGTTGGATGGGGATAATTTAATATTAGAATTTAAGTTACGAGACTCCCCGTAAAAAATCAATTATGTTTGAAGGGTTGATAATAAGTTGCTATGTAGATTAACAAAAATGTTGTGTTAAAAATTTTGGACATGTATTTAACTTTGCGAGAAATAATGATGAAGTGTGAGTGTAGGAAAACTTTGGTTCCAGAACAGTCGGGATTAGTTTGGAATCATGGGGAAAGGGCTATTCTTGTAGGATACATGTATATAAGGTTATAAACAACTTTTGGTGGGATTCGTAACTAATTCAATGTTAAATATCGCAGGAAACTCTTAATTATGAATTGTTGGGATTAGTCTTGAAGTTATATAAGAGACTACGATGCCATCTCAAGAGTTAACACTGATAACAGAAAATAGGGAATGATGTGATCTCAAGAGTTAGTTATGTACTTGTATTGCTCAGACTTCCATTTTAAATTTTGAGTAATATGATTACCAATAAGGCTTGTGATTTTTTCGAATATATATCTATTGTATAACAATAAATGGAAAGTATCCAATCTTACAATAGATAGGGTGAACCACTCATTCTTGCAGTTGCTAACGTTTTCGAATTGATTAAGTTTGATTGAGCTACTTGATGACCCGAATTTGAGTAAGTGAGCAATCAAATAGAAACACTTGATCTAATTTGAATTTCAATTTTATTTTGACACGTAATATAAATTTTCTAAGTCATAATTTTTTTGATAAACGTAAAAGATTCATAATTTGTGAAAACTATCAAAAAAAATTCAATTATCATATAATCATACCAAATGAGCAACGAAAAAATTCATAAATAAGGTTCGAAATATTCTAAGACTCTATATCCCTGAATAAATTGCATATCTCCATATTCTTTTTGTAAATAAATATTTGCAATTACATGTAACTAGGTAAATCGCTCGCTCTTCGTGCGGTGGTGAACTACGTCAATTATCTACTTCTGAACATTTTATAATATAAGTATTTTCGAGAGGGTACAACTTATGATAAATTTTCAAGAATATTTTATCCAAAGAAGATATGAAATGTTTTTTAATCTTAAAATGAAAAAGATTTGATTCTACGTGTTTATGAATTTTGTCATTAATTCTTCATTTTACTGTAGTTGTTCATCACCAAAGTCTTTCAAAAAGATATGCAATTGTTTCATTGTCTATATTTGTATTTTCAAAAAGTGGTACAAATATTTTATTCATCAACTGCGAGAGTCTTTCTCCTATTCAAGGCCTCTACATAGAGAATCAAAATATTATACATCTTATATAATTAGTTGTGTACTTTATAAGTTTATTAAAATATAAAAACACATCTCTTGGATCTCAATGAAATAACGTATGTCGATCAAATAATTTGGGTTAAATGATGTCTTGGAAAGTCTCTTATTCAAAATCATACAAAATCGGTGACACTACTTGGATAGACAAAAGACATATTTTGTTGTTTATGTTTCAGTCAATATGGTTAAAACTTTATTTTTTCGAAATTTTAATCTAAAGTTTATAAAGAGATAATTATTTCTTTAATATTTGATTAATATAGATTCATCCTACTTTGAGAGGTAATTCATTGACCCCAATCCAACATTTGAACTCAAACGTTTGAGTAAGGTTTAGTAAAACACTTAGCATTCCAGTACATTCCTTTATTTTTTGGATGTAACTAATTGATTGAATGCCTCGATAAGATAGAAAGTTGAATAATAAAATTCCAAGGTAATGTGGAACCTCCTAGATTTTGAACACTCAAAGTCCCTTCTTGGACATCCCATGTATTTTTAACCATTGAAAACTCTATAAATATCAAAGTTATTTTACAAGTTTAAGAATTTCAATCTACATGAAACCAATAGTCTAATGATTACATTAAACTCTTGAGTAACATATTTTTACTTCAACATAATGATCAAAAGCATAAACATAAATAATAAAGTTTAAAACATGTACTCAAAAATAAAATTTAATATAATAAGCATAAACTAATGATTGTAAAAAACATACCAGGATCTTTAATAATAAAATGAAACATAGAGAAAAAAGTCGAGCTCATTGAATGCACATTGTCCCCTTAAGAAAATTATAAAAGAATAGATCCTCTCAGAACGATTATATTCGCTAGTGTGCTGATACTAAAAAAATGGTGTGAGTGAGCCACTCATAATTAGCAAAGTGCAAAAATATTTAATTGTGCAGAAGAAGAAGAAGAAGAAGTTCAGAATTTTCTTTGTGTTAAAATGAGAGAAAATTCCTCTAATTATAGACAATAACGGGTAGTGTGAATAAATTCTTGTTATACATTATCGGAAAGGTCACGACTCTTTGGACAAGTCACAATCTTTCATAAAAGTCACAATTATTTTTATAAAAGTTGCAACTCTTCATGAAAGTCGCAACTCTTCATTAAAGTTGCAACTCTTCATAAAAGTTGCAACTCTTCGTAAAAGTTACAACTCTTCGTAAAAGTTGCAACTCTTCGTAAAAATCGCAACTTTTCATAAATAGTCACAACTTTTTATAAAAGTCACAACTTTTCATGAAAGTGAAGGCTAAATTTGGCAATAAATAAGTTAAAAGAGAATCTTGATTTGTGGTTGTGCCACATAAGCGGGCATAGGGTTCTCTTTTATATGAATATATGATTATAAACTTTCAAATACACGTAATTTTACAAAGTTCCATTAGTTAGCAATACTAGTAACTACTCCCTCTGTCTCTAATTACTTATCCACTTTTGAATTGAACACCTATTAAAAAAACAATTATTGACATAGTCAGTTTACCATTTTAACCCTATTAACTATGAAGTGGCTAAATCCAAATTTTAAAATTTTTAAAAAGTTCAATCTTTTTCAAAGTAATTAATTGAGGATATAATAGGTAAAAAAAATTATCCTTTCTTGATTTTGTCAAAATGGACAAGTAATTAGGACAATTATAAAAGGAAAAGTGGACAATTAATTAGGGACAGAGAAAGTACTAACTAGTTTTTCTTTAATACTCCTTCCGTCCCTATTTACTTGTTCATATTTTCTCTTTTAGATGCCCCTATTTACTTGTTTATTTTGACAAATAAGAAAGGACAAAAAAAATTCTTATTATACCCTCATCTAAACTTCTTGAAAATTCCAAGTCTTGATTCATTCTTTTTGAAACCATAATCAATAAGGGTAAATTATAATTTCACTATGTTGATTATTGTTATCTTAATACGTGTGTCATTTCTAAAGTGGACAACTAAATAGGGACGGAGGGAGTATAATCATTCAACATGATTTGGATGATCTCTCCACGTCAAGCATGAGTCTTTTGTTGTAAGAATTTTTGAACTGGTGATTTTTATTTTTATTTTGCAAAATATAAATTTACGAATCATATTTTATATTTTTTTCTAAAAAAAATAAATCCTACTTTTTGTTTTTGAGAATTTAAGATTTGTAATTAAAATTAAAATTATCAACAAATTTTGCTTTCAAATCAGAACTTAAAAACGCATACTAATAAGTAAATGGAAACAATCAACATGGATTGTGATGCACTGGTGGGAGTTCTTCACGCTTAACCAGAGATCTTGGTTTGAGCCATAGGTATGGAAAAAATCCAGTTGAAAACGCCACCTCTGAGTGGGTCTTGCAGAGTGCAATTTCAATTTAATCGGAGTTTTAATATAGACTCTAAATACAAAGTGAAAAAAAAAAAGTAAAAGGAAACAATTTCTTATACAATATAAGTTGCAGCCTGTTCTTTTCTTAAAAAATTTGGTAAAATGGTATTAATATTCCATAACAATTTAATAAGCAAGGTATTTTGTCTTTTCATAATTAAAGTCACTGAAAATTCATCTTTAATAGTTAACATATATTAAGGGAGTTAATATCTCAAAAGGTCACTCAATTTGGAAAATTTATCTAACAAAGTCATTAAATTTTATTTTGTATCAATAAAATCATTCAACTTAGACATTTATATCAATAAAATTACTCACCTTTATTATTAAAATAATCAAATTTGACATGATAAATTAAATGATTTTACTATATCATATTCATTATTAAAATAGTACGTAAATAAACCAGAACTCTTATTATTAAAATAAATTATTTTCATCACATATTCATTATTAAAAATAATAAATAAATGGCTCAACTCTACCTATTTTTAATCGCTCTACAACTCTCATTTCTAAGATTATAAAAAAATTAAAATCCTACCGCCTCAACTTTGTTTCTTTCTATTATTTTTTTAATTATATCTATCATATTACTACTAATGCATTTTATATGCTTTTTTTAATAGCAATCTGCACAGACGTCAAATTGTTGTTGGGATTATATCGTTTTTTTATGTATGTTTTTCATGTATGCAAATGAAAAAATAATAATTACTGCTATAACAATCCACATGCATTGTTGTGGTTTATGGACGTTTCAATTTTTATATGAGTTTTGACTGAAAATTTTAAATGTGTAAATTAGTGAGGTTCAGGATAAATTTCTATTGATTCTCAATGTGAATGATGAAATCAATGGTTTATTGTTATTTTAATAATGAACGTGACATAAAAATAATTTATTTTATCATGCTAAATGGATTTAAATAATAAAATTTAGTTAAGTAATTTTATTGATACAAACACCTAAGTTGAGTGATTTTATTGATACAAACACCTAAGTTGAGTGATTTTATTGATACGAACACCTAAGTTGAGTGATTTTATTGATACAAATAGCTAAGTTAAGTGATTTCATTGATACAAAATAAAGTTTAATAAATTTACTAGATGATTTTTCAAAGTTGAGTGACATTTTAAGATATTAACTCTATATCAAGGGAAGTTTAATATTCAAAATAATTAAAAGGGGTAAATTGGCTTGACTTCATTAACGTTAAGGGGTCAAAAGAAAGCAGAATTTTTATTTAAGAAATATTAAAATATAAAAAAGTAAATTAATAAATATATTAATTAAATTTGATATTAATTATATTTAAATAAATATAATATAATATTTTAACAATGAAATTTTATAAAAGAATAAACACCCTTGAAATACCAAAGAAATAAATGCTTGAATTAAAGATTTGTTTTGGAAGGATGACTTGGTCCATGTATGACTTTTATTTGTTCAAGAAAATAAAATAGGGGATAAGGCTACCTAGCTAAGATATTATTATCAATGAATATAAGGAGATTATATTATACTCAAATATTTATACTTTCACATGATAAATTCAAAGCTGCATAATGATAGTATAATATAATGTTGGTCAAATGGAAAACGACGGTACCTTTGAATTTCATTTTCAAATAATTATTTTATAAACCTCTCAATCATTTTCAATGAAAAAAAGGCTTTTAATATATTTTAAACACAACTCACTTCCCAAGGGAAAGTGGACCAAGAGCATGGAACTTATAGGCTCGGCTGCTTAACAAGTTTGACTTGTTATCAAAAAATGTATGTAACAGGCTAAATATGTAATATGTATTTACGATCAATTATTATAGTTTAAAATATTATAATTTTTAGTTATAATTGTAGGATTTATAGCAAATTTCTCCCTCTCTATCTCTCCCTTATCTCTCCCCCCCCCCCCCTCCTCTCCTGTCCAGCTCAAACAACCACTCTAAAAAATATTTTGAAAATTGTATAAAATTCAAATTAAATATTATAGTCATAGTTTAATTTATTTGTAATTCGTAGTAAACATTCAATTTTTTGGTCATTTGATTCGATATATAATTAGTCATTGTATACATTTCGGGATAAAATATAAGATGTGTTTGTTTTTGTATAAAGCGAGAGAAAATGTATATACATATACAAATTTATATATTTTCGTTCTATACACTTATAATTATACAAATACAGATCGTATTATACAAATTACAATGTATAAACGAATTTATACAAAGCTGAACAATTTGTATATGTATCTAATGAATCATACAAATCAAAAGCTCCAAAGCAACATAAAATTTGCTATGGAGCGCAATTATGCAAATATAGTTATAACATACAAATATGAATTTTATGTTTGTTATATATCAAAATTACTCAATTTATATTTCACATCAATTGTATATGTATTTTGTAGCAATTGTATTATGAGAATTGATATTATGTCAATTGTATTTGTCAATACAAATTGTGTTTAGTATTACAATTATATTCAATATATGATACAAATCAATTGTATTGAGACAATTATATTTTTATTTTGTATCAACTGTATTTATATTATGTATCAATTGTATGTGTGATACAACAAATACAATATGTATTTATCCTCTTTCCTTCCTCTATCGATCTTGATCTCGCTCGCCTCTCTCCTCTTAATATATAGCTAAATACATGTGTTTTTGTATAAATGTATTCATTTTGATATAAATAAGTTCAACCTCTCTCGCCCCTCTCTTCTCTCTCTCACATCTCGTTTGTCTCTCTCCTCCCTCTTCTAGTCTTTATCACCTCTCTCCCCCCTAATATGTAACTATAATTCGTAATTAAGCAAAGTATAGCTCTAGATCTCTAATTAAGTCCAAACCATAGTCATTTTTTAAGTTTTTCAATTATTATCACATAATGGATTCGAATGAAATCAGAGAATAGTTTTATCTTACAATAGAAAGGTGATCGTTGTTAGGATGATTTCAAACTAAATTGAAGGAAGGATAAAAAAATATTACATGTATCTAGAATACCAGATGCATAAGAGAGGTGAAGGGGATGGGAGGGAGATAGACATATATCATGCAAATCACACTAAATACACACTAGATACATGCATTTGTATGTATATGGTAAGATACACATGTATCTAGGATATTAGATACATAAGAGAGTGAAGAGCGAGACGATGGGAGGGCAACAAGGGAGATTGATTGTGTATCCCATACATATACACATGTGAATTCACTTGGATACAATGTCTAGAATAAATTACACATAATTTTGACCTCATATATCTCGGGATATATGTTTCTGAACGTATCTGAATGCACCAACAATTGTTAGCTAGATTCGTAATATTACAAACTAGACTATATCTAAATAATTATCTTTTAAAATAGTAGAATTTCTCTAAGATTCTCTTTATTTTATTCTAAATACTAATTGTAGCATAATAAAATGGTGACAACAAAATTAGTACTCCCTCCATCTCATTTTATATAACATTATTTGAATTGACACGATATTTTAGATATTTTTTTTTTAAAAAACGACTTCATCTTTTTGGTCAAAACAACAAAAAGTTACCATTCTTCTAATGTTAGGTGGAGTGCACTTCGAAATGATTGCTCTTTTTCTTCTTTTTCTTGTAAAGCAACTTTCTAAAATGTCATGCTACGTACATTCTCATGCCACATAAATGATTAAAATGACAAACTAATTAAGTAGAGTTAAAATAATATGATTTAATTGCATGCATGTACACATTTTATGCTTAAGGAGAAAGATTTTAACTTTTTGGTCAAATACAAATTCTAATTTTTCAACCTTAAAGAATTTGGGAATGTTGACAAATCCCTTATATGAACTTTTGTACTATTTTGACCTAACTCCTTTTCTATGCTTGATTTTTTTTAATAGGGGAGAAGTAAATAAGTTGTATTCTTATGAATTCGAAATCTAAAAGATGGACAAAAAGATAAAGTAATTAAAATGATGTGCATATACTACTTTTAAAAAATGTGGTTAATAGAACCTTCCATTTTTTTAAAAAAAATATATGTGTAAGTTAAAAAGGTTACTTTATCTATTTTCTCTTTTTAAAATAGATCAAGCTTTATTCACTTTAAAATCGTGAATGAAGATGTACATGTCATGGTATCATGATTAAAACATATAAGTCATCATTTTTCTAATATTTAATGTTAATTTTTATAATATGTTAACCTTATGGTCAAAACCAAATAAATCTAGAACATACATCTTTTTTTTTTTTTTAAATGTTAAACACGAAATGTTGAGAATATTTTATAAATGTCTTTCAAAAGAAATATTATTCCTTCCCTAAGGTACTTTCATATTGTATAAAATTGTAATGTTTATAAATTAAATTTATTTGCTTATATTTAAGAATTTGGGATTGACTAAAACTTGTGTATTCAAAGAATTGTGTATGCGAGTATTATATTTATCAAAAACTAAGTATTATCATCCTTTTAAATATATAATTCAATGTTGGATAAAGTTATAATTTAAGACTTCGAAATCAACTAAAAGTTTATTTATTTAATTGAAGTTTATTTAACACGTATGGACTAACCCCATAAGTCAAAGAATAAAATAGATATTAATCAAAGTTGAAGTCCTAATTGATGGCAATAGAAGAAGTCTATTAATTATATGAAATTGGTGGGTAACTTTCTAAATGAAAAATTCTATTGTGCCAACAAGTTTGGTAGATTCGTCAAAACAAAAAAATTCGGGGAAATATTGAAATCGCTCCTAAATTTGATGTGAATTGTTAGTTATATTTTTGAATTATTAATAATCTTAAAAAACATTCTTTACTTGATTAATTGAACTTAAGTACACCCCTGATCTTGTTATATGAGTTAAATACACCCCTAAATTCTCGTCAAGTTTAGGGGTGTTTTCAATACTCCTCTCGACTTTATATTAAGAGTCTCATGCTTCTACAAGAGTTTGAGACCACTTGTTATATCTTAATTTTTTATTAACACTTAAGAGTTTCATGCTCCTACAAGAGTATGAGATCATTTGTTATAACTCAATTTTTTATTAAAACTTAAGAGTCTCATACTCTTACAAGAGTTTGAGACCGCTTGTGTTATATCGTGTGGCAGATTGGGGTGTATCTAAGTTTAGTTAATCAAATAGAAGGGTGCTTTTAAGAATGCTAATAGTTCGACAACAAAACTACTAAATCGTGCCAGATTTAGGGGTATATATATATATATATAGGCGTAAGTCATCTCTGACTCCTTAAAGTTGTTCCATAATTCACTTAGACACCTTAACTGAGACTTGTACCTATTGAACATTTGTACTCTCTTGAATTTGAGTCACTTAGATACTTTATGCACATGTGACACAAAAAGTGTGATACACACTCTTGAGCGCGTGAAATTAATATCTTAACGTTTTCCTTTTATTTTTTATTTATTTTTTATTTTTTAATTATTTTTAAAAAATAACAATCTTTTTCTCTTTCTTTCTCTTTCATCCGGGTCGACTGCCACCATTTTTTTTTTACAATTCTTTTTTGTTGTTGTTTTAATCTCTTATCACTGGACTATTAATTTTTTAGATGTAGAATTAATCCTTAATTTTTTGCCGAAAAAGAATGGAGATAACCGAGATCATCATATATGTCTTTTTTATTGGAAAAAATGGAGACCATCATTCACATTCTTTTTGCCGGAAAAAATGCAGACCATCATCTACATCTTCTTTGTCGGGAAAAATGAATAACATTACAAATATTTTCTCTCCCCCTCTCATCTTTCCCACAAATCGAACAGAAATAGGAAAAAGAAAAAAAGCAAATTCAAAGTCACAATTAATAATTGGAGAATAGGTTTTTCAAGAAATCACTATTGATTTAAATGGAAATAAGAAAGAAGGCATAGAGAAAAATAAAAATAGTGAATTCATACTTAATATATGTATATTAAACCTCCAATTTTTCTATATTGAGAAGTAACAATGGCGGACAAGGAAAACGATTAGGGAAAGAGAAGAAAGGGAGAGATGGGTAGGGTGGGGTGGTGAGGGTGATTGAGGGTGTAAAATTTATTATTTTTTAAGTTGAAATTATTTTACTTTTAGATTTAAATTTCTTTATATTCAAAATTTATTTTTATTATTATTTTAAATTAAAATACCACATGTCTTTATTTAATTTGTTATTTTTCCACGTAATATGTGTGAATTACACGCACTTTCTCTTTTGACTAGGAGTCAGAAAAATGTTTCATAGGTATTTATTTTTTAAGATTTAAGTGTCTAATAGGAAAAAGGGTCTGTTGAGGTGTCTAAATGGAATATGCAGACAACTTTAAGGGATCGTGAATGACTTAAGTCAATATATATATATATATATGTGTCTTTTTTTTTCAGATATGATTGTTAATGGGTCAGTACGATACTTCAAAAGGTGACCAAATAATAAGTACAAAAATTTTAACCAATTTTTATCGTTTATTGATTCCACAAAATGACATTTTTGCTAGTCTCTGGTGGAATGAATCTAAACATACAAAACAAAGTTATTCATTCATGTCTTATTATATTAGATTAGATGTATATACTTCCCCTTTTGGACAATTCAAAAATTATTCTAAATAGCAAGCGATGATCTACCCAGTATTTGTCTCGATAAGGTGTTGTAAATCTCTTTTTATCATAAATTTTACATTGACTTTATCTTTATCTTTAAAATGGTATAGTTAAATTTATAGATGTGACACATAAATTGGAACGACTGGTAATGAGTGATTAAGATAGTTTAACTTGCTTCAATTAATGTAAAAAAAGGCTAATAACAAGTAATAAATGAAATCAAATCAAATATTTGAGCAAGAGAATCAGAACAACCTGAGGTCCAATGTTAGAAGTTAGTAGTATCACTAGGGAAGTTTGATATTATTAATGTTAATTAAAGTTTTGAATAACCAGACTAGAGAGTTTAAGAACTTAAGAACAATAGTATATTAATATACTAGTCTTATTCAAAAAAGTCCTATCTATGTGCTATAACTCTGAGTTAAGGACGCTCCGCTTCCTCGTTTCATGGAGGAGTAAGAAGCAAAGTATTGTATCTCGATCCAATGCAGAATCTGAGTACAGAGCTATGTCACTCATAGAAGCTCAACCACGTTAAGTTGCAAAGAGATGGCTTTAATCTATAGATAGAAAGTGATGAGAAACTACCACGTTAAGTTTACAGAGAGATAGGACTAGTTATTTAGTATGAGAAGCCGATGCAAGCTTTTTCTTTCGATAGCCAGTCAAATGACTATAGGAAGATGGAAATTAGTTTTGATCAAAATCATTTTGGAACTTCAGCATGATTTAGTTATATAATTATTCCATCCAAACCAAAAAAGGATTGTTGTTTGAAGAACATAAGTCAATCACTACAAGCCATTCAAAAATCAAATGTATGTTGAGCTCAATTACAATCACTTGACAAAAACAAAGAAACAAGGAGCAAAGAATCATTACAATCAAATAGAGCTAGGGACACAAAAAACAATGCCTTTGCTATCAAGATAGAAATAAAGAGAAGACAAGAAGGTGGTGAAAAAATGCCACACAACAATCAACCCTATTGCATATTCACTACACTACAAAACACCTATAGATACATCAGAATCAGTATAATTACAACTTTTCATTATAGTAGCTTTCTTAAGATCCGGGAGTGGCTCTATTATCCGGTCCAGAGAGCATAATCTGCAAATTAAAGTTGCACATGTTTTCTGAGATCAAACTGGATAACAAGAACAACATTTTTACAACATATCCAATGAAATCCCACTATGTGGGGTTTGGGGAGGGTAGAGTGTACGCAGACCTTACGACTAGCTCATGGAGGTAGAGAGGATTTTTCCAGAAGACCTTATCATTAAACATACTTGTTTAATGATAAATCTAGACTTACAGTAGATGTACTGGAGACTAACAAACTAGAAACTACTTATCTAAGGAGTGCTATGATATGTAATGATGCCAAAAGTATAAAACGAGTCTAGACTTACATTGCAGTCGTAAGCAAATCTTCTGGCCAGCATAATGGCTGCATTTCTTTCTCTCTCCGTTTCGAACGCCAATACAAAGGAGAGTCCAGTCTTTACTTGCCAAAATGCTGCCTGAGCTGCAGCATTTCCACCACCTCGGACGCCACATAACTGTGGTAACAGATAAGTTAGGGAAAGAGTGTTGGCAGCTGTTCAAATTGTATGGCATAAATCCCCTATCCGAGTCCAGACATTTGAACATCATAATAAGCCAAAAAAAACAAAAAAAAAAAAATTGTAGTCCTTCGGCCTATTATTTGTGCTACAAATTTGTAATGCAGGGCGGTCCGATCCCTTGCTAGTTATATATAACATGAACGTATTGTTCTTTCTATTATTCTATATAAACTCTCACAACACCTAAATGAAAGAAATGGCAAGGGACTAGGCATTATCAATACCTGCATTGAAGTGGAATAGTATTCTTTCGCTACGCTGGTCTTCCCTTTACATAGTTTCATTCTCATCCTTCCGATGTGAAGTACATGGATAGTCTCTGATGTATGATCTGTTCCATTCATCTGGACAACAACTACCTACAAATACCACCAATAAACATATACATACAAGTAAGGAGTTGGAGAAAGACGAATGCAGCTATGACGCAACGTCAACAGACCAAGATGGAATCCATCTTACTCTTATTAACATTCTCAGTTTTATGTTCTTCTCGAAACTGGATAGTTTTGCTGAATTATGTTCCTTATCCAATAATTTAAATTCTTAGAGGATGGACACTTCTATTTATTTAATTATGTCTAAATACAACCCTTCACGTATGAGTCTGATTCTTTTCCTTGCGTAGAAAACATGTTAATACTTGTTTATTATAAACAGGCGGGGGTCCAGTTGGAACATAGGACCTTTGTCTGCTTTGACATTATTTTTAAGTTCTTTGGAGTAATGTTGAAATGGACGTGTTGAGAATATAATTAATTAATAAAAGTGTGTTTTCTCTAATAGCTTACGCTTTCAAACGAGATAGTCACACACTTCAACGTGGTATCAAAGCAGACAAAGATCTTGGGATCGAATCTCACCGCCACCCAAATAAAAAAAAATCCACATGTTTGGCGCATGAAAAAGAATCAAGCCCGCACGTGAAGGGGAATGTTGAGAAATAATTAACTAATAAAAGTGTGCTCTCTCTAATAGCTTAAGCTTTTAGAAGAGATGGTCACACACTTCAACAGGACAAAACACAAGGAGAACGAGAGAAGGAAAATAACATGCTGGAAAAGCCCTTTATAACCCCCCTACGGGAGTCTTTATACAACCAGTGGACAACCTCATTTGAATGCGTAACCGCCTCATCTAATATTTGACCTCATCCAAAATGGCAAACTACAAATATTAAAGATGAACGCTTTCATTTATTTAATTACATTAGCTTATGCATAACATGATGTGTCGGTGGGGACTGGGGAGTACACAACTACAAGGAAGTAAGATGATTTAAATTGGTGAACTGAGAGTTAGACGCAGAGACATATTTGCAAAGACAATACAGCTATATAGAACAATCAAAAGAGACTTAAAAGAAGTAGTATATTACCGAAAAGAGAACTTAATTGAGGAATTCCTAATAAAGGAGCAAACTTTAAATTGAACGTACATTGAATTCAATGTCATGCCTACGCACCAAAGCTTCAACATAATTCCCCAAGCCTGCAGCTGTTGAAGGAAAACTTTGCCAGTCATTATGAAGGTATGGAAATGTAGACTTAGTTTGCAGTAAAGTCAATATCTAATCAGACCCACAGATGTTAATGTTGGTTAATAATAGAACTAAAAAGCACACAGAAAGCACTACATTTCAGGAATCAAAACAAACCCGGATCAATAGGACCAGCAGTCGTCACTGATGTTGTCTGGTCTCCACACGTGATCTCAGCTAGCAAAATTCGTCCAACATCAAATGGTTCTGGAGCATAAACAGGTTTTGTGGCTCCTGAAATAAGGATAGTTGAACACATGCCGGGAAGGGGGGAATAGTTAATACAACACATCAAATTGCAATGCAAAAGCAAGTGTCACTTAAAAAGAGGAAAATAATAGATAACCTTTATGCCAGATGGAACCAAGCAAAATTATGAACATAAAATGCTCACAAATAAAAAACTATAACAAAGAAGTAGGACGATTCAACATGTACAGGCTGTCTAGTATGAAGAAGGCTATTTGAAAAGCTTTGTATGGGGTCATCAAAAAAGAAACTCGTTATGAAATTCCCTTTATCTTAATGCCTCAAATATCTGTTGTAGTTCATCAAGAAGTATCTGACTTCAGAATATAGTAACAAGTATATATGAGCCGCTTTAAAATATACTTAACAAGACAATCAACGAAAATTTAGCAGTAGAATTTAGAAATAAATAAACGTACAAAACAATAAGAAAAGTGAAACATTTCAAAAGATTAGGTGCCTGCATTAGGCAGCAACAGAAAACATCGGAGAAGGGGTGAACCACCTCCATGGGAATGAACTATCCCATCAACATGGAATATTAATGGTCCTCCCAATCCAGATCCAAGGACTCCCAAACAAACCAAACGGCCGACAAAATTTATCCTCGTATCAAATTTACCTACCAACCCCTGGGAGGTCATTAGTTAGTGAATTGAACTTAACAAACAAGACTTTTTTGTTTGTAAATGGTAACCATTACTTAGGAAAGAAGACATTAAGTAATTTCGAATAAATTAGTGTCTTATATGAAAATACTTCAATATAATTAGTCTGTCCACTTAGCAGCTTCTCCAATGTTAATAGAACCCCATCCAAAAACTATTCGACCCAATACTCCTGCTAAATGTTTCAGTATCTTAAGTATGACCATTTTGCAGCCAAGAAGTATGACAATATATCAGTCACCACCAGGCACCAAGTAACTGGACCAACACAAGACGTGCTAAATAACATCAATTAAGCCGCATAACAAACAGTGTGATGTAAAGAACTAAAGCTCAGATACCTGAAATAGGTTCTTGCTTTCCACCTTCACACGCTAAGCGATACCACTGAATTGTACATTCTGATAGTTCTGTAGCAGCAAGAGAACATGGCTGGATATGCAAACATGAACCCAGGGCTTCCGTGCCATCTAATTCATATAACTGTGATACAGTTTCCTCACCCATTTTCCTTGCCAGCTGACAAACATAATGGTATATCAAAACTATTTAGTCTGAGATAACAGCTTTGCCTTAATAACACAACTTTTGAATTCTTACCGAAATTGTCTTAGAGAATTTTACAAGGAACAATAAGAAAAAGAGATTCCTTTTTTCGAACAGCCACATAATAAGAACAAGTGACTCGAGTAACATTATTTTGATTTCTTTCATCGACGCTATTCTCATCAATGTCTTTGATTTCCAGTGTTTCTTAAAGTTATTCTCATTTTCAGTCAAAACCATATGCATTTGATTCCCAAGATTACACGGCTTAATATCTTTAACCATGTGTTACTGGATAAGTCTATTACTTAATTTGATACCATATATGACAAATTAGATAGTCAAGAGAATATATCAATAAAAAATATACAAAACAAAGAGCAGAGACTAAACATGATGATAATCCCCCAATATTTTGATCTATTGTCCTTCCTCCAGATGCATGTCATCACCTCACGTCAATTTAACTATCTGACTGCAAATTGTTGCTTGTTTAAACTCAAATAGGAACTATCTGAGTCCAGACACACAGAGCGAAAAAACAATGAGAAAAGCAACAACCTCCAAAGAGAAACATGAAAAAATTCACTTCCAAAAGAATCCAATATTTTATTCAATGACTAAACATGATGATAATCCCCCAATATTTTGATCTATTGTCCTGCCTCCAGATGCATGTCATCACCTCACGTCAATTTAACTATATGACTGCAAATTGTTGCTTGTTTATACTCAAATAGGAACTATCTGAGTCCAGACACACAGCCTCCAGATGCATGTCATCACCTCACGTCAATTTAACTATCTGACTGCAAATTGTTGCTTGTTTATACTCAAATAGGAACTGAGTCCAGACACACAGACACACAGAGCGAAAAACAATGTGAAAAGCAACAGCCTCCAAAGAGAAACATGAAAAAATTCATTTCCAAAAGAATCCAATATTTTATTCAATGACTAAACATGATGATAATCCCCCAATATTTTGATCTATTGTCCTGCCTCCAGATGCATGTCATCATCTCACGTCAATTTTACTGTCTGACTGCAAATTGTTGCTTGTTTATACTCAAATAGGAACTATCTGAGTCCAGACACACACACACACACACACACACATACATATATTTCCCTTCCTTCCCCTTAATTTTGGTATGCTTCTAAATTTTGGTGAGGGAATAATATTCATGTTTTTAACTTTTTGGTATACAGTACTAATCTTGAACAAACTTATACAGACTTCTAAAATTTATTTATTTTATAATAAGAAGATCTTAATACGGATGATACTGTGATTTTTTAGATCTACAGTAGATACCTAAGCATATTAGATAGATTACCAAAATACTTAGTAGACTTGCAGGTGGTTCTTGGTAACCTTTGGATCATCTAAATTAAAGAACTTATTGATATAAAATAGGCTTAGAGCTATTGTATAAAATTGGTACAAGACCTCATTCACTTAACTATCAGATCTGACTCTCTCTGACTCTCTTGTATATTATTAAGTTAAAGACTTGAATGTTTTTTCTTTATGGAACCCAATGGTCTCTTGATCCAAGGACAGGGAGCATTAAGTCATTATTGTCGTTTATTGCCTAACTTTTCTGCAGATCTCACTAGGTCCTTATTCACTCCTTTCTCCTCCTCTTCCAAGCCCTTTCCGACGGGTACTACTTCTTCTTCAATTTCCCAAGTTCTAAGCTCAGAGAAGAGATTAGCTTCTCTGAATTACAGCAATCAAATTTTGGCAATTGTTTTGTGCATCTCAAAATTTCAATCTGATTTACTAGATCAAAAATGTTTACTACGCATTGATTGTAAAGCTGCAGTCTGTTTTGCAAAAGATGTTCAAAACCTTGCTTCTAAACAACATATATTTGCTAGATGACAAGCTATTTTATCTATTTTTTATTTTGATATAGAGTATATCAAAAGGAGTTCAAACTCTATCCCAGACTTTCTTACTCGAGAATTCTTGTAGGGTAGGTGATTATGGGTAGGAAAAAGAAAATGAAACTAAGCACACATGATGAAATTGAAGCAACGGCTAAACATCAGCCTTCCAAAACCTCTTTACTTTTGGTTCCTCAACAACAAACAAATTCAGTTGCTAAGAAGCAACCCTCAAGTACTACAACTGGGTCAAACCAGCCAAGATACCAAACTTTTGCAGATTACGCCATGAAAGGTATTTCACCATCTTTCCTCTTGGAAAATGCAAATCTTATTCCAATTTCTAGTCCCAAAAAAATGGCTGATCTAGTTGAAGAAGAACAACAAGAACAGCTAGCCCAAACAATGTCTACCTCGTGGACAGGGGAAGACTTCAAAAACTGGTGTCAACTCATGGGTTTTAAAGAACCCACAGATATGACCAGTTCCAACATGAGGGATTTGATTAATCAATACCTCTTTTTAAGCAAATGTGCACCCAAGCGGCGGCAAAAAGCCACGCTTCGACATCTTCTTCACACTTTGTGGCTGTCGTAAGCACCACTAAAGCACCGGTGGAGGAGGAGAACCCCATCAATATTTTATTTAATTTCTCACAAAACACAAGCACAAGCACGATATGCCCTATTACCAAACAAATCAATTTACTCGCCCACACCCAAACCTATTTCTTCTAGAGAAGGATCCTCCTCCTCTGATGACCCAACCTACTTCAAAAATAATTGTGTCTAACTTCTAATACAGATCAAACCAAAATTTTGGGATTCAAACCCCCAGGAGGTAGCCAAGAAAATACTTACTCTTGATGCAAATTTCATCCATAAAAACTCCAATGTATACACAAAAATTCTATGAGTTCATATTGGCAGATACCAGGCCTGGCATGTTCAAGCCCCACAAGGATAAACCAACACAGACGTATGTTACCCATACTACGGTCTTCATAAATAAAATAATTTCACCGATGGGGTATGCACCCAGCCAAGTATAAAAAACTTTCCCAGCCATTTGAACCCCAAAACTACAACTACCTTGACTGCCAAAACGCGTGGATAAATGCCTTCGCCTTTCAAAATAATGTTGGCAAACATTCGTGGATTTTCCTTTGGGGAAAGCAACTTGCTTCTGAATGGACAAAAGGGACTCCCATGGTTGTCTATTCAAGGCCATTATAAATGGTGGAAAAATTGAGATCCAAAAAAAGCATGTATCCCAAAAGTAGAAAAATGGTTCTTACGTAATCCAGGACATCTGATCCCGACAGATGTCGCACGGATTCGATTTTTACAACAAAAATCAATTGCAGCCGCACAACTAGCCAGCTCAAGTAGTAGAGGAGACTTCATTCAACAAATGGAGAAAATCTTACAGTAAATTAAAACTGGACTTCCCAACGCCCAATATCAAGAAACAAATGAATTTGAGTCTGAAGATGATGACAATTGCTAAGAGAATTTCCAACCCCATTGACATCACAATGACACAACAAAGATGACATCATCAAAGCACAGGCGGAAAATTATTGAGGGTGGTATTGTAATGTAGCGACACTGTAGCACTTTTACTTTTTACTGTAACATTATTCGGCAATAAAAAGCCTCCCTCTCCACATTGTAACACACATTATTTTTCTTGCAAGAAGCTCTCTCTCAAGAATACTTAGAGTTTGCTCTTTCCCATCTTTGTATTTTCAAGTAAATTTGACAATAATATCAAATTTCAATTTTTAGACCGTCACTTTCCTAATTTGTTATTTTATTGCTTTAATTAGTTATGGTTGGCACCCCACCTACTTTTAGTCAATTGTTTGCACTTTTTCAAGCATATGATCGGCTCTGCCGCCTGATTTACCATTTGTACTTACATTTACGTACTTGCATTATAACTTAATTATCGTACTTTTTGCTTCCTATCCTTCTTTCCCTTCCTTCCTTTTCATTTTAGGGGGTTCGCTTCCAGGTAATTGGCATCAAAGCAATAAACATTTGTCGCCTGATTTAACATTAGTATATACGTACTTGCATTATAACTTAATTATCGTACTTTTTGTTTCCTATCTATCTTTCCCTTCCTTCCTTTTCATTTTAGGGGGTTCGCTTCCAGGTAATTGGCATCAAAGCAATAAACATCTGTCGGGATCAGATGTCGTGGATTACGTAGGAACCATTTTTCTACTTCTGGAATACATGCTTGTTTTGGATCCCAATTTTCCCACCATTTACAATGGCATTGGATAGACAACCATGGGAGTCCCTTGTGTCCATTTGATTTGTGAAATGCAAATTTATGTGCAAATATCCAAGAGACGTGAAATCTATGGGAAAATTGTAAGAGCATAGGAATGTAATGTTGGTTTGAGAAGTTTTGACAAAAATAGTTGTATGCTTCTAAAACTGGGGAGGGAATAACATCAACTTTGTTGCCATCGACGGGCCACCATTGGTGCAAATACCATTGAGGAAATTTAGAAGCAAGTTGCTTTCCCCAAAGGAAAATCCACGAATGTTTGCCAACATTATTTTGAAAACTGGAGGCATTCATCCATGCGTTTTGGTAGTCAAAGTAGTTGTAGTTTTGGGGTTCCAATTGTTGGGGAAGTTTTTTATACTTGGATGGGTGCATACCCTATTCTTTGGGTGAGATTATTTTATTTATGAAGACCGTAGTATGTTACACATACGTCTGTGTTGGTTTGTCCCTGTGGAGCTTGAACAGGCAAGACATGGTATCTGCTAGTATGAACTCAGTGAATTTTTGTATATAAATTGGAATTTTTTGGATGAAATTTGCAGTAGGAGTAAGTATTTTCTTGGCTATCTCTTGGGGGTTTGAACCCCAAAATTTCGATTCGATTTGTATTAGAGGGTAGACACAATCATTTTTTTATGTAGGTTGGGTCATCAAAGGAGGATCCTCCGCTTAGAAGAAATAGGTTTGGGTATGGGCAAGGAAATTGATTTGTTTGGTATTGGGCATATCGTGCTTGTGCTTGTGTTTTGTGAGAAATTAAATAAAATATTGCTGGGGTTCTCCACCTCCACCAGTGTTTTAGTGGTTTACGACAGCCACAGAGTGTGAAGAAGATGATGAAGCATAGCTTTGTGTCACCGCTTGGGTGCACATTTGCTTAAAAAAGAGGTATTGATTAATCAAATCTCTCTGGTTGGAACTGGCCATAATTGTCGGTTCTTTAAAACCCATGAATTGGCGCCATAACTATGGGTTCTTTAAAACCCATGAGTTGGCGCCAATTTTTCAAGACTTCCTCTGTGGACGAGGTAGACATTGTTTGGTTCAGCTGTTCTTGTTCTTCTTCTTCAACTAGATCAGGCCCATTTTTTCATTCTATTGGAATAGGATTTGCATTTTCCAAGAAGAAAGATGGTGGAATTCCTTTCATGGCATAACCTGCCGAAGTTTGGTATCTTAGCTAGTTTGACCCAGTTGTAATAGTTGAGAGTTCCTTCTTAGCAACTGAATTTGTTTGTAGTTGAGGAACCAAAAGTACAGGGGTTTTGGAAGGTTATTGTTCAGCCGTTGCTTCAATTTCATCATATGTGCTTAGTTCCGATAGTTCCATTTTATTTTTCCTACTCATAATCACCTACCCTGCAAGAATTCTCAAGTAATAAAGTCTAGGATAGAGTTTAAGCTCCCTTTAATATACTATATCAAAATAAAAAATAGATAAAATAACTTGCCATCTAGCAAATATATGTTTAGAAGCAAAGTTTTGCAAATCTTTTTGCAAAACAGACTTCGCAGCTTTTCAATCAATGCGTAGCAAAAAAAAAAATCTTTAATAAATCAGATCGAAATTTTGAGATGCATAATACAATTGCCAAAATTGCCTTTTCAATCATGGGATAATTTTTTGGGCCTTGTTCCAATGCTTGGATGCAAATGCAATGAAATGCTCCTTTTCATTTTTTCTTTGATTCAAGATCCCACCATAACCTATGTCAGAAGCATCCTTCTCGACTATTTTGAAAGCAGAAGGGTCAAGAAGTGACAAGCATGGAAGATCCTAGGCTTCCAGTTTTATCTCCTTAACAATATTGGTGTGGATGTTGGTCCATGGAGGATGAGGTTTCTTTAGCCCGTCATGGAGAGGTTTCAATAAATTGCTGAGACTTGGGATAAAGTATGTTATATAATTGACACACCCCAAAAATCGTTGAAGTTGGGCTTTGCAAGAAATATATCAGCAAATTGTATGAATCTTTGGATAGGGATAATAGTGTCTTATTGGATATTGTGCCCAAGGAACCTTATATTAATTTGAAAAAGACTATACTTAGTTTTGGACAAAACTAAGTCATTATCTTTGATGATATTGAAGAAAACTTTCAAATGCTTGAAGTGTTGGTCGATGCTAGTAGAGAATACTAGAACATCATCAATGTAGATTATGATAAATTTTGAGAAAGGATTGAAAATATCATTCATTATTTTTTGAAATCTGAAAGAGCATTTTTCAGTCCAAATGGCATAACATTCCACACATATTGGCCAAAAGGTATCGTAAAAGGTGTTTTATAATGGTCTCTTGGGTCAATTTGAATTTGCTAAAAGACAAATTTGAGGTCCAATTTTGCGAAAATAGTGGCAGCTTATAGTCGATGGAGGTGGTCTTTTTTGTTTGGAATAGGGTATATAATCCAATGAAGAGCAGAGTTTAAAGGTTTATAGTTGATGAAGAGTTGTTCTCCTTATTCAATCTCAAAGCTTTTGTTAACATAGAAGGCAGCACAAATCCACGGAGATTTACTTGGAGAAATGATTTGTTTCTCTAGGAGGTCGCTGATTTCCTTTTGGCTTACATTTGGATAGGGCGAGCTTTTGTAGGGATAGTTTTCTCATCAAAGCTTGGCTCATAAGGAAGCCTAACCAGATGTTTTTTACATTCCAAAAGGTTGTGGGTAGATCCGCACAAAGTTCCTTTTGTAGATTGATTTCTAAGGTTTTGATTTTGGACGGAAGAGAAGGCTCTTGTAGTTGATGCAATCTTTGGAAAGCGACTTCTTCTTTGCGAAAGTTGATTTGGGACTCGTGTTTTAAGGTGAAAAGGACTTTCTTGATAGGGGGTTTATCAAAAGGAAGGGAACTATTGATACTTTCAATTTCAATTCCTTGGTTAGTTACCCTGAAAGGTATAAGTTCCTCTATAAAAGGAGTACCAAGTATCATCGGATTTGTAATATCTTTTACCAACACAAATGAAGTAGAATTTGAGATAATAGTCTCCAATGGTGGTCCTAATCTCTAGTGGTCCTAATCTCAACATCAGAGAGTTTGTAACTAATTCCTAGTTCAATGTCGTTGGCAGCTCTAAGGGCTTCTTTTGTTTTTTCAAAGAACTTGGTAGGGATGAGTCCTTCTTGGACGCAATTGAGATCAGACGGAGCAACAATATCTAGGATGAAAGATTTGTTAACTACACGGGTTACTCTCATATGCCATCTACGAATTGAAAACTCTCGAGAGAAAGTTAAGGAAATCACCTTGT
>CM040628.1:65674133-65705197 GCA_022817965.1 Solanum lycopersicoides | reverse complement strand
TCTGATCTCGCTCGCCTCTCTCCTCTTAATATATAGCTAAATACATGTGTTTTTGTATAAATGTATTCATTTTGATATAAATAAGTTCAACCTCTCTCGCCCTCTCTTCTCTCTCTCACATCTCGTTTGTCTCTCTCCTCCCTCTTCTAGTCTTTATCACCTCTCTCCCCCCTAATATGTAACTATAATTCGTAATTAAGCAAAGTATAGCTCTAGATCTCTAATTAAGTCCAAACCATAGTCATTTTTTAAGTTTTTCAATTATTATCACATAATGGATTCGAATGAAATCAGAGAATAGTTTTATCTTACAATAGAAAGGTGATCGTTGTTAGGATGATTTCAAACTAAATTGAAGGAAGGATAAAAAAATATTACATGTATCTAGAATACCAGATGCATAAGAGAGGTGAAGGGGATGGGAGGGAGATAGACATATATCATGCAAATCACACTAAATACACACTAGATACATGCATTTGTATGTATATGGTAAGATACACATGTATCTAGGATATTAGATACATAAGAGAGTGAAGAGCGAGACGATGGGAGGGCAACAAGGGAGATTGATTGTGTATCCCATACATATACACATGTGAATTCACTTGGATACAATGTCTAGAATAAATTACACATAATTTTGACCTCATATATCTCGGGATATATGTTTCTGAACGTATCTGAATGCACCAACAATTGTTAGCTAGATTCGTAATATTACAAACTAGACTATATCTAAATAATTATCTTTTAAAATAGTAGAATTTCTCTAAGATTCTCTTTATTTTATTCTAAATACTAATTGTAGCATAATAAAATGGTGACAACAAAATTAGTACTCCCTCCATCTCATTTTATATAACATTATTTGAATTGACACGATATTTTAGATATTTTTTTTTAAAAAACGACTTCATCTTTTTGGTCAAAACAACAAAAAGTTACCATTCTTCTAATGTTAGGTGGAGTGCACTTCGAAATGATTGCTCTTTTTCTTCTTTTTCTTGTAAAGCAACTTTCTAAAATGTCATGCTACGTACATTCTCATGCCACATAAATGATTAAAATGACAAACTAATTAAGTAGAGTTAAAATAATATGATTTAATTGCATGCATGTACACATTTTATGCTTAAGGAGAAAGATTTTAACTTTTTGGTCAAATACAAATTCTAATTTTTCAACCTTAAAGAATTTGGGAATGTTGACAAATCCCTTATATGAACTTTTGTACTATTTTGACCTAACTCCTTTTCTATGCTTGATTTTTTTTAATAGGGGAGAAGTAAATAAGTTGTATTCTTATGAATTCGAAATCTAAAAGATGGACAAAAAGATAAAGTAATTAAAATGATGTGCATATACTACTTTTAAAAAATGTGGTTAATAGAACCTTCCATTTTTTTAAAAAAAATATATGTGTAAGTTAAAAAGGTTACTTTATCTATTTTCTCTTTTTAAAATAGATCAAGCTTTATTCACTTTAAAATCGTGAATGAAGATGTACATGTCATGGTATCATGATTAAAACATATAAGTCATCATTTTTCTAATATTTAATGTTAATTTTTATAATATGTTAACCTTATGGTCAAAACCAAATAAATCTAGAACATACATCTTTTTTTTTTTTTTTAAATGTTAAACACGAAATGTTGAGAATATTTTATAAATGTCTTTCAAAAGAAATATTATTCCTTCCCTAAGGTACTTTCATATTGTATAAAATTGTAATGTTTATAAATTAAATTTATTTGCTTATATTTAAGAATTTGGGATTGACTAAAACTTGTGTATTCAAAGAATTGTGTATGCGAGTATTATATTTATCAAAAACTAAGTATTATCATCCTTTTAAATATATAATTCAATGTTGGATAAAGTTATAATTTAAGACTTCGAAATCAACTAAAAGTTTATTTATTTAATTGAAGTTTATTTAACACGTATGGACTAACCCCATAAGTCAAAGAATAAAATAGATATTAATCAAAGTTGAAGTCCTAATTGATGGCAATAGAAGAAGTCTATTAATTATATGAAATTGGTGGGTAACTTTCTAAATGAAAAATTCTATTGTGCCAACAAGTTTGGTAGATTCGTCAAAACAAAAAAATTCGGGGAAATATTGAAATCGCTCCTAAATTTGATGTGAATTGTTAGTTATATTTTTGAATTATTAATAATCTTAAAAAACATTCTTTACTTGATTAATTGAACTTAAGTACACCCCTGATCTTGTTATATGAGTTAAATACACCCCTAAATTCTCGTCAAGTTTAGGGGTGTTTTCAATACTCCTCTCGACTTTATATTAAGAGTCTCATGCTTCTACAAGAGTTTGAGACCACTTGTTATATCTTAATTTTTTATTAACACTTAAGAGTTTCATGCTCCTACAAGAGTATGAGATCATTTGTTATAACTAAATTTTTTATTAAAACTTAAGAGTCTCATACTCTTACAAGAGTTTGAGACCGCTTGTGTTATATCGTGTGGCAGATTGGGGTGTATCTAAGTTTAGTTAATCAAATAGAAGGGTGCTTTTAAGAATGCTAATAGTTCGACAACAAAACTACTAAATCGTGCCAGATTTAGGGGTATATATATATATATATAGGCGTAAGTCATCTCTGACTCCTTAAAGTTGTTCCATAATTCACTTAGACACCTTAACTGAGACTTGTACCTATTAAACATTTGTACTCTCTTGAATTTGAGTCACTTAGATACTTTATGCACATGTGACACAAAAAGTGTGATACACACTCTTGAGCGCGTGAAATTAATATCTTAACGTTTTCCTTTTATTTTTTATTTATTTTTTATTTTTTAATTATTTTTAAAAAATAACAATCTTTTTCTCTTTCTTTCTCTTTCATCCGGGTCGACTGCCACCATTTTTTTTTTACAATTTTTTTTTTGTTTTGTTTTAATCTCTTATCACTGGACTATTAATTTTTTAGATGTAGAATTAATCCTTAATTTTTTGCCGAAAAAGAATGGAGATAACCGAGATCATCATATATGTCTTTTTTATTGAAAAAAATGGAGACCATCATTCACATTCTTTTTGCCGGAAAAAATGCAGACCATCATCTACATCTTCTTTGTCGGGAAAAATGAATAACATTACAAATATTTTCTCTCCCCCTCTCATTTTCCCCACAAATCGAACAGAAATAGAAAAAAGAAAAAAAGCAAATTCGAAGTCACAATTAATAATGGGAGAATAGGTTTTTTCAAAAAATCACTATTGATTTAAATGGAAATAAGAAAGAAGGCATAGAGAAAAATAAAAATAGTGAATTCATACTTAATATATGTATATTAAAACCTCCAATTTTTCTATATTGAGAAGTAACAATGGCGGACAAGGAAAACGATTAGGGAAAGAGAAGAAAGGGAGAGATGGGTAGGGTGGGGGTGGTGAGGGTGATTGAGGGTGTAAAATTTATTATTTTTTAAGTTGAAATTATTTTACTTTTAGATTTAAATTTCTTTATATTCAAAATTCATTTTTATTATTATTTTAAATTAAAATACCACATGTCTTTATTTAATTTGTTATTTTTCCACGTAATATGTGTGTGAATTACACGCACTTTCTCTTTTGACTAGGAGTCAGAAAAATGTTTCATAGCTATTTATTTTTTAAGATTTAAGTGTCTAATAGGAAAAAGGGTATGTTGAGGTGTCTAAATGGAATATGCAGACAACTTTAAGGGATCGTGAATGACTTAAGTCAATATATATATATATATATATGTGTGTCTTTTTTTTTCAGATATGATTGTTAATGGGTCAGTACGATACTTCAAAAGGTGACCAAATAATAAGTACAAAAATTTTAACCAATTTTTATCGTTTATTGATTCCACAAAATGACATTTTTGCTAGTCTCTGGTGGAATGAATCTAAACATACAAAACAAATTTATTCAATCATGTCTTATTATATTAGATTAGATGTATATACTTCCCCTTTTGGACAATTCAAAAATTATTCTAAATAGCAAGCGATGATCTACCCAGTATTTGTCTCGATAAGGTGTTGTAAATCTCTTTTTATCATAAATTTTACATTGACTTTATCTTTATCTTTAAAAAGGTATAGTTAAATTTATAGATGTGACACATAAATTGGAACGACTGGTAATGAGTGATTAAGATAGTTTAACTTGCTTCAATTAATGTAAAAAAAGGCTAATAACAAGTAATAAATGAAATCAAATCAAATATTTGAGCAAGAGAATCAGAACAACCTGAGGTCCAATGTTAGAAGTTAGTAGTATCACTAGGGAAGTTTGATATTACTAATGTTAATTAAAGTTTTGAATAACCAGACTAGAGAGTTTAAGAACTTAAGAACAATAGTATATTACTAGTCTTATTCAAAAAAGTCCTATCTATGTGCTATAATTCTGAGTTAAGGACGCTCCGCTTCCTAGTTTCATGGAGTAGTAAGAAGCAAAGTATTGTATCTCGATCCAGTGCAGAATCTGAGTACAGAGCTATGTCACTCATAGAAGCTCAACCACGTTAAGTTGCAAAGAGATGGCTTTAATCTATAGATAGAAAGTGATGAGAAACTACCACGTAAAGTTTAGAGAGAGATAGGACTAGTTATTTAGTATGGGAAGCCGATGCAAGCTTTTTCTTTCGATAGCCAGTCAAATGACTATAGGAAGATGGAAATTAGTTTTGATCAAAGTCATTTTGGAACTTCAGCATGATTTAGTTATATAATTATTCCATTCAAACCAAAAAAGGATTGTTGTTTGAAGAACATAAGTCAAATCACTACAAGCCATTCAAAACTCAAATGTATGTTGAGCTCAATTACAATCACTTGACAAAAACAAAGAAACAAGGAGCAAAGAATCATTACAATCAACAGAGCTAGGGACACAAAAAACAATGCCTTTGCTATCAAGATAGAAATAAAGATAAGACAAGAAGGTGGTGAAAAAATGCCACTCAACAATCAACCCTATTGCATATTCACTACTACAAAACACCTATAGATACATCAGAGTCAGTATAATTACAACTTTTCATTATAGTAGCTTTCTTAAGATCCGGGAGTGGCTCTATTATCCGGTCCAGAGAGCATAATCTGCAAATTAAAGTTGCACATGTTTTCTGAGATCAAACTGGATAACAAGAACAACATTTTTACAACATATCCAATGAAATCCCACTATGTGGGGTTTGGGGAGGGTAGAGTGTACGTAGACCTTACGACTAGCTCGTGGAGGTAGAGAGGCTTTTTCCAGAAGACCTTATCATTAAACATACTTGTTTAATGATAAATCTAGACTTACAGTAGATGTACTGGATACTAACAAACTAGAAACTACTTATCTAAGGAGTGCTACGATATGTAATGATGCCAAAAGTATAAAACGAGTCTAGACTTACATTGCAGTCGTAAGCAAATCTTCTGGCCAGCATAATGGCTGCATTTCTTTCTCTCTCCGTTTCGAACGCCAATACAAAGGAGAGTCCAGTCTTTACTTGCCAAAATGCTGCCTGAGCTGCAGCATTTCCACCACCTCGGACACCACATAACTGTGGTAACAGATAAGTTAGGGAAAGAGTGTTGGCAGCTGTTCAAATTATAGGGCATAAATCCCCTATCCGAGTCCAGACATTTGAACATCATAATAAGCCAGAAAAAACAAAACAAAAAATTGTAGTCCTTCGGCCTATTATTTGTGCTACAAATTTTGTATGCAGGGCGGTCCGATCCCTTGCTAGTTATATATAACATGAACGTATTGTTCTTTCTATTATTCTATATAAACTCTCACAACACCTAAATGAAAGAAATGGCAAGGGACTAGGCATTATCAATACCTGCATTGAAGTGGAATAGTATTCTTTCGCTACGCTGGTCTTCCCTTTACATAGTTTCATTCTCATCCTTCCGATGTGAAGTACATGGATAGTCTCTGATGTATGATCTGTTCCATTCATCTGGACAACAACTACCTACAAATACCACCAATAAACATATACATACAAGTAAGGAGTTGGAGAAAGACGAATGCAGCTATGACGCAACGTCAACAGACCAAGATGGAATCCATCTTACTCTTATTAACATTCTCAGTTTTATGTTCTTCTCGAAACTGGATAGTTTTGCTGAATTATGTTCCTTATCCAATAATTTAAATTCTTAAGAGGATGGACACTTCGATTTAATTAATTATGTCTAAATACACCCCTTCACGTATGAGTCTGATTCTTTTCCTTGCGTAAAAAACATGTTAATACTTGTTTATACACAGGCGGGGGTCCAGTTGGCACATAGGACCTTTGTCTGCTTTGACATCATTTTTAAATTCTTTGGAGTAATGTTGAAATGGACGTGTTGAGAATATAATTAACTAATAAAAGTGTGTTCTCTCTAATAGCTTACGCTTTCAAACGAGATAGTCACACACTCACTACAACAAAAATGATCATTAGCGGCAATTAAGATTAATTGCCGCTAAATATGTATTTTTAGCGGCAATTGACATTCTTAGTATATGTCCCTAAAGCCTTTAACGACATTGGTTCTAATGGCACTTAACTAATGCCGGTAAAGACTTTAGCAATCTTTATTAATGTCAATATTTAATGCCGCTAAAAGTTATTTTTGTTGTAGTTATTTCAACGTGGTATCAAAGCAGACAAAGATCTTGGGATCGAATCTCACCGCCACCCAAATAAATAAATAAAAATCCACATGATTGGCGCATGAAAAAGAATCAAGCCCGCACGTGAGGGGGCATGTTGAGAGATAATTAAATAATAAAAAGTGTGCTCTCTCTAATAGCTTAACTTTTAGATAAGATGGTCACACACTTCAACTGGACAAAACACAAGGAGAATGAGAGAAGGAAAATGCTGGAAAAGCCCTTTATAAACCCCCTACAGGAGTCTTTATACAACCAGTGGACAACCTTATTTAAATGTGTAACCGCCTCATCTAATATTTGATCTCTTCCAAAATGGCAAACTTCAGATATTAAAGATGAGCCCTTTCATTTCTTTAATTACATTAGCTTATGCATAACATGATGTGTCGGTGAGGAGTACACAACTACAAGGCAGTAAGATGATTTAAATTGGTGAACTGAGAGTTAGACGCAGAGACATATTTGTAAAGACAATACAGCTATATAGAACAATCAAAAGAGACTTAAAAGAAGTAGTAGATTAACGAAAAGAGAACTTAATTGAGGAATTCCTAAAAAAGGAGCAAACTTTAAATTGAACGTACATTGAATTCAATGTCATGCCTACGCACCAAAGCTTCAACATAGTTCCCCAAGCCTGCAGCTGTTGAAGGAAAACTTTGCCAGTCACTATGAAGGTATGGAAATGCAGACTTAGTTTGCAGTTAAGTCAATATATAATCAGACCCACAGAAGATAATGTTGGTTAATACTAGAACTAAAGAGCACATCGAAAACACTACATTTCAGGAATCAAAACAAACCCGGATCAATAGGACCAGCAGTCGTCACTGATATTGTCTGGTCTCCATACGTGATCTCAGCTTGCAAAATTCGTCCAACATCAAATGGTTCTGGAGCATAAACAGGTTTTGTGGCTCCTGAAATAAGGATAGTTGAACACATGCCGGGAAGGGGGGAAAAGTTAATACAACACATCAAATTGCAATGCAAAAGCATGTATCACTTAAAATAAGAGGAAGATAACAGATAACATTTATGCCAGATAGAACCAAGCAAAAATATGAACGTAAAAAACTCACAATAAAAAACTATAATAAAGAAGTAGGACGATTCAACATGTACAGGCCGTCTAGTATGAAGAAGGCTATTTGAAATGCTTTGTATGGGGTCATCCAAAAAGAAACTCGCTATGAAATTCCCTTTATCTTAATGCCTCAAATATCTGTTGTAGTTCATCAAGAAGTATCTGACTTCAAATATAGTAATAAGTATATATGAGCCGCTTTAAAATATACTTAACAAGACAATCAACGAAAATTTAGCAGTAGAATATAGAAATAAATAAACGTATAAAACAATAAGAGAAGTGAAACATTTCAAAAGATTAGGCAGCAACAGAAAACATCGGAGAAGGGGTGAACCACCTCCATGGGAATGAACTATCCCATCAACATGAGATATTAATGGTCCTCCCAATCCAGATCCAAGGACTCCCAAACAAACCAAACAGCCGACAAAATTTATCCTCATATCAAATTCACCTACCAACCCCTGGGAGGTCATTAGTTAGTGAATTGAACTTACGAAACAAGACTTTTTTGTTTGTAAAGGGTAACCATTACTTACGAAAGAAGACATTAAGTAATTTCGCAATAAATTAGTGTCTTTCATGAAAATACTTCAATAAAATTAGTCTGTCCACTAAGCAGTTTCTCTAATGTTAATAGAACCCCATCCAAAAACTATTCGACCCAATACTCCTGCTAGATGTTTCAGTATCTTAAGTATGACCATTTTGCAGCCAAGAAGTATGACAATATGTCAGTCACCACCAGGCACCAAGTAACTGGACCAACACAAGACGAGCTAAATAACATCAATTAAGCCGCATAACAAACAGTGTGATATAAAGAACTAAAGCTCAGATACCTGAAATAGGTTCTTGCTTTCCACCTTCACACGCTAAGCGATACCACTGAATTGTACATTCTGATAGTTCTGTAGCAGCAAGAGAACATGGCTGGATATGCAAACATGAACCCAGGGCTTCCGTGCCATCTAATTCATATAACTGTGATACAGTTTCCTCACCCATTTTCCTTGCCAGCTGACAAACATAATGGTATATCAAAACTATTTAGTCTGAGATAACAGCTTTGCCTTAATAACACGACTTTTGAATTCTTACCGAAATTGTCTTAGAGAATTTTACAAGGAACAATAAGAAAAAGAGATCCCTTTTTTAGAACAGCCACATAATAAGAACAAGTGAGTCGAGTAACATTATTTTGATTTCTTTCATCGACGCTATTCTCATCAATGTCTTTGATTTCCAGTGTTTCTTAAAGTTAATTCTCATTTTCAGTCAAAACCATATGCATTTGATTCCCAAGATTACACGGCTTAATATCTTTAACCATGTGTTACTGGATAAGTCTATTACTTAATTTGATACCATATATGACAAATTAGATAGTCAAAAGAATATATCAATAAAAAATATATAAAACAAAGAGCAGAGACTAAACATGATGATAATCCCCCAATATTTTAATATATTGTCCTGCCTCCAGATGCATGTCATCACCTCACGTCAATTTAATTATCTGACTGCAAATTGTTGCTTGTTTATACTCAAATAGGAACTCTCTGAGTCCAGACAGAGAGCGAAAAAACAATGTGAAAAGCAACAGCCTCCAAAGAGAAACATGAAAAAATTCACTTCCAAAAGAATCCAATATTTTATTCAATGACTAAACATGATGATAATCCCCCAATATTTTGATCTATTGTCCTGCCTCCAGATGCATGCCATCACCTCACGTCAATTTAACTATATGACTGCAAATTGTTGCTTGTTTATACTCAAATAGGAACTATCTGAGTCCAGACACAGCCTCCAGATGCATGTCATCACCTCACGTCAATTTAATTATCTGACTGCAAATTGTTGCTTGTTTATACTCAAATAGGAACTATCTGAGTCCAGACACACAGACACACAGAGCGAAGAACAATGTGAAAAGCAACAGCCTCCAAAGAGAAACATGAAAAAATTCATTTCCAAAAGAATCCAATATTTTATTCAATGACTAAACATGATGATAATCCCCCAATATTTTGATCTATTGTCCTGCCTCCAGATGCATGTCATCATCTCACGTCAATTTAACTATCTGACTGCAAATTGTTGCTTGTTTATACTCAAATAGGAACTATCTGAGTCCAGACACACACACACACACACATACATATATTTCCCTTCCTTCCCCTTAATTTTGGTATGCTTCTAAATTTTGGTGAGGGAATAATATTCATGTTTTTAACTTTTTGGTATACAGTACTAATCTTGAACAAACTTATACAGACTTCTAAAGTTTATTTATTTTATAATAAGAAGATCTTAATACGGATGATACTGTGATCTTTTTAGATCTATAGTAGATACCTAAGCATATTAGATAGATTACCAAAATACTTAGTAGACTTGCAGGTGGTTCTTTGAATCATCTAAATTAAAGAACTTCTTTTTTTTTTTGATAAAGATCTAAATTAAAGAACTTATTGATATAAAATAGGCTTAGAGTTATTGTATAAAATTGGTACAGAACCTCATTCACTTAACTATCAGATCTGACTCTCTTGTATATTATTAAGTTAAAGACTTGAATGTTTTTTCTTTATGGAACCCAATGGTCTCTTGATCCAAGGACAGGGAGCATTAAGTCATGATTGTCGTTTATTGCCTAACTTTTCTGCAGATCTCACTAGGTCTTTACTCACTCCTTTCTCCTCCTCTTCCAAGCCCTCTCCGACGGGTACTACTTCTTCTTCAGTTTCCCAAGTTCTAAGCTCAGAGAAGAGATTAGCTTCTCTGAATTGCAGCAATCAAATTTTGGCAATTGTTTTGTGCATCTCAAAATTTCAATCTGATTTACTAAATCAAAAATGTTTACTACGCATTGATTGTAAAGCTGCAAAGTCTGTTTTGCAAAAAGATGTTCAAAACCTTGCTTCTAAACAACATATATTTGCTAGATGACAAGCTATTTTATCTATTTTTTATTTTGATATAGAGTATATCAAAAGGAGCTCAAACTCTATCCCAGACTTTCTTACTCGAGAATTCTTGTAGGGTAGGTGATTATGGGTAGGAAAAAGAAAATGGAACTAAGCACACATGATGAAATTGAAGCAACGGCTAAACATCAGCCTTCCAAAACCTCTTTACTTTTGGTTTCTCAACAACAAACAAATTCAGTTGCTAAGAAGCAACCCTCAAGTCCTACAACTGTACAACTGGGTCAAACCAGCCAAGATACCAAACTTTTGCAGATTACGCCATGAAAGGTATTTCACCATCTTTCCTCTTGAAAAATGCAAATCTTATTCTAATTTCTAGTCCGAAAAAATGGTTGATCTAGTTGAAGAAAAAGAACAAGAACAGCTAGCCCAAACAATGTCTACCTCGTGGACAGAGAAAGACTTCAAAAACTGGTGTCAACTCATGGGTTTTAAAGAACCCACAGATATGACCAGTTCCAACATGAGGGATTCGATTAATCAATACCTCTTTTTAAGCAAATGTGCACCCAAGCGGCGGCACAAAGCCACGCTTCGACATCTTCTTCACACTTTGTGGCTATCGTAAGCACCACTAAAGCACCGGTGGAGGAGGAGAACCCCATCAATATTTTATTTAATTTCTCACGAAACACAAGCACAAGCACGGTATGCCCTATATCAAACAAATCAATTTACTCGCCCACACCCAAACCTATTTCTTCTAGCGAAGGATCCTCCTCCTCTGATGACCCAACCTACTTCAAAAATAATTGTGTCTACCTTCGAATACAGATCAAACCGAAATTTCAGGATTCAAACCCCCAGGAGGTAGCCAAGAAAATACTTACTCTTAATGCAAATTTCATCCATAAAAACTCCAATGTATACACAAAAATTCTATGAGTTCATATTGGCAGATACCATGTCTGGCTTGTTCAAGCCCCACAAGGATAAACCAACACAGACTTATGTTACCTATACTACGGTCTTCATAAATAAAATAATTTCACCGATGGGGTATGTACCCAGCCAAGTATAAAAACTTTCCCAGCCATTTGAACCCCAAAACTACAACTACCTTGACTGCCAAAACGCATGGACAAATGACTTCGCCTTTCAAAATAATGTTGGTAAACATTCGTGGATTTTCCTTTGGGGAAAGCAACTTGCTTCTGAATGGACAAAAGGGACTCCCATGGTTGTCTATCCAAGGCCATTATAAATGGTGGAAAAATTGAGATCCAAAAAAAGCATGTATCCCAGAAGTAGAAAAATGGTTCTTACGTAATCCAGGACATATGATTCCGACAGATGCCGCACGGAATCAATTTTTACAACAAAATCAATTGCAGCCGCACAACTAGCCAGCTCAAGTAGTAGAGGAGACTTCATTCAACAAATGGAGAAAATCCTACAGTAAATTAAAACTAGACTTCCCAACGCCCAATATCAAGAAACAAATAAATCTGAGTCTGAAGATGATGACAATTGCTAAGAGAATTTTCAACCCCATTGACATCACAATGACACAATAAAGATGACATCATCAAAGCATAGGCGGAAAACTATTGAGGGTGGTACTGTAGTGTAGCGACACGTAGCACTTTTACTTTTTACTTTTTACTGTAACATTATTCGGCAATAAAAAGCCTCCCTCTCCACATTGTAACACACATTATTTTTCTTGCAAGAAGCTCTCTCTCAAGAATACTTAGTTAGAGTTTGCTCTCTCCCATCTTTGTATTTTCAAGTAAATTTGACAATAATATCAAATTTCAATTTTTAGACAGTCTTTTTCTTTACTTTCCTAATTTGTTATTTTATTGTTTTAATTAGTTATGGTTGGCACCCCACCTACTTTTAGTTAATTGTTTGCACTTTTTCAAGCATATGGTCGGTTCTGCCGCCTGATTTAACATTTGTACTTACATTTACATACTTGCATTATAACTTAATTATCGTACTTTTTGCTTCTTATCCTTCTTTCCCTTCCTTCCTTTTCATTTAGGGGGTTCGCTTCCAGGTAATTGGTATCAAAGCAATAAACATCTGTCGGGATCAGATGTCTTGGATTACGTAGGAACCATTTTTCTACTTCTGGGATACATGCTTGTTTTGGATCCCAATTTTCCCACCATTTACAATGGCATTGGATAGACAACCATGGGAGTCCCTTGTGTCCATTTGATTTGTGAAATGCAATTTATGTGCAAATATCCAAGAGACGTGAAATCTATGGGAATATTGTAAGAGCATAGGAATCTAATGTTGGTTTGAGAAGTTTTGACAAAAATAGTTGTATGCTTCTAAAACTGGTGAGGGAATAATATCAACTTTGTTGCCATCGAAGGGCCACCATTAGTGCAAATACCATTGAAGAAATTTAGAAGCAAGTTGCTTTCCCCAAAGGAAAATCCACGAATGTTTGCCAACATTATTTTGAAAAGTGGAGGCATTCATTCATGCGTTTTGATAGTCAAAGTAGTTGTAGTTTTGGGATTCCAATTGATGGAAAAGTTTTTTATACTTGGCTGGGTGCATACCCTATTCTTTGAGTGAGATTATTTTATTTATGAAGACCGTAGTATGTTACACATACGTCTGTGTTGGTTTATCCCTGTGGAGCTTGAACAGGCAAGACCTAGTATCTGCTAGTATGAAGTATGAACTCAGAGAACTTTTATGTATAAATTGAAATTTTTTGGATGAAATTTGCATTAGGAGTAAGTATTTTCTTGGCTATCTCTTTGGGGGGTTTGAACCCCAAAATTTCGATTCGATTTGTATTAGAGGGTAGACACAATCATTTTTTTTATGTAGGTTGGGTCATCAAAGGAGGATCCTCCGCTTAGAAGAAATAGGTTTGGGATGGGCAAGGAAATTGATTTGTTTGGTATTGGGCATATCGTGCTTGTGCTTGTGTTTTGTGAGAAATTAAATAAAATATTGTTGGGGTTCTCCACCTCCACCAGTGTTTTAGTGGTCTTACGACAGCCACAGAGTGTGAAGAAGATGATGAAGCATAGCTTTGTGTCACCGCTTGGGTGCACATTTGCTTAAAAAAGAGGTGATTAATCAAATCCCTCTGGTTGGAACTGGCCATTGTGGGTTCTTTAAAACCCATGAGTTGGCACCATAACTGTGGGTTCTTTAAAACCCATGAGTTGGCGTCAATTTTTCAAGTCTTCCTCTGTGCACGAGGTAAACATTGTTTGGGCCAGCTGTTCTTGTTCTTCTTTTTCTTCAACTAGATCAACCCCATTTTTTCACTCTATTGGAATAGGATTTGCATTTTCCAAGAGGAAAGATGGTGGAATTCCTTTCATGGCATAACCTGCCGAAGTTTGGTATCTTAGCTGGTTTGACCCAGTTGTAATAGTTGAGGGTTCCTTCTTAGCAACTGAATTTGTTTGTTGTTGAGGAACCAAAAGTAAAAGGGTCTTGGAAGGTTGTTGTTCAGCCGTTGCTTCAATTACATCATATGTGCTTAGTTTCGATAGTTTCATTTTCTTTTTCCTACCCATAATCACCTACCCAGCAAGAATTCTCAAGTAAGAAAGCCTGGGATAGAGTTTAAGCTCCCTTTAATATACTATATCAAAATAAAAAATAGATAAAATAGTTTGCCATCTAGCAAATATATGTTTAGAAGCAAAGTTTTGCAAATCTTTTTACAAAACAGACTTTGCAGCTTTACAATCAATGCGTAGAAAAAAAAATCTTTAATAGATCAGATTGAAATTTTGAGATGCATAAAACAATTGCCAAAATTTCCTTTCAATCATGGGATATTTTTTTGGGCCTTGTTCCAATGCTTGGATCAAAATGCAATGATATGCTCCTTTTCATTTTTTCTTTGATTTAAGATCCCACCATAACCTATGTCAGAAGCATCCGTCTCGACTATTTTGAAAGCAGAAGTGTCAAGAAGTGACGAGCATGGAAGATCCTAGGTTTTCAGTTTTATCTCCTTAACAAGATTGGTGTGGATGTTGGTCCATGGAGGATGAGGTTTCTTTAGCCCGTCATGGAGAGGTTTCAATAAATTGCTGAGACTTGGGATAAAGTATGCTATATAATTGACACACCCCAAAAATCGTTGAAGTTGGGTTTTGCAAGAAATATATCAGCAAATTGTATGGATCTTTGGCTAGGGATAATAGTGTCTTATTGGATATTGTGCCCAAGGAACCTTATATTAATTTGAAAAAGACTATACTTAGTTTTGGACAAAACTAAGCCATTATCTTTGATGATATTGAAGAAAACTTTCAGATGCTTGAAGAGTTGGTCGATGCTAGTAGAGAATACTAGAACATCACCAATGTAGATTATGACAAATTTTGAGAAAGGATTGAAAATATCATTCATTATTTTTTGAAACTCTGAAAGAGCATTTTTCAGTCTAAATGGCATTACATTCCACTCAAATTGGCCAAAAGGTACCGTAAAAGGTGTTTTATAATGGTCTTGGGTCAATTTGAATTTTCTAAAAGACAAATTTGAGGTCGAATTTTGAGAAAATAGTGGCAGCTTATAGTCGATGGAGAAGGTCTTTTTTGTTTGGAATAGGGTATATAATCCAATGAAGAGCAGAGTTTAAAGGTTTATAGTTGATGAAGAGTCGTGGTTCTCCTTGTTCAATCTCAGAGCTTTTGTTAACATAAAAGGCAACACAACTCCACGGAGATTCACTTGGAGAAATGATTTGTTTCTCTAGGAGGTCGTTGATTTCCTTTGGCTTTCATTTGGATAGGGCGAGCTTTTGTAGGGATAGTTTTCTCATCAAAGCTTGGCTCATAAGGAAGCCTAACCAGATGTTTTTAACATTCCAAAAGGTTGTGGGTAGATCCGCACAAAGTTCCTTTTGTAGCTTGATTTCTAAGGTTTTGATTTTGAACGGAAGAGAAGGTTCTTGTAGTTGATGCAATCTTTGGAAAGCAACTTCTTCTTTGCGAAAGTTGATTTGGGCCTCGTTGTGTTTTAAGGTGGAAAGGACTTTCTTGATAGGGGGTTTATCAAAACGAAGGGAAATATTGATACTTGCAATTTCAATTCCTTGGTTAGTTACCCTGAAAGGTATAAGTTCCTCTGTAAAAGGAGTACCAAGTATCATCGGATTTGTAATATTTTTTACCAACACAATTGAAGTAGAATTTGAGATAATAGAGTCTCCTATGGTGGTCCTAATCTCAACATCAGAGAGTTTGTAACTAATTCCTAGTTCATTGTCATTGGCAGCTCTAAGGGCTTCTTTTGTTTTTTCAAAGAACTTGATAGGGATGAGTCCTTCTTGGACGCAATTGAGATCAGACGGAGCTACGATATCTAGGATGAAAGATTTGTTAACTACACGGGTTACTCTCATATGCCATCTACGAATTGAGATTCTCGAGAGAAAGTTAAGGAAATCACCTTGTTCTTCTCCGTTGTCTATTGGATCACTTTTGGGAACATTACGTGAAGATGAGTTATGTTGGAGGACCAAGTGGTCTAATTCTTGCCTAGCCTAGATTTCTCTAATTTCTTCCTTGAGGAAAGCTATTTCAGATTGAAGATCTAGGTTGGTTATGTCTTTTGATCTTTTGGAGGGAAATCGGTTTAGAATATCAATAATATTGTAGGTGTTTGTCACTTGAGGGTGAGAAAATATATGGGAAGAAGAGGTTGAATGTTTATCTAAAGTCCTTTTGAATTGATCTAGATGGTGTTTTTTCTGGTCTGAATCATGCAAATTACCAATGAGTTCAAGGAGAAGATCATGCTCTTTCGTGAGAACATTTACCTCAGACTTTCTAGTATGGTCTTGTTCAGACTGAGAGGAATCCAAGTCGTCATTTTCAATTTGGTTGAAACTACTTTCAAATTCATCTTCTGCATAATCGGAGTTTTCCTGACTTCCAGTAAGTGGTTTTGGATTTGGTTAAGGACAGACTCGTCTAAGGTTAAGTGCATAATCGAAGTTTTCCCTGTCTTCCAGTAAGAGGTTCTGGATTTGGTTAAGGACAGACTCGTCAAGTCTAAGATTCTTAACCTTTTTGGAGAGTTTGCAATATTTGGCAATATGGCCAGGCTTATTGCACCTATAGCAGTTACCATTATTGGGTGTCGAAGAGGTAGTTCTTTTGGTTGGTTGTTGAATCCTTGGAGAGGGGTTTTTTGCTTTTATAAATTTCTTGGAAGCATGTTCTTCTTTTCTTGGGGTTGATTCTCAAAGATATTTCTTTCTACATGGTGGAAGACCAAACTGTTCGCATAAACTTCCCAAATCTCGGCGGGTTTGGGCCCGATCTTTTGCTATGTCTTAAAATTTTAGCTTGACGACAAATCTTAATAGCAACTTGTTGTATCAAGCTGGCCAGCTGGCCATAAGTAATTTGTTCATAGGGAATAACATCACCAGGGTGTAGGTTATGGAGTTCTTCTTAGACAAGGACCCTAAGAGACTTAGGCAAACCATCTAGAAATTTTTCTTTCCAGTATGGGAGGTTACCATCTGGTTTCTCATAGATTCGGGTGAGGAAAGAATCTTTATATTCTCTAAAGTGAGAAAGAGTTTCACTTAAGATTGTTAAGTATTCCAGAGGACCTTTCTCTAAAAATACTTGGACCTCCTATGAAGCTTTTGATTATGGTATATATCAAAAGTATTTGCCAAATCTGGAATGGAATGGCCATCCTTAATAATTGGGTTTCCTAGAGGGTCAAGACGGACACTTTGAAAGATATTTTGTTTATCTTCTTCGGTAAGATGTGTATCCCACCACCTTTTAAGTTGGTCAGTGAATCCTGCTACAAGGACATTGGTAGTGAGTTGGTCTGAACAATTATGAGAGGTCCTATAAGCAGTGGCAGCCATTTGTCATCTACTGTAATTTGGAGAGAATGTTGTGCTCAGAACATGCATCTGTTCCGTTCAAAGATGTTGACGTCATAGTTGTTCGGCATAACATTAGGTTTTCTTCTAAAGCAATGTCTGGATGGCTAGCTCTAGAATAGTAGAGTTTTTCGGCTTTCGCCAGTTAGAGAATTCAGATCTGATGGGAGCCACTTCAAGAAGGATGCGTTCCTCCGACGAGTTGTCTAGTTGTTGATCTGGAAAATCTTCTTGAAGGACTGGGACATCTAGAGGGCACATCTTTATCAGGGGTGTCTGGTGCTACAGGATTTATAGATTTCTCAATTTCCAAAATTCGACGTTGAAGGTCGAAAAGTTGGGGAAAATCCCTAGCTTTATGAATTTAGAATTCTGTGGCAAATGTCCTAGGAATTTCATAAGTTTGAACAACGGAATGGAAGAGGTAGAGGTTTATCCTGATTTTGAGGAAGCAGTTGGTGTGGAGTGTTGTTTTGACATCAAAAGTTCCCCTGGAGCATGTAAATATTTATTTGTGTAGTTATTTTGTTCAAAATTATTTTTAATGTCTCTTCCATTGATGGTTTCGCTGTCAGTTTTTCTTTTAAAAGGAGTTGCAATGATGGAGCTATCTCCAAAAGACATCGTAAAACCTTGTGATGGGGGAAGTTCAGATGTTACATATCCCCAAAGGATTTTCTATTATTTTGAAACATTAGCTGATTTTGAAAAAGGAAAATCTATCTTCTAATAATCAACATAAGCCTCAAACCATTTCGAAGAAATTAATTTGTTTTTGAATAGTGTGTAGAAAGTCATAATAGTTTTCTTGACAGTCTTGTCTTTCTTTAGTTTGAAAGTTGTTAAAAACCCATTTTCTTTTTATAACATTTTCTTGTGAATAAAATTCTTTTTTAAGATTTTCTTTGTCAATTTGAAAGTCTACCGTCAAAACATCCAGCTCTCCACCTAGGGACGAGTAAGTGGGTGACTGAGGTTGGTCATCGTGGACTTCTGTCGAAAAAGGTGTTTCAACCGAGTATTTGGCTTGCGGGATCCTTAAACGGAAGTTAACGGCCTCAACTCTAGTAAGAAATGAGGAGACAGAGTGCCTCGGTTTCTACTTCTGGAGGAATAGATGACGATGGTGCGGAGACTCTTTGGCTAAGGTGAAAAGAGATAAAGACAGTACCGCTTGAAAACTATTGGATCTGAGAAACTGTAGTATTTTCAAGTTTTTCTACTGGAGTTGCGTCTTGCAACAACCAGTTTTGAGGTAGCAAAACTTGATTCCAAGAAATTTGCTTGGGTACCGATAGATGAGATCGTTGTAGATCAGTCTTAAAGAGGACAGTTTCTCGTTTATAGCTACTTCTCATAGCTCCGGTGTTGAAGGCTGAACTCATAGTCTTATATTGGATTCTATAAATGATTGCTCCGGGGAGGAATCTGGTTTTGGTCTTGTAATTGGATGTCTTAACATTTAGTGTTAAGGAATCCAGAATATTTATATGCTTAAGAGAAACAGTAAAATCGGGAAAACAATCAAAGTAAATTGGATCACTGCAGAGACTAGTTTCTACCATTCCTAAAAGAGAATCATTGAAATATAAGAACCGTGAGTCCCTTAGACAAAGAAGAAGAGAGATATCTAGACCCTCCCTAGAGAGAGGTTTAGCAGCGATTTGGACAACCCCAAAATAGAGATAATTATATTTTCGACTATATCTTTCAAGAGCTTTTGTTGTTTATTGCCTAACTTTTCAGCAGATCTCACTATGTCTTTCTTCACTCCTTTCTCCTCCTCTTCCAAGCCCTCTCTGACGGGTACTACTTCTTCTTCAATTTCCCCAGGTTCTAAGCTCAAAGAAGAGATTAGCTTCCCTGATTTGCAGCAATCAATTGATGACTCAAAGATCCCAAAGCATCCCTTCCTTCCCTTTATTTTTGAACATATATTCAAAATATACAATTGTCAAGCTACTGAAAAGCTGGGACTAATGTGGATCTGAGGATAGTTTCTATAACCAACAGTTACATTATTATTTTATGTGATAAATACAAGTGCCACCAACGAAATATAGTATTCACCATCCTCAAAAGCATCACCAGATAGTATCAACATATACATGCACATACTTTAGAACTAGGCATTGCAGATACCTCTTTCTGAAGCTGTATTGAATACTTGCACTTCTCTGCTAGCTGCACTCGCAATGCTTGAAGCTCATGCTCCATGTCCATGACCTGGCAGTGGGCTTTATGTATTAGTTATGTCGAAAGCCGAGAATTTATTAAGTTACATGTCAGAATATTCTAGATCATACCACATATTCAGTTTAATCGTATAAGATATTCTTTCTAATATGTATTATATATGTCGAAAGTCAAATTTATTATGTTACATGTTATATTATTCTAAACTACATGTTTAGGTTAATCATATAGTATATTCTTTACAACTCTCTCATAATTATGAATCTTGTTATTTTGGTAATTTTCCTTATTTAATAACTGTCCTTATTCACATAGTTAAACCTTACCTTATCTTAGTACACTAAACATATACACAGGAGCTTCTTGAATATTGTTCACACGAAAACCTCATTTATGTTTTTGTCAATCAGAGAAACTACTAACTCGCACCTAAGCACTCTAAAGAAGTTTCCAGTTCAGAATTACCAAAAGCATACAACTTAGATGAGTCTTTTGTGATTTAGCTTCCTCAGGTATTGGCAACTTGGTTTGTAGCCCTAACAGTTTCTGGAAGTAGCATACTATCTTCAATTCTCCCAATGTAGTTGTTTTAGTAAATTATTAGCAAAATCATCTTAATTCATTTAAATGTGATGGTAATCTATAACTTTTTCTTGTATAAATGAAATAGAAAGAATTGAAAGATATAAGGAGAGGTGTTAGCTGGCTGGAGAAAAAAGAGGTTCCCGTGGACCAGGAGGGAGTGTGGCTGGTGGGAAGTGTTACCAGCTGTGGTTTCTTCCTTCAAGTAAATAGTTCATGTGTTCTCAAATAAATAAATAAATTTCATCTTGAGAGTAGCATCATTTGGAAGTCTTCTTTATTATCTTTGGCTGGTTTCTTTTGAATTTGGATAACATAAAGACTAAGCTTCAGACTGTAGAGGCTAAAATATGAATGATGTGACATCATGGGGACCAAAAGCACAAAAAGTCCTATATAAAGTTATTATTAAGGTTTTTGCCCATTTGTTTACTAAAAATTTATTACTTGATTTTAAGAAGTTGTATTAAGGATCCGTAAAAGGTTGCTTTTAGGCTAAGAATCCCTGTTTACATATATACATCTGTCCACCAGCACATGTAGCATAAGCAGATATATGACCAAAATTAAATAAATAGAGAAAATAAAGAAACATTGACAAAATCTTAAACAGAATTAATGCAACGTCACAGTAGAAAGAGTCATGTAGATACCTTACTAGGCTGATGTAGCATTTTGATTCGCCTTGCCTCGTGAACTTCTTTCATCAATTCGTCCATGTCCTAAAATCCAGGAAAATATATTAGGTTAGCATGATAAAGAGACAATGTTGTGGGCTTGAAACAAACTGCTTATGGTAAAGATTTAAATAAACCAGAATAAATGTGGAATAGAACAGTGTACAAATAATAAGTCACAGTTTTAGTATAAAAAAGTTTTGCATAAAAGTATTTCTGCAAAATGTCCAAGATACAACCAACGTTGTCATTTCCACGCCAACAAAATTAATAGAGTGCGAGCGATCAGCTGGCGAAAGCTAAGTTGTTCAGATTATCCAAAACTGTTGCCGCACCCGTGTCGAATCCTTCAAAAATACACTATTTTTGGAGGATATGACACGCGCCCGTCGACATTTTTGAAGAGTCCGAGCAACATAGGGCAAAAGAGAGAACATCCAAAAATGAAGAAACAGTATGCCATATGATACCAGTTTCCACTAATAGTGCATATACGCTTGAAGAACCAACAGGTTTATAAGAACAAAGCATTACATGAATATGTACTAAAGTTACTCTCAAGACAGAGAACCAAAAACATCAATTTGCAGAATATGAAAAGAAAAAGAGTAACAATTCCGCCATTTTAAACCCAAATTGGACAATCAGAATGCTAGAAAACCTGTTTCCCTGAGGCCCCGGACATTTGCTCATACTCTTGAAGAGCCTCTTCCACTCTCTGGACAGCTGCTCTTGCATTCTCAATCTCAGCCCTTGCATAAGCTCTTTCTTCCTCAACAAGTTTCTTAGCATCTTCAGAAGCCTGTGATCAAATTGCGTCTATGATCAGAATCAAAGTGAGAGTAACAATGAAAAATATTGAAAAGAACACCGAAAAGAGAAATTTGGGATGTATCAGCACAAAATTGGGATGAAGGTCTCCTTGATTGATTGATCAGATAGACAAGAGAAAGTGTAAGACTCCGGACCTACAGTCCTACACATTTAGGTTGTGGTAACTCAAGAAATTAAACAACAACTTGAACTGATCCAATAGTTTTATTTTCAGTCTCAACACTACTCTAAGGCCATTTGGTTGGTTTTGAATGTCACAAGAATAGAAGTTGCCTGTACAAGAGAGATATCTCACACTTATGATTCAAATTGATCAAGTAATAACTAAACATAATAACTGTGTAGATTATCTGTTAAGGAACATAATTGGAAACTCACAGGTCCAAAAGGGAGTGTTAAAAACAGTTACTAAAGCCAATCAAATGGCTATAAGTATTGCCTTATCATAAAATAAATATTCCAACACACAGTCAACTTACAAATTAATGAACCAAATCTGTAAAATGTACATTGCTTTGTCCTCAAATCTCAAAATAGAGCAGTTACACAATTTAAATCATACAAGATTTAACTGCATATATTGTTATTTTTGACATAAATAACGTGTTAAATTGTATAAAACGTCTCATCTAAAAACTTAACCAGTTAAAAGTTAAGACACTATTATTTATCTATATTAGATTTGTACCTCATCATATACTAGCCTTTTCTTTAACTTGAGTTAATTTCACGGAAATATTTATTAACCATGGCAGCAAGGATACTATTCAGACCTCTGATACCATGTTAAATAATGTAAACCGCTTCACTAAAAGGTTAAGTTATAATTTTTGTTTATTTTGTGTTTATAACAAACTTATCAATGTGATTACAACAATAGACCATCAACAGGAGCAATTTCTTAAAAACTCACTTATCAGAGAAATTTACTGAAAGAAGCTCAGGGAGTTTCACATAATAGTTCAAATTTGAACTTAGTAATCTAACTGGGACAACTCATAAGGACGAAAACAGTCTCCAGTCATTCCTAGAAATTGCTTCTAACTTAGCACCCTAGGTATGACCTAGTGGTCAATGAAGTGGGTGCAAACTTTGGTGACTAGTGTCACGCACTTGGACTTCAACTAAACACTTTGTGCGGCACTCGACAACTACTCACGACTCCTTCACGATCTTAGTACGATTCTTTCACGATGATCTTCTAAGCTCAAGTAAGCCTTTTCATCGCTAAGAGAATGAAGAAAGAGAAAAGAGAGTTTGTAAGGATTTGCATTGCTTGAAGATTGCTTGCTTCGGTTAGTTAACAAATGAATGCCCCTCTATTTATACTACCCACCTAGGGGCTAAAGTGCAAATAAAGTTGCTACACAAGTCCCTACATATTTACAAATAGGCCCCTTTTCTAAATTCAATACAAGTCTAGAGATTTCTAAGGTCTTGCAAGAATTATTCTTGAGTATTCTAGAGTCTTCTCCAAACCTCTCCTCTCCAAGACTGTAGATTCGTCCACTAAGGTTAGCTCACTTATGCTTTAATTTTATGCCTAAGTGGTATGACATAACAGCGGGTCATGACACTAGGGTTCAAATTCCAGCCGAGACAAAAAAGCTGAAGAAATAATTTTGAATAAGACACTGAAGAAATTATGTATGAGCGAGAATCTCCACTAACGAAAGAAAACACTACTTCTCTTATTGATTATGCCATTTACCAGAAAAATTTCTGTACAAACAAACAGAACAAGCATCCTACAATCAAGGAAGTACATCGACTCGGCAAAGTTCTATTCAGAGTCCATAATAGAATGAACACAAGACCACTTCTTACTACATAATATGTTTTACCTGCTTCAGAAATGTTGCAAGCTTTTTCACTTCAGTCTTTTCCTGAATCAGTTCTCCTTCCCTTTGATTTAACTGTACTGCTAAAGCTTCAACCTGTAAAAGATTCAACATAACAACAATTAACTGATAAGATGAAGGAAAATCTTCAACAGCAGCTACTGCCATATACAAGGATATTCTTCACACAAATTTTATTTTAAAAGATGCATTCAGCATAGGAAGATGCATCTAGCACCACACTAGATAGACAATTGCCCACAAATGCAAAATTGAAGTAGTGCATGAAGCTTCTAAAAGATTCCATTATAGTGCATTCACTACATCGTAAAATTTTAGATTCCATTATAGTGCATGACGCCTCTAAAAGATCTTCTACAAATGACTAATCACTCTGATTTGCAAAGTAAAAGATTATGCTTTGGTTTTTTAGTTGGACCAATAATTTAGTGGGAATATCCTGTACATGAAAATTTAAGGTTATATCCAATGATATCCCAAGTACAACAGCCAAGAAGTGCACACTCTTGATCCAAGCAAGCTCATATTCTTTGTAAACAAAGCCCTTAGCTCACACGTATTTCTCTTTCCTTCTCCAGCAAAAATCTAGAGTCCAGAGTAATACAAGTCCATGCAATACCAAGGATAGCAGCCTAGATTGTAGGTTGAGGATATCGAAGTTCACATTCTAGGCACTGATCATTGGCGTTGGATGTATCGGTAGGTTATTCTGGGTCAAATCTGCTGTGTTTCCCCATTTCATTCCAGTATAAAGATTAACGAGCTTCTTCAATAATACCAATTCCTGAAAAGCCTAGGAATACTCTTCGTCTCTTCCTCTAGTCTGGTGGACCAACTCTCTTATTAGGCTTCTCAGTCAAATATGTAAATTGGTTGGATTCCAAGAACATATCAGCACGAACAATTTAATCACAAAATCACATATAAAAATATAAGTATCCTGCAGAAAATTTGATATTTCAGCTCAAAACCTGAAAGTCAGCAGAAAACTGACGATGCTGGGGTCAAATATGGAAGTATGGTACGAACTGTCCTGGTGTCATAAATAGTAATGGCAGTCTTTATTCCCATTCATGCGCACATATACTTTATTAGGTACACAATATTATTTCTGACAATTGTAAATATCACGAGCTATATCAGCAGCAATGTGCAAAGCATTAATAAGTAGCATATTCTTTTACCCAATGTTACAGGACGTAAGCACAGCAAGTTTGCAGCATGCATAACATTCGAAAGTAGGTTTTCAGATTCTTTCCTTGCATGAATATTCATCTTGAAAAAACAATATCACTCAGAAAGGGCATACTGAACAAGAAAAAGAAAGCCTGTAAAGGGCATAAAACTAACCATAGCAATAGCTTCCTCCACATCATCCTTGTTTTTCCCCGCCACACGGCCTCTCAACGCTTCAAGAGCATCTCTGAGCTTCTTTAACAGCACATGCTTCTCCAGTGAAGCTGCATCTTTCATTCTTGCCTGTAGCCCACAATAAGATATTTTTAACACTATAGAATCATCCTCTTTGATTTGAAAGAATGGTGTCTTGCATGGATTAAAGGATGTAACAATTTAAAGGTAGAGGCTATGTATCGAAAATTCAAAATTCACTTCTTTATGACATACTCAACATTACAAGCCGGGAGTTGGCCAAAAAAGGAAAGATACTCCATGTTCCGTTTCTTTTTTAAAAACAAATGGGGGTAGGGGGGATTACAAGGTGGGGGATTGGTAGTCAACCAACTGAATTACTAAGATTTCCCCTATTTCATGTTCCTGACTTATCCCTTCATTGATTTTAGATTATCACAGGGGTAATTGGCTGATAAGGCAACTTCTGTGTTAGGACAATGGAACTAGCCATTCAAGAGTAGTGGAAATACCAAAGCATAATTAAGGTGTTACCTCATCAGACAACTTGGCAGCAGCAGCTAGACCCTTTTCAAATTTACTGGCTAGATCGCGAACAGACAGCCTTTTTTGCTGCTCTAACAAGTGTGCAGTCTCTCTAGCAACCACCTCTTTCATTGTAAGTGCCTTAGATTCTTGCTTGACCTCCATAATCTGATTGTTAGGTCCAATTTTGTAATTTGGAAAGCGACTAGATGGGAAGATCACATCTGCTGATACAGGAGGAACAGCATCCCTTTGCATTGTATCTCCAAAATCAAGAGTTACCCTTGTCATAACTCCAAATTATCTACATCACAAGTACCTAATCAATTAACCATAATCTTCCAAAAACAGTCCTATATGGTCTATCTACCTTAAACCTCACACAACAACACAAAAAGAGAAAAAAAATCTGCACTGTCAACCATAACTCTTTCACCTAAAGATCATAGATGTCTCTATCCACCAAACAGAAATTTTACCTACATTACCAAATAAATCAAATTTAAAGAGTAAAAATCAAAACTTTTTCACATAAAGATCATGGAGGTCTCTATCCACCAAACAGAAAGTAACCTACATTACCAAATTATCCAAATTTAAAGAGTAAAAATCAAAACTTTATACCTAAAACTAGAAACTAACAGCCTAAATATATCAACTTTAGAGCAATCCATGGCTAAAACAACAGAATCCATGAAAATTATTGACCGAAAGATCAAAACCCTTCAAAAGCTCATACCCAAGTCAACTAATTAACATAGGATACCAAGAATATCAAGGAAAATGTTCCATAGCTAGAGAAATGTTGCAAAATTTCAAGAATGGAAAGTTCTTAACAGAATCAAGAAGTTGATACCCTAAACTCTAGAAAAAGAGAGAAACAAAACCAGAAATACAAAAAGTACAGTAACAACATACAACACACACAAAAAAAAAGTAGATAGATTATAGAAACTCACATATCATACAAAGAAAAATGAGTTAAACAGAAGTTTTGGGTCCTCTTAAAAAGTTGAAAAATGGATTCTTGAGTTGGTTAGAAGAGGCAAGTCTTGTTTTTGATGATGTTTTCCAGACAGAAAATGTGAAGAGAGAGAGAGAGAAAGATAAAGAATTTATATTTGGAAATATACAAAGGAGTAGAGAGAGAGAAGAAGATGGTCTTTAATGCTTTTTAAAAAGTTGAAGAAAAAAAAAAGGCCCCCCCACCTTGTACCTAATGGGGTGGGGTTTGGCATGAAGGGCTCTGTTTCCTAGGCATATGTACATGGAAGTATTGTTTACATGTATTTGTTTGGTAGCTGCCAACTTCAAAAGGGTACTTAACTTGTAGTAGTAATTATTTACTATTCCTATTATTTTTATTTTCTATTCGATATTCGATATTTATATTAAAATTTAATTAAATTTGAGTTTAAATTAGAAAATTTTACATTAAAATAAAGCGCTTTATAATAAAAAAAATCGAACATGAGACCTCTTAACTTAAATAAAGAAATATTTATCATAGTTATAATTAATTTTAGAAAAAAAATGAGTAGCCTTTTTACTTTTTTAAATTTTTTTTAAACAGTGAAAAAAATAAGGGTTTTTAATCTGAAAAGAGTAATAGATATAGAGATTTAGTATGAAAATAATATTTCCCTATTCCAATTTATTTGGTATTTTCATATTTAAAATAATCTCATCTTGGTTATTATTGAAATGAATTTATTTTTTTAATGAAATGATTTATAATTATCTAAATGTCTAAAATTTTATTTTAGATGATTAGTTTTAAAAGTTTTTCTTTTTTAAAAGAATTTGTGTCAAGTTAATGATGTCATGTGAGTTGAGATAGAAAAGGTATTAATTTAAGAATTTTTAATAGTCTTTTGTTAGCTTGTTTGGTTTTTTTAGAAGTGAAGTAAATTAACTTTTCTTTTTTTAGGAAATTTTCTTCTTTTTTTCAAGAAGTAAATTATCATTGAAAGTCCCTTTTATGTGCTCTAACATTTTTAAATGAAAATTAGAAACATATAGTAAATGAAATAGTAAATTAAAGGTACGAAGTCTTGTTTCGTTTTGTTTTAACTCTTCCTTTCATTCTTGTTGTATGTCTCACTCAACTTTGATACTCGAATTTTTTTTATTTGAAATTTAATGGATAAGAATAAATTCGAAAATGTATCAAATAAGTTTACTTTTGTTATATGAATTCAGTTTCATAATATTATTATTAGACTCTATTTTACTGAATCAGGTCTAGCTATATTACAAGATTTTATTTTTATTATCTTAATCTAATTACAGTAGACAATCGACTTTTTTAATAAAGAGAATTTGGGGGAAATGTTGAGTCTTGAAACACCAATCCCTTGCTAGCAAGATCAGGAGGGTTAGTGTTCGTCTGAAAAGACGGTACTTATAATCACATGATAATCAATTGCTCGTAAAAATGTAGAACCATAAACACTATCATAAGTAAAAAATGCTGAGGATATTTTATTCTTAAAAAAGCTGTAAATATATTAAAGTCAATGAAATAATAGCTATTTAAAGTGTAAATTGTTCGTTTTTGCTTCCTGTGCATGTAAGATGATGAGTCAAGTTACAAACAACTTTATATGAAAGGGAGAATAGTTAATATTAAGAAAGAATATTTTCTGAGGATAAAAAACTACAATTCCTTCTAGGTCCAATAGCTCTGATCTTTATTGTAGGTGCTAAAGAAGAATGAGAAAAAAACCCTCCTAAAAATCAAAAAGAACATTACTTTTAATACTAAAAACATAGTTAAACTATATCAAGGTCCTAATTATATGACTTTGATATGATATTCTTCAATGTGCATGTACAATATCACGTCACCATACGAACATGGTACATAGGAAAAATGTGAGGCCCAAACTAAAAAGTGTTGCACCCCTTAGAATGACGGTATGAACATCACATCTCCTATGGTCATTATCAAAGCTCATAGTGAATCTGAAATAAGTCATGTACTTGTATTTACCAAATAACGAAAATGTATTTGAGATTCAATCATAAATCATTTTTCTATTCTATGTTATCCTCCACCATCCCTCTTCTTCTTTACCTTCATCCCCCTAAAAATAGTAAAAATAAAAACGGGCTCTTTGGGGTTAATTTTTCTTTTAGTTGACAAAAAAGTTTTGAAAAAAATAGGATGGAACTTTCATTTTATGATAGAAGTCTAACTAGAAAATATTCTCTTTATTTACTTTTGAGAAGAGAATACTTGGTTTGGCCGATGAACTATGTTGAAATTAGACTTTTTCTTCTATTTGAAGCAATAGATTTTTTGAAAGTAGTGTTGTATTCAATGTGTTTTTTGAAAAAATTATTGATGAAATTAGTTATTTGCTCGACAGCGGCCTTAACTCAAAGGAGGTTGATCTCTCTAGTTGAGGTTGCATTCGTTATTCATATTCAACTTAACATGTGAAAGCACTAGAACTCAGCTTGGTCTTGCTCATTCTCACATTATTTCTACCACTAAAATAAGGAATTGAGAATCTCAAAAACTATTATGAGTGTATGTCTTGACGGAGTGATTAGAAGAAAACATGTGTTTGATTCTTTATTGCATTCAATTTCACTATTTTGATCGAATAAAATTACTTGTCAAATGATCACGTTATAGTGAATGTAAATATTGATGCTTCCTTGATCATGTTATGACATACCTACAGTGATATCCTCTGAAGATACTATATACAGACTTAGATCAAATATAATATGTTTCTTTTCATTTTTTGTAAGCCACTTATTTTTTTGAAACTAGACAATAAAGTTATATTCCTCTTGTTATCAAAATTCGATGGTGTTGCACTATTAGGATATTTCAAATAAACTTTGGAACATATAAGATATAATGATGCTTGTTTGCAACAAATTTTAAAGTGACAAAAATTAAATTGCAATCACAATAAAATAAGAAGAAACATAATTTTATTGGTAAAGATTGCGGGTACAATTCTATTCCTCCCTTGATTCTACTCTCTAAGATTTATATACATGATTCGAGGGTTAGTGACAGATAATTTAGATTTGACCTCTGTATGAATATTTTATGAATTTGCGGATATTCGAGATGTATTTAAGAGAATTTAGTATCCTTTATATAGGCATGAACTAGGGTCTAAGTGAGTAGCCTCCAAAATTCTAATGAAATTTAACACACCTTCTAGAGTCCAAATTCTAATTAAACACGTCTGTATAGTTCCACAAAATTTCAATGTTTACAATGCTAAAATATTTCTCAAGATATCTTTCAAATTGTTGTAGCCTTAGCTATGAATCTTGTTCTCCCGATATAAATTAATTGGTTTTCATAGTTTTCGAATTCTATATGATCCTAAGTAGTTCATCACCATTAATGCATAGGAATAAAGGAAGTAATTTGAGGCCGCCCTGGACATAAAAATTGTGAAATTTTTAAAAAAAATATTAAAAATGATGTTGATCAAGTTTGTTTGGATATGAGTTCAAATATGAAAATAACCTTTTAAAATTCAAAAACTTGTAACAAATCTTTGTCCAAAATAATATTATGAAAAAGAAAAAAAAAAGTGAGCTAATAAAAGAGAAAGAGGAAAGTGTTTATCCCTAAATAACTATTTGTATGTATATATTAATACAAAATAACAATTACTTTATACAAACATATACAATAAACAGTACCATATATTATTATCATGAATGCAATTTATTGCCGCTCAAGTTAGTTTAATATATATACAAATTAAAAGAATATGTTAGTATTATTATACTTATATTTTAGAAAGGATATGACTTTTTCAATATATTGACAAGTCATCCAACAAAGTCTTAATTAGTTCAATCAGCATGTATAAATTTATTCGAGCCACGAATTAATTATGCTAATTAAAATAAACAAGAGTTAACAAAATGAATATTCCAGAAATGTCAAATTAATGAAATCGTAATTGGAAAGAAATAAAAGTTTGGACCATAAAATTTATTATTGACAACTGTTTCTCTTATAGGATTTTTATTTTTACTAAATAAGATAAGCAATTATGGTTAAGCTCTGTAGCTTAGTTGTACCACTTATCACTTAAATATTTACCAAATCAATGAATTTTAATTTTAATTGTTCAACATTAAAATGAGAATATGTAATATTTAATTATTAGCAAATATAAAGAAAACAATAGTCAAATAAGTTCGTATTTGTTAAAACATCCGGTACAACTTTTTTTTTAAAAAAATAAATAAATTAAACTGACAATACTCGTGACTAACTATTATATTATAAATTATTTTTTCGTTAAGCTAATTATTTTTCTTTAGACTCAAAATATATAAATTGAAAGGATAAAGAGAATATCAAAATAGATGTCCTAAATATA
>CM040628.1:65650169-65674108 GCA_022817965.1 Solanum lycopersicoides | reverse complement strand
TACGGTATATATTAGTCACAATTATTAGTGACAATTATTAGATTTTTAGGCATTTTTTGTAAATGTTGCTAAAATTTATAACAATATATTAATTTAATAACATTGTTTTTTCAAATAGACGTATTTAATTTTTTTTATACAATTAATAGACAAAGTCATTTTCTATAATTACTTTTGTGTTAGTTTGTGTAACGGCCGAATTAGGAATTGGTCAAATTAGTTAGCAGTTGAATATACTTAATCAAAGTTAGAGTATGCTTAAATCTTAATCACCTAACAAATGGGGTCGCACTTCACCTATTAAATGGAAAATATTCAAAATAAAAATAAACTTTCTTCTTATTTAATAGAAATAAACTATAATTTTAACTGGATTAACATGTGGGTCCGCCAATATATGCCCACGTGTCAAGGCCGACCTGAAAGGGTGAACATACGAAGACACGCATGAACTTGTTTGGTCTCGTGATTTTTTTTGTAAAGTCCTGATTTTGTTTTATATTTTAATAAAATAAGTATCGCTCTCTATTATTTTATGTGAGAGTCATTTACATTCGGATATAAAATTTAGGGGGAAATATATAAGTAATTCTAGAGTTATAATTAAAATTTTCAGAGAAATTAACTTAACTAAACAAAGATCTATTTATTTCTTGAACTTCATTTTTTTAATCTTTGTGTGTGCACATTTTGTGCTTACGGGTGGCACACCTAAATGACTCCGATGCAATTGAAGCGCGTGAAGATATATTTGCATGCACGGTAAGCCAAAAAGGTCGGCATAAAATTATAAAAATAAGTTTAAGGGGGGTAATAGAACCTTACTTCCGTTAAAGTGTGTCTCTGAAATTTCGGGCGTTCAGAAGTCTAGGGGATAGTTTGTGGGCATTTGACGAAAAAATTGAGACTTTTAATATTTTATGGTCTAAAATGGAATGATTAGAAATCCGGTAATAGCATAACAATTTCCATTAAGGATAAAATAGATTATTTTGAAATTTATATTACTTGATTAAATATAAAATATGTCGTCTTTTTTTGGATCTTTTTTGAAACTGGACTAAAGAAAACGTAAATCATCTAAAATGAGACTAGGAAGTACTACATAAGTGTTTGAGCCATGTTTATTGTAAAAGTATAAAAAATAATTCTTAGCTTTTAACGTAAAGGTTATATTTGAAATATTAAATTTTGATTTGACGCTATAATAATAATATATAATGTAAAGAATTATAGGTTTTTTTTTAATTTTTTTATATTGGTGAAATAATATAAAGAATGAAAAGTTCGAAAATAAAAACAAAAGTTCAATACCATGTTGGTAATAATCATATCGCCTAAATGATTAAGATAGCGTGAGATTTTGAATATTTAATTATGTGTGATTTAATTTATTAAACTACATTGGTAAATTTCGAAAGGCGAGAAGCTTGTAACGGCGCGGTTTCACAATTGACTTCAAAACTTGAGAGTTGTCCATCGATAAGTCGTATCATCGTAAAACCTCCTTTTTTTTCTTCTTATGTTAGTTAAATGGGAATGAAAAATATAGTACAGATTATTAAGTAAGAACATCCACCTGAATTTAACATACTTTAAGAGGTAAAGATCCCCACAATTGTAATGATTTTGATTAAATTGTCAATATACTAGTTACTTTACTATATAAAACAATCTCAAATAAGGATTCAAGAAGAAGACTTGAGTGGCATTTGAATCAAGTACAGAGTAAATCGATGGAGAGACCTGATTGCTACTTCCTCCGCAATTAATCGTATATTTTCATCTTATTTTGAATATGTATTTTTATTAAATAACTTGCTGTATTATTTATAAAATAATTTTTTATATTTGTGATGTAAAATTGGATAGTTGCTGAATGGACAAGTATATTTTCATGTTTTTTTATATAAATTATCAATCGGACCGCCTATTCCTCTATGCCATTTGGTTGTATAGTTCATGTTAATAATTTACTTAAATAAAAAATAATTTTTTATTTTATTTAATCTATCAAAGTTTTACCATATAGTGTTCGATGTCAGGACCTAAATAGTTACGGTCATGATGTCACACATCCTAATACGACGTCGAGCCTGATGGTAAGGAGAGCATAGAGTGAGATAATAAACATGAGAGAGCTTTATAAACTGTGTTTCCGATAGCAATGACATAAAACAAAGAAAACTAAAGGATGACAGATAAAAGAATTTTCAAAGCCTGATATCATAAACATTCAAAGAACATTGATAATACGAATAACTGAATCTAAGTACGATCAGCTTGCCTTTAAATATACAAAACAAAAATGAAAGGCGAATCCACCGAGAATGTGATTCAAGTGAGATCTCACGTAATCTTCGAAGCAAACTCTCCTTCAACCATCAATCAATCAGCATCTAGAAGTATCATCATACATAGTTGATAATCAAAAATGGTACAGAAGAGATGGTGATTTTGAGTACTATTCACTTGTATGTAATAGGTTAGGCGACTTAGTTGAACAGTATGGAATGATGCCATTACACTTATATAAATGATAGTATCACTATCTACTTGCACCTATGGCATAACATAAAGTCTCACGTCTTCTGTGGTCATGGCGTCTTCTAAGCGCTTTCACTTACATAGCAAAAAGTCTGCACATTGGAGCATTCGGTTGGCCTACATATAATATATGGACTGGCATGAGTAAAGTAAAAAATAATTCTATAGCAGACACAAAATTCATAATCGAGGAATGTAATTAGCGGACCAACAAAATAAGATAAGACCAAATGGCAATGCATATGAGTATGTTGTGGATGGTAGCCAAATTGTTGCACATCTAGTTGTAATTCACCATCGTTGAGGGGCCTTAGCTCCCAAGAAAAAGATAGCATGAAGACTCACAGTGGTCGTTACCACAATAATCATCATAATTTCAATAATGCTCAAATCGCTTGTATAACTATCTAGGTCTTTTTTTGTGTTTTTTGAATATTTTTGACAATTAAAGATTTTTCAATACGCTAAGTTCTATTGTGTGACTTGCTAGACTAACAGTTCGGTCAACCTGGTTGATAAAGTACAGTAACAACATACAACACACACAAAAAAAAAGTAGATAGATTATAGAAACTCACATATCATACAAAGAAAATGAGTTAAACAGAAGTTTTGGGTCCTCTTAAAAAGTTGAAAAATGGATTCTTGAGTTGGTTAGAAGAGGCAAGTCTTGTTTTTGATGATGTGAAGAGAGAGAGAGAGAAAGATAAAGAATTTATATTTGGAAATATACAAAGGAGTAGAGAGAGAGAAGAAGATGGTCTTTGAATGCTTTTTAAAAAGTTGAAGGAAAAAAAAAAGGCCCCCCCACCTTGTACCTAATGGGGTGGGGTTTGGCATGAAGGGCTCTGTTTCCTAGGCATATGTACATGGAAGTATTGTTTACATGTATTTGTTTGGTAGCTGCCAACTTCAAAAGGGTACTTAACTTGTAGTAGTAATTATTTACTATTCCTATTATTTTTATTTTCTATTCGATATTCGATATTTATATTAAAATTTAATTAAATTTGAGTTAAATTAGAAATTTTACATTAAAATAAAGCGCTTATAATAAAAAAAATCGAAATGAACCTCTTAACTAAATAAAGAAATATTTATCATAGTTATAATTATTTTAAAAAATGAGTAGCCTTTTTACTTTTTTAAATTTTTTTTTAAACAGTGAAAAAAATAAGGTTTTTAATCTGAAAAGAGTAATAGATTAGAGATTTAGTTATGAAAAAATCATTTCCCTATTCCAATTTATTTGGTATTTTCATATCTTAAAATAAATCTCATCTTGGTTATTATTGAAATGAATTTAATTTTTTTAATGAAATGATTTATAATTATCTAAATGTCTAAAATTTTATTTTAGATGATTAGTTTTAAAAGTTTTTCTTTTTAAAAGAATTTGTGTCAAGTTAATGATGTCATGTGAGTTGAGATAGAAAAGGTATTAATTTAAGAATTTTTAATAGTCTTTTGTTAGCTTGTTTGGTTTTTTTAGAAGTGAAGTAAATTAACTTTTCCTTTTTTTAGGAAATTTTCTTCTTTTTTTTCAAGAAGTAAATTATCATTGAAAGTCCCTTTTATGTGCTCTAACATTTTTAAATCGAAAATTAGAAATATGTAGTAAATGAAATTAGTAAAGTATACCAGAAGTCTTGTTTCCGTTTTGTTTTAACTCTTCCTTTCATTCTTTTGTTGCATGTCTCATTCAACTCTAATACTCGAATTTTTTATTTGAAATTTAATGAATAAGAATAAATTTGAAAATGTATCAGATAAGTTTATTTTTGTTATATGAATTCAGTTTCATAATATTATTATTAGACTCTATTTTACTAAATCAGGTCTAGCTATATTACAAGATTTTATTTTTATTATCTTAATCTAATTACAGTAGACAATCGACTTTTTTAATAAAGAGAATTTGGGGGAAATGTTGAGTCTTGAAACACCAATCCCTTGCTAGCAAGATCAGGAGGGTTAGTGTTCGTCTGAAAAGACGGTACTTATAATCACATGATAATCAATTGCTCGTAAAAATGTAGAACCATAAACACTATCATAAAGTAAAAAATGCTGGAGGATATTTTATTCTTAAAAAGCTGTAAATATTAAAGTCAATGAAATAATAGCTATTTAAAGTGTAAATTGTTCGTTTTTGCTTCCTGTGCATGTAAGATGATGAGCTCAAGTTACAACAACTTTATATGAAAGGGGAATAGTAATATTAAGAAAGATATTTTCTGAGGATAAAAAACTACAATTCCTTCTAGGGTCCAAATAGCTCTGATCTTTATTGTAGGTGCTAAAGAAGAATGAGAAAAAAACACTCCTAAAAATTAAAAAGAACATTACTTTTAATACTAAAAACATAGTTAAACTGTATCAAGGTCCTAATTATATGACTTTGGTATGATATTCTTCAAATGTGCATGTAGAATATCACGTTGCCATACGAACATGGTACATAGGAAAAATGTGAGGCCCAAACTAAAAAGTGTTGCACCCCTTAGAATGACGGTATGAACATCACATCTCCTATGGTCATTATCAAAGCTCATAGTGAATCTGAAATAAGTCATGTACTTGTATTTACCAAATAACGAAAATGTATTTGAGATTCAATCATAAATCATTTTTCTATTCTATGTTATCCTCCCACCATCCCCTCTTCTTCTTTACCTTCATCCCCTAAAAATAGTAAAATAAAAACGGGCTCTTTGGGGTTCAATTTTTCTTTTAGTTGACAAAAAAAGTTTGAAAAAAATAGGATGGAACTTTCATTTTATGATAAAACTCTAACTAGAAAATATTCTCTTTATTACTTTTGAGAAGAGAATACTTGGTTTGGCCGATGAACTATGTTGAAATTAGACTTTTTTCTTCTATTTGAAGCAATAGATTTTTTGAAAGTAAGTGTTGTATTTAATGTGTTTTTGAAAAAAAATTATTGATCGAGAATTAGTTTATTTGCGTCGACAGCGACCTTAACTCAAAGGTGTAGGTTGATCTCTCTAGTTGAGGTTGCATTCGTTTATTCATAATCAACTTAACATGTGAAAAACACTAGTAATTCAGCTTGGTCTTGCTCCATTCTCACATTATTTCTATCCACTAAAATAAGGAATTGAGAATCTCAAAAACTTTTATGAGTGTATGTCTTGACGGAGTGATTAGAAGAAAACATGTGTTTGATTCTTTATTGCATTCAATTTCACTATTTTGATCGAATAAATTACTTGTCAAATGATCACGTTATAGTGAATGTAAATATTGATGCTTCCTTGATCATGTTATGCCATACCTACAAGTGATAACCCTCTCAAGATACTATATACAGACTTAGATCAAATATAATATGTTTCTTTTCATTTTTTGTGAGCCACTTCTTTTTTTGAAACTAGACAATAAAGTTATATTCCTCTTGTTATCAAAAATTCGATGGTGTTGCACTATTAGGATATTTCAAATAAACTTTGGAACATATAAGATATAATGATGCTTGTTTGCAACAAATTTTAAAGTGACAAAAATTAAATTGCAATCACAATAAAATAAGAAGAAACATAATTTTATTGGTAAAGATTGCGGGTACAATTCTATTCCTCCCTTGATTCTACTCTCTAAGATTTATATACATGATTCGAGGGTTAGTGACAGATAATTTAGATTTGACCTCTGTATGAATATTTTATGAATTTGCGGAATATTCGAGATGTATTTTAAGAGAATTTAGTATCCTTTATATAGGCATGAACTAGGGTCTAAGTTGAGTAGCCTCCAATAATTCTAATTGAAATTGAACACACCTTCTAGAGTCCAAATTCTAATTAAACACGTCTGTTATAGTTCCACAAAATTTCAATGTTTACAATGCTAAAATATTTTCTCAAGATATCTTTCAAATTGTTGTAGCCTTAGCTATGAATCTTGTTCTCCCGATATGAAATTAATTGGTTTCATAGTTTTCGAATTCTATTGATCCTAAGTAGTTCATCACCATTAATGCATAGGAATAAAGGAAGTAATTTGAGGCCGCCTGGACATAAAAATTGTGAAATTTTTAAAAAAATATTAAAAATGATGTTGATCAAGTTTTGTTTGGATATGAGTTTAAATATGAAAATAACCTTTTAAAAATTCAAAAAATTGTAACAAATCTTTGTCCAAAATAATATTATGAAAAAAGAAAAAAAAAAGTTGAGCTAATAAAAGAGAAAGAGGAAAGTGTTTATCCCTAATAACTATTTGTATGTATATATTAATACAAAATAACAATTACTTATACAAACATATACAATAAACAGTACCATATATTATTATTCATGAATGCAATTTATTTGCCGCTCAAGTTAGTTTAATATATATACAAATTAAAAGAATATGTTAGTATTATTATACTTATATTTTAGAAAGGATATGACTTTTTCAATATATTGACAAGTCATCCAACAAAGTCTTAATTAGTTCAATCAGCATGTATAAATTTATTTGAGCCCACGAATTAATTATGCTAATTAAAATAAACAAGAGTTAACAAAATGAATATTCCAGAAATGTCAAATTAATGAAATCGTAATTGGAAAGAAATTAAAAGTTTGGACCATAAAATTTATTATTGACAACTGTTTCTCTTTATAGGGATTTTTATTTTTACTAAATAAGATAAGCAATTATGGTTAAGCTCTGTAGCTTAGTTGTACCACTTATACACTTAAATATTTACCAAATCAATGAATTTTAATTTTAATTGTTCAACATTAAAATGAGAATATGTAATATTTAATTATTAGCAAATATAAAGAAAACAATAGTCAAATAAGTTCGTATTTGTTTAAACATCCGGTACAACTTTTTTTTAAAAAAAAATAAAATAAATTAAACTGACAATACTCGTGACTAACATATTATATTATAAATTATTTTTTCGTTAAGCTAATTATTTTTCTTTAGACTCAAAATATATAAATTGAAAGGATAAAGAGAATATCAAAATAGATGTCCCTAAATATATACGGTATATATTAGTCACAATTATTAGTGACAATTATTAGATTTTAGCATTTTTTGTAAATGTTGCTAAAATTTATAACAATATATTAATTTAATAACATTGTTTTTTCAAATAGAGTACTTTAATTTTTTTATTAACAATTAATAACAAAGTCATTTTCTATATTACTTTGTGTTAGTTGTGTAACGGCCGAAATTAGAATTGTCAATTAGTTAGGCAGTTGAATATACTTAATCAAAGTTAATTATGCTTAAATCTTAAATCACCTAACAAATGGGGTCCACTTCACTATTAAATGGAAAAATATTCAAAATAAAAAATAAATTTTCTTCTTATTTAATAAAATAACTATAATTTAACTGATAACATGTGGGTCCCAATATATGCCACGTGTCAGCCGACTGAAGTGAACATACGAAAGACACGCATGCAACTTTGTTTGTCTCGTGATTTTTTTGTAAAGTCCTATTTGTTTTATATTTTAATAAATAAGTACTCGCTCTCTATTATTTTATGTGAGATCATTTAATTCGATATAAAATTTAGGGGAAAATATATAAGTAATATCTAGATTATAATTAAAATTTCAGAGAAATAACTTAACTAAACAAAGATTCTATTATTTCTGAACTTATTTTTTTATAATCTTGTGCACATTTTGTCTTACGTGGCACACTAAATGACTCCATGCAATTGAAGCGCGTGAGATATATTTGCATGCCACGTAAGCCAAAAAGGTGCATAAAATTATAAAAATATTAAGTTTAGGGGGTAATAGAACCTTACTTCAGTTAAAGTGTGTCTCTGAAATTTCGGTCAAAGTCTAGGGGATAGTTGTGCATTTACGAAAAAATTGAGACTTTTAAATTTTATGGTCTAAAATGAATGATTAAAATCCGTATAGCATAACAATTTCATTAAGGATAAAATAGATATTTTAAATTTATATTCTTATTAAATATAAAAATATGTCGTCTTTTTGACTTTTTGAAACTGACTAAAGAAAACGTAAATCATATAAAATGAGACATAGGAAGTACTACATAAGTGTTTGACCATGTTTTATTGTAAAAGTATAAAAAATAATTCTTGCTTTTAACGTAAAGGTTATATTTGAAATATTAAATTTTGATTTGACTATAATAATAAATATATAATGTAAAAATTATATGTTTTTTTTTTAATTTTTTTATAATTTGCTGAAAAATATAAAATAAAAATTTCAAAAATAAAAAAAGTTAAAATGATTTCATGATCATATCCCTAAATATTTAATAGCTTAATTTTGAATTGAATTTTTGATTAATTTATTAAAACATTGAAATTTCGAAAAGGCAGCCTTGAACGGGCGGTTTCAAATTTGACTTCAAAAAGAGTTGCCATCATAAGTCATCATCGTAAACCTCTTTTTTTTCTTCTTACTTTATTTAAAGGGAATGAAAAATATATAAATTATTAAGTTAAGAACATCACCTAATTTTTAAACATACTTAAGAGTGGAAACCCACAATTAATGATTTTGATTAAATTTCAATAACTAGTATTACTATTAAAAACAACTCAATAAAGGATTCAGAAAAATTGAGGCATTTGATCAGTCAAAGAAATCGAGGAGAAACTGATCGTATTCCTCAATTTCTATATTTTCATTTATTTTGAAATTATTTTTTATAAACTAACGTGTATTTTATAAAATAATTTTTATTTGGATAAAATTGGATATTCTAATGGACAAGGTATATTTCATTTTTTTTTTTAAATTATCAATCCGACCCTATCCGTCATTTTGGTTGATAATTTTTTAATTTATTAAATAAAAATAATTTTATATTTTATTTAATTCAAAGTTTTGACATATAGGGTCGTGTCAGGACCTAAAAGTTAAGGTCATGATGTCACACATCCTAACCTCGAGCCTGATGTGTAAGCCGAAGCAAAGATGAGATAAATAAACATGAGAGACTTATAGAACGAAGTCAGACATAAACAAAGAAAAACTAAGATACAGTAAAGAATTTTCAAAACCTGATATCATAAACATTAAAGAACATTATAATACAATAACTGAATCTGAAATACATCACTTGCCTTTGAAATATACATAAAACAAAAATGAAAGGCGAATCACCGAAATGATGATTCAAGGCAGGATCTCACCGTAACTTCGAAAGCAACTCTCCCAACACAATCAATCAGCTATCTAAAGTATCACTCATAATAGTTGAAACAAAAGGTTACAGAAGAATGGGTGAGTACTATTCACTTGTACTTAATAGGTTAGGCCGACTGAGTAAAGTAGAATACCATTACTTATAAAATAAACTACACATTACTTCCACTTGCATACATAAAAGTCTCACCTTCATTGGTGCCAACTAAGCGCTTTCACTTACATACAAAAAAGTCTCACATTGACATCGGTGCCACAAATATATATATGAACTGCATGAGTAAAGTAAACAAATAATTCTATACACAAAATTCATAATCGAGAAGTTAATTACACCAACAAAATAAGATTGACCAATGCAATGCATATGAGTATGTTGTGGTGGTACAAAATTGTTGCACACATGTTGTATTCACCTCGTTGAGCCTTAGCTCCCAAGAAAAAGATACATGAAGACTCACAGTTCGTATACCAAATATCTCATAATTTCAATATCTCATCCGCTTGTAATAACTATCTAGGTCTTTTTTTGTTTTTTGATATTTTTGACAATTAAAGATTTTCAATACCTAAGTCATGTGTGACTTGCTAGGACTAACAGTTCGGTCACCTGGTTGTTTGTTACGTTTTTGTGTGAGTTTGTGTTATGAAGATTTCAAAGTTTGAATAGTTGATTTCATCAAAACATCAAGTACACGGTTTTAATTCGTTTAGCTTTGAAATGTCGAGTTTGGTCTAGTAAGACATTTGGTTTGGTCCCCCAGACTTCTTGACTCATTTTGAGCTACCTTGTTGCATATGGCTAAAATAGAGCTTGAGTGTGGGGCTTATTTTTTATCGAGATGACATCCGTTGAAAGTTTTGATAGTTCCGTTGAGTCTTAAATGTTGTTTCTTTTTTAGTAGCATACTCAATTTGCGTTGGTGGGACCTCAAACAAATTTCGAAGGTCCGATAGAGTCTTGAGATTTTTATCCTAAAACTTGGTGCAGCCGCTCACGCTGAGCCTAAGTTCGCACTTGTTGAGTCTTGGTCTCACCAATGACCTTGAACCTAAAGGGCAAAGGCCGCTCCTGTGGAGCTGGTCATTCTATTGACCCTCACATCAATGTCTCTTTCTTTGTTTCAGTAGCATCGTACCAACAATGATTAAATCACTAAAGTTCCTTCTTTATCTCATCTTCATTTTTGAAATTTTGAGAGCTCAATTTTTAAAATTTCTCTTGGGATTTGTTTCTTTGAGTTGGGAGTAGAGTTGGGATGTTCTTCTCACGTTTAATTCGTGAGTTACCCTCGATTTCTTTCACTCTAATATTTTATTAGTGATATTTTGAACTTTTGGGTGCGTGATCTATTTTAGATTTTGTTTAAGCTTGGATTTTGCTCATTTGATGGAGTCATTTTAGGATTCCATATGTGGTTCCCACAATTCCATTTTTGACTCAATATTTTATTGTCGTAATCTAGGTGTCTAAACGACTGTATTGACACTTAGGGTTGTTCATAATTATGGTTGATAAATCAAATCGAACAATCTAAATCAAATCTATTTAAAAAGGGAAAAATACCTTTAAACTAATGGTTTGGTCCAAAAATATCCTTATTATTATTTAATGGGTCAAGAATGCTTGTTTTTCAAATAAATATACTATTTTCTTTTTAACACATTTTTTCTAATAATATTTTAAAATTATCAACCTACTTCAATTTCAAAAAAAATTCTTATTTTATTATAATTATTTTTTATTGTAATACAAATAAAAATTAATGATGAATACATGTAACACCTCGAATTTTGAAAGAACTGAAGAGAAATTCGTACGAGTCACTATCAATTTCTAGTTTTGAGTCAATTTCAATCGACCATCTATTTTAGCACATAAAGAATTAGGTAGCCCATGAACAATCAACTTGAAGGTCTTTGAGTCCTCTATCGAATGCCTCCAAGTTTGTTGAATTTTGAGCTCGAAGTAAAAAGTTATGCCCGTTTGATGACGCCTCTCTATTTAAGGCATTTCATCTGTTTTAGAAAAGAGTATTTTGATCTTTTCCTTTTCCCTCTAGGCTTAGAACGTTTTCCCTCACCCAATTACAGGTCTAGTCCGATGCTAAAACATTCTTTGTCATTCCTAAACACTTAGAAAAAATAAGAGAAGAGTTCAAGCGTGGACGAATTAGGTTTTGAGCGTTTGTCAAGATCCTGTCGATTTACACCAAGAACATTGTTCTTTTCGTATATGTAAGACTTCCCACAGTAATAGACTTGTTCTTCTTCACGCCATACATCTAATTTACCTACAAAGTTGTTGTATCTAAAATTTTCTTAAGTAATTCTTGATATTTGTTCAATTTCTTGGCCATGAAAGTTGCTATTTCTTCCGTGTTGTGGTTCTTTGATAAGAGACGTCTATCGAAGAGGGTTGTATGAGAATCACATAACTCATAATGATGGTTGTCGATTATAGAATCTCCCAAACAAGAGTATAGAGCATTTTACAGTTTCTTTATACATCATGGAGCTTATATATTCTGTTTTATAATGCTTTTAACATTGCATCTCTTATTTATTGCTTTTGTATTGGAGTTGATTTGAGGTGAATATAATTCTTAGTTTTGTCGGTTCAATTATTTATGCTTTCGGTTCTCCTGCATACTCGTACATTCAATGTACTTATATCATTCAACATGAATCTTATTATGATGCAGATACAAGTGTTTCGGCTTATCAACAAGCGGTTCGTTGATACTATTTGCACTCCAACTAGCTTTGGTGAGCCTCCTTGCTTCTGGAGAGCTTCACAAGTATTTTATGTTTTGTTAAGTTGTTGAGGGTTATGTACTGACACCTATCTTAATATTAGAAGCTTCACAGATAGTTAAAAGTTGAGAAGTCTCTCATTATTTCTTTTTCTTGTTGAGATGTTTTGAGGTCTTGAGACAGTTATCTATAACTCGTTAGTTATTTTTAGATATTTATTTGAGTTAAGTTTTAAATTGAGACTTAAAAGTATAATTATGCATTTGGCGCTCCCATTTTTCTTGAGTAAGTCTTCAGCTTGTAGTCAGTCAGTATGAGAATTTGTTTTGGGATCAACAATGGTTCTCGAGTGTCGGCCACGTCTAAGGTGTAGACTCAGATCGTGACAATATACTATGATCTTATATGTATGTCATATAATTTTTTTTGAAAGAGTACATGAAGTTATTTATTTTAACTGATAAAATGAGATTGAGAAGGAAAAAAATTATTTCCAACATTTTTAATCGTAAAAGTGATTTTAAAAGAAAGAAAACAAGAATAAGAGTCTTTAATAATATTTTAATTAGGAAGAAGATATGTTTAAAAAGAAAATAAATAATTTATTTATTCGGAAAATGGTCTTTTTGACTCATTTAGTACTTATAAGGGTATTTCTAGATCAAAATATTGAATACAAGAGCATCTTTGAATCAAAGTATTGATGGTAAGGGCATTTTTGAGTCAAACTATAAATGAAGGGCATTTAATTAGGAAGGCCAAACTATAAATAAATATTTCTAGATCAAAATATTTAATTAGGAAGGGCATTTGTGTTCATTTCACATAATTTAAAGGTATTTTAGATCCTTTTAAGTGGTATTTGGTTAGATTTGATTTTAAATTTTGACAACCGATACTATTTAGTCTGGTTTTACTAAAAATCCACAAAAATAATCAAACTACGACTATAACCAGTCTCAGCACTTAAACCATGCACCCGACCACGGTCATCTGCCTGACTTAGTGATCATCATTTCAATAAACAAATAAACTGTCATTATAATCATAAGTATAACATAAGTCGTACGCCCAATCATTAGCCTGAGTTGACATTCACATGAAACATTTCCCACATGATTACATACCAGTAGTACATAAGTTCAACTCATCTTTCAAGTAACTCGGACCACTGAAGGATCAAACAAGCATACATCACATTATAAAAAGATAAATTTGGTTCTTTCATGAAACCCATCACGCATATATTCAATCATCTCATGGGATCCACACACAAACTGTTAGTCAACTAGTGTGGTATTAAAGTCAATCAAAGCTAGTATCCATGTCATACGTGGTATACGAGTCAATCAACAATCACAAATAATCAAGCACAATCACGATCTAAATGAGCAATAAAACTTGAAACACAAGTAAAGTAAATAAGTTAAATGCATAAGATTATTAACATGATGTCATTTAATTTGCTCCATATGTTTTCCCCAATATGCATTACACAAATCGATACTATAAAATAGTAGACATGCATAAATTGAAAAACACACAATTATCACTTATCAAAAAGTAACCTTCTAGAAAATCCCCAATTGTCCCCAAATTTGCCAACAAATCATTTGCCAGACAACATCCAAGTCCCAATCAAACCATAAAACAATCATCATAGATAACAACCACAATCAGCCTAACCATCTTAGCTACAAGATTAATCATTCAGACTCCGTGTTCGAACACATGTACATGTAATTTCTAAAAACTCACAAGATATAATGAAGAAAAAATAGATATAACTATTTAATTTAAAGAAACTTAGCCTACATTGACACCAAACATCAACATATGAACCTCAACTATGAGCTTCTAACTCCATGAGGACAAATAATGATGAACGATCACAAAAAAATTATTATGTTTTTCGCCTTCCTTGCGTAGTAATTTCTCACCTCCATTGCTCCCTTGCTAAGGGCGCCTTTGGAGGATCCTCGTCTATTTTCTCCTTTTAAAAGCGAGAGGAAACTAACCATATTAATTTAGGTATGATTTTTCATCATCCTGCTATATCAATTGTGCAGGCACTATAGCAGTGCCACTTTAGTAGGAAGCCTCTTGCTATGACAGGTTGATTTCAGCCCATTCAATTTTTAAATACGTTCAATTTGTTGCGCGCTCAAATTTTTAAACTTTTGCATCGATTTTTCTAAATTTTGAATTGTTGCGTGAGATGTCCTTGAGTAACAATGAATTAGATCATTAGAATTCAGCACACAACACATATGCTATTAATCTTCATTATACTAGGAGAAGGACAAGTTGTTAGAACAATGTTTGGTGTCTTTCAAGAACATATCCTCACTGCACATAGTAGTAGGGGTGTTAAATGGACGGGTTAGATTGAAATTGCGAATATTAAAATGGACTGAAATAGAAGTCGAGTTGGGTCTTGACCTGCCCAAGTTTACTTTGGGCTCAAATGGGTTGGACTCAAATGGGCTAAAAAATGGATTAGGTCTTGACCCGCCCGATTTGACCCGATTAATCTCAATAATTTAACATATTGATATATAACTTTCATAATCACAATTTGAATTTTAGCTCAAGATTTTTTTTTTAAAAAGTAACAAATTGATAGATAAATCCTGAAAGATGTTAAATAGCTAATAATTCATACATTTGATATAGGAACATATCCTAACAAAAAAAAATTAAAACGGGTTGAAATTGGAGATTGAATTGGGCTCAATTGAGGATTTTCTTCAAATGGGTTATGCTTTAATGAGTTGAGATTGAACCCAATTCAAATTATCTGGAGCCCAACCCTTAAAATTCTGGACGGGTTGGACGGGTTACCTATGTTTAGGTTCATTTTTGACACCCCTACATAGTAGTGTAAAATTTTATTAGCATTAAGTATTTATATAAAATAAAAATAGTATATATAATCACACATGCACTTATGATACTCAATGATAATTCATATTAATTATTTTTAAATTAAAAATTATTACATTTTAAAATATCCATGCACGAGTACGTATACTAATATCAAAGTTTTTTCATATATGACTTTGAGAAAAAATTCCTTTTCAAGAATTTGAGTGGTTGTAGAAACTAATAGGATACACATATTTTTCTCCATCACTGACTTAAGACCCGTCTAGCCCTAAGAATACTCGGGAAAATTTGACGAAAACTTGAGAAAAATTTGGGATATGGTGTTTGGTCATATAACTTGGTAAATATATGTCTCAAGTATCGTAAGTTTTCAAATATAAGAAAAAAATTAATATGTAGGCCCACTTCTAATATATGAGAATTTTAAAAAAATTAAAAATTACCCCAAACTTTATATTTTATAAAATCCTCCCGGGGAGTTCGAATTCTAAATTGAGTGACAAAATTGAGAAAAAAGAACAATTTGTTTTTAATGAGTTATAATTATAACCGAATCAATGACAAATTTAAATATGCGATTAATGAATTGTCTTGCCTATATTGTTATTTTGTTGTTGTTGATTGTTATAAATTATTTTATGAGGTTATTTTTTAACAAAATATATTCACTATAAATAGATAATACAAATATGGATTTTTTTTAAAAATTAATTTTTAAAACTTATGAATATAAATCATAGTTTTTGAAATAGTTAAATGTTTTTGGAAGTGTAATCTGACCAAAAACTTGACCTAAATATTATTTTGCCAAAAATATTTGATAGCTTCGATGTAAGACACAAAATCAATTATATTGACACAAATTTACCTAATAGCATTATAGCCTATTATCCTATCACTCACGTTGAAAAGAGCAACATGATAATATTATTTCCTTTAGTCAAATTTACTTTTGGCTTAGCAAGTGTCATTTTTTTCAATTTTATTTCAACATTGAGTTACATGATGGTCTAATTTATCACACACAAAGCAATTGTCATTTTTCTTGAAAGTTTGATATTGGATTTGAATTTGTTATTAAATTCTTTTTCATATATTGAGTTTGTAGCAATATCTTTTGTTTTGTTAAATTGATTGATTTTCTCCAACTTAAATTTTTTAATTAATTTGTGAAACTCGTTGACACGACCTTACGTATTTCTCTACTGTTATTTTTCATTTGAAAAAGTTATTAATAGTAAACTTTGATTTGGTAGCATATTCATTAGTATTTTTAGCAAGCAACGAGTCTAACATTTTCTTTGATTCTTTATTAAAACAATATACATTGAACAGTTTATTAAAAAGATATTTAACATAACATGCTTACGTATCTTATTTGCATAAATTCATTGATTTAGTTGATCAAAAATAAATTCATTAAAATTTAAATTTGTCACCGCAGATGTCACACCATACATATCAAGAGTAGAAAAAATATATACGTGTTATCTCTTAAAATTTTATCCACAAACATTTTCATCTTTAAAAAAAATATTTTAATCAATTGTACAAAAGCACAATAAAAATAACATCATAATATGTTTGTGCAAGTTGTTAGTAATAGTAGCACATTGATCATTTTCTTAATCCACGATGACAAAATAATATCCTTAGCAAAAGATATGCTCAACCATCTGCCAAATGTATTCAATCAAAAATTAGAAATGATTGTCAAGGTTATAAAGTCAATTGTCCATTAAAATAATTTAATCTATATAAACTCAATTTTGAACATTAGCTATAACTCTGTCCTATTATAATTGATCACTTTTTATTTTACACTATATTTAAAAATCATAAATAAAATAATTATTTTGACTAATTTATCCTTAATATATATCAATGAATATCAAGATAATTTATGATGATATAGGATATGAATTAATCAAAGAATTCTAAATGTTGAAAATGAGTATAAGTATTCCAAAGTGGGTAGAGCAAGAGTATAAATGAACAATGAAGTATTTAATGAACTCTTTCGAAAAATAAATTCTAGGAACTTTAATTTTGTTTAAGCTTGAAAGAAAAACTATGGTTTATAGTATAAAATGAGAAAAAATTAATTAATTTTATCTTGATTTAGTATGTGATTAAATAATTTGGAACGAGTATTTTTAGAAAGGTGATAAGTTAATATGGGATCGAGGAAGTAGTAATATACTCTCTCAGTCCCTAATTACTTGTCCAATTTTCATTTTTTAGTTATAAAAAATTACTTGTTCATTTTGACAAATCAAGAAAAGACAAAATATTTTTACCTATTATACCCTCAATTAATTACTTTTAAAAATGTAGAAATTTTTGAAAATCTTAAGTTTTAAATTCATCCACTTCATAATTAAGGGATAAAATGATAAACTCATGATGTCAATAATTGCTTTCTTAATAGGTGCGTCAATTTAAAAATAGACAAATAATTAGGGACAAATAGAGTATAACAAAAAAATAATGACAGATTAATATCATCATTAAAGCTAATAAATACGGATATGATTAACTTGTTTGACTAAAATTGATCGCAAATATAATTTTATTCATTTTGAGATATTTATAATATTTTCTTTCAACAACCATTAATACTACAATAACTTTGCTTGCTAAACTATTTTAAGGTAGGAAAGACCACATATATACACCATTGGTATAATTGTTGCATCTACTCACAAGAGTACTCCATCAAAACTCTTCAAAGGACTGAAATAATATGTGACCAACACAATCATTACAACTTCTTAATTATTACGTATTAACAAAAGAGCAACATTCTATAAGCAAGAGTTTCTCATAGAATTTGCAATTGGAATTCAATATATAATATAGGTTAAGAAGCTTTTGATCACTGAATAAAAGTAAACTTGGATGAGGATGTGAAAGATATTTAGGGATCGAATAATTTTTTTTGTCTCATTTGGTATTCGGTATGTATATTGAATTTTTTTGATTAACTTCGAATAATGCATTGCAGGATTCATATTGGGGCTAACACTCCTAATAAGATTTTCTTCATACTCAAGACTTGAATTTGAAAACTCTAATTCAGTTTAAAATACCTACACCATTACAAAACAATCTATATTAATAGATAAATGTGTTAGATTGGGCGCTAATGGACAAATTAATTCAACCATATATTTATGGGAAACTTTCACATATAGCCACTTAAAAATAATTAATTACTCTCCATAGCTATAGTTTGATAATTACAATTTGTAGCTACATGTTATATAGAGGAGAGAGGCAAGCAAGACTGGGAGAGAGAGGAGAGAGGAGAGAGAGAGGGGGAAAAGAGTGGGAGAAAGGTGAATTGTATATGTATATTGGTTAGATAATTGTATATTATACATATGCAATTGTATATATGGCAAGAGAGATTGGGAGAGGGAGGAGAGAGGTGAGCGAGACTGGGAGAGAGAGGAGAGAGGCGAGCGAGATCGAGAGAAGGAGGAGAGAAGCGAGCGAGAGAGGGCAGAGAGTGGGAGAGAGGTGAATTGTATATGTATATAATTGTTTATTATTCATATATATTTGTATAAATGGCAGCGAGATTGGGAGAGGGAGGAGAGAGGCGAGCGAGATTGAGAGAGGGAGGAGGGAGGCGAGCGAGAGAGGGCAGAAAGTGGGAGAGAGGTGAATTGTATATGTATATAGGCTAAAAAATTGTATATTATACATATTTATTTATATATCCTGGCGAATTATACATATACATGACTAATTATACAAACTCGAAGTCAACCCACATAATTAATGTATAATGTTAGTCGTGAGTGATAATTATAGCAAACTATAGCTATGATGAATAATTAAATTGTATAAGTTTGCTCATTCACATAATTTTCCCTATATTTATTAAGAAAAAATAATAATCAAAAGTACAAATGTAATATTGTAAGCAACAAATAAGGTAAATATTATAAAGCTAAGTCTAAAGGAAGGCGAGGTGACTGAAATTATCCTTGGAGCTCATTTGGTACAGAGAACAAGAGATAAACAGTATCGAGATTGCTTTAAAAATGAGTTTATCTCATATTCTATACGTCCCTAATTACTTGTTCGCTTTTGAATTGGCACACATTTAAAGAAAACGTGATTGACACAGTGAGTTTACCATTTTCTCCCTATTAATTATGAAGTGGATGAATTAAAAATGAAAAAATTGTATAAAATAGCAAATTACTAATTTAAATTAATTGGTATAACCACGGTTTGATTTAATTGTAATCCGTAACAAACAGTTGTCACTTGCCTCTCTCCCTAAATTTCTCGCTCGCTACTCTCCATTTCTCGCTGCCAGTCTCTCTCTCACCTCTATCACTTTATACAAACACAAATTTATAAAATGCGTTTGTATTTGTATAAAGCGAGAGAAAACTGTATATATACATATCTTTTCGTTCGCCTCTCTCCCCAGAGAATCTCGCTCTCCACTCTTATTTTTAAACAAACACAAATGTATAAATGTGTTTGTGTTTGTATAAAGTGAGAGAAAATCGTATATACAAATACAAATACATATATTTTCGTCCTATATACTTATAATTATATAAATACAGATCTTCTCCTACCTAGTTTTCTTTTATCTTTCTCTCTTTGTCGCTTTATACAAACACAAATTATACAATTGATTCGTATATGTATACCAAAATATACATATTAATAGCCATATTCATATATGTATACCGAAATATACATACTAATATCCATATTCATATATGTATACCGAAATATACATATTAATAGCCCTAGCAAACATAAAATTTGCTATGGAGCGCAATTATATAAATTATAGTTATAACATACAAATATGAATTTTATGTTTGCTAAACCTAAAATTTACTCATTTAAAATTTAAGATTTTCAAAATATCATGATAGGTAATTTCTTTTTTAATCTTTTCTTGTTATCAAAATGAACAAGTAAATAAGAAAAATTAGATAAATAATTAGGTATAAATGTAATATTTAACGGAGTTAAATCACAAAATAACTTATTTCGAAATTGTAATATTATTTTAATCGCATATTGAGAGTGGGATAACAATCTGCTAAAAAAAAAAAAAACTCAAGGGAGTATGATTGCAATTATGATAGAATCATGGGGGCAATGTAAGATTTCAATTATTCACACTCTTCTTCTCCCTTTCTATTGAGATCCAAATATGGAAGTTGCTCTATGAGTATTCCAAGAAAACCCTCAAAAAAGAAAGAGAAAGATGACATAACTGAAGAGTGAACAAATCATATGGCACAACCTAAGAAAACCCTGAAAAATTTCATCCCACTTTTCATTCTTCTCTCTCTTTCTGTTATTTTCCTCTTCTCTTACCATCCTACAAACTTGAATTCCACCAAATCTTTCTCCTTTAACCCAAACACCCCTCAAACCCATCAAAACTTCACTTTTTTAATCAAAGTTCTCACCTTTAACCGTCTTGAGTCCCTCTCTAGATGTCTCAATTCACTTTCCAAAGCACATTATGATAACCATGTTGTTCATCTTCATATCTACATTGATCACTTTCAAGATTCCCCAAATGGGTATGTGGAAATCGACCAAAAATTGAATCTTTCGAAAAGAATTCTTGATTTTGTTGATGGGTTTTCTTGGAAATATGGGGAGAAGTTGGTTCATTGTAGGGCTTCTAATGCTGGACTTCAGGCTCAGTGGTTGGAGGCTTGGTGGCCTAGCTCTGATGATGAGTTTGCCTTTGTTGTGGAGGATGATCTTGAGTTGTCACCTCTTTATTTTCGGTTCTTGAAGAGTTTGATCGACAATTATTATTATAATGAATCCAACTTTAGTCCTATGATTTATGGGGCTTCCTTGCAGAGGCCTAGGTTTGTACCAGGTACTTAGTTTCTTTTCATTGCTATTACTTTTAAAGGATATTAGTGTTGCTTAACTTTTGTAGAAGAAATGATTTCTCTATGGTAATCTATATTTGAGTATGCTGTAGTAATATTTCTATGCACTTCTGGTAGTTAAGTAGTAGCTATACTTTGATTAGATGTGGGTTGTTATTACTTTTGTGTCAATCATTTTTCTTTTTTTCATTTTATTGTTCTACCATAATGTTAGCCCACTTGATGTTTAATGGTCTAATGTAGTAGTAGGTCTGTTTTTTTGCGAATGATTAAGAGGCACCGGAGTTATTACGTTTGGCTGATTCATAATGAAATTGCAATTGCATTTTGTCATTCCAGTATGTCCATGTATAATCCTAGCAAATTACATTTTAGGTTAAGGAGAGAAGTGCATGTTGGTTCCTGTTCAATGAATCTAAGCAATGTATTATCAGGTATGTTGGGAGGGATCATATGAGGTTACAACAACAAACCCAGTGTAGTCCCAGAAGCGGGTCTTTGGGAGGGTAGAGTGTACGCAAAGTCGCAGACCTTACTCTACCTTGAGGAGGTAGAAAATTGATCCGGAAGACCCTTGATTTGAGTAACGAACATCAAAGCAGCTAAAAGAAAAATATAGAAGTAAAGAGGGCAAAGAAAATAATAGGGAAAACATAACATAACATTCAAAAGAGGAGCAATAACCATAACCAACCAATGGAATAACTGAGATAGTGAATAACCAGTAACAAAAGTCGTAAGATAGGGCAATTACAAGACAAATGCTACTACTACTGGCATAAACATGAAAACAGGTACAATCCCCCTCCCCCACCCACCCCCATTTGATCCTTGGCCGATCGCACCCAACCTTCTTTTTATGCTGCAACTTAGTCTCCAAATTCATCGCCAAGAGCTTGTGTTGGGTTGTAAGATTATCACTCGGGATAACCTTGCAAAGACCTCTATCACCCTTCTAAGGAGTAAGTAATCTATTTGGGTCTTAGCTAAAGTACTCTGGGTAAGATTCATCTGAGTGAAATAAATCTTCCCGCTGTAAGTTGTCCTTTGATAATGAACTTGTCTTTGTGGAAAGAAATGAAATTAAGTTGTCAGCAGCTATCATCTTTTGAATTATAACTACTTATCACATATAATTATAGTGTCCGGGCCAGCTTTAGCGCACCTCGACTAATTCTATGGGATACCTACCACCTTCCACCAGCACCAGCACTAGGTACCAGGTAACCCTGTCCACCAAGGCTAGGACAAATGGGAAGAATCACCTACTGTTTTTTTGTCTCCGCTGAATTTTGAATCTGAGACCTCAGGATTCACAACCACTTCATTGACCACTTGGCTACACCCTTGGGTGCCTCTTAATGGTGCCTATTCTGATAGGATGTCATGTATGGTCTTAAAGGCTGCAGAGAAGAAACTGGGGATTGATACAAATGAAGGAATTAATTCATTTATTTTTTGATCAGGTTAAAGATTTCATTGATAATGACAAGGCTAACATGGCCTTATACAAGAGTTATACCAAAAAGTAGAAACCTACAAAATATAATTCTCTCCAAAAGACACCCAATCCTCTTTACAAATAGTAACTATATGGGTGCACCAAAAGACAATAAGGGATCGAAGACTACTTCTCAATTGAGCAAAGCTCATCTCTACCCCTTCAAAAGCTCACATATTCCTCTCTTTTAAATGACCCCCATTAGCGAAAGAGGTGTAACATTCCTCGGTTAATTCATTTGTATATCTCTAATTTCTCTTTGACTCCACAATCTCTGCACAAGATCCTGCTATCTCTCTTTCACAATCTCCACATGAATTTGAGATTTTGTTTTTCATTGGATAAGATTGAGATATTGATTTATGTGAATGGGGGAAGTAATGTTAACTACATATATCATAACTGAGAATAAGGCAACGTGCATAGTTGACACCTACTCATTGGTCTGCAGTAATACATAATTTTGTGTTGGACCCGTTCTGATGCTATCTAATGTCATCCTTGATTGTTATGGATTACTCGTGCATAAAGTGAAATGCTGTATAAACTATACCTTTCCCTTAATACAAACACACATCTGGAGTTGTGTTTAATGACTCTTTTCAAATGAAACTTTCAAGACCTTAATTCTGAACTCTTTCTGAATGAAACTTTCAAGACCTCCTTTCTGAATGTGACTTTGAAGACCTTCTTCCCGGGGGGATCTCTTCAATTTAATAGCAGAAAGGATATCCTCGGGAAAGTATAACAAATCAAAACTATTTTGATATTCACTATTAAAAAGAGATAAAATGTTGACGAAAGAACATAGTTGAAGAATCAACCCTTTTAAACACTGCTCTGCTTCACGACAAAAGTGATCTTTCCCTCTTGTGGAAGGCGGTATCTCACTTTCAAAAGAGAGTCTCGACGTGGCAGTGTAAACTTAGCTCCAAAATTGGGCTAGTCGCTGGCTAGAGGCAACTGCGTTATCAGACCGTAGGCAGTCGAGAACGATCAACTATTTAACATATTCACAATGATGGTGAACTAAGAGATAAAGAAGTGGAATGCATATGGACATCTTCTCTCTGGAGGCCTCTGGTGGTGGAAGATGAATAATCGCTTTTGAATAGCTTAAACTAAGAGCAAGCAAAGTAATACCTGACCAATTCCTCGGTA
>CM040628.1:65632763-65649169 GCA_022817965.1 Solanum lycopersicoides | reverse complement strand
TCCATTGTAGATTTCGCACACATCCGTTCTATTTCTTTTTCTAACACTAAGACCGTATATTACTCATTAGTAAGCCAAAGCCCTTTGCTTCAAGAAACTCTATCAATACTAGTGCTATCTGTGGTTCTTCTGTGGAAGTTAAAGCTTTGAAACTCATTTCCAACATCCCTTTCAATGCTTAACTAATAGGAGAAGATAGACGCAGACAGAAGTAGCGTCTGTTGCTATTTAATTCCCTTCCACTCCTATAGCTCTGATAATAAATGCTCTTCTTCCAAGTTCCAATAGGAATTTTCTTTGCCTCGACGCGTTGAGAGCTTTCGGTCCTTGAGTATGAGTACTCCTATCTACTTTTTGTGTTTATAACTGGTCCTATTGCATTTGTTGCATATGAATAAAGTTTTCCAGTGGTCGGGGTCTGTAAGGCATATTTTATATGTTCAAAGATAATTTATAGAGGAAGAGTGCTGACGTCCAAAATGTAGCTAGACTATTAGTTACTTCTTGTTTTCCCCTATTTGGAGAAAACTTAACTATCAATGCCCTTAATTATCAGAACATGATTTGTGACCCTTGAGTTAGTTATTATCCTCTCTGTAATACTCGGTTTTGAGATATATTGGCTCGTTGTAATTATAATCATCAAAGTACAAATCAACCTTAATGTGCTTCTATGTCCATATAATCAGGGGTGCTTCTATGTCAATAGAATCAGGGATTTTTGAATGTTTGTCTGTTATTATGTTGATGAAACACTCGTGTGGAGAACTTAAAATAAATGTGTCATGCTTTTACAATTTGGTATCTGAAATAATAGAGATCAATTGCTAGTTGTTTGCGACTAACCCTTCAACACTCTTAACATCCCACATTTTATTGTACAGGGGGCCTCCCCGAATAGCGTAAATTTCCATGAGCCATCCTGTATGCTTCATGAAATTTAGAATACCCTAAAACCTACTAAGTTTTTTTTTTTTCACGGAAGAATACATGCCCATCATTGTCGTTTGAAGGTGTATGTGTTGCTTGGATATTGGATACTTTTATCCTCCGGAAATTTATCATTCTTAACATCCTCTATAACAATCTCTAACAGTCATGTGCTACTCGTATATCCGCTTGATATAACATAGTTTTGGCTAACAGGTAAACATGGAAACAAGATGCAGATTGATGACCGAACTCAACTTTTCTTGTACCAGTTGGTTGGCACCTGGGGTCAGCTTCTGTTTCCAAGACCTTGGAAAGAATTCCGCATATGGTATGACACACACAAGGCCAAGGGATTGAAGCCATTTCTTGATGGGATGGTAGTGTATTGCCTGAATTTTCTCGTCTCGTTGCATTTTTTGTGAAGATAATTAACAATTACTCTTACCGTAAAATGTAATTTGCTTGTAGGTGACAACAGGATGGTACAAAAAGATGGGGGAAAAGATCTGGACACCTTGGTTCATTAAATTCATCCATGCCCGTGGTTACTTTAATATTTATACCAATCTTTTGCATGAGCGAGCTTTTAGTGTGTCCCATCGTGATGCTGGTGTTAACTATGGGAAATCAGCTGGGCCAGATTCTTATTTAGTGGATCAGAAATCTTTTGATATCAACCTTTTGAAGATGCAATCTTTGCAGAGTCTGAAGTGGTATGATTTCTGTTTCAAGGAGGTTTCTCCTGGTAGAATTGTACGCAGTTCTGATGATCTAGTGTCTGTTCTTCACTCAGTTCAGAAATCGAGGACTATACTATTTGTGAACCTACAACAGGTGTCAGAGTCAATCATTAGGAATCTTCTCTGCCACTTTGAAAGATTGAATATCCAAAACTATGTCTTATTGGGTCCACAGTCCTCTTTCCTACTTGATCTTGCAAGAAGGGGTCATCCTGTGATTGACACGGACAATTTTTTTGATAGTATTAGGTTACAAAACTCGATTAACTTTGACGAATCACAGGAAAAGTTGGGCAAAGAGATTGTTGTGAAGGCCCACGTAGTTAGAAAGTCCTTGGAACTTAAATACAACACATGGGTTGTGGATAGTGACGTGATTCCTCTCAGCAGTGATTCATTTCTTCATTCGTATGATTTGGCTAATGACTTTCTTTTGGGGAAGAACTTTAAACTTGTCTTCATACGAAATTCAGCTTCTGCTTTGAAAATTTGGGTCCATAATGTTTTGGACAAAGTTGTTGCCTCAGTTGCCACTTTAAAGACTAGAGGTTCAATTGCCACAGAGGGAAATTTTGTAGATCTAGTTGAGAAGTTATTGGAACAAAAGAAAGCTACTTTTAACAGGGTTGATGAAACTGATTTTAGTTTGAACATCAGTTTTATGGATGCTAACGAAACCTCTTCAAGGAGTGGAAAGAAGTTTGCCTTCTGGTCACCTGAAATGGGTTCAGAACAGATACAAAAACGACTTGAAGAGTTTGCTATGTGGGTTGTGGATAGTGATTTATCGTGTAATGCAGTTGTTTGTCATCCATCATAGCATATGGAGGTGTTTATCTGTGTATCTATCGTATACTTATGATGTCTGCCTATCGTTTGATGGATTTTACATGTTGATATTATGAAGGCAAGAAGATCAGAGAAGAACAAAAAAAGGCTCACTCTTCAGAAATTTTCGCTGATATCAGACATGTTTTGTAAACCATCATCAGTTGAAGGTAATCGTTCCGAGTCTGAATTAACAAAGGATGATCTGTTGTTTTACGCTGAAATGATTCTATTAGCTTATTGGTGTAGAAGGAACTGTAAGAAAGCTCAGTTTTTACATATTGTTCCAAGTCTTGTGTAAATGTGCCAGTAGTGACAAGTACCCTTATTATAACCCTCTTACTTGGACCCTAGTAATCATCTGAACTGAATTGTTTAAATTTCCAGGCATCGTGTATCAATACATCTCTCGTGGTCAATGATAATATATAATCATTACCTCATAGGTATAACCTGTCCGATTCGAAGGCTCAATCAGCCAGACCCATAGGCCTGGTGTATACAAAATTTTATGGGTCTAATGAGGCCTGAACAAGCTCATCGGCGGTAATTATACGATAGAAACATCATAACTACAACAAGTAATCACAGTGACCTAAACACAATCATAACATATTTTTCTACGCCGCTAAGTTAGAAAAAGATTGTTAATGATAGACACTATATCATGATATGGTAGTTAATTCAACAAGATAAGGATATAAGTCCAACAACAACACTGTATCATGATATGGTAGTTTAACTCAACAAACAAAATCAANTGTACTAAAATGTCCTTTAATCTTGTGTCCTAAACATGTCACTTGAAAAGTAAAAATTAAAGTATTACCAAAAAGGAAAAAATCGTTCTTTTTTAACAGACTAAAAAAAAATATTTTTTTTAACGAAAGGAGTAAAATAATAACTATACTTTAACCAATCACGAGAATTCAGTGTAGTTGAGTGTAATGTTGAGTGAGATATTTTTGGAAATAATAAAGATAATGTTTTTAAGTAATAAAAAACTGTGAATAACAAAAGGAAAGAGGACACGTGACCCCTTGTAACACATGGACTGTCAACTGAATTCTTTGTAACATTTGTTATGAAATTTATGTCAAAATTCTATCATTTGAATTATAAAAAACAAAATGGTAGATTCTTTGCCTACCAACAAGTACTTGCTCACTTGAAATTGTCTTTTTTAAAAAGCTTAAAGCATCTTACATGTTTTGCGTCGATCAACACATAAATAAGTTTATTGATTTCGAAATTATGTTCAATATAATATAAAATGAAATTATAGCAAAAAATACATACAATCCTCGGCTACGATTATTTTTTTGTTAATCACTTTTTATTGTCACAACTAACCACTATTTATAATGATCACAATAAATTATTACTGTAACAACCATCAATCACTACTGACAATCAACATCATCAACCATCACCATATATATTGACAATCATCTCAACCATTCATAACTATCTTTATCACTATAACCACTATTGCTAGTCGTCATCAACACTAGCGTGCTTCTACCCCCAACCATCTCAATAATCTAACATCATCCCTAATTGGTACACATAATTACCATCGTTAGTCATCATCCACCAACCGCCATACAATTTTATAAAGTATTTTAAGCAATATACTTATATAAGGCACGCTCTCTCTTTGTTTTTTTTTTGCCTACTCTCTAAAAGAGATAATATATAGCTCAGTTAGTAAAGCATTAGACTTTTAACATAATGACGTAGGTTCATGAAGTCCTATTTTTAATTAACCTCTGACACCTCCTCACCATCGTTATTATTGTAGTACTCTCTATAATATAATGAAACTATCAATATGGCATGTTCCTCATCAATATAGAAGTACCCAATCCCCCTATTATCAATTTGTCCATAGTTCTTCAATACATTTTTTTCATAGCCAAGTTTCTAAACATTTAAGAACATTAATATACCATAGTAGAATTCACAACTTAAACATCTCTTATTATTAATTAATTAATACATTATGAGTAAAAAAAGGTTCATTCCTAAATATAGAACATCTCCTTATTTATTCAACAAAACTACTAATTAAAATGAGTTAATATTACAATGAACTTGACATCAAACCAAACTCTACTTGCCCCAACTTAAATTTAATGTCTCATTTTTATAATAGTACATAGTGGTCCACTCTTAATAATTAGATTAGACAGCTGTTTCAATTGACTATAAATATCTATTGATATAGTACAAGGTCTAAACTAAAATTCAAGGAAAATAATGTGTACTCAAGCTAATAACATGGGCTCTTTTTCACTAATTTACCTAATTAATTTGATGTATGAATTAATCTATTATTTTTTTATGTTATCTAAAATTTTAGATATTAAAAAGAACTAATATTAATACAAGTTGTTGCTTTTTGACATTAAAAGAGTATGTTCAAAGACATAAAATCATAAATAATAATAAGGTGAGGAATTAATTACTCCTTAATATAAGTTGCATATGATCAGTAATGTAATCACTTGTATACATACACGAATATTTCCTTGACATTTAATACTCGATTAGATTTTATATTACTTGGCTCATGTTGATATGACTTTTTTTACTTGTCAAATTTTGACTTGACATATCCATTAAGAAAATAATAATTAGTATAGTGAGTTTACCATTTTATCTCTATTAATTGATAGGGTTACAAACATATTTTCACACTACATTAAGACATTAATTCAAAATTAATGCAAAAGTTATATTTTCCTGGTTTGTTAAAAATGACAAGTAAAAATAAATATTAAATTAGGAAATGTTTAACAAGTAAATAGAGACGGTGTTCTTATTAGGGACGTATTTTATTGAGCTAATTTTGTCAATGATATTTTAAAATTTTAAGTTTAACTATTACTACTATTTTATATAGTTATTCAATACTAAAAAAAAGTATGGCAAAACTTTTTTAATTTTCTAAATGAAAAAATAAAATATATTTTTTAAATATAAAAATCAAATAATATGATTCGGATAAAGTACTTATAATACGTAAATATATTCTTGGAAATGGTAAGAAGAGATTTGAAGGAAAAATACATATCCAAGAGTCTAGCGTAATAAAGCAAAATCAGGTTTTTATAACTATTTTTCAAGTTAATATAATACAATCTAATTTACAATTAAATAATATAAATATTTGAGACTTTGACCCAAACACTACTAAGTTTGTGTGAATCTATATGTACCAATTACCATTTTTTATCGATGCGACGATAAAAAAGGTTTTTCTTCTTCTTTTGTTTCAATTGTGTAAATGGATTGATAATATATATTTAGGAATATAATTGAGATACGTGCAAATACATCCGTTATTATATTTGAGAGATTAAAAATATTTTCGTAAATTATTAATTTTATTTGTAAACTATTGACAGTCTTAAAAATATCATTTTTCATGATTAACTGAACTTAAACACATCTCATGATTCTCGTCAAATTTAGGGATATTTTTAACCGTTCTCTCGGCTTTTTATTAAGAACCTCACATTCCTGCAAGAATTTGAGACCTATGTCAAGTGTCGTAAAGGCATAGATATTGAACATCCTTCGTCGAAAAATTATTATATATATATATATATATATATGTGTGTGTCAAATTCTACATTTAAAAGATGTATACATAATTTGGACACCTTTAGCAAAAGTTATGCCTTCGGCGCAGTGGTAATGTGTGTCTATTTTGAATAAAAGAATTTTGGGTTCAAATGTTTAATACCACAATATTTTTTTATATTATTTTGACAGCCACGTACCATTATTCTTGATTACCCTTAATAAAATTTTTGATTTCGCAACTAATTATTATGACGGATCATGGGTGTATCTAAACTAATTAGTCAAGTAAAATAATATTTTTACGACTATCAATTATTCAAAAACAAAATTAATAATATTCGCTAAATTTAAAACTTGTGTATTATCTTTTTATAAAGAAAGTAGTGGTTGGGAAGACTTTATTATTAAACATAAACAATACTTCTAATTGGGAAAAAATCAGTACAATCAAGAAGAAACTATAGCCAAACTAAAAAGAGAACCATTTTAGTATATTTAAGAGAGGAACAAGGTCCTCTATATAAAAGCACAAAAGGCTAGTACCATCACTTCTCTTAACAAAACTAATACTCCATCTTTGCCTTTATTCCTTCTTTGTTCTTCTTCCAAACAAACAAACAAAGAATAATGGAACAAACTATTTTCAACAATAGATCACTTTCATGTCTTCTTATTATTATTATTTTCATTTCCTTTTCAACATCATCAGTTGATGCTTACAAGAATTACACTGTGGGTGATTCTTTAGGCTGGTTTGATAATCTTGAAAAAACTCTTGTTAACTATGACAAATGGAGTGCTAACAAAAAATTCAGCCTTGGTGATTTTCTAAGTAAGTTTTCTTCTTAATATTTAACTTACATATACGGATAGCGTTACTACAGTTTCTTTAATTTAATTAAAAATTTTATTTAATGTGTTTTGGATCATAATTACTTTTGTTTACTGAATTCTGAATAGATTACTTGTATATAATTAAATTTATAAAATTTAAACTAAAATTATTAAGTTTTGTAGAATCGATAATTTAATTATTTGAAGATGATTTGGTTTGAACCTTTTTTGAATGTATTCCAACTATTTGTGTCCATAAGTTTTTTCTCTCTTTTTTTTTGGTGGGGTAGGGGGCATCATTATATGATAACTCTGTATCTCAATGTGTAACAAAAATAAAGCATGGAACAATCTTGATTTATGGATCTTTGGATTTTTTTATTTTTTTTTTTGCTTATGATTACATATATGATAGATCTGAATTTATATGTCCAAAATTGAATTTTGATAATTTTATTTGAGTGATGAATGATTTACAAACTACTTTACCAAATACGTTGATCTTTGTACTTACTAATTTTATTTTTTGAAATCACCAATTCCTAACTTGATTTTGATGGTTTGGAATTTTTTTTAATTGATCACAAACAGCTGTATTTTGTTGGCATTATTTAGAGTTTGATAAGTTAGTTGTAGAAGTGTGTGTTATGATAAGGTATTGTACAAGTAACATGTAGTGACCATATGCTTGCACATGTTCCAAACATACAAGCCAATTCATCATTCTATCTCATAGACCTAGGTACATCATCGTGCGTGAAATACATTCTTAAATTCGGATCAAGTTAAGGGTATTTTTAAATACAATTTTTTTGACTTTTTATTTAGAATCTCATTCTCTTACAAAAATTTGAAATCACTTCATATGTTATGTGACAGATCAAAAATGTATTAACTTGAGTTAATCAGTTTTTTAAGACTTTCAATAATTTAAGAATGAAACTAATAATTCACATCAAATTCAGAAGTGTTTTCAATACTTCTCTCTTTTGATTCTGAATTCATTAACTTTTGAATATCATCTTAATTACTAAAAAAATCTTCTTTTTTTATAAATTATGCAGTGTTTAATACAGACAATAACCATTCAGTCACTCAAACTTACAACTTTACAACATACAAAAATTGTGACTACAACAATGCCTTAGACAATGATACCATGCAATGGGTATCTGCAGATCCATCTTCAACTTCAGTTTTTCCAGTTACAGTAGCAGTGCCACTATTAAAAGTTGGACCTACATATTTTTTCTCTAGCGATTACGATGGTGAACAGTGTGAAAACGGTCAACATTTTAAAATTAACGTTACATATGGTCAAGGATTGCCTCGAGCCCTTAAGGATCCATCTGACGATGACTCAATGGCTCCGATTAGTCCGATTTCTGGTGATGAAGAATCAGCACCGGATACGATTGTTCCTTCCTCGTTCGATCATCCACGTGATGTGAGTACTGATGATAGTCCTGAACCTTCAAATTCGATTTCACTATCGATGTTTTCTAAGGTTTTACGTATTCAATTGAATTGGGTATTCGTTATGCTTGCGTTAGTTTTTTGTATTTGTTGATTATAGAACTTCAATTTCATTTTTTTGGATTTACTATCTTTTTGGAGTCGTTTGGTTTGTAAACAAAGTTATATATGTATGTATGTATTATAGTACAAAGATTTTTTTTATAGAAGCAAATAATGTTATAATATGGTTATTATGTGGTGGATAATAATGAATTTCTCAGCTACATTACTATATCTGGCTCCTTATTAATGAACAACTTTAACATTTTATTTGGAGGTTTGTTATTTATTGTTTTATAATGTATTATACTGTATTGTATTATTTTAATGAAATATATTATATTATATTGTATCGTATTATATTGTTTTTACTGAATATAGAGTTTGGATAAATTATATTATTCGATCGATATATAATGTCATCACATTTATAATTTGAGTGATAAACCTACGAGAAAATTAGCTTAAGGGGTAGAGCTATTATGAAAAGATAGAATTAAAGACGGGATATGATTATAAAGAAAACTAGAATGAGAGGAAAATATTAAATTAACGATGCGATCACACCAAATCGATCGTTACATAGATTGAATCTTTTCATAGTTACTTAATGATGAATTTAAACGATATGATATAATAAATTTTAAGTAACAAACATTGTAAATAATATAATATAACATAACGGATAACAACCATTCACACAAATTAACAAAATATAATTTGTCTCAATATTTTTATTTTGCATGAAAGATACACTTAATCACATAAAGTATCTAGTTTATTTACTCCACTTAAAAGTGGAATTAGTTAATCATAATATTTTATAATTGGTTTAATGATTGCCATATCAAATTAGTCGATGGAGAACAAATGCATGTGGAAAGGTTGGGTAACAAGTCCCACCTGGATTATGGAGATGTTTCTCACTCTCTCATTTATTTTTTTGGAGTAATTTTATTCATTAAAGAGAAAATACATAAGACTTCGTTAAATTAGTATTTAGTTATTAAGAAGATATCTAAATTTTGCAGAAGTCTTATGACCCTTCTAAACAATTTTATATTGGTATTAATATATTATTTAGGGCCACCTTACAGTGAAATGTAGCTCAGATGAAGTAAGGTATTTTTTGTATAGTTATTTTGTTTGTCGTGTTTGTTTTTTTAATTGGAATAATGAGAAGGTAATAAATGTGATCGAAAAGAAAAAAGTGGGAGATGGTTACTCTTTGACCACCAATTATTTTTTGGGTGAAAAAAGCATTTTCTGACGATAAATATATGCTTTTTGAACTGTATTGGTAATGAATTTCGTCATTGGTGATTAACTTTTTTAATAAAGATGGTGAAAAGATAATAAAAGTCAAACGAAAAATGGAGAGAATTGCTAGTCACCATTTTATCCGACGAAAAAACATTTTTACGACGATAAAAATGATGTTTTTCCTCCACTTTTATGTTCTACCCAAAACAATATTAATTGATGTGAGCTTGAAATAATCACAAATTAGATTTCGTAACAATGACACCCATCTTGTAAAATCGTATGTCACTTTTCCTTTTCTTTTTCTAGTTATGTTGTGGGTAATATTTTTACTTGTTTTTCAGAGTTTAGTATTTTCGGATCATGGGTCATGGACTCAGTCTGATCATATTTTTGTAAACAATATCATATACGTAAACAAATCACTTATATATGATATTGTTTATTCACAGTTTCTTCCATCTATTACTTTACCCAATGAGATCCAAACAAAATAAAAATAGGTTGAAAAGGCCAAATCTATCTCTTTTGTCACTTTAGACTTTGTTCTTTATGTTCTTGGTTCTGCCATTTTTATTGTTTGACGCGTGCCCTACATTGTGAAGTAATTGTTTTTAATTATTTTTTCCTCTTATAGGATCACAGTACATGACAAATGATTGACACAGAACATGAATTACAAGACCTTTACTATCTTACCTCTTCAAATTCTTTCACAACATGTTCCATAACATGTTCTCTAGCCCTAATTTATAAATGTTTGAGACATTCGAGTTTATCCAAGCTATAGAAGATGGTGCCTAGTTTGTCTAGTTTATCCAAATTAGATTGTGAGTCATGTCAACTTGAGAAACACATTCGTGCTACCTTTTTTCGTAGTAACGAGGGTCGTTAACATTAGTTCATTATTATATTTGGGGTCTTAGTAGAGTCAGTTCACCCTTAGGTTTTTATTATTTTGTTAGTTTCATTGATGATTATTTAAGATGTATTTGGTTTTTCTTAATAAAAGATCGTTCTGAGTTATTTTTTATATTCAAAAGTTTTTTTTATTGAAATACAAAATCAGTTTAATGTTTCTATTCGTACTTTTCGTAGTGATAATCAGTGGCGGGGGCAGGATTTTTATCGAGGGGATTCAAAAAATAAGTAAGCACACTAATTATATACACAAATAAGCGGGTCGGGTCTGATGGGGTCAAATAAAAATGGGGCGGGCGAGTCAAATATAAACGGGCCGGATTTGATTTAAGCAACTAAATAAAATTCAACTCTACCTCAACACAAACAATAAAAATCAAAGAAGTATGTGCTTGACATAATATTAAAATGAGTACGAGAGAATGTATTTTTAACAAAAATTTAATCATGGTTTTGTCTTCATCGTTATTGAGCGTGTGTGTCTATATATAAATATATATACTTCCAAATTCAATCAAGACAATAAAATTCGCGTTGAAAAAATAATAATCAAGACGGAATAATATTGAAAAAAATCTATAATTATTTATAAATTTTTAAATGATTACACCTATTTATTTAATCTTACTTATAAGTTATAATTAAATAATTCTTTAGTCAAATATAAATGAAATGTTTGACTTAAAATGAGTATGAGAGAGTGTTTTTTAAATTTAAATTATGAAAACTTATTTTTTTTTATAAGTTTTACTTGATGTTATAAAAATAGAAAAGAAAAAGCAGCTGAAATTATAAAAAAATAATGTTGTTACTGAGATTCAAACTCGTGAACTCGCGCATTTAGAAATTAAAAATAAGAACAGCTGAAAGTTGAAACTATTATATTAAAAAAAGATATAATTGCCTAGGTTCGAACTCGCGAAGTAAGCTTTGGCCTTGTGAAAATCTAAACCCCCTAACCACTGAGCCAAGACCTTTGCTTATGTTCAAGGGGTTCAACACTTAATATATACATGTAAATCAAAAAGTTTATCCTATATACACAACATAATTTTTCCGACGAAGGGGGTTCGGATGAACCCCCTCGGCCCCATGTACCTTCGCCCCTGGTGATAATGCCTTAGAATACTTATTCTCTCAAATTCAGAAATTTATGACTCACCAAGAAATTATTAATCAAACATCTTGTTTGCATACCCCCTCAGTAGAATGGTGTAAAAGAAAAGAACAGAAGAATCATCTCATTGATATTGTTCGCACTCCCTATTGAATTCATATTTCGTTGCGTTTTTTGGGACAATACAATCCTTGCATTAGGATGCCCTCATCTTCTACGTTATACCCCCTCGTGTCTTTGGGAGCACATGTTTTGTTTTTAACCTAGTCTTTCCTAAAGATAAATTAGCCCCTCGTTCTTTCAAATGTGTCATTCTTGGTTACTCTCGAGTTCAAAAAGAGTAGCATTTCTATTTACTTGATCTTCGTCGATATCTTATATCCCCCGATGTCATATTCTTTGAATCTCAACCTTACTATACATTTTATGATCATTCTGATGTCTCTGAGGTCTTATCCATACCTCAGGTCTTACAGGAATCCATTACTTCTACATCTCCGGTTGTAGTGCCAACACTCTTAAATTATCATCGTTGTTTGCACCCAATACTAATTCAGATGATTCATATCATGTGTCGAACCCTGATTCTATTGTAGACTTTTCTCTTTCTATCCAATCAATTGCACTTCAAAAATGTATACGATCTATTAGAAATGTTAACTCATATTATATTTTCTTGAGTTGTCATCGTCTCTCGCTACCCCATTATGTCTTTGTATCATCTTTGTCCTCTATTTTCATTTCTAAGACTATGTGAAACATTTTCTCATTTTGGATGGAAGTAGTCTATGCTTGATGAGATGACTTCTTTACATATAAGTGGTACTTGAAAACTTGTTTCCCTTCCTGCAGGTAAATTTGATGTTGGTGTTGGGTTATTGCAGTCAAAATTGATCTAGAAGATCATGTTAATGGGCTTAAGACTCGCCTTGTTGCCAAAAGATATACTCAGATATTTGAATTCAATTATAGTGATATTGTCACTCTTATTACTAAAATAACATATGTCCACTTTTTTTCTATCTATGATTGTTGTTTGTCATTGCCTTCTTCATCAGTTAGACATTAAAAATGCTTTTCTATATAATGATTTTGTGAAAGAAGTCGATATGGAGCAATCACCTGATTTTGTTGCTCAAGGGAAGTAGTAGCCATGTATGTCGATTGCGTAAGTCATTTTATGGTTTCAAGGAGTCTCATCAAGCCCGATTTGAAAAGTTTAGCATGGTAATGGAAGAGTTTGACACACCTCATAGTGGACCTAATCACTTTGTGTTTTATCAATATTGTGCATCAAATTAGTGTATTTATTTAGTTATTTATGTTGATGATATTGTTATCACTAACAATGATCAAGATGATATCACTAATTTGAAACAACATCTCTTTAAGCATTTTCAAACTAACGACCTTAACACACTAAAATATTTTCTAGGTATTGAGATTGCTTAGTTAGATCAGATATTGTTATTTTTCAATGCAAGTTTCCTTAGATATTCTTGTGGAGACAAGAATGATGGGATGTAAACTTATTGACACTCCTATGAATCCAAATGTTAAATTCCTTTCGGGACATGGTGAGTCACTTAATAATCCTAAAAGTCATAGACGATTAGTTGAAAAGTTGAATTATCTCACAGTGACCAAACCTGACATCACAAAGTTTATGACTTACTTTGTGATAGTCATTGTGATGAAATCGTTCGTTCCACAGTATATAAAGCCATCTCTTGATAAATGACTATTTTTCGAGGATCAAAGCTATGAGTATATCACTGGATATACAAACGTTGATTAGCAGGATCACCCTCTAATAGAAGTACGACATTGGGATATTGCATTTTAGTAGGAGATAATTCGGTGTCGTAGAAGAGTAAGAAATAGTGTGTGGTTTTTCGATTTAGTGAAGAATCGAATATCGAGCAATGATTGTAGTAACTTGTGAACTAGTTTGGATCAAACAGTTGATGAGAGCTAAAATTTGACGAAATTGGTTTGATGAAACTTGTATTTAATAATCAAGCGGTCCGTCATATAACATCAAATCTCGTGTTTCTTGAAATGACTAAGCATATTGAGACTGACCGTCAATGTTGTATCACAATTTTTTTTGTTAAACTAATAGGAATCTAAGAGTAAATGATGTGAAGATGTCATTACTTCTTGTTAATTTAATAATGGAAATTAAGAGTTTAAATGACATAATTAAATGACAGTTAACAAACCTCCTTTATTTAGTGACTTATATTTAAACTGTATCATTATATATATATTTAAAAAAAAAATCTATAATACTTTGAATAAAACGAGATTTAGAAGGAAATTATAGCTATTTTGGCTAAATATAATACCTGTAGCTATTCTTATCTTATAACCCTAAAATAATAGCCATTTACTCCTTTTTGTAAGTTCTCTTTTTAAAAATACTTAAGGGGTAAAATGACAAAAAAATATTTTTACACTACTTGAAATAAAAGAAAGCTTATTATAGGACTGTATATTGGTTGGTTATGTTTTAAAGTTTATCGGTATTCAATTTGTCGACATGCTAAATCGTTATAGATGATTAAAATATTGACTTAACGATTATTGATCGTTATAGAATAATCGTTATAGTTCGGTAATAAGTTTAATCGTTAAGATTTGACACAAAAAAATAATTAAAAATCACTTAAAAACAAGGTGACAACCCAAATGAATTATGAACATAAGTTGACATATTGCATCTTGATCAAGAGCAAACAATCTCACATTGTAGAATAATCAAGAGTAATGAGACAATAAAAAAATAAAATATATGAAACTAAACTCCAAAGACTTAAATTATATAAATATTGTTATTCAATTTACTATCAGACCGTTAATACTGAACCATTAATTCATTTATTAATATGATTAGTAACTTTTTATCAATTCAGATTATCAATTGTTGTTCGATTTTAAATAACCTTAACTTATTGATTAATATTAATAGGAAAAATTATGCGTTTAAGTAAACTTATAGTACTTAATTACTCATCATATCTATAGTTTGCTATAATTACCACTCGCGATTAACATTAACCATTAATTGTGTGGGCTTACTTCAAATTGTATAATTAACCACATTTGTATATGTATAATTCGCAACTAACAATTCTTTATTTGATTTGTATTTGTATATGACGATAATTTCCTTGGTTTTTCAGTTTTGTCTTCATATACATTCAATTTTTTTGTATATAACTTTTTAAAGTTTGTATAAACGTGTAGTTTCAAATTTTGTATAATATAATTTATATAATGTAATTTGTATAATATATTTGTATAATTGCTTAAAGTTCATATGTTTATATTTGTCTTAATTTGTTATTTCGAGTTTATTATATTTGTATACTTTCAGACCTTATATTACTCAATTATACAAAAACACGTGAATTATACAAACGTACTTACGAATTATATAAACGAGATGCGAATTATACAAATTATTATTCTCTCTCGCTCGCCTCTCTCCTTTCTCTCCCTATCTCTCTTGTGAATATACAAATACATATGTATGCATATACAATTATCTAACTGATATACAAATACATATGTATGCATATACAATTATCTAACTGATATACATATATAATTCACTTCTCTCGCAATCTCTATCCTCTCTGCTCGCCTCTCTCCTCCCTCTCTAGTCTCGCTCGTCACTCTTCTCCTTATAATATGTAACTACAAATTATAATTATGAGGCGCAATAGAATTATTTTTGAGTAACTATATGCGAAAGTTGCTTTTCATGTCAAAAAATGAAACCCCTACATTTGGGGACAAGTCTAGTAATTTGGAGAAAAAATATGTCTTAGCCAATTTCTTGAGAAAGAGGTTAGCAGATGCACTTTAAACCATCACTTGAGAGAGGGGTCTTTGCGAAGTCCAGGTACAAAACCTACATTGAACGATCCCTCCAAGTTTTTTCACAGAAAAAAATGGCGGACTCTTCTTCTTCTTCTTCTTCTTCGACTACGGCATCGTCTTGGTCATCTATGCTCTCTGGAAAATCGGATGTTGAGATAGAGGAACTCCTTGATCGAATGCTCACAAGGCTCGCACTTTGCGATGACTCCAAGCTACAAGACTTGCTCACCAAACTTCTACCTCTCTCCATTGCTTCCCTTTCATCTCCTGCTCCTCTTGTCCGCAATAAAGTAATCATTTTTCCCAATTGGGTCTCTTAATTGTCTTGTAGACTAATATAAACTAATCATTTCCCCCTTCCTCAAGACTTGTACCCTAATGGGGTATCTCAATTTTATCTTTTCTAGACACTTACTTGCGTTACTTAGTACTTTATGCTTCTAGCTTGGGATGAGTGATGAGTCTTTGCACTCCCTATGAAGTTCTTTAGTTGCATTCTCAAATTTGAATTGCGTGGTAGTGTATGTTTGTTGCTTAATTTTTTGAACACTTGTTAAGCTGTACTTGTGTTCTTTCCATTAGGTACTTGAGATTCTAAGCCATGTGAAATAGGCCAATATTAACTCGTACCTCCTTTCTGTACGATCAACTGCCATCTCAATACATGATGCAGAAATTCCTACCATTGATGAGGCATTAGATTCCATTACAACTCCACAAGTCATAATAATGTGCAAACATGTCATTCTGTGCTTCAGCTCTTCTTG
>CM040628.1:65150607-65631987 GCA_022817965.1 Solanum lycopersicoides | reverse complement strand
TCTCTTTTTGTTTGTTGTGTGAGGTTTAGGTAGATAGACCATATAGGACTGTTTTTGGAACATTAGAAAAAAAATCTGCACTGTCACCATAACTCTTTCACCTAAAGATCATAGATGTCTCTATCCACCAAACAGAAATTTTAGCTACATTACCAAATAAATCCAAATTTAAAGAGTAAAAATCAAAACTTTTTCACATAAAGATCATGGAGGTCTATATCCACCAAACAGAAAGTAACCTACATTACCAAATTATTCCAAATTTAAAGAGTAAAAATCAAAACTTTATACCTAAAACTAGAAACTAACAGCCTAAAGATATCAACTTTAGAGCAATCCATGGCTAAAACAACAGAATCCATGAAAATTATTGACCGAAAGATCAAAACCCTTCAAAAGCTCATACCCAAGTCAACTAATTAACATAGGATACCAAGAATATCAAGAAAAATGTTCCATAGCTAGAGAAATGTTGCAAAATTTCAAGAATGGAAAGTTCTTAACAGAATCAAGAAGTTGATACCCTAAACTCTAGAAAAAGAGAGAAACAAAACCAGAAATACAAAAAGTACAGTAACAACATACAACACAAAAAAAAAAAAGTAGATAGATTATAGAAACTCACATATCATACAAAGAAAAATGAGTTAAACAGAAGTTTTGGGTCCTCTTAAAAAGTTGAAAAATGGATTCTTGAGTTGGTTAGAAGAGGCAAGTCTTGTTTTTTATGATGTTTTCCAGACAGAAAATGTGAAGAGAGAGAGAAAGATAAAGAATTTATATTTGGAAATATACAAAGGACTGAAGGAGTTGAGAGAGAGAAGAAGATGGTCTTTAAATGCTTTTTAAAAAGTTGAAGGAAAAAAAAAAGGCCCCCCCCCACCTTGTACCTAATGGGGGTGGGGTTTGGCATGAAGGGCTCTGTTTCCTAGGCATATGTACATGGAAGTATTGTTTACATGTATTTGTTTGGTAGCTGCCAACTTCAAAAGGGTACTTAACTTGTAGTAGTAATTATTTACTACTCCTATTACTTTTTATTTTCTATTCGATATTCTATATTTATATTAAAATTTAATTAAATTTGAGTTAATATTAGAAAATTTTACATTAAAAATAAAGCGCTTTATAATAAAAAAAAATCGAACATGAGACCTCTTAACTAAAAATAAAGAAATATTTATCATAGTTATAATTAATTTTAGAAAAAAAATGAGTAGCCTTTTTACTTTTTTAAATTTGTTTTTAAACAGTGAAAAAAATAAGGGTTTTTAATCTGAAAAGAGTAATAGATTAGAGATTTAGTTATGAAAATAATCATTTCCCTATTCCAATTTATTTGGTATTTTCATATCTTAAAATAAATCTCATCTTGGTTATTATTGAAATGAATTTAATTTTTTTAATGAAATGATTTATAATTATCTAAATGTCTAAAATTTTATTTTAGATGATTAGTTTTAAAAGTTTTTCTTTTTTAAAAGAATTTGTGTCAAGTTAATGATGTCATGTGAGTTGAGATAGAAAAGGTATTAATTTAAGAATTTTTAATAGTCTTTTGTTAGCTTGTTTGGTTTTTTTAGAAGTGAAGTAAATTAACTTTTCCTTTTTTTAGGAAATTTTCTTTCTTTTTTTTCAAGAAGTAAATTATCATTGAAAAGTCCCTTTTATGTGCTCTAACATTTTTAAATCGAAAATTAGAAATATGTAGTAAATGAAATTAGTAAAGTAAAATACCAGAAGTCTTGTTTCCGTTTTGTTTTAACTCTTCCTTTCATTCTTTTGTTGCATGTCTCATTCAACTCTAATACTCGAATTTTTTATTTGAAATTTAATGAATAAGAATAAATTTGAAAATGTATCAGATAAGTTTATTTTTGTTATATGAATTCAGTTTCATAATATTATTATTAGACTCTATTTTACTAAATCAGGTCTAGCTATATTACAATATTTTATTTTTATTATCGTAATCTAATTATAGTAGACAATCGACTTTTTTAATAAAGAGAATTTGGGGGAAATGTTGAGTCTTGAAACACCAATCCCTTGCTAGCAAAATCAGGAGGGTTAGTGTCCTCTGAAAAGACGGTACTTATAATCACATGATAATCAATTGCTCGTAAAAATGTAGAACCATAAACACTATCATAAAGTAAAAAATGCTCGAGGATATTTTATTCTTAAAAAACTGTAAATATTAAAGTCAATGAAATAATAGCTATTTAAAGTGTAAATTGTTCGTTTTTGCTTCCTGTGCATGTAAGATGATGAGCTCAAGTTACAACAACTTTATATGAAAGGGGAATAGTAATATTAAGAAAGATATTTTCTGAGGATAAAAAACTACAATTCCTTCTAGGGTCCAAATAGCTCTGATCTTTATTGTAGGTGCTAAAGAAGAATGAGAAAAAAACACTCCTAAAAATTAAAAAGAACATTACTTTTAATACTAAAAACATAGTTAAACTGTATCAAGGTCCTAATTATATGACTTTGGTATGATATTCTTCAAATGTGCATGTAGAATATCACGTTGCCATACGAACATGGTACATAGGAGAAATGTGAGGCCCAAACTGAAAAGTGTTGCACCCCTTAAAATGACGGTATGAACATCACATCTCCTATGGTCATTATCAAAGCTCACAGTGAATCTGAAATAAGTCATGTACTTATATCTACCAAATAACGAAAATGTATTTGAGATTCAATCATAAATCACTTTTCTATTCTATGTTATCCTCCCATCATCCCCTCCTCTTCTTTACCTTCACCCCCTAAAAATATTAAAATAAAGACGGGCTCTTTGGGGTTTAATTTTTCTTTTAGTTGACAAAAAGAGTTTGAAAAAAATAGGATAGAACTTTCATTTTATGATAGAAGTCTAACTAGAAAATATTCTCTTTATTACTTTTGAGAAGAGAATACTTGGTTTGGCCGATGAACTATGTTGAAATTAGACTTTTTTCTTCTATTTGAAGCAATAGATTTTTTGAAAGATAGTGTTGTATTCAATGTGTTTTTGAAAAAAATTATTGATTGATAATTAGTTCATTTGCGTCGACAGCGGCCTTAACTCAAAGGTGTAGGTTGATCTCTCTAGTTGAGGTTGCATTCGTTTATTCATATTCAACTTAACATGTGGAAAGCACTAGTAACTCAGCTTGGTCTTGCTCCATTCTCGCATTATTTCTACCCACTAAAATAAGGAATTGAGAATCTCAAAAACTATTATGAGTGTATGTCTTGACGGAGTGATTAGAAGAAAACATGTGTTTGATTCTTTATTGCATTCAATTTCACTATTTTGATCGAATAAATTACTTGTCAAATGATCACGTTATAGTGAATGTAAATATTGATGCTTCCTTGATCATGTTATGACATACCTACAAGTGATGATCCTCTGAAGATACTATATACAGACTTAGATCAAATATAATATGTTTCTTTTCATTTTTTGTAAGCCACTTATTTTTTTGAAACTAGACAATAAAGTTATATTCCTCTTGTTATCAAAAATTCGATGGTGTTGCACTATTAGGATATTTCAAATAAACTTTGGAACATATAAGACATAATGATGCTTGTTTGCAACAAATTTTAAAGTGAAAGAAATTAAATTGCAATCACAATAAAATGAGAAGAAACATAACTTTATTGGTAAAGATTGCGGGTACAATTCTATTCCTCCCTTGATTCTACTCTCTAAGATTTATATACATGATTTAAGGGTTAGTGACGGATAATTTAGATTTGACCTCTGTATGAATAATTCATGAATTTGCGGGATATTCGAGATGTATTTTAAGAGAATTTAGTACCCTTTATATAGGCATGAACTAGGGTCTAAGTTGAGTAGCCTCCAAGAATTCTAATTGAAATTAAACACACCTTCTAGAGTCCAAATTCGAATTCAACACGTCTGTATAGTTCCACAAAATTTCAATGTTTACAATGCTAAAATATTTTCTCAAGATATCTTTCAAATTGTTGTAGCCTTTGCTATGAATCTTGTTCTCCCGATATGAAATTAATTGGTTTCATAGTTTCGAATTCTATTGATCCTAAGTAGTTCATCACCATTAATGCATAGGAATAAAGGAAGTAATTTGAGGCCGCCTGGACATAAAAATTGTGAAATTTTAAAAAAAATATTGAAAATGATGTTGATCAAGTTTTGTTTGGATATGAGTTCAAATATGAAAATAACCTTTTAAAAATTCAAAAAATTGTAACAAATCTTTGTCCAAAATAATATTATGAAAAAGAAAAAAAAAAGTTGAGCTAATAAAAGAGAAAGAGGAAAGTGTTTATCCCTAATAACTATTTGTATGTATATATTAATACAAAATAACAATTACTTATACATACATATACAATAAACAGTACCATATATTATTATTCATGAATGCAATTTATTTGCCGCTCAAGTTAGTTTAATAATATACAAATTAAAAGAATATGTTAGTATTATTATACTTATATTTTAGAAAGGATATGACTTTTTCAATATATTGACAAGTCATCCAACAAAGTCTTAATTAGTTCAATCAGCATGTATAAATTTATTCGAGCCAACGAATTAATTATGCTAATTAAAATAAACAAGAGTTAACAAAATGAATATTCCAGAAATGTCAAATTAATGAAATCGTAATTGGAAAGAAATAAAAAATTGGACCATAAAATTTATTATTGACAACTGTTTCTCTTTATAGGGATTTTTATTTTTACTAAATAAGATAAGCAATTATGGTTAAGCTCTGTAGCTTAGTTGTACCACTTATACACTTAAATATTTACCAAATCAATGAATTTTAATTTTAATTGTTCAACATTAAAATGAGAATATGTAATATTTAATTATTAGCAAATATAAAGAAAACAATAGTCAAATAAGTTCGTATTGGTTAAAACATCCGGTACAACTTTTTTTTTTTTAAAAATAAATAAATTAAACTAACAATACTCGTGACTAACAAGTTATATTATAAATTATTTTTTCGTTAAGCTAATTATTTTTCTTTAGACTCAAAATATATAAATTGAAAGGATAAAGAGAATATCAAAATAGATGTCTCTAAATATATACTGTATATTTTAGTCGCTATTATTAGTGACAATTATTAGATTTTAGCACTTTTTGTAAACGTTGCTAAAACTTATAACAATATATTAATTTAATAACATTATTTTTTCAAATAGAGTACTTTAATTTTTTATTAACAATTAATAACAAAGTCATTTTCTATATTACTTTGTGTTAGTTGTGTAACGGCCGAAATTAGAATTGTCAATTAGTTAGGCAGTTGAATATACTTAATCAAAGTTAATTATGCTTAAATCTTAATCACCTAACAAATGGGGTCCACTTCACTTTTAAATGGAAAAATATTCAAAATAAAAAATAAATTTTCTTCTTATTTAATAAAATAACTATAATTTAACTGATTACATGTGGGTCCCAATATATGCCACGTGTCTGCCGACTGAAGTGAACCATACGAAAGACACGCATGCAACTTTGTCTGTCTCGTGATTTTTTTTGTGAAGTCCTATTTGTTTTATATTTTAATAAATAAGTACTTGCTCTGTCTTATTTTATTTGAAATAATTTGACTCGATATAAAATTTAGAAAAAAATGTATAAAACATTCTAGATTATGTCACGAAATTTTAAAGATGCACCTTAACTAAACTAAGATTCTATTACTCCCTGAACTTATTTTTTTGTGTAATTTTGTGCACCTTTTGTCTTACGTGTACACCCGTACTCCACGCAATTGAGGCACGTGAGAGATATTTGCATGCCACGTAAGTCAAAAAGGTGCACAAAATGACAAAAAGATTAAGTTCAGGAGAATAATAGGACCTTACTTTAGTTAAAGTGTGTCTCTGGAATTTCGGTCATCGCCTAGGGGTACTTGTGCATTTACGAAAAATATGAAGACTTTTAAAATTTATGGTCTAAAATGAATGATTAAAATTCGTATAGCTATAACAATTTCATTAAGGATAAAATAGATATTTTAAAGTTATATTCTTATTAAATATAAAAATATGTCATCTTTTTGACTTTTTGAAACTGACTAAAGAAAACGTAAATCATATAAAATGAGACATAGAAAGTACTACATAAGCGTTTGACCATGTTTTATCGTAAAAGTATAAAAAATAATTCTTGCTTTTAGCGTAAAAGTTTATATTTGAAATATTAAATTTGGATTTGACTATGAAATAAATTTTAATTTTTTTTGAATAATAAATATATAATGAAAAAATTATATGTTTTTAAATTTTTTTAAAATTTCCTGAAAATATATAAAATAAAAATTTCAAAAATAAAAAAAGATAAAATGATTTCATGATCATATCCCTAAATATTTAATAATTTAATTTTGAATTGAATTGATTAATTTATTAAAACATTGAAATTTCGAAAAGGCAGCCTTGAACGGGCGGTTTCAAATTTGACTTCAAAAAGAGTTGCCATCATAAGTCATCATCGTAAACCTATTTTTTTTTCTTACTTTATTTAAAGGGAATGAAAAATATATAAATTATTAAGTTAAGAACATCATCTAATTTTTAAACATACTTAAGAATGGAAACCCACAATTAATGATTGAAATCTTAATTATTTATTAAATTCCAATAACTAGTATTACTATTAAAAACAACTCAATAAAGGATTCAGAAAAATTGAGGCATTTGATCCGTCAAAGAAATCGAGGACAAACCGATCGTATTCCTCAATTTCTATTTTCATTTATTTTGAAATTATTTTTTATAAACTAACGTGTATTTTTTAAAATAATTTTTATTTGGATAAAATTGGATATTCCGATGGATAAGGTATATTTTATTTTAAAAAAATTATCAATCCGACCCTATCCGTCATTTTGTTTGATAATTTTTTAATTTATTAAATAAAAATAATTTTATATTTTATTTAATTCAAAGTTTTGACATATAGGGTCGTGTTAGGACCTAAAAGTTAAAGGTCATGATGACACACATCCTAACTCCGAGCCTGATGTGTAAGCCGAAGCAAAGATGTGAGATAAATAAACATGAGAGACTTATAGAACGAAGTCAGACCATAAACAAAAAAAAGCTAAGATACAGTAAAAGAATTTCCAAAACTTGGTATCATAAGCATCAAAGAATATTATAATACAATAACTGAATCTGAAATATATCACTTGCCTTTGAAATATACATAAAATAGAAATGAAAAATGAAGCACCAAAATGATGATCCGAGAGCTGGATCTCATCATAACTTCGAAAGTAACTCTCCCAACACGATCAATCAGCCGTCTAGAGTACCACTCATACTCATAGTTGCAACAAAAGTTTACAGAAGAATGGGTGATACGATCCACTTGTACTTAATAGGTTAGGCCGACTGAGTAAAGTAGAATACCATTACTTATAAAATAAACTACAGAGTGCTTCCACTTGCATACATAAAGTCTCACATCCGAATTGGTGCCAACTAAGCACTTCCACTTATATACAGAAAAAGTCTCGCATCGACATCGGTGCCACAAATATATATATGAACGGCGTCAGTAAAGTAAACATATAATTCTACACACAAATTTCATAATCGAGAAGTTAATTACACCGACAAATAAGATTGACCAATGCGATGCATATGAGGATGTTGTGGTGGTACAAAATTGTTGCATGTTGTATACACCTTGTTGAGCCTTAGCTTCCAAGACAAAGATACATGAAGACTCACAGTTCGTACACCAAAATCTCATAATCTCAATATCTCATCCGTTTGTAATAACTATCTAGGTCTTTTTTTGTTTTTCGATATTTTTGACAATTAAAAAGATTTTCAATACCTAAGTCACGTGTGACTTGCTAGGACTAACAGTTCGGTCACCTGGTTGTTTGTTAAGTTTTTGTGTGAGTTTGTGTTGGAAGATTTTCAAAGTTTGAATAGTTGATTTCAGTCAAAACATCAAGTACACGACTTTAGTCCGTTTAGCTTTGAAATATCGAGTTTGGTCTAGTAAAACATTTGGTTTGGTCCCCCAGACTTCTAGACTCATTTTGAGCTACATTGTTGCATATGACTAAAATAGAGCTTGAGTGTGGGGCTTATTTTTTATCGAGATGACATCCGTTGAAAGTTTTGATAGTTCTGTTGAGTCCTAAATGTGGTTTCTTTCTTATTAGCATACTCAATTTATGTTGGTGGGACCTCAATCAAATTTCGAAGGTCCAATTGAGTCTTGAGATTTTCATCCCAAAACTTGGTGCAGCCGCTCACGATCCTAGATTCGCACTTGTGGAGCCTTGGTCTCACCAATGACCTTGCACCTAAAGGGCCAAGGCCGCTCCTGTGGAGCTGGTAATTCTATTGACGCTCACATCAATGTCTCTTTCTTTACCTCAGTAACATCGCACCAACAATAATTAAATCACTAAATTCCCTTCTTTATCTAATCTTCATTTTTGGAACTTTGAGAGCTCAATTTTTGACAATTTCTTGTGGGATTTGTTTCTTTGAGTTGGGAGTAGTGTTGGAATGTTATTCTTGAGTTCCTCTCGATTTCTTCCACTCTAATATGTTGTTAGTGATTTTTTGAACTTTTGGGTGCATGATTTATTTTAGATCTTGTTTGAGCTTTGATTCTGCCCATTTGATGGAATCAATTTTAGAATTCCATATGTGGTTCCCACAATTTCATTTTTGACTCATTTTTAGTTCCATCTTTTATTATCGTAATCTAGGTGTCTAAACGACTGTATTGACACCTAGGGTTGTTCATAATTATGGTTAAATAATCAAATCGAACCGCAATTCAAATCAAATCTATTTAAAAAGGGAAAAGGTAAAAATACCCTTAAACTATGTGAAATGAACAAAAATGTCCTTCGTTTATGGTTTGGTCCAAAAATATCCTTATTATTATTTAATGGGTCAAGAATGCTCGATTTTCAAATAAATATACTATTTACTTTTTAACACATTTTTTCTAATAAAATATTTCAAAATCATCAACCTACTTCAATTCAAAAAAAAATCTTATTTTATTATAATTATTTTTTTATTGTAATACAAATAAAAATTAATGATGAATACATGTAGAACCTCGAATTTTGAAAGAACTAAAGAGAAATTCGTACGAGTCACCATCAATTTTTAGTTTTGGGTCAACTTCAATCGACCATCTATTTTAGCACATAAAGAATTAGGTAGCCCATGAACAATCAACTTGAAGGTCTTTGAGTCCTCTATCCGATGCCTCCAAGTTTGCTGAATTTTGAGCTCGGAGTAAAAAGTTATGCCCGTTTGATGACGCCTCTCTATTTAAGGCATTTCATCTGTTTTAGAAAAGGGTATTTTGGTTTTTTCCTTCTCCCGCTAGGCTTAGAACGTTTTCCCTCACCCAATAACGGGGCTAGTCGTTGCTAAAACATTATTTGCCATTCCTAAACACTTAGAAAAATAAGAGAAGAGTTCAAGAGGAGAACGAGTTAGGTTTTGAGCGTTCGTCAAGATCCTGTCGATTTACACCAAGAACATTGTTCTTTATAGGTATCTAAGGCTTCCCACGATAATGGACTTGTTCGTCTTTATGTCATACATCTAATTTACCCACAAAGTTGTTGTAGCTAAAAGTTTCTTGAGTAGTTCTTGATATTTGTTCAATTTATTGACAATGGAGGTTGCGATTTCTTCCGTGTTGTGGATTTTTGACAAGAGACGTCTTTCAAAGAGGGTTGTATGAGAATTTCTATGATTTCATGTTGGGTTTGAGAATCAATAAGCTTTTAGGAGGAGTCATTTTATTCTAAACGAGTTAGGACCCTGAATTAAGAAGAAAAATTGAGGCAACGCGATAAGCGCCAAGGCTGGACTCAGTAGTTCAAGGCCTGGCACGACGCACCAGCAGTGCGCCAAGGCCTGACTTCTAAAGTTCAGGCACTAGGTGACGCGCCACTTAGTATGTCAAAGTCACCTGGTCATTTGTTTTTTCTATTCTTTCGAACGTATTCCTTTGAATCATGCTACGTTACCCTCTTTGTATTAGCTCTTAGGCTTCATTAATCCTTGAGATAGCCTACATTTCTTAATAACATGTCAAAATTTACATTTCTAACTAAAGTGAGTTTAAGACAAAAGTGCAAGAGCTTTTATTTGAGTTGATTTTGAGTTCATGGTCCTTTTGAAAATCTATTCATAATTTTTGAATTGCTAAATATTATGCATTGAGATTATTGAGTTGATTTAGTCATGTCTATATTTCCGCATGAACCGTATGAATTGAGTATTCTTAAGATGAGTAGTATCGTTGAGTTCTGAATTTTTGAGTTTTGGAGTTCTGATAATTGAGTTCCTATATTGTTATTGAGATCCCTGAGTTGATTCGTTCATGTCTATATTATATCAGCATGAACTCTATTTTGACTTACAAATCTTAAGAATCTTTTAAAGCCAATATTTGTGTTTGAAACTGAGATTTTGAGGAAAGTTTAAAGAGATATTTTGAGTAAACTTTAAGGGAATGAAGTATTCCCTAATGTATCATTTTTACACTGAGAAAAGAGAAACTTTGATTTCTAAAAAAAAGTTTATGAGTACAAAGATATTTCAGAGCAGTTACCTCTGTTAAGAAGATAGTTTGAGCAATTATCTCAAATCAGAGAAAGATTGTTTTAACATTGAGAATGAGTATATATTTATTAGGAGTAGTATTGAGTACCGATTTGGGGATGAGATCAGGAAATTTACATTCCTAATATGTAGTCAACATGGGTAAAGGATTGTACTTTTTAGGCGACTCCTTATTGCTTTTAATCATAATTTAGTGGATCCACTTTGTTGAGGTGTTTGATACCCTGACAAGGTATAGGCCAGTTCTGGCACGAGGGTGAGACACTGTATCATCACATAACTCATAATGATGGTTGTCGATTATAGAATCTCCCAAACAAGAGTAAAGAATATTTTATTGTTTATTTATATATCATGGAGTTTATATCTTTTGTTTTATAATACTTTTAACATTGCATCTCTTATTATTGCTTTTGTATTGGACTTGAGTTGAGGTGAATATAATTATTAGTCTTCTCGGTTCAATTATTTATGTTTTCAGTTCTCCTTGCATACTTGAACATTCAATGTACTGATATCATTTCACATGCATCTTATTATGATGCAGATACATGTGTTTAGGCGTATCAACATACGGTTCGTTGATACCATTTGCAATTCAACTAGCTTTGGTGAGCCTCCTTGCTTTCGGAGAGCTTCACGAGAATTTTATGCTTTGTTAAGTTGTTGAGGGTTATGTACTGATGACACATATCCTAATATTAGAGGCTTCATAGATAGTTAAAAGTTGAGGAGTCTCTCATTAAATTTTTTTCTTGTTGAGATGTTTTGAGGTCTTGAGACAATTATCTATAACTCGTTAGTTATTTTCAGATATTTATTTGAGTTAAGTTTTAAATTGAGACTTAAAAGCATAATTATACATTTGGCGTTCTCATTTTTCTTGAGTAAGTCTTCCGCTTGTAGTCAGTCGGTATGAGGATTTGCTTTGGGATCAATAATGATTCTCGAGCGCCGGCCATGTCCAAGGTGTAGGCTCAGATCGTGAATATATACTATGATCTTATATGTATGACATATAAAATTTGTTGAAAGAGTACATGAAGTTATTTTATTTTATTTGTTGCCAAGTTTTTCTCCAAATTTTATTTACAATATTTTTATTTGTAAAAGTGATTTTAAAAGAAAGAAAACAAGAATAAGAGTCTTTAATAGTATTTTAATTAGGAAGAAGATATGTTTAAAAAGAAAACAAATAATTTATTTATTCGGGAAATGGTCTTTTTGACTCATTTAGTACCTATAAGGGTATTTCTAGATCAAAATACTGAATACAAGGGCATTTTTGAACCAAAGTATTAATGGTAAGGACATTTTTTAGCCAAACTATAAATGAAAGCATTTGTGTTCATTTCACATCATTTAAAGGTATTTTAGATCCTTTTAAGTGGTATTTGGTTTGGTTTGGTTAGATTTGATTTGAAATTTTGACAACCGATACTATTTAGTCTAATTTTACTAAAAATCCACAAAAATAATCAAACTACGACTATAACCAGTCTCAACAGTTAAAACATGCACCCGACCACGGTCATCAACCTAACTTAGTAACGATCATTTCAATAAACAAATAACCTGTCATTATAATCACAAGTATAACATAGGTCGTATTCCTAATCCTTAGCCTGAGTTGGCATTCACATGAAACATTTCCCATATGATTACATACCAGTAATACCTAAGTCCAACTCATCTTTCAAGTAACTCAGACCACTCAAGGATCAAACAAGCATACATCACATTATAAAAAGGTAAATATGGTCCTTTCATGAAACCCTCCACACATATATCCAATCATCTCATGGGATCCACACACAAGTGCGGTACTAAAGTTGATCAAAGTTAGTATTCATGTCATACGTGGTATACTATCCAATCAACAATCACAAATAATCAAGCATAATTACGATCGAAATGAGCAATAAAACTTGAAACCACAAAAAAGTAAATAAGTTAATTGCATAAGATTCTTAACAAGATGTCATTTAATTTGCTCCATATGTTTTCCCCAACATGCATTACACAAATTGATACTATAAAATAGTAGACATGCATATATACATAAATTGAAAAACATGCAATCATCACTTATCGAAAAGTAACGTTCTAGACAATCCTCGATTGTCCCCAAATTTGCCCTCAAATCCTTTGCCAGACAACACCCAAGTCCCAATAAAACCATAAAACAATCATCATAGCTAACAACCATAATCAACCTAACAATCTTAGCCACAAGATTAATCATCCGGACTCCATGTTCGAACGCATGTACATGTAATCTCTAAAAAGTCACAAGATATAATGTAGAAAAAATGGATTTAACTATTTAATTCAAATAAACTTAGCCTACATTGACGCCAAACATCAGCATATGGACCTCAATTATGAGCTTCTGACTCCATGAGGACAAATAATGATGAACGGTCACAAAAAATTCTTGGGTTTTTTGCCTGCCTTGCGTGGTAATTTCTTCCCTTTCATTGCTCCCTTGCTACGGGTGCCTTTGGAGGATTTTGAAAAAATCCTCGTCTATTTTCTCCTTTTAAAAGTGAGTGGAAAATCATCATATTAATTTAGGTATGATCTTCATCATCCTGCTATATTGATTGTGCAGGCACTATAGCGCTGTTGCTTTAGTAGGAAGCCTCTTGCTATGACAGGTTGATGTCAGCCCAATCAATTTTAAAATACGTCAAATTTGTTATGCGCTCAAATTTTTAAACTTTTGCATCAATTTTTCAAAATTTTGAAATTTCGCATGAGATGTCCTTGAGTAGCAATGAATCAGATCATTACAATTTCAGCACACACCACATACGCTATTAATTTTCATTATACTAGGAGAAGGACAAGTTATTAGAACAATGTTTGGTGTCTTCCAAGAACATGTCCTCACTGCACATAGTAGTAGGGGTGTCAAATGGGTGGGTTGGGTTGAAATTGAGAATATTAAAATGAGTTGAAATAGAAGTCGGGTTGGGTCTTGACCCGCCCAAGTTTACTTTGAGCTCAAATGGGTTTAAAAATGGGTTGGGTCTTGACTCGCCAAATTTGACCCGATTAATCTCAATAATTTAACATATTGATATTTAACTTTCATAATCACAATTTGAATTTTAGCTCAAGAATTTTATTTTTAAAAGTAACAAATGGATATATAAACCCTAAAAGATGTTAAATAGATAATAATTCATACCTTAAATATAGGAGCATATCTTAATAAAAAAAATTAAAACAAGTTGAAATTGGAGATTGAATTGGGCTCAATTGAGAATTCTCTTCAAATGGGTTGTGCTTGAATGAGTCTAGATTGAACCTAATTCAAATAATCTTAAGCTCAACCCTTAAAGTTCTGGACGGATTGGACGGGTTACCTATGTTTGAGTTCATTTTTAACACCTCTACATAGTAGTGTAAAATTTTATTAGCATTAAGTATTTGTGTAAAATAAAAATATTATATACAATTACACATGCACTTATAATACTCAATGATAATTCATATTAGTTATTTTTAAATTTAAAATTATTACATTTAAAATATCCCTGCACGAGTATGTATACTAATATCAAAGTTTTTTCATATATGAGTTTGAGAAAAAAAAATTCCTTTTCAAGAATTTGAGTGGTTGTAGAAATTAACAGGATACACATATTTTTCTCCATCATTGACTTAAGACCCGTCTAGTCCTAAGAATACTTGGGAAAGTTTGAGAAAAACTTGGGATGTAGTGTTTGGTCATATAACTTGGTAAATATATTTGTCAAGTAACGTAAGTTTCCAAATATTAGAAAAAAATAATATATGGACCCATTTTTAATATTTGAGAATTTTAAAAAAATCAAAAATTACCCCAAACTTTATATATTATAAAAAAAAATATCTTTTATTAATTCCAACTAATACTTGTTACTACCTCCTCCCGGATAGTTTGGGTTCTAACTTGAGTGACAAAATTGAGAAAAAAACAATTTGTTTTTAATGAGTTATAATTATAATCGAATCAATGACAAATCTGAATAAGCGATTAATGAATTATCTTGCCTATATTGTTATTTTGTTATTGTTGATTGTTATCAATTATGTTATAACGTTATTTTTTTACAAAATGTATTCACTATAAATAGATAATACAAATTTATGGGCTTTTTTTAAAAAAAATAATTTTTAAAACTTATGAATATAAATTATAATTTTTAAAATAATTAAATATTTTTGAGAGTGTAATTTGACCAAAAACTTGACCTAAATATTATTTGTCAAAAATATAATAACTTGGAGCCAAACACTAGATTCGGTGTAAGACACAAAATCAATTATATTGACACAAATATGCCTAATAGCATTATAGTCTATAATCCAATCACTCACATTGAACGGAGTGTTCACTTGCAGGGAAAAGAGCTAACATGATAATATTATTTCCTTTAGTCAAATTTACTTTTGGCTTAGCAGGAGTCATTTTTAAAAAAAAAAATTATTTCAACATTGAGTTACATGATAGGTCTAGTTTGTCACACACAAAGCAATTGTCATTTTTCTTGAAAGTCTGATTATTGGACTTAAATTTGTTATTAAATTCTTTTTCGTATCTGATATTATTATTGTAAGATATTATCTTTTATAATATTGAGTTTTCTAGCAATATCTTTTGTTTTGTTAGAAATTGATTGTTTTTCTCCAACTTAAATTTTTTACTAGTATATGAAACTCGTTCACACGACCTTTACGTATTTCTCTTCAGTTATCTTTCATTTGAAAAAGTTATCAATAGTAAACTTTTATTTGGTAGCATATTCATTAGTATATTTACCCAATAACGAGTCTGAATTTTTCATTGATTCTTTATTAAAATAATATACATTGAACAATTTATTAAAAAAAGATATTTAACATAGCGTGCTTACGTATCTTATTTTGCATAAATTCATTGATTTAGTTGATCAAAAATAGATTTATTGAAATTTAAATCTGTTACCGCAAATATCACATTATACATGTCAAGAACAAAGAAAATATGTCCCAGCTATCTCTTAAAATTTTATCCAAAAAAAAATTCACCTTTAAAATACCGAAGAAGTGTTTGATCAATTGTTCAGAAGCATAACAAAAGAGATGTTTTGTGAGAGTATTGTTAGTAATAGTAACACATTAATCATTTTCGTAATGCACGATAACAAAATTATATCCTTAGCAAATGATATGCTCAACCATCTGCCAATGTATTCAATCAAAAATTAGAAATGATTGTCAAGGTCATAAAGTCAATTGTCCATTAAGATAATTTAATCTATATAAACTCAATTTTAAACATTAGCTATTACTCTCTCTATCCCATTATTTGATCATTTTTTATTTTACAATATACTTAAAAAATCACAAATAAAATGATTAATTTAATTGATATACCTTTAATCTATATCGATGAATATCAAAATAATTTATAATGGCATAGGATATACAATAGGTATAAATACTCCAAAGTGGGTAGAGCAAGAGTACAAATAAATAATTAAGTATTTAATGAACTCATTGGGAAGTTAAATTCTAGGAATTTTAATTTTGTTTAAGCTTGAAAAGAGGAATTATGGAAATATTAAGCATAATGATGATATTTATAGGGGTCAAATGAGGAAAAATTAATTGATTTTATTTTGATTTAGTAAGTGATCAAATAATCTGTAACAAGTATTTTCAGAAAGGTGATAAGTTAATATGGAACTGAGGAAGTAGTAATGTACTCCCTCTGTCTCTAATTACTCGTCCACTTTTCATTTTTTTAGTTGTTCCTAATTAATTATTCATTTTGACAAATGAAGAAAAGACAAATACATATTATACCCTCAATTAATTACTTTGAAAAATGTAGAAAATTTTGAAAGTCTTAAGTTTTTAATTCATCCACTTCATAATTAAGGGGTAAATGGTAAACTCACTATGTCAATAATTATTTTCTTAATAGGTGTGTCAATTCAAAAATGGACAAGTAATTAGGGACAGAAAGTGTATAATAAAAAATAACGACAGATTAATAATAGGGGAACTTTCACGTATAACCACTTAAAAATAGTGTAATTACTCTTCATAACTATAGTTTGATCATTACAATTCGTAGCTACATGTAATATGGAGAAGAGAGGTAAATTGAATATGTATATCAATTAGATAATTGTATATTATACATATATATTTATATATCTTGGCGAATTAGACATATACAAATGTGGCTAATTATACAAACTCGAAATCAGTGAACATAATTGTGTATATATAATGTTAGTCGTGAGTGGTAATTAAAGCAAACGATAGCTATAATGAGTAATTAAATAGTATAAATTTACTTAACCCCGTAATTTCCTCTAAATATTATCATTAAAGCTGATAAATATTATATATAATTAACTTGTTTGACTAAAATTAATTGCAAATATAATTTTATTCATTTTAAGATATTGATAATGTTTTTTTTCAACAACCATTAATACTAGAATAACTTTGCTTGGTAAACTATTTTAAGGTAGGAAAGACCACATGTATACCAATTGGTATAATTGTTGCATCTACTTAAAAGAATATCCTTCAAAACTCTTCAAAGGACTGAACAAATATGTGACCAACTTTTTAATTATTACGTATTAATAGAAGAGCAATATTCTGTAAGAAAGAGGTTCTTAGAGAATTTGCAATTGGAATTCAATATGTAATATAGGTTAGAAGCTTTTGATTACTAAGTAAAAGTAAACTTGGATGAGGATGTGAAAGATATGTAGGGGCCAAGAACGAAGAGTTTTTTCCTGTCTCATTTGATATTCAATATTTATATTCAAACTTTGATTAACTTCGAATAAGGTATTGCAGGGTCCATATTGGGGCTGTCACTCCTAATAAGATTTTCTTGATACTCAAGCTCGAATCCGAGACCTCTAATTTAAGTTAAAACACCAACAATCCAACACCATCACACAACATTGAATATTAATAGATAATTGTGTTAGATTGGGCGCTAATGGACAAATTAATTCAACCATATATTTATTGAGAAAAAAATCAAAAGTATAAATATAATATTGTAAGCAACAAGAAAGGTGAATATTATAAAGCTAAGTCTAGAGGGAGTCGGGGTGATTGAAATTACCCACAAAGTTATTGTATCTAAACGTTTCTTGAGTAGTTCTTGATATTTGTTGAATTCCTTGATGATGGAGGTTGCGATTTCTTCCGTGTTGTGGTTCTTTAATAAGAGACATCTTTCGAAGAGGATTGTGTGAGAATTTCTATGAATTCGTGTTGGGTTTGAGAATCTACAAGCTTTTAGGAGGAATCATTCAATTCTAAATGAGTTAGGACCCTAATTTGAGAAGAAAAATTCATTGATTTTCTGGGTAGGGGGTTAGGCCTCGCGATAAGCGCCAAGGCTGGACTTCAGTAATTTAATGCTTGGAGTGATGCACCAGCGGTGCACCAAGGCATAACTTCTAAAGTTCAGGCATTGGGCAACGCGCCACTCAGTATGTCAGGGTCACCTGATCGTTTTTCTTTCTATGCTTCTTTTGAACGTATTCTTTTGAATCGTGACTACTTTATTCTCTTTGTATTAGCTCCTAAAGGCTTCATTAATCCTTGAGAGAACCTACATGTCTTAATGACATGTCAAAATTTACGTTCCGAACTAAAGTGAGTTTAAGAGAAAAGTTCACTTTTATGGAGTTATTTTGATTTTCTGAACCTTTTGAAAATCTATTCTTAATTTTGTAATTGCTAAATGTTATGCATTGAGATTCTTGAGGTTATTTGTTCATGTCTATATTTCAGCATAAACTCTATGAATTGAGTATTTTTTAGATGAGTAGTATTGTTGAGTTTTGATTTTTTGAGTTCTGGAGTCTGAGAATTGAGTTCCTATATTGTTATTGAGATTGCTGAGTTGATTCTTTCATGTCTATATTATTTCAGCATGAACTCCATTTTGAGTTATAAATCTTAAGAATCTTTTAAAGTCAATATGTGTATTTGAAACTGAATTTTTTTAGGAAAGTTTAAGAGACATTTTGAGTAAACTTTAAGGGAATGAAGTATTCTCAAATGTATCATTTTTACACTGAGAAAAGAAAAACTTTGGTTTTCAAAAAGATTTTTTGAGTTCAAATATATTTGAGAGTTCAGGCAACTCACATTCCTCATAAACCACGTACCTAACATGGGTAAATGATCGTACTTTTTAGACGACTCCTTATTTCTTTTAGGCATAACTTAGTGGATCCACTTTGTTGAGGTGTTTGATACCTTGGCAAGGTATAGGCCAGTTCTGACAGCGTGTGCGAGACACTGTATCATCACATAACTCATAGTAATGATTGTCGATTAGAGAATCTCCCAAACAAGAGTTAAAGAGCATTTTATTGTTTCTTTATACATCATGGAGTTTATATCTTCTGTTTTATAATGCTTTACGCATTACATCTCTTATTATTGCTTTCGTATTGGAGTTGAGTTGAGTTGAGTGTAATTCTTAGTCTTGTTAGTTCAATTATTTACGCTTTCAGTTCTCCTTGCATACTTGTACATTCAATGTACTAATGTCATTCAACCTACATCTTATTATGATGCAGATACATGTGTTCAGGTTTATCAATATGCGGTTCGTTGATACCATTTGCACTCCAGCTAGCTTTGGTGAGCCTCCATGCTTTCGGAAGGCTTCACAAGTATTTCTTACTTTGTTAAGTTGTTGAGGGTTATGTACCGACACCTATCCGAGTATTAGAGGCTTCATAGATAGTTTAAACTTGAGGAGTCTCTCATTATTTCTTTTTCTTGTTGAGATGTTTTGAGGTCTTGAGACAGTTATCTATAACTTGTTAGTTATTTTCATATATTTATTTGAGTCAAGTTTTAAACTGAGACTTTAAAGTATAATTATGCATTTGGAGTTTTTATTTTGCTTGAGTAAGTCTTCCGCTTATGGTCAGCCAGGTTGAGGATTTGCTTTGGGATCAGCAATAGTTCTCGTGTGTCAGTCACATTCAGGGTGTAGACTCGGATCGTGACAATATATTATGATCTTATAAGTATGACATATAAAACTTGTTGAAAGGGTACATGAAGTTATTTTATTTTAGTTGATAAAATGAAATTAAGAAGAAAAAAATCTTATTTTCAATATTTTTATTTGTGAAAGTGATTTTAAAAGAAAGAAAATAAGAATAAGAGTCTTTAATAATATTTTAATTATGAAGAAGATATGTTTAAAGAGAAAATAAATTATATATTTATTAGGAAAATGATATTTTTGATCCATTTAGTAATTATAAGGATAGTTCTAGACCAAAGTATTGACTATAAGGATATTTTTGAACAAAAGTATTGACGGTATGACATTTTTAAGCCAAACTATAAATGAAGGGTATTTTTGTTCATTTCACATAGTTTAAGGAAATTTTGAATCCTTTTAAATGGTATTTGGTTTGGTTTGGTTAGAGTTGATTTTAAATTTTGACAATCGTTACTATTTAATTTGGTTTTACCGAAAAACACACAAAAATAACCAAACTACGACTATAACCAGTCTCAACACTTAAACCATGCACCTGACCCCAGTCATCTGCATGACTTAGTAACGATCATTTCAATAAACAAATAAAAAGTCATTATAATCACAAGTATAACATAGGTCGTATTTTCATTCCTTAGCCTGAATTGACATTCACATGACACATTTCCCACATGATTACATACCAGTCATACCTAAGTCCAACTCATCTTTCAAGTAACTCGAACCACTCAAGGATCAAACAAGCATATATCACATTATAAAAAGGTAAATCTGGTCCTTTCATGAAGCCCTCCACACATATATCCAATCATCTCATGGGATCCACACACAAACTATTAGTCAATTGTTGCGGCACCTAAGTCAATCAAAGTTAGTATTCATGTCATACATGGTATACTAGCCAACCATCAATCACAAATAATTAATCAAGCACAATCACGATCAAAATGAGCAATAACACTTGAAACCATAAGTAAAGTAAATAAGTTAATTGCATAAGATTATTAACATGATGTATTTAATTTGCTCCCTGTGTTTTACCCAACATGCATTAAACAAAGTGATACTATAAAATCGCAGACACGCATATCATCACTTATAAAAAAATAACCTCCTAGACAATCCCCGATTGTCTCCAAATTTGCCCACAAATCCTTTCCTAGACAACACCCAATCAAACTGTAAGACAATCATCATAGCTAACAACCACAATCAGCCTAACCATCTAAGCCACAAGAGTAATCATTCAGGTGCCATGTTCGAACACCTATACATGTAATCTTTAAAAACTCACAAGATCTAACTATGTAATTTAAAGAAACTTAGCCTACATTGGCGCCAAACATGAGCGTATGAACCTCAACTATGAGCTTCTGACTCCACGAGGACAAATAATGATCAACGATCCGAAAAAATTCTTGAATTTTTGCCTAAAATAATGATCAACGATCCGAAAAAATTCTTGAATTTTTGTCTTTCTTACGTTGTAATTTCTTCCCTCCATTACTCCCTTGCTCCGGGTGCCTTTGGAGGATTTTGAAGAAATCCTTGTCTATTTTCTCCTTTTAAAAGTGAGAGAAAAATAACCACATTAATTTAGGAATGATTTTTCATCATCCTGTTATATTTATTTTGCAGGCACTATAGCGGTGCTGCTTTAGTAGGAAGCCTCTTGTTATAATAGGTTGACGTCATCCCAATCAATTTCTTGATACGTCAAATTTGTTGCGCGCTCAAATTTTTAAGCTTTTGCATCGATTTTTTAAAATTTTGAAATTTTTCATAAGACGTCCTTGAGTAACAATGAATTAGATCATTACAATTCAGTACACAACACATATGCTATTAATATTCATTATACTAGGAGAAGGACAAGTTGTTAGAACAATGCTTGGTGTCTTTCAAGAACATATCATCACTGCACATAATAGTGTAATATTTTATTAGCATTAAGTATTTATATAAAATAAAAATATTATATACAATTATACATGCACTTATGTACTCAATGATAATTCATATTAGTTATTTTTAAATTAAAAATTATTACATTTAAAAATATCCCTGCACGAGTACATATACTAGATTGAGTTAATATCAAAGTTTTATCATATATGAGTTTGAGAAAAAAAAAATCTTTTTCAAGAAGTTGAGTGGTCGTAGAAATTAACAGGATACACAATATTTTCTCCATCATTGACTTAAGACCCGTCTGACCCTGAGAATACTTGGGAAAAATTTGAGGAAAGCTATAGAAAAAGTTGAGATGTGGTGTTTGGTCATATAACTTGACAAATATATTTGTCCAGTGTCACAAGTTCTCAAATATTAAAAAAAATTAGTATATGGGCCAAGTTCTAATAATTGAGAATTTTAAAAAAAAATCAAAAATTATCCTAAACTTTATATTTTATAAAAAATATCTATTACTGTATTTATTAATTCCAACTAATACTTGTTACGACCTCCTCTCGAAAAATTTGAATTCTAATTCGAGTTACAAAATTGAGAAGGAACAATTTATTTTTAATGAGTTATAATTATAACCGAATCAATGACAAATTTAAATATACGATTAATGGATTATCTTACCTATATTGTTATTTTGTTGTTGTTGATTATTATCTAATATCTATTATGTTATAAGGTTATTTTTTAACAAAATATATTCACTATAAATACATAATACAAATTTATGAATTTCTTAAAAATAATTTTTAAAACTTATAAATATAAATATATTTTTTTAAAATAGTCAAATATCCTTGGGACAACTTGGGTCAAACACATGATAAGCGCTAGGTTCAATGTAAGACACAAAACCAATCATATCAACACAAATATACCTATAATAGCATTAAGCCTATCACCCAATAACTCACATTGGACGCAGTGTTCACTTGTTGGGAATAGAGCAACATGATAATATTATTTCCTTTAGTCAAATTTACTTTTGGCTTAGCATGTGTCATTTTTTCCAATTTTATTTCAACATTGAGTTACATGATGGTCTAATTTGTCACACACCAATTGTCATTTTTCTTAAAAGTCTGATTATTGGATTTGAATTTGTCATTAAATTCGTTTTGATATATTATATTTTTATTGTAAGACATTATCTTTTATAATATTGAGTTTTCTAGCAATATCTTTTGTTTTGTTAGAAATTGATTGTTTTTCTTCAATTTAAATTTTTTAACTAGTATGTGAAATTCGTTCACACGATTCTTACTTATTTCTCTCCAGTTATCTTTCATTTGAAATAGTTATCAATAGTAAACTTTTAATTGGTAGCATATTCATTAGTATATTTACCCAACAACGAGTCTGAATTTTTTATTGATTCTTTATTAAAACAATATACATTGAACAATTTATTAAAAAAAATATTTAACATAGCGTGCTTACGTATCTTATTTTGCATAAATTCATTGATTTAGTTGATCAAAAAAAAAAAATTCATCAAAATTTAAATCTGTTACAGCAAATACCACACTATACATGTAAAAATTAGAGAAAATTTATCCATAATATCTCTTAAAATTTTATCCATAAAAAATTTCACCTTTAAAATATTGAAAAAGTGTTTAATCAATTGTACAAAAGCACAACAAAATAACATCATAAGATTTTGTGTTAGTATTGTAGTAATTGTAGCACATTGATCATTTTCGTAATCCACCATAACAAAATAATATCCTAAGCAAAAGATATACTCAACCATCTGCCAATGTATTCAATAAAAATTTAGAAATGATTGTCAAGGTCATAAAGTCAATTGTCCATTAAGATAATTTAATCTATATAAACTCAATTTTGAACACTAGCTATTACTCTCTCTGTTTCATTATGTTTAATTACTTTTTATTTCACATTATACTTAAGAAATCATAAATAAAATATTTAATTTAATTAATTTACCCTTAATCTATATCAATGGATATTAAGATAATTTATAATGACATAATATATATAATAGGTATAAATATTCAAAAGTGGGTAGATAAAGAGTACAAATAAATAATTAAGTAGTTAATGAACTCTTTGGAAAGTTAAATTAAATTTTAGGAACTTTAATTTTGTTTAAGCTTGAAAAGAGAAATTATGGAAATATTAAGCATGATGATGATACTAATTATAGGGGTAAAATGAGAAAATTTTTAATTGATTTTATTTTGATTTAGTAAGTGATCAAATAATTTGGAACAAGTATTTCTAGAAAGGTGATCAGTTAATATGGAATCAAAGAAGTACTAATATACTCCCTCCGTCTTTAGTTACTTGTCCACTTTTTTTTTTTTAATTGTTCCTAATTACTTGTTCATTTTGAAAAATCAAGAAAAGATAAAATATTTTTTACATATTATACCCTCAATTAACTACTTTGAAAAATGTAGAAAATTTTGAAAAGCTTAAGTTTTTAATTCATGCACTTCATAATTAAGGGGTAAATGGAAAACTCACTATGTCAATAATTGTTTTCTTAATAGGTGTGTCAATTAAAAAATGGACAAGTAATTAGGGATAACAAGTGTATAACAAAAAATAATGATATATTATAATAGGGGAACTTTCACATTTAACCACTTAAAAATCAACCTAATTACTCTTCATAGCTATAGTTTGATCATTACAATTCGTAGCTACAGGTAATAGGGAGAAGAGAGGCAAGCGAGACTGGGAGAGAGAGGAAAGAGGCGAGAGAGGGCAAAAAGTGATAGAGAGGTAAATTGTATATATATATATATATATATATATATATCGGTTAGATAATTGTATATTATACATATGTATTTGTATATATGGCAAGCGAGATTGGGAGAGGGATGAGAGAGGCAAACGAGATTGGGAAGGGAGAAGAGAGGCGATAGAGAGGGTAAAGAGTGGGATAGAGGTGAATTATATATGTATATCAGTTAGATAATTGTATATTATACATACGCATTTGTATATATAGCAAGCGAGAGTGGGAGAGAGAGGAGAGAGACGAGCGAGATTGGGAGAGGGCAGAGAGTGGGAGAGAGAGGAGAGAGACGAGCGAGATTGGGAGAGGGCAGAGAGTGGGAGAGAGGTGAATTGTATATGTATATCAATTAGATAATTGTATATTATACAATGTATTTGTACATCCTGGCGAATTAGACATATACAAATATGACTAATTATACAAACTCGAAGTCAGTCAATTATAATGTTAGTCGTGAGTGTTAATTATAACAAACTATAACTATGATGAGTAATTAAATAATACAAATTTGCTTAACCGCGTAATTTCTCCTAAATATTATCATTAAAGCTAATAAATATATTATATATGATTAACTTGTTTGACTAAAATTAATTGCAAATATAATTTATTTGTTTTAAGATAATTATAATATATTTTTTTAACAACCATTAATACTATAATAACTTTGCTTGGTAAACTATTTTAAGGTAGGAAAGATCACATTACCAATCCTTCAAAACTCTTCAAAGGACTGAACAAATATGTAACCAATTTTTTAATCATTACGTATTAATAGAAGAGCAACATTCTGTAAGAAAGAGGTTCTCAGAGAATTTGCAATTGGAATTCAATATATAATATAGGTTAGAAGCTTTTGATTACTAAATAAAAGTAAACTTGAATGAGGATGTAAAAGATATTTAGGGGCCAAGAACGAAGAGTTTTTTTTGTCATATTTTGTATTCAATATTTATACTGAAACTTTGATTAACTTCGAATAATGCATTGCAGGGCCCATAATAGGACTGACACTCTCAATAAGATTTTTTTGATACTCAAGATTCGAATTCGAGACCTTTAATTTAGGTTAAAACACCAACAATCCAACACCATCACACGACAATGTACATTAACACTATGTTTGGATCATTGTTACCCATTGTATTGTATTGTATCGTTACTATACCTACAATGTTTGGTTTGATTGCTACTTAAAATGTATTGTATTGTATTAAAATGTATTGTACTAAAATCCTATTTTATGGAACAACCAATTTAGTGTGTTTTCATTGTTACTTAATTTCTTTTTTCTAATTATATCTTTATATAATATTTCAAAATATTGTTTTACCCTTTACCTTAATTATTTAAATTAAATCTAGTCAAACCTCCTACCCTAGAATAGTTAAGGATATTTTAGTAAACTTATAAATTACAATACAGTACGATACAATCAAACCAAACAATTAAAGTATTATTAAACAACAACAAATAATACAGTCTAGCCAAACATTGTATCTACCATACAATACAGTACAATAGAGTATAATACAATACAATATATTATGAAACAATGGGTAACAATGATCTAAACAAAGTGTAATAGATAAATGTGTTAGATTGGGCGCTAATGAACAGATTAATTCAATCATATATTTATTGAGAAAAAAAAATCAAAAGTATTAATATAATGTTGTAAGCAACAAGAAAGGTGAATATTATAAAGCTAAGTCTAGAGGGAGGCGAGGTGACTGAAATTATCCCTTAGAGCTCATTTGGTACAAAGAACATAGTATCGAGATTGCTTTAATAATGAGTTTATGTCATACTCTATATGTTCTTAATTACTTGTTTCCTTCCCACATTTAAAGAAAACAATGATAGATATAGTAATTTACCATTTTACGGGATTAATTATGAAATTAATGAATTAAAAATGAGAAAATTGTATAAAATAGAAAATTACTAATTCAAATTAAATGGTATAATCACAATTTGATTTTATTGTAACCCGTAACAAACAGTTGTCATTCGCCTCTCTCCCTTAATTTCTCGCTCGTCACTCTCCATTTCTCGTTGTCAGTCTCTCTCTCACCTCTATCACTTTATAAAAACACAAATGTATAAAATGTATTTGTGTTTGTATAAACTATAAAGCGAGAGAAAATTGTATATATATACATATCTTTTCGTTCAGCTCTCTCCCCAGAGAATCTCGCTCGCCAGTGTCTCAGATCTCGCTCACCTCTTTTTTTTTTATACAAACACAAATGTATAAATTGTGTTAGTGTTTGTATAAAGCGAGAGAAAATTGTATATACAAATACAAATACATATATTTTCATTCTATACACTTATAATTATACAAATACAGATCTTTTCCTGCCTAGTTTTCTTTTGTCTTTCTCTCTTTCTCGCTTTATACAAACATAGATTATACAATTGATTCATATATGTATACCAAAATATACATACTAATAGCCATGTTCATATATGTATACCGAAATATACATATTGCTGTGGAGTGCACTTGTACAAACTATAGTTATACTATACAAATATAAATTTTTATATTTGCTAAACCTAAAATTTACTTATTTAAGATTTTCAAAATATCATAATAGGTAAAAAAAATTATCCTTTCTTGTTATCAAAATGAACAAGTAAAAAAAAAAAATTAGATAAATAATTAGATATAAATGGAGTATTTAACGGAGTAAATCACAAAATAACTTATTTCGAAATTGTAATATTATTTTGGAAAAAGGGTCAAAAATACCCTCCAACTTTAATTTATTATTTAAATTTACCCTCATTGTTAAAATAAAGTTAATTTACCCCTCTCGTTACTAATTTCACCAAATTTATCCTCCATTAACGGATTGACCTAAGTTGACCTGATTTTTTTTATAAAAAAAAACCTATTTCTTATTTTAACTCAATAATCCAATCCCATTTAAAATAACCCGTTCTCATTCTCCACATCTCCTTTACCAATTTATCCATCACCCCATTTAAAAAAGAAAGTATTCAAAGTTGAATACTCATGGGTTATCTGGAATTTCACTCCATAAATATGTTCCCAGTTCAAGAACCTATGCCAAATTTGACAAATTTCAAGGCCAAGAAAATCTTGACCAGACCCACAATTGCAAACAATGGAGAAGGAGGAGGATCAAGAAGAAGATGACAAGTGGGATTGAAGTGTTTTTTTCTTTCTTTTTTTGATCTTGATCCTTTTTTCCAATTCTTGAATTTGCTATTGATTCATTGTGGCACAACTACCAGCTGGGGCGAGGGTTCATATGGGTTAGTTGGAATGTTTTTCCTTTTTTAAATGGGGTGATGGTTAAATGGGTAAAGTAGATGTGGAGAATGGAATGGATTATTTTAAATGAAGTTGGGTTATTGAGTTAAAATAAAAAATAGGTTTTTTTTTTATAAAAAAATTGGATCAATTTGGGTCAATCCGTTAAATGGGGATAAATTTGATGAAATTAATAACGAGAGGATAAAATTAACTCTATTTTAAAAGCGAAATAAATTTAAACAATAAATTAAAATTGAGGGATATTTTTGATCCTTTTTCCTATTATTTTTATCCCATATTGAGAGTGGGATAACAATCCGCTTAAAAAAAACATACTCAAGGGAGTATGATTGCAATTATCATAGAATCTTGGGGGCAATGTAAGATTTCAACATTCACACTCTTCTTCTCCCTTTCAATTGAGATCCAAATATGGAAGTTGCTCTATGAGTATTCCAAGAAAACCTCAAAAAAGAAGGAAGATGACATAACTGAAGAGTGAACAAATCATATGGCACAACCTAAGAAAACCCTGAAAAATTTCATCCCACTTTTCATTCTTCTCTCTCTTTCTGCTATTTTCCTCTTCTCTTACCATCCTACAAACTTGAATTCCACCAAATCTTTCTCCTTTAACCCAAACACCCCTCAAACCCATCAAAACTTCACTTTTTTAATCAAAGTTCTCACCTTTAACCGTCTTGAGTCCCTCTCTAGATGTCTCAATTCACTTTCCAAAGCACATTATGATAACCATGTTGTTCATCTTCATGTCTACATTGATCACTTTCAAGATTCCCCAAATGGGTATTTGGAAATCGACCAAAAATTGAATCTTTCGAAAAGAATTCTTGATTTTGTTGGTGGGTTGTCTTGGAAATATGGGGAGAAGTTGGTTCATTATAGGGCTTCTAATGCTGGACTTCAGGCTCAGTGGTTGGAGGCTTGGTGGCCTAGCTCTGATGATGAGTTTGCCTTTGTTGTGGAGGATGATCTTGAGTTGTCACCTCTTTATTTTCGGTTCTTGAAGAGTTTGATTGACAATTATTATTATAATGAATCCAACTTTAGTCCTATGATTTATGGGGCTTCCTTGCAGAGGCCTAGGTTTGTACCAGGTACTTTGTTTCTTTTCATGGCTATTTCTTTCAAGGATATTAGTGTTGCTTAACTTTTGTAGAAGAAATGATTTCTCTATGGTAATCTATATTTGAGTATGCTGTAGTAATATTTCTGTGCACTTCTGGTAGTTAAGTAGAAGCTATAGTTTGATCAGATGTAGGTTGTTATTACTTTTGTCTCAATCAGTTTTCTTTTTTTCGTTTTATTGTTCTACCATATTGTTAGCCCACTTGATGTTTGATGGTCTAATGTAGTAGTAGATGTTTTTTTTTGCAAAGATTAAGAGGCACCAGTGTTATTACGTTTGGCTGATTCATAATGAAATTGCAATTGCATTTTATCATTCCAGTATGTCGATGTATAATCCTAGCAAATTACATTTTAGGTTAAGGAGAGAAGTGCATGTTGGTTCCTGTTCAATGAATCTAAGCAATCTATTATCAGGTATGTTGGGAGGGATCATATGAGGTTACAACAACAAACCCAGTGTAGTCCCAGAAGCGGGTCTTTGGGAGGGTAGAGTGTACTCAAAGTCGCAGACCTTACTCTACCTTGAGGAGGTAGAAAATTGATTCGGAAGACCCTTGACTTGAGTAACGAACATCAAAGCAGCTAAAAGAAAAATATAGAAGTAAAGAGGGCAAAGAAAATAATAGGGAAAACATAACATAACATTCAAAAGAGGAGCAATAACCATAACCAACCAATGGAATAACTGAGATAGTGAATAACCAGTAACAAAAGTCGTAAGATAGGCAATTACAAGACAAATGCTACTACTACTGGCATAAACACGAAAACAGGTACAATCCCCCCCCCCCCCCATTTGATCCTTGGCCGATCGCACCCAACCTTCTTTTTATGCTGCAACTTAGTCTCCAAATTCATCGCCAAGAGCTTGTGTTGGGTTGTAAGATTATCACTCGGGATAACCTTGCAAAGACCTCTATCACCCTTCTAAGGAGTAAGTAATCTATTTGGGTTTAGCTAAAGTACTTGGGTAAGATTCATCTGAGTGAAATAAATCTTCCCGCTGTAAGTTGTCCTTGGATAATGAACTTGTCTTTGTGGAAAGAAATGAAATTAAGTTGTCAGAAGCTATCATCTTCTGAATTATAACTACTTATCACATATAATTATGGTGTCCGAGTCAGCTTCAGCGCACCTCGACTAATTCTACGGGATACCTACCACCTTCCACCAGCACCAACACTAGGTACCAGGTAACCCTGTCCACCAAGGCTAGGACAAATGGGAAGAATCACCTAGTGTTTTTTTGTCTCCGCTGAATTTTGAATCTGAGACCTCAGGATTCACAACCACTTCATTGACCACTTGGCTACACCCTTGGGTGCCTCTTAATGGTGTTTATTATGATAGGATGTCATGTATGGTCTTAAAGGCTGCAGAGAAGAAACTGGGATTTGATACAAATAAAGGAGTTAATTCATTTATTTTTTTATCAGGTTAAAGATTTCATTGATAATGACAAGGCTACCATGGCCTTATACAAGAGTTATACCTTGAAGTAGAAACCTACTAAATATAATTCTCTCCAAAAGACACCCAATCCTCTTTACAAATAGTAACTATATGGGTGCACCAAAAGACAATAAGGGATCGAAGACTACTTCTCAATTGAGCAAAGCTCATCTCTACCCCTTCAAAAGCTCACATATTCCTCTCTTTTAAATGACCCCCATTAGCGAAAGAGGTGTAACATTCCTCGGTTAATTCATTTGTATATCTCTAATTTCTCTTTGACTCCACAATCTCTGCACAAAATCCTGCTATCTCTCTTTCACAATCTCTACATGAATTTGAGATTTTGTTTTTCATTGGATAAGATTGAGATATTGATTTATGTGAATGGGGGAAGTATTGTTAACTACATATATCATAACTGAGAATAAGGCAACGTGCATAGTTGACACCTACTCATTTGGTCTGCAGTAAGACATAATTTTGTGTTGGACCCGTTCTGATGCTATCTAATGTCATCCTTGATTGTTATGGATTACTCGTGCATAAAGTAAAATGCTGTATAAACTATACCTTTCCCTTAATACAAACACACATCTGGAGTTGTGTTTAATGACTCTTTTCAAATGAAACTTTCAAGACCTTAACTCTGAACTCTTTCTGAATGAAACTTTCAAGACCTCCTTTCTGAATGTGACTTTGAAGACCTTCTTCCCGGGGGGATCTCTTCAATTTAATAGCAGAAAGGATATCCTCGGGAAAGTATAACAAATCAAAACTATTTTGATATTCACTATTAAAAAGAGATAAAATGTTGACGAAAGAACATAGTTGAAGAATCAACCATTTTAAACACTGCTCTGCTTCACGACAAAAGTGATCTTTCCCTCTTGTGGAAGGCGGTATCTCACTTTCAAAAGAGAGTCTCGACGTGGCAGTGTAAACTTAGCTCCAAAATTGGGCTAGTCGCTGGCTAGAGGCAACTGCGTTATCAGACCGTAGGCAGTCGAGAACGATCAACTATTTAACATATTCACAATGATGGTGAACTAAGAGATAAAGAAGTGGAATGCATATGGACATCTTCTCTCTGGAGGCCTCTGGTGGTGGAAGATGAATAATCGCTTTGGAATAGCTTAAACTAAGAGCAAGCAAAGTAATACCGGACCAATTCCTCGGTATCCATTGTAGATTTCGCACACATCCGTTCTATTTCTTTTTCTAACACTAAGACCGTATATTACTCATTAGTGAGCCAAAGCCCTTTGCTTCAAGAAACTCTATCAACTAGTGCTATCTGTGGTTCTTCTGTGGAAGCTCAAGCTTTGAAACTCATTTCCAACATCCCTTTCAATGCTTAACTAATAGGAGAAGATAGACACAGACAGAAGTAGCGTCTGTTGATATTTAATTCCCTTCCACTTCTATAGCTCTGATAATAAATGCTCTTCTTCCAAGTTCCAATAGGAATTTTCTTTGCCTCGACGCTTTGAGAGCTTTCGGTCCTTGAGTATGAGTACTCCTATCTACTTTTTGTGTTTATAACTGGTCCTATTGCATTTGTTGCATATGAATACAGTTTTCCCGTGGTCGGGGTCCCTAAGGCATATTTTATATGTTCAAAGATAATTTATAGAGGAAGAGTGCTGACGTCCAAAATGTAGCTAGACTATTAGTTACTTCTTGTTTTCCCCTATTTGGAGAAAACTTAACTATCAATGCCCTTAATTATCAGAACATGATTTGTGACCCTTGAGTTAGTTATTATCCTCTCTGTAATACTCGGTTTTGAGATATATTGGCTCGTTGTAATTATAATCATCAAAGTACAAATCAATCTTAATGTGCTTCTATGTCCATATAATCAGGGGTGCTTCTATGTCAATAGAATCAGGGATTTTTGAATGTTTGTCTGTTATTATGTTGATGAAACACTCATGTGGAGAACTTAAAATAAATGTGTGTCATGCTTTTCCAATTTGGTATTTGAAATAATAGAGATCAATTGCGAGTTGTTTGCGACTAGCCCTTCAACAGTCTTAACATCCCACATTTTAGTGTACAGGGGGCCTCCCCGAATAGCGTAAATTTCCATGAGCCATCCTGTATGCTTCATGAAATTTAGAATACCTAAAACCTACTAAGTTTTTTTTTTCACGGAAGAATACATGCCCATCATTGTCGTTTAAAGGTGTATGTGTTGCTTGGATATTGGATACTTTTATCCTCCGGAAATTTATCATTCTTAACATCCTCTATAACAATCTCTAACAGTCATGTGCTACTCGTATATCCGCTTGATATAACATAGTTTTGGCTAACAGGTAAACATGGAAACAAGATGCAGATTGATGACCGAACTCAACTTTTCTTGTACCAGTTGGTTGGCACCTGGGGTCAGCTTCTGTTTCCAAGACCTTGGAAAGAATTCCGCATATGGTATGACACACACAAGGCCAAGGGATTGAAGCCATTTCTTGATGGGATGGTAGTGTATTGCCTGAATTTTCTCTTCTCGTTGCATTTTTTGTGAAGGTAATTAACAATTACTCTTACCGTAAAATGTAATTTGCTTGTAGGTGACAACAGGATGGTACAAAAAGATGGGGGAAAAGATCTGGACACCTTGGTTCATTAAATTCATCCATGCCCGTGGTTACTTTAATATTTATACCAACCTTTTGCAAGAGCGAGCTTTTAGTGTGTCCCATCGTGATGCTGGTGTTAACTATGGGAAATCAGCTGGGCCAGATTCTTATTTAGTGGATGAGAAATCTTTTAATATCAACCTTTTGAAGATGCTATCTTTGCAGAGTCTGAAGTGGTATGATTTCTGTTTCAAGGAGGTTTCTCCTGGTAGAATTGTACGCAGTTCTGATGATCTAGCGTCTGTTCTTCACTCAGTTCAGAAATCGAGGACTATACTATTTGTGAACCTACAACAGGTGTCAGAGTCAATTATTAGGAATCTTCTCTGCCACTTTGAAAGATTGAATATCCAAAACTATGTCTTATTGGGTCCACAGTCCTCTTTCCTACTTGATCTTGCAAGAAGGGGTCATCCTGTGATTGACACGGACAATTTTTTTGATAGTATTAGGTTACAAAACTCGATTAACTTTGACGAATCACACGAAAAGTTGGGCAAAGAGATTGTTGTGAAGGCCCACGTAGTTAGAAAGTCCTTGGAACTTAAATACAACACATGGGTTGTGGATAGTGACGTGATTCCTCTCAGCAGTGATTCATTTCTTCATTCGTATGATTTGGCTAATGACTTTCTTTTGGGGAAGAACTTTAAACTTGTCTTCATACGAAATTCAGCTTCTGCTTTGAAAATTTGGGTCGATAATGTTTTGGACAAAGTTGTTGCCTCAGTTGCCTCTTTAAAGACTAGAGGTTCAATTGCCACAGAGGGAAATTTTGTAAATCTAGTTGAGAAGTTATTGGAACAAAAGAGAACTACTTTTAACAGGGTTGATGAAACTGATTGTAGTTTGAACATCAGTTTTATGGATGCTAACGAAACCTCTTCAAGGAGTGGAAAGAAGTTTGCCTTCTGGTCACCTGAAATGGGTTCAGAACAGATACAAAAACGACTTGAAGAGTTTTCTATGTGGGTTGTGGATAGTGATTTATCGTGTAATGCAGTTGTTTGTCATCCATCATAGCATATGGAGGTGTTTATCTGTGTATCTATCGTATACTTATGATGTCTGCCTATAGTTTGATGGATTTCACATGTTGATATTATGAAGGCAGTAAAGATCAGAGAAGAACAAAAAAAAGGCTCACTCTTCAGAAATTATCGCTGATATCAGACATGTTTTGTAAACCATCATCAGTTGAAGGTAATCGTTCCGAGTCTGAATTAACAAAGGATGATCTGTTGTTTTACGCTGAAATGATTCTATTAGCTTATTGGTGTAGAAGGAACTGTAAGAAAGCTCAGTTTTTACATATTGTTCCAAGTCTTGTGTAAATGTGCCAGTAGTGACAAGTACCCTTATTATAACCCTCTTACTTGGACCCTAGTAATCATCTGAACTGAATTGTTTAAATTTCCAGGCATCGTGTATCAATACATCTCTCGTGGTCAATGATAATATATAATCATTACCTCATAGGTATAACCTGTCCGATTCGAAGGCTCAATCAGCCAGACCCATAGGCCTGGTGTATACAAAATTTTATGGGTCTAATGAGGCCTGAACAAGCTCATCGGCGGTAATTATACGATAGAAACATCATAACTACAACAAGTAATCACAGTGACCTAAACACAATCATAACATATTTTTCTACGCCGCTAAGTTAGAAAAAGATTGTTAATGATAGACACTATATCATGATATGGTAGTTAATTCAACAAGATAAGGATATAAGTCCAACAACAACACTGTATCATGATATGGTAGTTTAACTCAACAAACAAAATCAAAATCTCTACCAACCAATAACTAATAACAAGAAGAAAAAGCTATCATCATCTCTATGACCTGTCGGTCGGTTTTTTTGATATTTTTATAAAATTATCGTTTTACCCTTCACCATATTGAACATGAGTTAGTTCTGATTGAGTTCTGAAAGTTGGTTTCGAGTTTTGGGTAAAAAATTGTGAATTTTGTAAGTCTTGAGTTGAAAAACTAAAGTCATTAAGAAGTAGCTTTCGATGCTATTTGGAGTTTCAAGTGTAAGAATGAAATTCCGCCGATTATATAAGTTCTTGAATGTGAAAATTGGTCAATGAGAGTTGCCGGTTTCAAATTCGAAGTATTTTTTTAGGATTTGAGGTCCTAAGTTGGAAATTTGTGAAATTTTAGCCTTTGAATTGACTTTGGTCACTATTCGGGTTTCATATGTTTGGATTAGACTTCTGAGAGTTTTGTTGAATTTGAGGGATGATTTTAGGCTTAAGTGAGGTCTTTGTTGAATATTATGAGGTTCCGAGTTTGATTTAGCCTTTTTAGGCGTTATGTTCATTTCTTGTGACTTTCACGAGTTTAGATCAAGGAGACCTCATATTCGTGTTTTGATGGTTCCATTGAGTCAGGAACATCGTGTATAGTCAAATTCGATATATGATTTGTGTGTACAGGATGCTGAACGAATTTCGAGGGTCCATTTAATGATTTGTGTTTGGCTGTGATTTCCTTGTGTTTGCAGGCCTCGCTTAAGAGAACTTTGCAAAAGCATAGAAAGTTTCGCTTTTTCGAGAGGCTCCATTTTTGCGGTGTTTGCAAAATTGAATGGTGTGGTTCGCTTTAGTGATGTACGCTTAAACGAACCTAAGTCCGCTTTTGCGACTTCACATGGTGTTTCAAACATGCAAATTTTGGGGTTTTAGCCCCATTTTTCATTGTTGAGCTTTTTAAATCTTTGGAGGCGATTTTGAAGAGATTTGTTGTGCTAAATCATTTGGGTAAGCCTATGTAACTCTAAATCTTCATTTTTCATTAATTATTTTTGAATTTTAACATTAAAACTTGAGATTTTGATTGGTAAATGACAAGATTTTTCAAGAACTTGAGTTCTAAACTAAAATGGTGATTGTTAATTGATTTTGAGTCTTTTTTTGGAAATGATTTTCACCAATGAGTTTCAAATGTCTTGGTTAACATATTCAAGTAAAGATTTTTGGATTCAAGCCTCATTTACATATTGATTTTTGAGTTGATTGACCCATTTTTCAAAGAGTATGATATGAGTATTGTTATTTTCAAAATCTTATTGTGATTGCTTGACTGAAATAGATTGTGTGGCTTAGGACGTTAGTTGGAAGAGGAAGAGTCAATTCTTGGATTGACTATTTGATTGAAATAAGAAAAGTGATATTCAAACCTTGTAAATCTAGTAAAATTGTGTATTTTCCTTTATTGTGTATTGTGGAGTAATGAAAATGAGGTGATAGACTCATTGTTCCACTTGATTAATCTTAATAATAAAAAGGGGATTAATGAAAAGGAAACTTATTGATCATATGCTTTGTGAATTGCATTGTTGTGGACCCCTTTTTGGTTGATCTATGAAATGTTTTGATGGCATTTATGTGAACTTGAATTGCTTGAATTGTTGTCTCTTCCTTATGGCGTGAACTTGCTTACTTGCATTGATTATTGTACGTTGTGATGAGACATGTGATGTTATGCCGAAGGAAAATGGTTTTGACAAGAGTTATGATATAGAGCCGAAGAGAAATGATTTCGACTAGTGATGTAATATAAAGCTAAAAGGAAATGATTTTAGCTAGTGATGTGATAATGTGCTGAAGGGAAATGGTTTTGACAAGAGTTATGATATAGAGCCGAAGAAAAATGATTTCGATTAGTGATGTAATATAAAGTCAAAAGGAAATGGTTCTGGCCAGTGATGTGATAATTTGTTGAAGGGAAATGGTTTCGACAAGTAATGTGATACTAAATCAAAGGAAAATGGTTCCGGCTAGTGATATGATATAAACCCGAAGGAAAATAGTGTCGACTAGCTATATTGTATCGAAGGAAAATGATTTCGGCAAAAGTTGACTATCGTGATTTGATGCATTTTGTTATTTGTGATTGATCTACTTGTTACTTGTGATGGACATACTTGATACGTGTTGTTTTTGAAATGTAACTATTGAACTATGTGGTTAAACCTTGTATGTATTGTGAAACTATTAAGTTAGGTTGATTTCTGTGGAGGTTGTAGTTTGAGGAGGTTCGGTTGGGATGAAAGAATTATTCGATTTCTAGCTAGTTTCCCTTTTTTTTTTTTACTTGTTGAGTACCGTGTTGGTTGTTACTCACTCCTTACTTCTACACTTGTGTAGAGATCCGAGTCTAATACCATGTGATTGCTCTTCTTCTTCTCCTATTTCTAAGGCTATCAAAGGGCTTTTGAGAGGTAGCTGCTTGTCATCCCGACAGACCTTCATGTTTCTTACTTTTTGCTTTATTTTATTTGAGAAACTAATGCATTAAGATTTGTAATTATTTTTCATTTTACACTCTATGTAAAAGTGGCTTGTACACATGACAATCAAATTTTTGAGATTATAATAGAATAAATAAATTTTTCACCTTAATCTTATTCTTATTTTATTTTCCGCATTCGTTTTGTTTTATTGAATTGAGACTAACTTGTTTTATAAAAAAAAAATAGATAAATAATACCACGATAATTTTTGAATTGTGACAACCTCATAAGAGCAATGAGCGTCTGAGGCAATTTTTTTTTTATATATATATTATTTTTTGTAGGTACGTACGTGTAGTACGTTGATAGAAACCACATGAAATATACGTAGTATTAGTCTGGAGAAAAGAATAGCAATAATGTATACAGCTATTAATTAATTAATTAATTAATTAATATCTACTACCAAATTATTATTTTATTAATAATATCACATGAAATATGCAGCAAAATGTATTATTCCACCGACACTCGCATTTTCACGCCACTGATAAGATTCTAACTTGGATTTTGTGCTCCCTTTAGTTTTCATTTTTTTAAAATATTAAATAACTATAGTGAAACTCTCTATGTAACATTTGATCGAAATAAGCTATTATTTTAACTAATTCATCAAAATAATATACTTCTTTGAGTTTATTCATTTCATCGTACACATTTTAAAGGATGATCAATATATATATATATATATATATATATGGTTTGCTATCGAATGTTCCTTAGAAATACTGTGATAAAAACAGTTATTAGCGATAATAAATACTTGTGTTAACAAAAATAATACTCTTTCCGTTTTAAAAAGAATGACCTAGTTTGACTTTGAACGGAGTTTAAAAAAGAAAGAAGACTTTTTAATCTTGTGGTTCTAAATTAAAGTTATGTCAAATGTACTAAAATGTCCTTTAATCTTGTGGTCCTAAACATATCACTTGAAAAGTAAAAATTAAAGTATTACCAAAAAAGGAAAAGAATCGTTCTTTTTTAAACAGACTAAAAAAAAATCATTTTTTTTTAACGAAAGGAGTAAAATAATAACTATACTTTAACCAATCACGAGAATTCAGTGTAGTTGAGTGTAATGTTGAGTGAGATATTTTTTGGAAATAATAAAGATAATGTTTTTAAGTAATAAAAAACTGTGAATAACAAAAGGAAAGAGGACACGTGACCCCTTGTAACACATGGACTGTCAACTGAATTCTTTGTAACATTTGTTATGAAATTTATGTCAAAATTCTATCATTTGAATTATAAAAAACAAAATGGTAGATTCTTTGCCTACCAACAAGTACTTGCTCACTTGAAATTGTCTTTTTTAAAAGGCTTAAAGCATCTTACATGTTTTGCGTCGATCAACACATAAATAAGTTTATTGATTTCGAAATTATGTTCACTATAATATAAAATGAAATTATAGCAAAAAATACATACAATCCTCGGCTACGATTATTTTTTTGTTAATCACTTTTTATTGTCACAACTAACCACTATTTATAATGATCACAATAAATTATTACTGTAACAACCATCAATCACTACTGACAATCAACATCATCAACCATCACCATATATATTGACAATCATCTCAACCATTCATAACTATCTTTATCACTATAACCACTATTGCTAGTCGTCATCAACACTAGCGTGCTTCTACCCCAACCATCTCAATAATCTAACATCATCCCTAATTGGTACACATAATTACCATCGCTAGTCATCATCCACCAACCGCCATACAATTTTATAAAGTATTTTAAGCAATATACTTATATAAGGCACGCTCTCTCTTTGTTTTTTTTTTGCCTACTCTCTAAAAGAGATAATATATAGCTCAGTTAGTAAAGCATTAGACTTTTAACATAATGACGTAGGTTCATGAAATCCTGTTTTTAATTAACCTCTGACACCTCCTCACCATCGTTATTATTGTAGTACTCTCTATAATATAATGAAACTATCAATATGGCATGTTCCTCATCAATATAGAAGTACCCAATCCCCCTATTATCAATTTGTCCATAGTTCTTCAATACATTTTTTTCATAGCCAAGTTTCTAAACATTTAAGAACATCAATATACCATAGTAGAATTCACAACTTAAACATCTCTTATTATTAATTAATTAATACATTATGAGTAAAAAAGGTTCATTCCTAAATATAGAACATCTCCTTATTTATTCAACAAAACTACTAATTAAAATGAGTTAATATTACAATGAACTTGACATCAAACCAAACTCTACTTGCCCCAACTTAAATTTAATGTCTCATTTTTATAATAGTACATAGTGGTCCACTCTTAATAATTAGATTAGACAGCTGTTTCAATTGACTATAAATATCTATTGATATAGTACAAGGTCTAAACTAAAATTCAAGGAAAATAATGTGTACTCAAGACTAATAACATGGGCTCTTTTTCACTAATTTACCTAATTAATTTGATGTATGAATTAATCTATTATTTTTTTATGTTATCTAAAATTTTAGATATTAAAAAGAACTAATATTAATACAAGTTGTTGCTTTTTGACATTAAAAGAGTATGTTCAAAGACATAAAATCATAAATAATAATAAGGTGAGGAATTAATTACGCCTTAATATAAGTTGCATATGATCAGTAATGTAATCACTTGTATACATACACGAATATTTCCTTGACATTTAATACTCGATTAGATTTTATATTACTTGGCTCATGTTGATATGACTTTTTTTACTTGTCAAATTTTGACTTGACATATCCATTAAGAAAATAATAATTAGTATAGTGAGTTTACCATTTTATCTCTATTAATTGATAGGGTTACAAACATATTTTCACACTACATTAAGACATTAATTCAAAATTAATGCAAAAGTTATATTTTCCTGGTTTGTTAAAAATAACAAGTAAAAATAAATATTAAATTAGGAAATGTTTAACAAGTAAATAGAGACGGTGTTCTTATTAGGGACGTATTTTATTGAGCTAATTTTGTCAATGATATTTTAAAATTTTAAGTTTAACTATTACTACTATTTTATATAGTTATTCAATACTAAAAAAAAGTATGGCAAAACTTTTTTAATTTTCTAAATGAAAAAATAAAATATATTTTTTAAATATAAAAATCAAATAATATGATTCGGATAAAGTACTTATAATACGTAAATATATTCTTGGAAATGGTAAGAAGAGATTTGAAGGAAAAATACATACCCAAGAGTCTAGCGTAATAAAGCAAAATCAGGTTTTTATAACTATTTTTCAAGTTAATATAATACAATCTAATTTACAATTAAATAATATAAATATTTGAGACTTTGACCAAACACTACTAAGTTTGTGTGAATCTATATGTACCAATTACCATTTTTTATCGATGCCACGATAAAAAAGGTTTTTTCTTCTTCTTTTGTTTCAATTGTCTGGTTGGGTAAATGGATTGATAATATATATTTAGGAATATAATTGAGATACGTGCAAATACATCCGTTATTATATTTGAGAGATTAAAAATATTTTCGTAAATTATTAATTTTATTTGTAAACTATTGACACCCTTAAAAATATCATTTTTCATGATTAACTGAACTTAAACACATCTCATGATTCTCGTCAAATTTAGGGATATTTTTAACCGTTCTCTCGACTTTTTATTAAGAACCTCACATTCCTGCAAGAATTTGAGACCTATGTCAAGTGTCGTAAAGGCATAGATATTGAACATCCTTCGTCGAAAAATTATTATTATATATATATATGTGTGTGTGTGTCAAATTCTACATTTAAAAGATGTATACATAATTTGGACACCTTTAGCAAAAGTTATGCCTTCGGCGCAGTGGTAATGTGTGTCTATTTTAAATAAAAGAATTTTGGGTTCAAATGTCTAATACCACAATATTTTTTTATATTATTTTGACAGCCACGTACCATTATTCTTGATTACCCTTAATAAAATTTTTGATTTCGCAACTAATTATTATGACGGATCATGGGTGTATCTAAACTAATTAGTCAAGTAAAATAATATTTTTACGACTATCGATTGTTCAAAAACAAAATTAATATATTCGCTAAATTTAAAACTTGTGTATTATCTTTTTATAAAGAAAGTAGTGGTTGGGAAGACTTTATTATTAAACATAAACAATACTTCTAATTGGGAAAAAATCAGTACAATCAAGAAGAAACTATAGCAAACTAAAAAGAGAACCATTTTAGTATATTTAAGAGAGGAACAAGGTCCTCTATATAAAAGCACAAAAGGCTAGTACCATCACTTCTCTTAACAAAACTAATACTCCATCTTTGCCTTTATTCCTTCTTTGTTCTTCTTCCAAACAAACAAACAAACAAAGAATAATGGAACAAACTATTTTCAACAATAGATCACTTTCATGTCTTCTTATTATTATTATTTTGATTTCCTTTTCAACATCATCAGTTGATGCTTACAAGAATTACACTGTGGGTGATGCTTTAGGTTGGTTTGATAATCTTGAAAAACCTCTTGTTAACTATGACAAATGGAGTGCTAACAAAAAATTCAGCCTTGGTGATTTTCTAAGTAAGTTTTCTTTTTAATATTTAACTTACATACACAGACAACGTTACTACAGTTTCTTTAATTTAATTAAAAAATTTGTTTAATGTGTTTTGGATCATAATTACTTTTGTTTACTGAATTCTGAATAGATTACATGTATATAATTAAATTTATAAAATTTAAACTAAAATTATTAAGTTTTGTAGAATCGATAATTTAATTATTTGAAGATGATTTGGTTTGAACCTTTTTTGAATGTATTCCAACTATTTGTGTCCATAAGTTTTTTCTCTCTTTTTTTTTGGTGGGGTAGGGGGCATCATTATATGATAACTCTGTATCTCAATGTGTAACAAAAATAAAGCATGGAACAATCTTGATTTATGGATCTTTGGATTTTTTTATTTATTTTTTTGCTTATGATTACATATATGATAGATCTGAATTTATATGTCCAAAATTGAATTTTGATAATTTTATTTGAGTGATGAATGATTTACAAACTACTTTACCAAATACGTTGATCTTTGTACTTACTAATTTTATTTTTTGAAATCACCAATTCCTAACTTGATTTTGATGGTTTGGAATTTTTTTTAATTGATCACAAACAGCTGTATTTTGTTGGCATTATTTAGAGTTTGATAAGTTAGTTGTAGAAGTGTGTGTTATGATAAGGTATTGTACAAGTAACATGTAGTGACCATATGCTTGCACATGTTCCAAACATACAAGCCAATTCATCATTCTATCTCATAGACCTAGGTACATCATCGTGCGTGAAATACATTCTTAAATTCGGATCAAGTTAAGGGTATTTTTAAATACAATTTTTTTGACTTTTTATTTAGAATCTCATTCTCTTACAAAAATTTGAAATCACTTCATATGTTATGTGACAGATCAAAAATGTATTAACTTGAGTTAATCAGTTTTTTAAGACTTTCAATAATTTAAGAATGAAACTAATAATTCACATCAAATTCAGAAGTGTTTTCAATACTTCTCTCTTTTGATTCTGAATTCATTAACTTTTGAATATCATCTTAATTACTAAAAAAATCTTCTTTTTTTATAAATTATGCAGTGTTTAATACAGACAATAACCATTCAGTCACTCAAACTTACAACTTTACAACATACAAAAATTGTGACTACAACAATGCCTTAGACAATGATACCATGCAATGGGTATCTGCAGATCCATCTTCAACTTCAATTTTTCCAGTTACAGTAGCAGTGCCACTATTAAAAGTTGGACCTACATATTTTTTCTCTAGCGATTACGATGGTGAACAGTGTGAAAACGGTCAACATTTTAAAATTAACGTTACATATGGTCAAGGATTGCCTCGAGCCCTTAAGGATCCATCTGACGATGACTCAATGGCTCCGATTAGTCCGATTTCTGGTGATGAAGAATCAGCACCGGATACGATTGTTCCTTCCTCGTTCGATCATCCACGTGATGTGAGTACTGATGATAGTCCTGAACCTTCAAATTCGATTTCACTATCGATGTTTTCTAAGGTTTTACGTATTCAATTGAATTGGGTATTCGTTATGCTTGCGTTAGTTTTTTGTATTTGTTGATTATAGAACTTCAATTTCATTTTTTTGGATTTACTATCTTTTTGGAGTCGTTTGGTTTGTAAACAAAGTTATATATGTATGTATGTATTATAGTACAAAGATTTTTTTTATAGAAGCAAATAATGTTATAATATGGTTATTATGTGGTGGATAATAATGAATTTCTCAGCTACATTACTATATCTGGCTCCTTATTAATGAACAACTTTAACATTTTATTTGGAGGTTTGTTATTTATTGTTTTATAATGTATTATACTGTATTGTATTATTTTAATGAAATATATTATATTATATTGTATCGTATTATATTGTTTTTACTGAATATAGAGTTTGGATAAATTATATTATTCGATCGATATATAATGTCATCACATTTATAATTTGAGTGATAAACCTACGAGAAAATTAGCTTAAGGGGTAGAGCTATTATGAAAAGATAGAATTAAAGACGGGATATGATTATAAAGAAAACTAGAATGAGAGGAAAATATTAAATTAACGATGCGATCACACCAAATCGATCGTTACATAGATTGAATCTTTTCATAGTTACTTAATGATGAATTTAAACGATATGCTACAATAATTTTAAGTAACAAACATTGTAAATAATATAATATAACATAACGGATAACAACCATTCAAACAAATTAACAAAATATAATTTGTCTCAATATTTTTATTTTGCATGAAAGATACACTTAATCACATAACGTATCTATTTTATTTACTCCACTTAAAAGTGGAATTAGTTAATCATAATATTTTATAATTGGTTTAATGATTGCCATATCAAATTAGTCGATGGAGAACAAATGCATGTGGAAAGGTTGGGTAACAAGTCCCACCTGGATTATGGAGATGTTTCTCACTCTCTCATTTATTTTTTTGGAGTAATTTTATTCATTAAAGAGAAAATACATGAAGATTTCGTTAAATTAGTATTTAGTTATTAAGAAGATATCTAAATTTTGCAGAAGCCTTATGACCCTTCTAAACAATTTTATATTGGTATTAATATATTGTTTATGGCCACCTTACAATGAAATGTAGCTAAGATGAACTATGGTATTTTTATTTTTTTCTCTTTTTATTGTACTTTTTTTATTTTTATATTCCTCTCCTATTTTTCAAATTTTTTTTTCTATTCAATTCTTTGTTTCTTCGGTCTTCTACAACGAGACTTGATAGTTATTTTCGTCGTCTTGTTTTTTTTTTAATAGGAATAATGAGAAGGTAATAAATGTGGGGGAAAAAAGAGGGAGATGGTTATTCTTGACTATCAATTTTTTTGGTGAAAAAAGCATTTTCTGACGATAAATATATACTTTTTGAACTGTATTGGTAATGAATTTCGTCATTGGTGGTTAACTTTTTCAATAAAGATGGTGAAAAGATAATAAAAGTCAAAGAAAAAATAGAGAGGACTGCTAGTCATCATTTTATCCGACGAAAAAGTATTTTTACGATGATAAAAATGATGTTTTTCCTCCACTTCTATATTCTACCCAAAACAATATTAATTGATGTGAGCTTGAAATAATCACAAATTGGATTTCGTAATAATGACACCCATCTTGCAAAATCGTATGTCACTTTTCCTTTTCTGTTTCTATTTGTGTTGCGGGTAATACTTTTGCTTGTTTTTCACAGTTTAGTATTTTTGGATCATGGGTCATGGACTCATTCTGATCATATTTTTGTAAACAATATCATACACGTAAACAAATCACTTATGTATGATATTGTTTATTCACAATTTCTTTCATCTATTACTTTACCCAATGAGATCCAAACAAAACCAAAATGGATTGAAAAGGCCAAATTTATCTCTTATGTCACTTTAGACTTTGTTCTTTATGTCCTCGGTTCTGCCATATTTAGTTGTTTGATGCGTGCCCATTGTGGAATAATAGTTTTTGATTATTTTTTCCTCCTGTACGATCACTGTACGTGACAAATGATTGACATAGAACATGAATCACAAAGTCTTTATTATCTTATCTCTTGAAATTCCATCACAACATGTTCCATAACAGGTTATCTAGTCCTAATTTATAAATGTTTGAGACATCCGAGTTTATCCAAGCTATAGAAGATGGTTTATGGTACCATGGGTCAAGATGAAATTTTAGTGGTTTTGAATCCTAATTGCTGGCCAAAAGCCTTTGAATGCTTTATTTTTATATTTTTTATCATGTATTTTTTTTTGCCTCTGTAACTGATTTGTTTCTGAGCATATTTTGTTTTGTGTTTTTTTAATCATATATTTTTTTGTATGTCTTGTGTAACTGATTTCATTCAATGTAGTTTCTGTTTTGTGTTTTTGTATTATGTATACTTTTGTGCATCTTCTGTAACTGATAAAAGAAATCAAATCATGTTAACAATTGTAAATTCTTTTTTTTCTTCTACCAATGGCAATAATATATTGAAACAAGAACATTCAAGTTTCTGTTATGTGGACCTTTTCTTAGTTATATGGGAACAAATGATTGCAGATAGGACTCATTTTATGGGACTTTTTCAATATTTTCTGTTTTGTGAATATTTTTTTGGATTATGTATATATATGTTGATTGTGTGTAGTATATATTTTTCATCTGTATAAAATTATGGAAAATAGTTATTTTAAATTTTTTTATCAATTTTCATCTTCATATCAATTACACCATGTCTGAAACACAAACTAATGCTAAGTGGGATAATGATGCTCATCTCAAATTTATAGAGTTATGTGAATTAGAGATTAGGAAAGAAAATAGACCAAACACTCATTTATCTAAAGATGGATGAAAAAATATGATTATAGCATTCTATAAAAAAACGGGAAGACGTTAACAAAAATACAAATGAAAAATCATTGGGATGACATGAAAGCCGAGTGGACTCTTTCTAAGCAATTGATGAGAGGAGATAAAAATATAGGATGAGATGCCACTAAAAATACAATTATGGTAGATGATGATTGGTGGAAGCAAAAAATTAAGGTACATTTTTCACATTATTTTTTATATATTTTTATTTATTTTAATGTTACATTTTTACTTACTTAAATTTGTTGTTTCATTTTTTGTAATTGGAGGATGTTCGATACAGAAAATTTAGGAATAAGGATCATTCACTGATATGGTTTCACTATGATGCATTATTTTCTGATATTGTTGCTACGGGTAAAAGAGCACGTGCCTCAAATCAATCCCAATTTTTTGAAAGTGAGGTAGATTATGACGAAGAAAGACCAAATGGTATTGATAATGATGATATGGAACACTTCATTAATACTAATAATGAAAAGGGTGATGAAAGGGATGATCCACAAAATATGAATTCTACTATGTTTCCTAAACCATCATTAAAAAGACCAAATTCAATCGATGGTATTGGAACTAGTAATCAAGTGAACAAAAAGTAAGACAAAATCAACAGTTGCATCAATGAAAGAAGATATGCACTCTTCACACACTGACTCAGTCGATTGACATATTTGTTTATGAGAGAAAATGTATACAGAAAGTAGGAAAAAAATTTCAGTGTTCAAAAACTGGAAAAAATTTCTTATTTATAGCCATTTTTCAGCAAGGGACGCGTTTGTTAAGACCTGTTTTTTCCAGACCGTTGTGTCTTTTGGGAAGAGTAACAACTTTTTAGAAAGAGTAACGACTTTTCGGAACGTTTCCGTTACACGCGAATTAATTCTATTAATTAACTAATTAACTAACATCATGAATTAATTTAAGAAAAGATTAACAGGATTTATTTGATTAACAAAAAATTGATTAAATAAATTTTACCAAAAAAATTATCAATCAATCACATCGTTTGCCAAAACCAAAGCCGAAGCCGAGCGACGACGACGGCGCGAGAAGGCACCTTTGTCTTAGCTCTTTAAGAAGTAAATGAAGTGTTTCTTAATATAAGGACAACAAATTTCCTTTCTTTTACCGATATGGGAGAAATGACTTTTCATTTGCTCTTTGCAAATGACTTTTCATTTTCCCTCCAAATTGGTTCCCTCATTTTTCATTTTTTCTCTTCTCTTTTTCCCATTCACACTTTGCTAAAGCAACAATCCCCCACATGAATGAGGAATGACTATTGTTAAAACATATGCATGAAAAACTTGTGTGTCTTGTAAGTAAGGGTTAATCACATCTGGATAAGTAAGTTTCCCTTTAAACTTTTCGTAGTGAACATATATCGAATATACTCAGTCAGTCGGTAGATTTGATATCTTTGAACCGTCGAGCTTTGGTGTATACCTAGACAACATAAGTCACACAATCAACCCTTGAACTGTTCTTAGTTTTCATTATTTTGTTCGTTTCAGCCATGAACACGTCTCGGTTAGTAAGTGCTTACAGAACTAACCTTACCGGATTCTCCTTGAAGCGGCTTACACTTCACACTCACATAGGTGATTTCTAAATGTGTTATCCCATAGATACACTATTTGATATACCTTGTATCAAACTTAGAAATCATTAAAAAGCCCTCAAGTCTTTATCCTGGTTACTGAACATTGTCTCATCATGAGAATGGACCATAAATTTTTTTTTGACAATGTTGAACCGTCATCAATGACTTTGTTTTATATCCTTGAACCTAGATCTTGGGATCTCCAATCTTCTAGGTAGAGTTACGCCACGGTGACTTGTTCTCGGCCATAGTCCTATTCCCGTCGATGATTTCTCAACTCCCTCTCTAGTTAGGCTTTTTGTAAGTGAATCCGACACATTATCCTTTGACTTCATATAGTCAATTATATAATTCCACTAGTAGTAGTTATCTCACAGAGTTATGTCTTCGTCTTATATGACGAGACTTGCTGTTATACATAACGCTCTGCCTTCCTATTGCAGCTTGACTATCATAGTGTATGCATATAGGGGCCATTGGTTTTGGCCAAAACAGAATGTCTTCTAAGAAATTCTGGAGTCATTCAGCTTATTCACCTGTCTTGTCTGAGACGATGAATTCGGACTCCATTGTAGAGCGAGCAATACATTTTTGTTTGGATGATTTTCAAGATATTGCTCTTTCCACCAATAGTAAAAACGTATCCACTAGTGGATTTCGTTTCATTTGATCCAGTAATCTAATTTGCATTACTATATCCTTCAAGAACTGCTGGATATTTGTTGAAATGCAGCATAATTTTGAGTGTCATCTATGTATTCTAAAACTCTCTTCATTGCCAACCAATGATTTTGATTGGAATTATTTGTGTATCGACTCAGTTTACTGATAGCGCAAACTATATCGATCGTGTACAATTCATGACATACATCAAACTTTCCAACACTCTGACATAGTCCAATTGAGACTGACTTTCACCTTTATTCTTTGCAAAATGAAGGTTCACATCAATTGGGGTCTTTGCGTTTTTGAAATTCAAATACTTAAATTTTTCAAGTACCTTTTGAATATAATGGATTTGAGACAATGCTAGACCGTTAGGAGTTTTGAGAATTTTTATTTCCAATATCACGTCAGCAACTCCTAGATCTTTCATATCAAACTTACTAGCGAGCATATGCTTAGTAGCTTTTATATTGGCAATGTCCTTGCTCATTATCATCATGTCATCCACATATAGGCATACAATGACTTCATGATTTGGAGTATCTTTAATGTTATAAACACATTTATCGCATTCATTGATCTTAAATCCATTTGACAACATGGTTTGATCAAACATTGCATGCCATTGTTTTGGTGCTTGTTTTAGTCCATAAAGTGACTTAATAAGTTTTCACACTCTTTTCTTTACCAGGAACTACAAAACCCTCATGTTGTTCTATGTAAATTTCTTCTTTCAGCTCTCCATTTAAGAATACGGTTTTCACATTCATTTGATGGATTTCAATATCGTATACTGCAGATAGGGCAATTAACATCAGAATTGATGTAATCCTAGTTACTGGCTAGTATGTGTCAAAATAATCAAAACCTTCTTTTTGTCTAAAGCCTTTGACAACAAATCTTGCTTTATATTTGTCAATAGTTTCATCATTTTTCATCTTCCTTTTAAAGATCCATTTTGAATTAAAGGGTTTGTTCATTGGAGGAAGATCAACCAAATCCCAAGTATGATTTCTTAGGATTGATTCATTTCACTATTGACAACCTTCTTCCAAGAGGTTGAGTCGCTGGACAACATTGCTTCCTTAAATGTTTGAGGCTCACTTTCAAGAAGGAATGTTACAAATTCAGATCCAAATGAAGTAGTTGTCCTTTGACGTTTACTGCGTCTTGGACTCTCTTCATTGATTTCATTCTCTTTTGGTTCTTATCTGGGTTGTTTAGACCCCCCACTAAATGACTCAAGTCTAGTTTTATAGGGATATATATGTTCAAAAAATCCAGCACTATCTGATTTCATTACTGTATTATCATAAATAGCCGAATATTCAGACTTATGAACCAAAAATCGACATGCCTTACTGTTTGTGACATATCCACTGAATACACAATCTACAGTCTTAGGCCTTATTTTTACCCTCTTATGTTTAGGAACCTGAACTTTGGCTAGACACCCCCACACTTTGAAATATTTCAAGTTGTGTTTTCTACCTTTCTATTTCTCATATGGAATAACATGTGTCTTTGAGTGAGGCACTCTATTAAGTATTCGATTTGCTGTAAGGATAACTTCCTCCCCCACAAGTTCTGTGGTAAACTTGAACTTATAAGTAATGCATTCATCATTTCTTTTAAGGTTCGATTTTTTCTTTCTGCAATCCCATTAGATTGAGGAGTGTACAGAGCAGTAGTTTGATGGATTATTCCATTTTCCAAACATATTTATGCAAATGGAGATTCATATTCTCCACCTCTATCACTTCTGATCATTTTGATTTTTCTATCCAACTGATTTTTAACTTTAGTTTTATATTGACTAAATGCATATATTATTTCATCCTTACCATTTAGTAAATATACATAACAATATCTAGTGCAATCGTCAATAAAAGTTATGAAATATTTTCCCACCGCGTGATGGTGTTGACTTCATGTCACAAATATCAGTGTAAATCAGTTCTAAAGGATTTGAATTCCTTTCAACAGATTTATAAAGATGCTTAGCATACTTAGATTCAACGCAAATTTGACATTTTGATTTATTGCACTCAAATTTTGGGAAAACATTTTAGTTAATCAATTTTCGCAAAGTTTTGTTATTAACGTGTGTTGACACCCAATTTTGGCTCTCCACATAATAATAATAATAATAATAATAATAATAAAAACAACAATAATAATAATAATAATAATAATAATAATAATAATAATAATAATACGTATTGCGAGATTTTATAAGAATGTGAAAAGATTTTTTTTATTATCTATTTTTAGCTGATGAAAATATTTTATAAATATTGTTTCATTTAAAAATTAAATATATTATATATATTACTACCTACTTTCTCATTTTTTTTTATTATAAATGACGTTCTTAAAATCAAATCTATTTATTTTTCTAATATAATTTCTTTTGTGACGATAGATATTTTTTCATACATTTTTAAAAAAAAATTAAAAATCTTAATTAAGTAACGAGTCACTAATTTCTATTAATTTAATTTTAGGAGTGACTAATTTTATCAAAAAGGGCTAATCTTGTAAAATAGCCATGTTTAATTTAATAAAATTATGAATATTTAATAAAGAAGATGATATTATTTAAATGATTTTAATTTAAGCCATTTTGGCAATCCATGTCTTATTTAGCTAGCCAATCTGTTTATGCCACGTAGGCGAGCACATGGATTGTGCTTTTTTAGATCAATCTCGACCCTACAATTCAATCTAATGATCCTAATTAATTCAGATTTTTTTTATATTATTTAAAATATATATATTTCTTTTAATTCCTCATTAATCTTAACCGTCCGATCAAATGAATCGGACGGCCTAAATTAATCAAGACTTTTCCATCTTTCCCAATAGAGAAAGAAAAGAAAGCCAACGTTCATCTTCTTCTTTTTAGAATAATGATGCCTCCCTTTCCCCAGATTCTTATCTTCCCCATACGCCTCTTCCCAAAGCGTTTTCTCTCCCATCAATCTCTCTCTCCTCCTCTGCCAAACGCCATTACCTTTGGACCACCGGAAAATGACAATTTTCGGTGGTCATCTCTATCACCCCGCCCTACCGGCCGCCGTCCATCAATCAATATCGCCTTCACTCGTCAGTTTTTTTAGACGTTTCCTCCTTCCCAAAGCGTCTGCACGCTCACTATTTCTCCTCCTTTTCCACGCCTTTCCGTCACTTCCATCAAAGTATGGTTATGAACCGCCGGAAAACAACAATATCCGGCGGTCTTTTACTTTATGTCTCCTACATCACTTTTTTCTGATGAAAGAGACACCCTACATCGCCTATGCCTTGTCTCAAAGGCTCCAAAAATCTGAAAAAAGAAGAAGTTGATGTTGATTCAAATTTGGATTCGGAATTTTGCCTATAAAAAGCAGGTCCCTTTCCGTTCAAAAGGGGGGCGGAGAACGAGAGAAAAGAAATAGAAGAGACATTTCAAGCATTAGATTTGAATTTTTTTTATGTTCTTTCGTCTTTCCGTTTTCGATTTTGAATTCGAGTTGGAGTAAGGTTGAAGTTGGAATCTCTTAACGTCAAAGCTTTAGTTTGCTGCACAACACAAGGTAAAATCTTTTCCAAACCTCAATTTTATTTAGTTATATTTATTTATCTAATATGTCTGCTTGCCGATAGAAAAATAAGGTTTAGTTTTTTCTTTCGTCAATATGATTTTCTCCTGTGTCCTTTTTGCTTTTCGTATATGGTATTGTTTCATTTGCTCATAATATGTATATCAATGTTGTTAAGTTTGAGCACCTAGTTAAGAATTGTGGCTTGTGTATTACTTCATAGTTCTATGTTATTGCTTGTAAAATCTAGCTTTAGTATTTTCCTCGTCTAGCATGATAAAATTGTATATTTACTGTTTTCAAAATGATATGAATTATTCTTCTAGCATAACTTTAATCTCTTTGACGTCTTGATCTCATTCTGTTTTTCTTTGTTTAAGATCTTATGTTGCGTTAGCTTAAGTTTCAAAACTTAAGAATTGTGACCAATTTGAACTTATTGCTGATGAAGTTTAAAGAGATTTTGAGCTCAAAATTGGATCTTGTTCATTTCCATTTATCTATATTCTCTAATGTGGTATAAATTTTAGTTGAATGTGCTGAACAGGGCTGCTCGTTTTGTTCCTCTTTAGAGTCATTTTTCGCTACTGAATGTTATGACTTCGCTGCTTGTTAAGCTGTAGAAATCTGCATCTTCGTGTTCTTTTAATATAGATGCGAGTTAAATCGGCTTCGAAAACATAACGCCTGCCCAGGTTATTGATTCTGAGTTATACATATGAATTTTGCGAAATGTTTAGCTATCTTGATTTGAGTTGCTCTCTGCCTATGTTGGTTGTTTGGAACTTTTGAAGCCTAAGATGTATTATTTATTTCCTGAGTGATCTGCGTACTTAGCTTCAAATTAATTTAACTGTGTGTTAGTTATTCACTAAGATAATCAGATCAAGAGACTTACACTCGCTGTTTTTTTTTCTCTCTTCCTTTCTTATCCGATGTTGCTTTGTGTTATAGTAGTGGTATAACTCGTTCTATTACCTTGAGAAATCTTATTTCACACAAGTATGAATTGCACTTTGGTTAATCTTTTCATGAAGAGCTTGTAACAGGTTCTGCTGCCTTCATAATGAGCAGAACAGTAACGCTACATCTTTTAGCCTATTAGAAATTGTTTTGGCTAATTCTAATCTTTTATGCTTAAGGTTGATCAATGTCTATTCTCAACATATACTCAAGCAGTTCCTCCCCCTGATCGCATTGTAGTCTGATAAATTACATAAAGTATGAAATCTATTTTTTAGCATGATCAACAACTAATTATGGAATCACTGTAAAACTTATACATCGATACAACTATCCAACCAATTTTTATATGCTCGTTTGAATGATATCTTAAGGTCGATCTGTAACGGATCAAAGATTTGTGTACTAATTGATTCAATGTCATTAAGGCAATGCCAGAATAATATTATGCTGCTGCTGTTGCTGTTTTTTTGTGCGTCTATGACTACATGATACTTGTTCTTATGTCTTCTGATAAAATCTAAAGGGCATTTTGCTAATTCCACTTCTTCTTTGTTTGTCACATGTACATTCGGGAGCGCATTTGGAGTTAGTATATAACTCCATCTCTGTCCAAATCAGAGAAGCGACTAATAACCGCACAAGCTTATGTCTAGCAGCCCATTTTCATGTCAATAGCGTCCCACACTTCCTCCTTATCTCAGAGTTTCACGTGTTTTATATATGCATATATGTGTCTCTATTTTTGACTAACATTTTTCATATTAATGTTTTGTATTTATGCTTGCTTTATTTTTTAGGCTTATAGAAACCAATTGAGAGCGAAAGTAAAATATAACTGTTCATCTCCCTCGCTCTAGATATTGGACTTACTATGTCCATGTGACTTAGGATAACACTTTCTAATGATGTTTTCATATCTTTTGTCGTAAATGCTTAACTTTTTTAAGAAAAAATGAACTTGGGAATGACTTCTTTTTACTTTTTTTTTTTTTTTTTATAAAAGAATGTATCCATTTAAGATTTTTTATAAGAGTTAATAATGATTTTTTAGCAACTTAATGATGCAGATTTTTTAGGATAAAAGGTGCAGATTTTTAGCTATAAAAATTGCAGGTTTTAGTGTAAAAAATGCAGCCTCAGCATGCTCTATCGAGCATATTTTTTAGAACTTAAAAATGCAGATTTTATGATTAAATATATTACTTTCTTGACAGCTTAAGAGTTGTATATTGAGTCTCAAAAATGCAGCTTTGTGAGCTCAAAAAGATGCAGATTTTGGGCTCAAAAGGTGCATAGTTTGAGTGTAATCCTGCGTTTTTATTTTTTATTTTTATTTTTTTGAAGCTCTAAACACTGCCCTTTTGTGGCCTTTTTAAAAAATGCAAACTTAAACTTGAAAAATACAGATTTTGAAAGATAAAATTGCAGCTTTTAACTGCTTCATTTCTGCATAATTCAAAGTGAAAATGCACAACTTTTCTTAGTTTAAAACCTATTTCTCTTAAGGCCTAAAAGTGCATAATTGGAAACTAAGGCATTAGTTCGAGAGATTTAAAGTGTACTATTTCTAAAAGTGCAAAACAAGTATTAAAGTTTGTTAGAATTGTTGATCTTTATTCTTAAAAGGAATGTATGGCTTAAGTTTGTTCGCTCCGAGTCAGGCCCATTTTATATTCTTGACTTCACCCCTTTATAAAATATATTGACTATTCTTACACCCCTTTATATGAGATATTTTCAAAGCATTCTAATCCCTTAACATACTATTTCAAGGTTTTATAGATCCAAAAGTTCCAAAATACAAGGAACATATATATGTCATACGTATAAAGATATATACTCTATATTTTTATCTACATAATCTATTACTAATATTATTTGTTTATTTTATAATTTATAAATTCCTACACTTTACACATATTATTTTAAATATAATCTATTGTTAACTTATCTCTACATAATAAACATTCACGTGTTTAAAAAAAAACATACATGTATATACTATATTTTTATGATAAATATATTTAAGATCACAAACACTATAAAATATTTTAACATCTAGTATCATTTATTTATTTTATATATTTTTAGAAAAACTCCATTACATATATTTTATTTGAATTATACATCACATATTACTACACATTTACACCGAACTACTATTATATTTTTATTTCACGTCTTAATAAGGCGACTAATTTTCACAAATTTAACATCTATATATTTTAATATAAGTTTATTATGATACAACTATATTTTTTTACATATAAATTTATCATACATTTTTATTTATTTTTACCACATAATAGAAATATTATCATTAAATCTATTTTATAAGACATATATATGTCGTATCTTGTGTTTTACTCTTTTTTCTTAAAACTAATAAAATTTACTCACAATTGATTTTTTAAAGAGAATAAATAAATAAGTTTTTATAATTATATTTTCCTAAATTGAGTTTAAGGACTATCTTCGGATAGGCTCTGAGGGGTGCTTAACACCTTCCCCTCGAGTAACCAAAACCCTTACTCAGAATCTCACTGGTTTCGCAAATCAAAACAAAGTTTACGTTTTACATATATAAATGGGTTTCCTAATATTTTGCTCAAAATTTAGGTGGCGACTCTAAAACAAAATAACTTTTTTTTCAAATAGTCAGAGTGTCAGCCATATTATGTTGTGAACTGTTTTCGGCCGGTTCGAAAATAGGGTGCGACAACGTGTCCCAAACGTTCATGCCATAAACATTTAGACTCAAGCAAGTAAGAAGAATCAGAATCTTTACTCATATTAACTGTGATTACATTGAGTTTGAAGAGGCCATCACTGAGATAGCCTTTTCCTACATACATATCATTTTTTCTTACTACTACTTTATCATAAACAAATACACATTTGAATCCATTCTTAGTCAGAATTGGAATAGAAACTAAATTCTTTCTCAATTCCGGAACATACGAGACCTTGTTCAATGTCATCACCTTGTCTGATGTCATTTTTAGTAGGACCTTGTCAGTTCCTTCCACCTTTGCAACAACGGAGTTTGTCATAAACAACTTCTCGTTCGTAGGTGCTGGAGTATATGATGAAAATAATTATTTGTTGGCACAAACATGACATGAGACACCAGAATTTATCCACCATTCTCTTGGATTTCCAACCAAGTTACATTCTGAAAGAATTGCATAAACATCGTCCATTTCTCCTTTGGATTCAGCTAAGTTTGCTTGATCCTTATTTTTCTCGTCCTTCTTAGAACCCCGACATTCAGTAGCCCTATGATCACGTTTACCATAATTGAAGCAGCTTCCATTGAATTTCATCTTAGGAGTATTGCTTTTTGGACCAGATGTTCTCTTTCTTTTCTTTAATTTTGTGGGATCTTCTTCAACAATATTTACTCCAGATATTGCTGAGTTACTACGTGAACTCTTTTCTGCAGCCTTATTATCCTTTTCGATTCTCAACCTTACTATGAGATCTTCAATAGACATCTAATTGCGTTTATGTTTTAAGTAGTTTTGAAGTCCTTCCACAACGGAGGTAGCTTCTCAATAATGACAGTCACTTGAAAGACATCATTCACAATCAATCCTACATTAAAGATTAAAGATTATGTGAGTATTAAAGAAAAACTTAATATTTATAACATAGACATTCAATAAATTTATAAATGAAGCAAGGAAATCATAGATTATGACCTGCAGTTCTGGAACTTGGGTGACGACGGTCTTACTGTCTATCATATTATAGTCCAGAAACTTTGCCACAATGATCTTCTTCATTCCGGCATCCTCTGTTTTGTACTTCTTTTCTAAAGCATCTGAGACTCTTTTGAGGTTTTGACATTACTGTACACATTGTACAGATCATCTTGCAGGTCACTCATAATATAATATTTACACAAAAATCTGAGCGTGTCCATGCTTATGTTACCAAAAATCGTTCTTCAGGCGGAGTATCATCCGACATAATATGAACATTCTTATTAATGAACCTCTGCAGACTCAACGTAGTGAGATAGAAAAAAATCTTTTGCTGCCATCTCTTGAAGTCGACTCCAGAATACTTTGCTGGTTTCTCGGCTGGCGCAAAGGCAACAGTTGAACGATTGTGTGCAACCGATGTTGTTGCAGCACTTACTATTGCAGCACTCACTAATTCAACATTTACTTGACTTGAATTATCCATTTTTTCTCTCACAAATGGCAGATAACTTTAGTATACAAAATAATAACAATAAAGAATAAATCTTTACACAAATTGTTTCTGATTTAAGGATAAAGTTTTTATGTTGTTTTAATCGTTAATCGAATGAATTTTAAAAATTCAAACAGAGTAGAAAATCATAAAGGTTTTAATCTCCACAAACCTCAAATACAGAAACTTATTAAATTTCTTTAGATTGTTAAAACCTGCATTAAGATTAGTCAAAACGGAAACAGAAAGATGAAGAAATAGACAGAAAAACAAAATAATCCGAGTCCACAGAAATTACTGTGTCTTCTTAAGAAATTTAATCCCCTCACTGTACCTAAGGTTACAGATTAATTTCTCTCAAGATGAAATGGATTAATCCTGTAAAAGAAGTAGCGATACCTCAAACTTCTAAAACTTCATCGAACAGAAAAACAACAAGTCACACACTGACTAAGTCAATCGACAAATTTGTTTATGAGAGAAAATATATGGAGAGAGTAGAAAAAAATTTTCAGTGTTCGAAAACTGGAAAAATCTCTTATTTATAGCCATTTTTCAGCAAGGGACGCGTCTATTAAGACCCCTTTTTTCCAGGCCATTTTATTTTTTGGGAAGAGTAACGAATTTTCGAAACGTTACTGTTACACGCGAATTAATTTTGTTAATTAACTAATTAATTAACGTCCTGAATTAATTTAAGAAAAGATCAACAGGATTTATTTGATTAACAAAAAATTTATCAATCAATCACATCATTTGCCAAATCCAAATCCGAAGCCGAAGTCGAAGTCGACGCCGAGGTCGAGTGACGACGACAACGCGAGGGGTCACCTTCTTTTTACCTCTTTAAGAAATAAAGGAAGTATTTCCTAATATAAGGACAACTAATTTCCTTTCTTTTACCGATATGGGTGAAATGAATTTTCATTTGCTTTTTACGAATGACTTTTTCATTTTCCCTCCAAACTGGTTCCCTCATTTTTTAAATTTTCTCTTCTCTTTTTCCCATTCATACTTTGTTAAACCCAACACATACCCCCTCAGTAGAATGGTGTAATAGAAAAGAAGAATAATCATGTCATTGAGATTGTTCGGACTCCCTAGTTGAATTCATATTTCATTGCTTTTTTTAGGACAATACAACCCTTGCATCAGGATGCCCTCATCTTCTACTTTGTACCCCCTCGTGTCTTTGAGAGCACATGTTTTATTCTTAATCTAGTCTTTGATAAAGATAAATTAGCCCCTCGTGCTTTTAAATGTGTCATTCTTGGTTACTCTCGAGTTCAAAAAGAGTAGCGTTTCTATTTATCGATCTTCGTCGATATCTTATGTCCCCCGATGTCATATTCTTTGAATCTCAACCTTACTATACATATTTTTATCATTTTGATGTCTCTAAGGTCTTATCCATACCTCAGGTCTTATAAGGATCAATTACTTTTACATCTCCGATTTAATGCCAACACTCTTAACTTATCATCGTTGTTTGCACCCAACACTAATCCAGATGATTCATATCATGTGTCGAACTCTGATTCTATTGTAGACTTGTCTCTTTCTATCCAATCAATTGCACTTTAAAAATGTATATGATCCATTAGAAATGTTAGCCTATATTATAATTTCTTAAGTTATCATCGTCTCTCTCCTCCCCCATTATGTCTTTGTATCATATTTGTCATCTATTTTCATTTCTAAAGCTATATGAGGCCTTTTCTCATTTTGGATGGAGGCAGTCTATGCTTGATGAGATGAGTTTTTTACATACAAGTGGTACTTGGGAACTTGTCTCCCTTCCTGCAGGTAAATCTGATGTTGTTGTTGGATTAATGCAGTCAAAATTGATCTAGAAGATCATGTTGATGGGCTTAAGACTCGCCTTGTTGCCAAAAGATATACTCAGATATTTGAACTCTATTATAGTGATACTTTCACTCTTATTACTAAAATAACATATGTCAAATTTTTTTCTATCTATGATTGTTGTTTGTCATTGCTTTCTTCATCAGTTAGACATTACAAATGCTTTTCTATATAACGATTTTGTGAAAGAAGTCAATATGGATTAACCACCTGATTTTGTTGCTCAAGGAGAACAATAGCATTGTATGTCAATTGCGTAAGTCATTTTATGGTTTCAAGCAGTCTCATCAAGCCCGATTTGAAAAGTTTAGCATGGTAATGCAAGAGTTTGACATAACTCATAGTGGAGCTAATCACTCTGTGTTTTATCAGCATTCTGCATCAAATTAGTGTATTAATTTAGTTGTTTATGTTGATGATATTGTTATCAATGACAGTGATCAAGATGGTATCACTAATTTGAAACAACATTGCTTTAAGCATTTTCAAACTAACGATCTTAACACACTTAAATATTTTCTAGGTATTGAAATTGCTTAGTTTCGATCATGTATTGTTATTTCTCAATGCAAGTTTCCTTAGATATTCTTGTGGAGACAAGAATGATGAGATGTAAACTCATTGACACTCCTATGAATCTAAATGTTAAATTCCTTTCGGGACATGGTGAGTTACTTAGTAATCCTAAAAGTCATAGACAACTAGTTGAAAAGTTGAATTATCTCACAGTGATCAAACCTGACATCACAAAGTTTATGACTTACTTTGTGATCGTCATTGGTATGTAATTGTTCAGATTCCACGGTATATAAAACCATCTCTTGATAAATGACTATTTTTCGAAGATCAAAGCTATGAGTATATCACTGGATATACAAACGCTGATTGACAGGATCACCATCTGATAGGCGTACGACCTTAGGATATTGCATTTTAGTAGGAGATAATTCGGTGTCGTAGAAGAGTAAGAAATAGTGTGTGGTTTTTCGATTTAGTGAAGAATCAGAGTATCGAGCAATGATTATAGCAACTTGTGAGCTAGTTTGGATCAAACAGTTGCTGAGAGCTAAAATTTGGCGAAATTGATTTGATGGAACTTATATGTGATAATCAAGTGGTCCTTCATATCACATCAAATCTCGTGTTTCTTGAAATAACTAAGCACATTGAGACTGACCGTCAATGTTATATCACAATTTTTTTGTTAAACTAATAGGAATCTAAAAGTAAATGATGTGAATATGTCATTAATTCTTGTTAATTTAATAATGGAAAATTGAGAGTTCAAATGACATAATTAAATGACAACTAACAAACCCTCCTTATTTAGTGCATTATATCTAAACTGTATCATTATATATATAATTTTTTAATAAGATCTATAATACTTTGAATAAAACGAGATTTAGAAGGAAACTATAGCTATTATGAGTAAATATAATACATGTAGTTATTCTAATCTTATAACCCTAAGATAATAGCCATTTACTCCTTTTTGTAAGTTTTCTCTTTTAAAAATACTTAAGGGGTAAAATGACAAAAAAATATTTATACACTACTTAAAATAAAAGAAAGCTTATTATATGACTGTATATTGGTTGATTCCATTTTAAAGTTTATCGGTAATCGAATTGTAGACATGCTAAACGTTATAGATGATTGAGATATTAACTTAACGATTATTGATCGTTATAGTTCAATTATCAGTTTAATTGTTAAGATTTGACGCAAAATAAATAAATAAAAATAACTTAAAAAATAAGGTGACAAATCAAATGAATTATGAACATAAGTTGACATATTGCATCTTGATCAAGAGCAAACAATCTCACATTGTAGAATAATCAAGAGTAATGAGACAATAAAAAATAAAAAATAAAAAATAAAAAATATGAAACTAAACTCTAAAGACTTTATATATTAAATTATATTAATATAGTTATTCAATTTACTATCAGACCGTTAATACTCAATCCATTTTAGTAACTTTTTATCAATTTGGATTATCAATTGCGGTTCAATTTGAAATAACCTTAACTTATTTATTAATATTAATAGGGAAAATTACGTAGTTAAGTAACTTATAATACTTAATTACTCATCATAGCTATAGTTTACTATAATTACCACTCACGACTAACATTAACCATTAATTACGTGGGCTTACTTCGAATTGTATATATAACCACGTTTGTATATATATAATTCGCAACTAACAATTCTTTATTTGATTTGTATTTGTATACGATGGTTTGTATTTGTATATGACAATGGTTTCCTTGGTTTTTCAGTTTTGTCATCATATACATTCAATTTTTTTGTGTATAGCTTTTTAAAGTTTGTATAAACGTGTAGTTTCAAATTTTGTATAATATAATTTATATAACGTAATTTGTGTAATATATTTGTATAATTGCTTAAAGTTCATATGATTATATTTGTCTCAATTTGTTATTTTGAGTTTATTATATTTGTATAATTTCAAACCTTATATTACTCAATTATACAAAAACACGTGAATTATACAAACGAGATGCGAATTATACAAATTTATGATTCTCTCTCTCGCCTCTCTCCTTCCTCTCCAATCTCTCTCGCCAGAATATACAAATACATATATATACAATTATCTAACCGATATATATATACAATTTACCTCTCTCTCAATCTATGCCCTCTCTCGCTCGCCTCTCTCCTCCCCCTCCAGTCTCGCTCGTCACTCTTCTTCCTGTAACATGTAATTGTAATTACCAAACTATAACTATAAGGTACAATTAAACTATTTTTGAGTGAATATATGTGAAAGTTACTCTTCGGGCCAAAAAATGAAGACCCCTACATTTGGAGACAAGTCCAGTAATTTGGTGAAAAAATATGTATTAGCCAATTTCTTGAGAAAGAGGTTAGCATATGCACTTTAAACCATCACTTGAGAGAGGGGTCTTTGCGAAGTCCAGGTACAAAACCTACATTGAACGATCCCTCCAAGTTTTTGCACAGAAAAAAAGATGGCGGACTCTTCTTCTTCTTCTTCTTCTTCGACTACGGCATCGTCTTGGTCATCTATGCTCTCTGGAAAATCGGATGTTGAGATAGAGGAACTCCTTGATCGAATGCTCACAAGGCTCGCACTTTGCGATGACTCCAAGCTACAAGACTTGCTCACCAAACTTCTACCTCTCTCCATTGCTTCCCTTTCATCTCCTGCTCCTCTTGTCCGCAATAAAGTAATCATTTTTCCCAATTGGGTCTCTTAATTTTCTCTTAGACTAATATAAACTAATCATTTCCCCCTTCCTCAAGACTTGTACCCTAATGGGTATCCCAATTTTATCTTTTCTAGACATTGAATTGCGTTATTAGTACTTTATGCTTCTAGCTTGGGATGAGTGATGAGTCTTTGCACTCCCTATGAAGTTCTTTAGTTGCATTCTCAAATTTGAATTGCGTGGTAGTGTATGTTTGTTGCTTAATTTTTTTGAACACTTGTTAAGCTGTACTTGTGTTCTTTCCATTAGGTACTTGAGATTCTAAGCCATGTGAACAAGAGAGTGAAGCACCAGAATGACATTGGTTTGCCATTATCTGACTTGTGGCAGTTGTATATGGAATCTAATGCCTCATCAATGGTTAGGAATTTCTGCATCATGTATGTTGAGATGGCAGTTGATCGTACAAGAAAGGAGGTATGAGTTAATATTGGCTTCACAGGAAGTGAGGCTTTGGGTGAATTTGACATCATTTTGCAAGGCAGACGTAATTACCTTGCTGATTCTACTATCTATTGTTTCAGGATAAAGAAAATATGGCTCCCAACTTCTTAGCTAACATTTCAAAGCTACCTCTTCAACATCAAGACATACTGTTGAGGGTCATAACCAAGGTAATCACATCATCTTCATCTAGTCTAGAATATTTGTTGGTTCTTTGTTCTCCTTTTAGTTACATATGGTTGTCAGGATCTGCAAGAAAGATGTAGGGAAGAAAAGTAAGGAAAAGGTGAGTGACTCTAGTAGAGGTATCTGTTGTCCAAAAATTTGTGGGGAAGTTGGAGACTTAGAGGCTGCTTCTAAAATTTAAGCATATATGTTAAATACTCGGACATAGCAGGCACACACAATCTTATGAATATTCTTTCTGATGGTTTTGATGTATATTTTCTTAAGACAGATACATATATATCCGTGTGTGTGTGTACATATATTCATAAAGTAAAATGGATGTATATTATTAAGGACGATATTGTTTCTAGTAAAAGTGACTGAAGTGCAATATTGTTCTTAAACAAATTTGGCATAAACAATAATGACCATCGTTATTAGTTCATGAGCGATTGACAATGTATAAGACAAAGATGTAGTTATACAACAATGAAGTGCCTAGCTCTTTCCTATTTCTGGTGTAAACATGAATGTATGGAAGACATAGAATCTTTTGTTGATGTTCTAGGTTTTTATAAGCTACGTTACCCGGACTCTTCATTTGCTGCCGAACATGACATGGGTGCGGGATTTGGTCAACCCTTACTGGATACTTTATTGGAGTCCATGGAAAAATTTGGGGGGAAAATTGAGATTTTGATTTATTAAAATAAAAGATAAACGACAATTTTAAGACATGGAAAATGGAATAACTTCTATCCTTTTTAGCTTTTCCTCTTGATCAAAGTTTGCTTTTTATAAATGTTTTTTCTCTCAGAGATTAGAGGGGTAGTTTCTAAGAGGGTGTTTGAATTTGCTTATTTTAAGTAACTTTTGTCTTTTAAGCTCTGTTTTATTTTTGGAGGGGTTTGGGAAAGGCAAAAAATGCTTTTAAACTTTTAGCTTTTAGCTTAGCTACTTAGAGAAAGCCAACTCAAACACCCCCTAAATTAATTATTAGCATGTTAACTTTTGGCAATTAACTTATTTTTTTAATGCCCATCTTGGAGTATGAAAGATTGAATTCTACAACACGCATGTAAATTTTCCACAGGATATTTATTTAAAATATTTTTAAAGCTCTATTTTTATATTTTGATTTTTTTAGCTAAATCCCAGCACCCATATCCATACCTGGGTCTGTACTCCCGAATTTAAAATTTAGATTTTGCCTAATCCAATTCCCAGATCCGCGTGGCGTCCGTGTCGGATACCTACACCCGAGTCTTCGCAACTTAGTCTGTAAGTAGGTTATATCTTAGTGCATTTTCCTATATTTCCTTATAATTATGGACAACTGCAATTTTTATGTGGCAAATCGTTATATAAAAATGTTGCCTTCTCAAAAAATGAAGAAAAGCCGTAGCAATTAAAAGAGAGGCATGATGTCATTAAAAAAAATAAAGAGAGAGACTTGTTCATGGAGTAGATGATATTTCCTGGATTTTCTTGTGAGTCTTGCAAGGAGGAGGTACATCTTCCATCAGTTGGTAACATGGGGAACTAAGGGAAAATATATTGCTTAGGAGACAGAAAAGTTATTTTCTCCCACTTTTGCTGATTTTTATGATAGCCAAACATCCCCTTAGCTCACGTTTCTCTATGCTTTCTATGCTCTGCTTTCTGCCTAGGGAATATTTTTACTATACGATTAGCTTTGGATGGAGGAATGTCAACAGGGGTATATTGTATCTGTCTGATGAATATGTGCATCTTGCAAGTATTATGTTACCAAGCATGTATAGTGTTATGAGGATATACCAACTGTGGCTCTGTGAGTTTGTATTAGGTAATGGTCCAAGCAATAGCTAAATCTTTTTTCAGATTAGAAGTTTTGTTGTAGATGCCGTTATGTCGCTCGTTATTTACCTAACAGACCATGCATTTGAAACTGTCAGGAAAAATTCCTGGGGAACATTTGCATGATACTAATGATCTCTGTAGCCAATGGTTTCAATGCCTTTGACTACTTAAACATGTAACAATTTATTTTATTTTAATTACTAGATATTGAAGTTCATATGGTGCTTATATTGGATTCATCATTTTTCTGCATTGTACCTCTCAAAGTGCTCTTTGCGAAGTGGAAAAATTTCAGATTGACTACTTTGGTGAAGATCCTTTGATAAATTGTTATGAAGTGCTTTATCAATCACATTGGGTTCTATTCACAAGACAACAAAAGACGTTCATCATATCTGTGTTAAGTCCTATGTGAAATCTTTTCTGATTTTCAGGTGATTGGGGAATGCCATTCTGTTAAAATAAGTGATGAAGTAGCGGCAAAGTATAGAAGATCTGGTGATCTGCCAGACCACAAGATATTTCTTGAATTTTGCCTTCACATGGTTTTATATCAACCAACTTCTCAAAGGTTAAACTAGAGTTTATGAGTATATTAGTTTGGTAATTTTGACATTTGAGAAGCTAATTGACTAACTTGTTGTAAAACAAAATTTATCATTACAGCGGCTCTTGCCCTGCCGGACTTTCAATTGCTCAATGTGATCGTGTTACTGGGAAACGACAATTGACAAATGACTATTTAAGAAATGTGAAGGTATTCGGTAGCTTAACTTACCATTCTGTAAACATTACATGGATTGATTTTTGTCCATCTCTGTTGACTATCTGAAGAAAACTTATTGTTGGTCTATCTCACATTATGCAGTTGGGAATCTTGAATGTCGTTCAAGCTATGGAATTGTCTACAGAACTTGTTTATCCCCTCTATGTGGCTGCCTCTGCAGATTGGTACTTCTTGTTTTTTTTCGAAGCTAATTCTGCGGACCCTGATGTGTTTAGGTTTTTATTTAGGTAGTTGAATGTCTTCGCTCGCGTTTCTGATTTCAGAATAAATAACATCAGCTTCTTTGGTTTTCTTTGAAAGTCAAGAGTCTATTGTTAAGAGAGGAGAGGAGCTTCACAAGAAGAATGCTTCTGGTGTGAATTTGGAGGATGCAAACCTCGTGAGCAAACTGTTTGTGCTATTTAATGGTATGATATACATTATGTTATATTGCAAGTTGTTTTACCCTGATAATGTTACGCCGGTGATTTATTACATCTTATTAGTGCTGTAATCGAAAGAAAATATGTCTGTTAGGTTGTCTTTGCATAGGGTTGGAAGAACGGACTTTTTATACTTGCAATTCCCTGATAAACTGTTTTTTGCGCTTTGATCTTCATAGTATATAATGGTAATTGCAAAAGTTTGTGGAGATTGTTCATCAATCTCACATTATTTACCAAGGATTTGTAGAAATCCTTGCTTGTAGTATAATCAGGTCAACTACACCAATGCTTTTCCATTATTCTGAGCTGTCTTGATTTGGAGTCCCACATCGTTTATGGGATGGGAACATGGACTCCTAATATGGTCTTTGGACAATCCCCCCTCATGAGCTAGCTTTTAGGATTGGTTAGGTTCAAGGTCCATTTCTTTATCATGGTATTAGGGCCAATCCATCCCAATTTATTGTTTATGATGTTTCCGCCCTCGTCTTATATTGTCCACACTTTAGATGACCAATCGTGGGCGTAGGGGGTGTTGGAGTCCCTCATTATTTGTGGGATGGGAATATAGACTCCTTATATGGTCATGGACAATCTTCCCCTTATGAGCTAGCTTTTAGGGTTGAGTTAGACAAAAAGTACATTTCTTTATCATGATATCAAATCCAAGCTCATCCCAATCTAGTTGCTCGGACTAGGGTGCGGGCACCCGAGATGGATGCGAATCCAAGAGTCAAATTTGGCAAAATTTAAATTTAAAGATTTGGGGGTGCGAATTCGAGTATGGGTACGGGTGCGGGATTCGACTAAAATATTCAATATTATAAAATATAGTTATAATAATAATAATAATTTGATTTGATTTTTTGGTCTAATCCAAATAATGCACTCTCCTACATTGGACCATTTAAAAGTATGAATTAATTATAACTTGTTACCAATTAATTTAAAAAAAATTATAATTCCTTTTATTTATCATAAAAAAGAATTAATCATATATATATTACCTAACTTAAATTAGATAATACAATTCATAAAGTGCCGTGCCTTTCCCTTCTTCTCCCAAGAAACCCTTCGCTTGCTCTATTTTTTTTTTTTTATAAAAGCTTTCTCCTCTGTTCTTTTTCAAGAAAAAGACTGAATCCTTTGTTCTTTCCCATGGAGCCTCCGTCTCCTGTTTTTTCTTATACAAGAATAAGTCTATGCCTCCTCTCTCTGTTCTTGTAAGCTTTGCCTTTTCTCTATTCTTTTTTCATGGAGCAACCAGATCTCGTGACAACTTTGTTGGAGAAAAAGTCGTCAACTTTCAGGGCCAGCGGCCATGAAACTGATCTCTTCTTCCCCAATTTTTTTCTTGCCTGTGGTCAAAGTATCCAGTTCGGATTGATTGAATCCGAAACGTACCTCGCATCCGCGGCCGCACCAGTGTCGCGTCAAGACGGGTTCAGCTACAAAAATGAAGAGACCGTGCAACGTAGATCCCAATTGATTATTTTTATCGTGTTGGCTTTTCGTCTTGTATTTTCCACGCTTGAGATGCCTAGTCTTGGGCGTGGGGGGTGGTGGAGTCCCACATTGTTTGTGGAAGGGAACAAGGACTATTTATATGGTCTTGGTGTATTCTTTCCTTTTCAGTTATGATCTAACTTTTGGGGTTGAGTTAGGCCCAAGGTCCATTTGTTTATCACTATATCAGATCAAGGCTCATCCCAATTCATTATTTTTAATGTTGGGCGGTTGGGCCTCCCGTCTTATATTGTGGATGTCATCCTGGGTGTGGAGCGGTTGGGGGGTGGGTGGGTGGGTTGTTGGAGTCCCACATTGTTTGTGTGATGGTAACATGAACTCGTTATATGGTGTAGGGAAATCCTCTCCTCATGAGCTAGCTGGTTGAGTTAGGCCCAAAGTCCATTTCTTTGTCATTTCTCCTTTGGGTCATCTTCAGAATCTGAAGCTGTTTTAATTCCCTTTAGTTTTTTGGTAGCGTAGAAAATCTGCAATGTTCTTGCATCATTCTTGCATTGTGCTTTAGCTCCAATGATCTTGTTCTTTATATCAACTTTCTTTGGTTTTGGTGAGATTCTAGCTAACCTCCACCATCAGTGTTAGCTTATTAACTTAGGATTCATTCTGATTATTTGTTTTTAGACTTCAGGTTTTTAGTTTGATTGCAAATCGTAGAGCTATTTTCTGAGTGGCAGGTGAAGGCAAGTGGTAAAATTTGAGGAGTATCTGTTTGAATTGAAGATGCTCTAGGGATAAGCTGGATCAAGTTTTTAAAAGTATTGTCGGATTTTCCATCTCAATGAATGTTATCTTCTGAAGGTTTCTTTGCTTCTCAAAGAGGATCGAGACAAGTTATGGAAGATTTGAACGACATGATAAAAACTACACAGGGCAATGGATGGATTGGGGGTTTCAATGTGGCAAACTATCAAATTAACAGGCTAGAAATTACTCATCTTCAATATTGCAGGTGACGTGACACCTTGATTTTTTGTGATGTAGAAGAGAGCCTTGAAGCCATTTATGAGCTCATATTAATTGGATGAAAAGTCAAACTTTCCAGCTAATGCAGTGCCAAATATACAACATATGACAACCATACTGAGAGGGGAAGTTGGTGTTACCCCAACTATCTATCTTGGGATGCTTTTGGGAGGTTTAAACAAATCAAGAGATAGTTGGATTGGAGTCTTGGAAAGGTGAGAAAAAAATTAGCAAGATGGAAATTACACTACATTTCCTTGGTAGTAGACTGGCACTCACAAATTTTGTGCTGGATGCTCTGCCAACCTACTTGATGCCCTTATTCCTATAGGCCTATACCTACAAGTGTAGAAAAGAAGCTTGAAACCTTGAGAAGAAAATTCATTTAGTGAGGAAATAAATAGAAATGAGGATGCCATTTTGTTAAATGCGAAACTCTGACCATTAGCAGAATAGCGGTGGGTGGGGGTGTCAAATGGGCGGGTTGGGTTGAAATTGAAAATATTACAATGGGTTGAATAGAAATCGGGTTGGGTCTTGACCCGCCAAGTTTACTTTGTGCTCAAATGGGTTGGGCTCAAATGGGCTAAAAAACGGGTTGGGTTTTGACCCGTCCAGTATGACACGATTAATCTCAATAATTTAACATATTGATATTTAACTTTTATAATTACAATTTGAATTTCCGCTCAAGAATTTTTTGTTAATAAGGTAACAAATTGATAAGTAAATTCTAAAAGATGTTAAATAGATAATAATTCATACCTTCAATATTGGAACATATTTTAATAAATTTTTTTAAAACGGGTTGAAATTGGAGATTGAATTGGGCTCAACTGAGAATTCTCTTCAAACGGGTTAAACTTGAATGGGTTGAGATCGAAACCAATTCAAATTATCTTGAGCCCAACCGTTAAAATTCTGTGCGGGTTGGGCCGGTTACCTATGTTTGAGTTCATTTGACACCCCTAGCGACGGAGGTTTACTAGGGAGGAACAGGCACTATGGGGCTGGGTATTAAAGCAAACATATGGAAATGAAAGTTTTTTTATGAACCATCCTTTGGTACAAGTTTGTGGAGAGTTACAAAGAACCTGTGGGGGAACTCTATCGACAAGCTGATTTTTAATGTAAAGGAGGGTGAGATAATTCTATTTTTGGAGGACAACTAGTTGGGAAGGAAGCCTCAAGCAATTATTTTCTTACAGGTATGATTTGAATTAACAACAGGGGGCTAAAATAAAGGAGCTTTGATCTGGACAGGGGTGGAACCTCACCATCAGAAGACTTCTTTTTGATTGGGAAGTGCCCGACTTTGCTAATATTCTGGAGCAATGCAGAGGACTACAGGAGGGAGAACATGCACTTAGTTGGCAAAAACACAGAAACAGTCAACTCAACATAAAAAAATTGAACCAAAGGGGAGCTCAACTCAATTTATGGCCTTGGAAGCATATTTGGAGTGTAAAGATACCATACAAAATGAAATGCTTCACTTGGTTAGTAGCCAGAGAAGCTGTCCTTACACAGGAAAAACTAGGAGAAAGGGGAATATGAATATGTTCAAGCCTTCAAGGTGTTATTTGTGTAGACAAAAGGCAGAGATAACCATCTGTTTCTACATTATAATGTGACTAGTCAGTGGTGGGATTGTTCATCTATCTCAAGGGTATTGGGTGGGCTTTGTCACGAAGAACATATGTACTTTTGTTATGTTGGAACACACGGAGAAACTTTACTACTATTAACGATAGATGAAAAATTGTCCCATCAACTATTTGTTGAACTCTTCGGAAGTAGAGAAGTTCAAGATGCTTTGAAAATACAAGTGATCCTACTATTAAGATCAATTTGTTCAACCTCAAAGGGTATTAGGTGGGGCCAATGTGAGGAAGAACATCTGAACTTCCAATAAAGGAGAACTTTACTACTAACAAAGACTAGTGTAAACTTGTCCTAGCAAATTCTCTACTTGTCGCTAGGAGGCAAACAAGGAATGGAAACTGTGTCACACCATAAGTACCTCAAAACACGAAGCTGCTCCTCATATGTAGTAGCTATGTATAAGGATCGAGCTATTTTTGCTTCAAACACACTCTTATTTCTTTTTCTCTGTATTGTCTACATTACAAGTGCTAAATTGAGCAATATCCCACACACCGACATCTTTTTTTCTATCCTCTAAATGTCTAACTAGAGTTCATTCTTTGCAGTTGCCGACATAGTTAATTGTATCTTGAACCATCTTAAAGCTTCCACCACAGACGTGATGTTGCATCATGTTTGACGATGCATGCAACAAGAGATGATTCACGTCCTCTCTCGAGTGTTTGCGGGAAGCATGAACAAACATATGTGATCCTCTTCTTTCTCATGTTTTCGATCATCAAAACCGCACCCATAGGTACCAATCACTTGAAAAAACGTTTTTTTTTAGCCTAGGAATCTAAGCTAATATATGAGGAAAAAAACTATTTTTGTTTTGCTAGTAACATACAATACTTCAATCCAAGAGCTTTTCCTTGCTTCCAACACCTAACCCGAGAATTCTGACTCAGCTGGTAAGGTTTGGTTATAGATTATTTCAAGTAGACCTTGAAACTCTGCTATATCCAATTCATCAAAAGTTACTTCAGATTGTCATCAACAATACAATAGATGTTTAGGAAAGGATCCAACATGTTGTTCCTGCACCACCATCTCCTAGATATTAACCCTATACCAGTCCTCGCTGGAATGAGATACAAACATTAAATTCCTCCCACCCCTTCTTTGAAGGTCAATCCCAAAAGGCATAGTGATATATATATATATACATATATATATAACCACAATGTCTTGGCAAGCTTGCGTGCACCTCGACTAATTTCACAGGATACTTGCGACCTGCCACCAGCATCACGTACCCGCCAACTCTATCCACCAAGACTAGACGAAATGGGAAGCAATCACCTAGTATTTTTGTCTTTGCGATAATTTGAATTTGAGTCTTCACGGTGTTCAATTCATTTCATCATTTCATTGACTACTAGGCCACACCCTTGGGTGCGGGCTATATAGTGGTATTTCTTGTTCTTGACTCCCCTTCCATGGTGCCATATTTCTCCCATATCACCTCTCTCAAAAGGCATAGTGGTATTTCTGGTTTTCCACCACCTTTCATTTGTGTCAAGACTTGTATGGACCATTCATCTTTCAACTTGCTAACTGTAACCAAATGTTTTTTAGGGGCATGATAAGACTTCATAGTCTTCATTGTAATGTTTTCTTTTCTAAAGTAATGCTTCTAGGCACGGAACTGAAAGTAGAGACTTTTAAGAACCCAAAACATGGTATGCTATTAAAAAAGATAGCTTTATCTATTTCCTAGTAGAACATTTCTGCACAATGTTAATTTATTTTAACCCAATGAACAAACAACAATATGCACAACAATAATATTGGTTCCAACCATTAAAAGTTACGTGTTCCTTAGCTTAAACCATGTGTTATAGACTGTTAAAATAAAATATTCACAACAACTACGCCTCAATCCCAAATAAGTTTGGGTCAACTGTACAAATTCTCCTTCTCTGTTTAGGCTCAACTCATGTGATCATCACCAAATAAAAACAAAACTGAAAATAAGTCAAATATATGAAGTTATAGTAAAATTAATAATTGTAGAAGTTCTCTAACTAGACTAAGAGCCCGTTTGGATTGACTTTAAAAAGTAGCTTTTAAGTCAAAAATAAAAAGTTAAACTGAATTTTTTGACTTACTTTAAGTCATTTTTGACCTTGCCAAACACTTCCTAACTTATTTTAAGTCATTTTTGACTTATTTAAGTTATCTTTTTTTGATGAAGTATTTTAAGTTATTTTTATATTACCAAACACTTTCAGAAGTCAAAAACTGACTTAAAAGTAGGTTTGACCAACTTTTAAGTCAATCCAAACACCCTCTAAATTGTATTCCCCACTAGTAGATATAAACATATGATCTTTTTCCTCTATTATTGTCCTATCTTTAGCTAAGTCTGCGTTGATTAAAAATCAATTATTCACGAGTATAAAAATTGTAGGGAAATATTTTTCTTCCGAATAACATGTTGCCGAATATAACAATTTATGGAATCAAATTGACTTCCAATACTAGAAGGGAAACTATCATTTCTCTAACATAAATACGTTTAGCTCACTTCAGACATCGTTACTACCATAAGAACAATTCCATTCCAGAAAGTAGTAACATTTATACCATATAAATAGATCATTCAAAAAGTAGAAACATACATGCGAAGGTAGGTTTGTTGTCCCCCAAAGTGCAATTTTTAACAAAGAGTCGCACAACAAATGGATCTAGTCAAGTTATTAACAGGTTATTCACCCCCCACTTCCACCATGACCTGCAACTATTATGTGAGGAACATATCTATAGAGGTTTTTGGTGCCATTCACTCATTGATGTTATTGAAAATTATTTTTTAGGGGTTGTTTGGTAGCTGGATAAGAAATAAATTATTCATGTATTGATTTCTGTATAACTTATATGAGGTTTTTGGTGCCATTCACTCATTGGTGTTATTGAAAATTATTTTTTAGGGGTCGTTTGGTATCTCGATAAGAAATAAATTATTCATGTATTGATTTCTGCATAACTTATATGACGTTTGGTAGGCAGATATAAAGTAAGTTATTCATGTATAAAATGTTGACAATTTAGAAGCCCGCATAACTAGTACATGTATAAGTTAGGAAGGAAGTCTATGTATTATTTTATGCAAGATAGAAGGTGGTATAACTAATATATTTATAACTAATACATGAATAACTAATCTCTACATAACTTATACTTGCATAAAATAATACATAAATTCACTCATAACTAATCCCTACATTACTAATACCTTTATACTCTAACCAGCTAGCAAACAACTCCTAAGTGCATTTGTCTGATTTTGCCTCAATTTTTATTTCTGATGCATATCTTGTTGACTTATAAATTATTTTGCTCTATCAGATGCAGATAATGCTAACGGTGTAGCCGTTTTTGTAGGTACCGCTGGAACTGACCAAATTCCACCAGAGTCTAGAGTTAGTCCTGGAAATCCATCTTTGAGAGCAAAACTGATGTCTATTTTTTGCCGATCAATAACTGCAGCAAACAGTTTTCCGTTGACTCTACAGTGTATTTTTGGCTGCATATACGGTAAAAATCCTGTCTTGGTGTAGAACTGGGAATGCTCGGAAACCATTATCGCATTTTGTAAAGCATTAGAATCATCAGTCATCTCTTAAAGGGGACCATAAAAACGTCCAAAACTTTCATTTATGGCTTGCGTTGTTTCTTCAAGATTGTGTGCTGGTATATTAGCTTCTTTTATACACACTAATGTAGGATTTAAGCTCATGTAGACTCCCACTCTGAAATTTCTGCTTGTCTAGAATGGTTATGCTTGCCATTCTGTGATGTGTCCTTAAATTATTTTGCATCCTCATATGGGTAAAAATGTTTTTTCTCTATGTTTATGATTTTCTCTAGAGTGGGCTACGAAAGTACTCTTCTGTCGCAATTTATATACATAGTTTAGATTTCTAAAGTCAAACTTTTTTGTTTTGACCACGCATTCGGACATACAATTTGAAAGATTTTTGAAAAACAATTTACATATTTAAGAACTACAACAAAGTTAGTTTAAGTCACAAGATTTACCAATTTAAATTATTTAAAGGGCATATCGAGCTTCCCAATCAATCTAATTTTCAAGGGGTGTGCCAAGAGCTATATGTTTCAATTTTCTATTTATGCTACCTCAAACATAGAGCAGTTTTTTTAATTTGCATGTTATGAAATGCTGCATCTTATTCTTTTATTGCATTAGTACATACGTTAGGATTTTTTCTGTCATTTCTTCAAACTTCCAGTCTTACTATTATAGAAGACAAGTCATTTGTACTTTTTGCTTTTATAGGAAGTAATACAACGTCAAGGTTGAAGCAATTGGGGATGGAGTTCACAGTATGGGTCTTCAAGCATGTAAGATTTCATGACCTATGAGAATCTCTCACAACATAGTGAAGCTTAACAATCCTGTCATGTGCTAATGAAGGAGCTCAAACATTGTCCAAAATAGGTTAAAGAAAGATGTGGGAAGTGCAATAACAGTTAGGGAAACTTGAGAACATTTGTTTCCAAAACTTAAAGACTCCTTTTCATGATTATAGAGGCTTGGAGAATGCCTTCACTAGATAAGTTGAAGTTCATTTCACTAGTTCACTGTGAAGGTGCCAAAGTATATGCACGATGTGGCTTTGAGTGCTCTTCTTGATTTCCTGACCGCTCTATCCAATTATTTATGCAAAAATGATTTGTTTTTTACACCAAATGCATAAATGGAGCATGAAAGAACTTTTCATATTCCTTACTTTCCTTCCATTGCATTGGAACATCCTCTTCATCCTATCATTCAAATTGTCCAAGAAAAGGTTTGCTGCTTTTATCTGGGGTACCATTCTTCCTTAGTCCAACTCAGAACCACACTATGGTGCAATAATAAGTAATGTGCAATAATAAGTAATGTACATCTTTCTTGCACTCGTTGGATGAACAATACTAACTTACAAAGTTACAATAACAATATGTTCCCTATGTCTAAGATTTGCTTGCTCTAACTATTGCATTCCCTGATTACTCTCTATGTGGAGGAAAAGAGACTTCCTCTTTTGCTGTTATACTCCATATCTTCTGCCCTTCATCCCGTCTTTCCATTAAGTTACATAAGTAATAAGGTTACCTGGACCTACTTATACTTGGTCCTCTCTGTAATTTATCATCTGCACCTAGCGTACGTGTAATCTTTTGTATAAACACTCCAATTCCTACTATTTCCAATACTAGATAACTCCTCTGAAGCATATCTCTCAATTATTCCCTGAATGTTGTGATGATCAACTAGAGTTTTTCTTTTTAAAAGACATCGGAGAAATTCGTTGTATTTCAGTTCTGAAGCACGGTGGATAATGAGTCCATTTGTAGTTTTTTCTCCACCTAAATATCAGATTTGGTTCACTGATTAGGGTTCAAGCTCAGGTGTGCCTACGGCATAGTTAGCACAATACCACCTTTGCTGTTCGAACCAAAACTTGGAAGCAAATCACTTAGAGGTGTCCTCTCACTAGCACTGTACTCAACCGTAGATATGACGAATAATATCTAATTACCATTATGAACAATCAAGGCAAGAACCTCATGGATTCATCTTTCTCCTTTATAATGCCTTTATGGATATGTCGTCCTTAAAGACTCGTTATTTAATGTGAGAATCATCCGTAACATGATGCCCTACATATTCACTAGTTGCCTTTTTCCATAATGCATCCAACATTGGTTAGTAAGTTAAGTGACAATATGAGAATCAAGTGTTAAAATACTTCAGTTATTTGTTAGTGTCCAACAAGAAAAGAATATAATATGAGTCTAAGGTTTGACTGTTATAGACTCATTCGTGGGTAAGGTTTGTGCAAGGCGAGGCCATCAAGTTGAGACCATCACGGACTGTCATGTTGATTGGAGAGGTAATAGGTTATTGATTGGAGATTGATTTTTTTTTTATAGAATATAGAAAGTGTGCAGCGAGGGTGCTTGTAAATCACTAGGTAGCCTAGCTCGACCCAAGCAATGCCCAAAAGTCCACACCTTTCTTGGCCGGACCAACCCAACGGGCGATTTTCGACAAGTCTTTCTGAATTGGAAGAACAAGAAGGGGAACTGACCTCTTCTATTGAACCTGAAAGTTGGAGATCCACTTTTGCTTATGCTGAAAATGCCAAGATTTGCCTGAGGAAGATGGTCTTTGGCTTCCAGTGACAATTCACTCTTCTTATGTACACCAATTCTTTGATAACTAAAGCAATTTCATTGAATCTAATTTCTCTTGACACTTATATTATCAATATATGCAGGGAACAATGGACCAGTTGAGGCTTATGGGCCCTGTTATACTGACTGGGATTCTGAAATCTCTTGATGGTTATTCAGCAGCAGAATCAGGTGCTATTGCTCATACAAGAATGAACTTTGTTAGGCTAAGCCCTTTGAGATTGATTAATTGGCTTAGTATAATTTTTAACAAGTAATATCTGTCCAGATGTTATTGCGCGGGAGACGAAAGCATTTGCCTTCCAAGCAATTGGCTTGCTTGCTAAGAGGATGCCTCAACTTTTTAGGTATGTACATTTTTTTTTTGAAATAGGTAACTTTGTATTCACACAAAAGAACTCATCAAGAAATTGATGAGGAGGGATTCACAAACCCCCAGGGGGTGCCATCATTCTCAAATCCAAAAACAGATTTTGTAAATCTAAATTTACAGTTGGCCTATAAACTCCACTAAATTATCTACTTCCCCCACTAAATCTTGTTTACACCAAAAATACAGAAGGCTAAGACTTCTCATCTTGATCATCTGGGAGCTGCTGACCCTCCCTTCAAAGCACCTCTTGTTCCTTTCTTTCCATAGTGTCCACCAAATGCAAGGGGGACATTTTCCACCAATCCTCCTTTGATCCTCTCTTCCCAATTCCTTGCCAGTGTTAGTACCTCAAAAGTGGTTCTGGGCATTGTCCAATTTACCCCAAGTATACAAACGAACATGTTCCAGAGATCTGTAGCCATCTTGCAATGCAAAAATAAATGCCCATTTACTTCAGCCTCCTGTTCACACATATAGCACCTTGAGAACAGATCTGTATACCTCTTCTTTGTAGCACTTCGTGGGTTAGACAAGCTCTTCTAATTACCAACCAAGTGAAGCATGCAACTTTTAAAGGGATCTTAATCTTCCATATTAATTTCCAGGGTGTAACTGTTGTCAAAAGGTGATTAGTGTTCCTTTCCCAGTAACAAGACTTCACTGTAAAGACTCCTGTGCTATGCAATTTCTAAACTAGTTTGTCGGGCTCTGCATTGATGCCAAGGAACAAATTTAAGGCCTGAAGTAGTTTTGCTACTCTTCCTACCTCCCAATCATTTAGAGCCCTTCTTAAAATAAGGTTCCAGACTTGAGGACTCCACATTTGTGCTATAGTGTCAGTCTGTTGTAGGCTTATAATGTACAAGTCAGGATAGAGTATCCTCATTTTCACATCACCTAGCCAAATTCATTCCAGAAGCTGATCATCCGGCCATTCCCCACTCTGAAAGTCACATGCGAATTGAAATCAGTCCACATTCTCCTGATAGTTTTCCATACTGGGCACCCAAAAGTGCCATTCACCTCTTCAGTTATCCAGTTGTTCTATAGGCCGTTTTTCTCAGCTATGAACCTCCTCCATAATGCTGTATCTTTGCAACAGAATCTCCACAACCATTTTTGCAACAGACTAGTGTTCTGAGTACTTAAGTTCTTATTGCCCAGACCTCCTTGTGATTTGTTCATTATCACATCTTCCCATTTAATCAGATTGTATCCTTGCTTCTCTTTGTTCCCTTGCCAGAGGAACACCCTTCTCAACTTGTTGAGTTTCTTTTCTAATACTTTTTGGTAGTGGAAAAAGACTTAGCATATAAGTTGGGAGGGCATCAAAAACTGATTTTATAAGAGTCACTCTACCTCCCAGAGATAAATATTGACTCTTCCACCTTGTCAGCTTCCTTTCACTTCTCTCCAAGACTTCACTCCATACTTCTAATTCTTTGTTCTTGGCTCCCAAGGGCATCCCCAGGTATTTGGTGGGAAGAAAAGCCACTTGGCAGTCCAGGTTGTCGGCTAGGCCTTGCATATTATTGACTTGATTAACTCTGGGAACAGGCAGCTGTGTTTTCTTTTCACTCTCCCTCTCTTCTCCAGACGTCCCTCCCCTCCCTCCCTCCCTCCCTTCCCCGGGGCCTTTCTTTTGTTTGCAGCTAAATTAGATACTTTTTAATGTGCCATTTTCTTTTTGAATTTGTTACAGAGATAAAGTCGATGTTGCTTCAAGGCTCTTTGCTGCCCTGCAATCTGAGGCCCAATTTCTCCGTCTTACTATTCAAGAAGCAACAACTTCCCTTGCTTTTGCTTACAAGGTTCTACTTTCTAAGCTGTCAACACTATTTGTCGTATATTTAAATTTTCTATATCTCCACCCTTCTTTTATTACATCTTTTGATGGCTATTTGGTTTTATTTGGTTTTCAGGGTGCACCACAAAATGTATTAAATGATCTGGAGGTGCTCCTTCTGAGAAGTTCTCAAGTGGTAGGATACATTTGTACTATTGATTTTTTTTTGTTCCAGTGTTATGCTTGTTTCCGTCAACTTTAGGGACTGAATTTAATATGGATGCAGGTTGTTATTTATTGTTTAATTCGACGCAAGCTGTTATTTATTGTTTAATTCATTTTCTTTTTCAAAAGGAGGAAAGCGAAGTGCGCTTTTGTGCTATGAGATGGGCAACCTTGTTGTTTGACATGCAGCATTGCCCAAGCAGATTTATTTGTATGGTTGGAGCTGCTGACACTAAGCTGGATATAAGGTTAGCTTATGATGTTTGCTGGTTAACATTAAGTGAAGATTCTTGTTTAGCAACTGTTCGATCTCTTTCTACAATATTCACTTACGACCATAGTAGTACTTTTGCATATTTAGAATCTTTGCTGAGCTTTTTACAGGTTCCCTCATTATTGAAGATTCTGGTTTAGCAACTGTTCGATATCTTTCTACAATATCACTTACGACCATAGTAGTACTTTTGCATATTTAGAATCTTTGCTGAGCTTTTTACAGGTTCCCTCATTGTGTAGCTTAATGTTTCAATTGTAAGTCTACTCAATGCAATGACATGAGATTTTGGTTAACTTGTCAATTTAGATAATCTGTATCTCTCTTTTGGTTTCTCGTTCTTGGTATGTAATAAAGAATGGCAATCTGGCATTTGACAATTAATCCTTGATATATGGTTATGCTTCTCAACATAAATAATTGTATCTAACTTGAAAAGTAGATCAGTTTTCTGTGGAATTCTATGGCAATAATTTTATCAACCATGTTCAGTAATTTCTAGAAAACCATATATTGGCATGGGCTTCTCTCCTTTTTGTTCAGTACTTGTATCCGGGACTTAAATCCCACAACCAGTTATCAAAGGCACATTTAAACCTTGAAGCGAGGCTCAAAACGCGTTGAGCGCTTTCCCTCACTTAATGTGCGCTTCAGTGTCGTCATCAAGACTCCAAGAGATACTTTTCCTTGTGAATGAGCATTTCTTGAAGAGGCGACACTAAACCATTGACATTTTACATTATCGTAAAACAATCAATTTCCTTGTCCATATATTTGTTATTCCTGCCTATATTATTAGTCTTGGACTACACATATATATAGTTGTATATCTTCTCCATTTGCACATTTCTCAATAAAGCTCACCCTTTATTTGCGCTTTTAACTTAAAGCCCCAACAAACCTTAGAACTTTTTTGCACTTATCGTTTTTGATAAAACTGTCCACAACATCAGTAAATTATTACCTTTTCTAAAAAATTCTATTAGTCATTTGGTGATGCTGTTCCTTCTGAGTCATGAACCTATTCCACTTTAATTTTAACTGTAACACCATTCCTTGAAGCTTTCTCCCCCTTTTTCTGGTCAACATGTGTGGTTCTGCACTAATTTTGTAATTTGGATCCTTCAAGTGGAAGAATGTATTCCATTTGTGTTAGTGTTTGCAAGCTAATAATGATGGTAGAATGGAGGGTGGAGATGTGAGAACCCTGGAAAACTTACTATAGGTTTGGGACAGCCAGTCATAGTGCACGTGTCCCACATACTGGCATTGTGGATGCTTTAATGCAACCAGAAGTTTCATTCATATCGTGAGTCACTACCAAATATATGCCTATGTCACATTATACAACCTTCTCATCAAATGTGTACAACATGAGAATATTTTTTTAGTAATTTGTACTTAAATTTTGAGGTAAGGCTCTGTGGAAGTTGGCAATTGTGAGAACAAATTACACTTGGTAACACCAGATTGTTCGAAGGTACGTGAATGCCGTCTGCTTTTGTCTGCGTATGGAACGGTGTTGGCTTCTCTGTGGGTGCTATTTTAATAGGATGATTCCTTACTGTATCTTCAATTGAACACCAAAAGAGATCCATCTAGAGACCTTTTATGCATAGTTCACTTTATGTAGGTGGACATGTTGCCCTTATAACTCTTCATTTACCAGAGAATATGTAACAAACTTGTCAATAAGGCCTTGCCCGAGTGTTGTGGTTGAGCTGGCACTGGCAGAACATGAATGTTCAGGTTCAGTTCTCTCTACCAGCATAAACTGTTGATAAATAGTTTATGGTCTCTTAGGCCTAATTGTAAAATGCAATTAGCTAGATTGTATTCAACAATGGAGGAGGAAAAGCCCTTTGATCAAACAAGTTTTAGCCTCTTACAGTAAAGTGTGCTTCCCTTCCCCCTAATCCCAAAAAAATTGTCTCTCCCTCCTCGTTTGGTGAAACATGGTAAGATTATATAGCTGACCCAACTTGTATGGGACTAAGGCATGGTTGTTGTGGTGCTTGTTTATGTAATTTTCTTTTTCTGGGGGGAGAGAGGGGAGAGGGAGGAGGAGGTTGGTGCATTTTGAACTTCATCTAAGTTCTCTCCACTATTTTAATTTTCTGGAATTTGGTCTAATTGATGTGGATTCCCTACCTAATGCGGAAAATGAGAGTCACATGGAGTGAAAAGGCTTGAAGATTTTCCTCCACTGAATGTAAGCTAGCCCATAGATATTCTGAGGATCCTGGGGTCCAAGATTGCAAAGATGAAGCCAGAAGAAATAGCTTCCTGTAATTCCCTAGGTGTTATTCTGGAAAAACTGTCTACTGCAAATATGTGGCTGCTCATTTTGTTTATCCTTTCAAATGGGTTCCGGAGGATAGAATAATAGTAGACTAGTAGTGATGGAAAGAAAGTAGGAAGTAACTAAAACAGAAGACATGGTATTCTTCATTGTTGAAACAGTTTCTTTTCAAGTTACGTGCAATGCATTGTTGGGTGATTTCTTCGATGGGTTAATAGATATCTCCTCTTACTATAAACCGTCTTCAAATGTGCAACTTGTTTTTTCCGTAGGGAAATTGCATTAGAAGGTTTATTTCCTGATGAAGATCAAAGGAAAGCAGTAAGCAAAAGCCTCAACTTAAAGTACCCAAAACTTTCTGACATGCTAGACTATATTATCCAACAGCAGCCTGCGCTGTTGGATTCTACTAGCGTGGGAGGTTCAAAGCTTCTTTTCCCATCAAAATCTTATGTGGCTATGATCAAGTTTTTGTTGAGGTGCTTTGAGGCAGATATGAAACAGAATAATTTGGTGGAAGGTGCCCATTTTTCGGCTACAGTTGAGAAATTATGCTTGCTTCTCGAACATGCAATGGCTTACGAAGGTTCTGTTGACCTGCATGCTAATTCCTCCAAAGCGCTTATATCTGTTGGATCTCATATGCCCCAGGTAGGCTCACATTTCCCTTGAATGCTAGAAGAAGTGGACCACACTAAATTCTCATTTTATATCTGATGTATGGGTTCAGGAATTTTTGGTCTTCTAATATAATTGACAGGTGATAACTTCTCGATATGTTGATAAAGTTGCATGGATGAAGCAATTTCTGGGGCATATTGACTTTGATACACGTGAATCTATATCTCGCTTAATTGGAATTGCTACCTGTTCACTTCCTCTTCACAGTTTGTCTGATCTTATTAGTGAATTGATTGCCTCAATCAGTACAACACCTAAGTTAAGGTTGTAGCTTGGATTATTAAACATTAGCTGTTTGTTGCTTCTTTTGAATCATCTCCCTTGTTGGAGCAACTGCATTGGCTTCCTGATGATCAATGCATTATCAATTCTTCCAGGTTCGAGATGCAGCATGGTGTGCTATGTACTTTAGGCTATGTTACTGCAAATTGCATGTCAAGAACTGTTTCTGTAAGTTTTTTTCCTTTGGCATTTTGCATGTCAAGAACCGTTACTGCTATGTGCATCCAGGTGCTTTTTGTCAATTGATGTAAAATGCATTGTAGAACATCAGTGTACTTGATTTAGATGGATACATTGTTAGCGGAGTTTAGTTGTTGCATATATGCTTCATGTATTATAACTCTAGTTCTCTTCCTCAGTATGACCTAAAACAATGCTTCAAGAGTAGGTGGTACACCGGCTCTGCATCATAAAAAGACTGAAATCATTTAACTTCCAATTCCTAATCAACCCTGTGGATAGTCAAAGTTGAGACTGAAATATGCTGATCGCGTAAGTGAGTCAAAGCAATTATGCCTTGCCATATTTTCCAGAGTTAGGTCATACTAAATTCTGCATGTTCTAGTGTATTATAGGTGTAGGTGTATTGTGTAAGAATTAAGGTAGGATAAACAAATTAGTTTTCTCTATTACTTTGGTCCCCTCAGGACGGCTAGAGCTTATTCAATTTTTACTAAAATTTTGAAGTTGCTTCCACTTTATGCTTCCTAGCCAGATACCGTTCATTCTTTTTGTCCTACTTGCATGGTTCCTACCTTTAACGACCAAATATTTCTTCTTTGTTTAAAATTGAAGTTCCTTTCCAATCTTCTTGTTTCCTCTAATCCTCCTTTCTCTGCCTGGTTTTCCTGACCTGCTTCTGACACCCTCTTCTGCTCGCTGATGCTATAGCTGTATTTTAATCCTTACTGGTGGCCTTCTCATCCTTTTCTTCTCGTTTGGTTTATTAAGCCTTGGGGCAAAGGATAACGGAACTGGAAAAAATTAGTGGAACTGCGTTAAATTGTTTTTTTGATAGTTTAGGAGGGGTATAGATGATAGATCTTTTAGTTTTGCTTACTGTATACTCCTGATGTACTTGCCACTGAAATACACCATTGGTGTATTGCTGTCTATATTATGTTAACTTTCTCAAAAAAAATTGTTTTTTGTTCAGGGTAGCGCGGCAGTCAGTTCTCAGGGTAGGACCAAGTTAGTTTTGTTTAATTGGTAAGTAGGACCAAGTTAGGGGTAAGGTCTGTGTACATGCTACCCTTTAAGTTCCCAACTTGTCCGAGAGCACCCCGAGCCCCTTGGGTCTCAACCGGAACTTTACCAACAAGTTCATATCCAACCTATTCAAAGTCTCAAAAACATGATTTGGTACACAAATACTCAGAATGAGGGGTTGGGTTGTTACAATGTTAACTGATATTAGCACATGTTAAGATCTGAAATTGGCCAATAATCAGGTAATAGCACCACTTTTTTCTTTATGGAATGTAATTTAGGTGTGGGGTGATTCACTTAACAGAGGGATGATTGGTTTAGGAGAGAATGTTGCAGTCGCGGGATCTATTAGGATCAAATTTAGCACATTCATTTCAGTAACCAATCATCAAATTGAATACCTGAAATTGACCAACAACCTGATCATGTTGTAGAAATGAATGCAGTCATGTGCTTAGTGATAATTCTAGTTTCGAGGCTTGTCTGGCAAAATGAAAGACTGTGGCTTTTGGAAACCTAATAATGCATGCTTTCAGGACAGCCAGATAGCAAAAATATTGTGTATAGTCTAGCACAAAGACATAGATGCTGATTTGGGATGCTTTAATTTTATTGTCATCGTTAAGACTTGAGAGTTATTTATTGCATGGTAACTTAGTAATAAAAAATATGAGTCCAATTTTTTTCAAAGATTTACCATCTTAAATGTACACAACTTGTAGATAAACCTATGCACTAATTGTTTATTTCATTATAGATCTTGTATTTATTGATTTTGTTTCGATAAGCTTTCCTGTTGGTTACATAGATCTTTGTGTTGCTTTTCTTTCTACATGTGACAGATCCCAGAAGCTTTACTCCAGAGTACACTTAAATGTCTGGTCGATGTTGTCAATTTAGAGACTGCCACATTGGCTTCTTTTGCAATGCAAGCGCTGGGCCATGTTGGACTTTGTGTCCCATTGCCTCTCCTGCTGGTAGACTCTAGTTCAGGTGTGTTTGCATATTTATTGAGGCTACTATAGAATCTGTATGTGAAGCATGCTTGTAGTATGATTTTACTTAACCAAGCTTAAAACTGCAGTTCCATATTGGTTGTCTTGCGTGAAAAGTTAAGCAAGCTGCTTGCTGGTGAGGATGTGAAAGCAGTGCAGAAAATTGTTGTTTCGTTGGGACACTTGTGTGTCAAGGAATTATCCTCTTCGCATCTAAATATTGCTCTTGACCTGATTTTCAGTCTAAGCCAGTCAAAGGTAAGTGAAATTTCCTCCATTGATGGCCCTAAAGGTCTTTCTCTATGTTGGTGACATGCACAAACACTCTTTTTCTCAGGTTCACAGCTGGAGGAAAAACCTTCTTAATTGTTGTTATAATATCACTGCTAAATAATGTCTTTCTTGTGCTCCTGCGTCGCATACATCGAGTTGACATTATTTCATTTCCATCTGGGTTTCGTATTTTTGTTGTTGATCAGGTAGAAGATATCTTGTTTGGTGCTGGGGAGGCATTGTCATTTCTATGGGGTGGTGTTCCTGTTACTGCTGACATGATTCTTAAGAGTAACTACACTTCACTTTCCATGAGTTCGAACTTTTTGATGGGAGATGTGTCTTCTACAAATTCTACCTGTGTGGAATCTGAAGCCAATGAAGATGGCCATAGTACAGTTAGAGATGCAATCACGAGAAAGATTTTTGATGATCTATTATACAGTAGCCGGAAACAAGAGCGCTGTGCTGGCACTGTCTGGCTTTTGTCGCTGACAATGTATTGTGGTCAGCACCAGGCTATCCAGAAACTGCTTCCTGACATCCAGGTATCTTGAATTTAACTTGATGCTGACAGTTCCATAGCAAAATCTTATAATACATACCTGGGAAGAATTTCGAACTGGTTTGGGGTTAATCCTAATGGTTGTTGTATATCTGGGAGAAGTACTCAAACTATTGCTTTTCAGCTCTATTAGCCTTTTGTATATGCTGCCAGGACAGCCTTTTACTTCTTTTGATTATTGGGATATATTATTAGTAAAATATAGAAACTATTACAAGTTTTGACCTTCCTAGGGATAGGATTTCTTATTTGATTCATTAGTAAATAATACAAAAGATGGCAGTATATCATAGTACAAAAGTAAACCAAAAACTTGGATTTTGCTTCCATGCTTAGCTAGTGTGTCCGCCAACTGGTTAGCTTCTTTGTAGATACACTGAATCCTTGTGTTTCCCTAGTCAGGTATAATCTGCAGTCATCTATTACATTTTTGATGATAATCATTCCCGTTAGAGATCATGTTTATTGTTTCATAGTCGGTCTCAATTATGATAGTCACAATTTTGTTTTGAAGAGCAATGTTGAGACAGCTTCAAGCACCTCTCTTCCCCTGATAAATACAATTTTAATAACTAACCACTGGGGTGCCTTTTAAACTGTGAGGCCTATGCTTCTTCAATTATATATAGACATCAATGTAACCTCCTTTTATTTTGATGTTTCCGAAGAAAACATTTTACCAGAGCCTTTTCAGCCACTGACTCTTGTACTATTGTAGGAAGCATTCTCTCACCTTTTGGCTGAGCAGAACGAGCTTACACAGGAGCTGGCATCTCAGGGACTTAGTGTTGTGTATGAGCTTGGTGATGCTTCTATGAAGAAAAGCTTAGTGAATGCTCTTGTTGGCACTCTTACTGGCTCTGGGAAGAGGAAAAGAGCTGTCAAGGTTTGATGACTACTTTTATCTTACTCTAATTCTTGACAATCTTTCCTCGTGTGTTATACTATGAATACCCATTTTTTGCTCTGAAATTAGTTCTTTTTTTAATTTGTTCCTAGCTTGTAGAAGATTCTGAAGTGTTTCAAGAGGGTACAATTGGTGAAAGTCCAAGTGGAGGGAAACTAAGTACTTATAAGGAGCTTTGCAACTTGGCAAACGAGATGGGGCAGCCGGACATGATATATAAGTTCATGGACTTAGCCAATTATCAGGCATCTTTGAATTCTAAAAGAGGTGCAGCCTTTGGATTCTCCAAGATAGCCAAGCATGCCGGGGATGCTCTGCAACCTTACTTGCATGCTCTTGTTCCAAGACTCCTTCGTTATCAGTACGATCCTGATAAGAATGTGCAGGTACTTCCATATAAGTGCTTGTGCCAAGCTGGTGTTCTGTGTTCTCCTAGTTTGGTAGGGGTTTAACTTAATAGTATTCCATTCAAGCAACCCTAAAGATCATTTTGGGTGTTTCAGGTGATATGTGAACTATTTAGTTTGTTATATTATGTTCTCAGAATTTGTGTAAGATGGAGATAAAGGTGGTTCCCATGCAATTTGTTATGTTAATTTTTTGTATTAAATAAGCTTATATCCTACTGTCTGTGATTGTTTGGCGTTTTAGCCGTTAACTAAGAAATGTTTCGTTTGTTATTATATGGTTATGCTTTTCTCAAAAGTTGTGGTAAGAGGGAAAAATAGGGGTTACCATGCAAAGGAAGACAGCCAAAGAAAGCAGGGGGAGGTGTAGGGGTGGTGGTGGTGTAAAGGGGAGAGAAAAACAGTTCAAAAAACTCCCGTTGATAAACCAAAAGTCTCCTTTCTATATTTTTTCAACGGACGGACACAAGATTTTTTTTTTGCAAACAGAGAAAATTGTTTACTTTTCTCTGTCTCAAATTTACATATTTTCATAATGAATACCCTGCCCAACCCGGAACACATTCAATATCGAGACTCAAATTATCGCTGACCGGCGTTTTATTTGCCGCTGGCGAGATATGGCCGTTGGGCCGCCTTGTCGCATGGATTTATCTAGAATTTCAATTGTTCTTCGATCTATTATTTCAGAAGCCCCTACCTGAAGAGGAAGATATTCTCGGTCAATATTGCTTTGGGACTTGGAATTATATGATTATTGCTTGCGGAGGAAAGGGAATGTTGGAGAAGGTGAAGAGGTTTTTGAAGATTATATATTTCATGGTGGCGATGTTGGCATCGTGGCTGGTATTATCGGCGCCACTGATTGTGGCAATTGGGGATGTTTTGGTACCAAGTGTGTTGATTTCGACCTTTACATGCATAAGATGTTACAGTTTCAAAGAACATTTGCAGAGATATGCCTTCAAAAGCACATTGACGGACATTCCTCTCGTTTCTGTAATTAGATCAGATTAGATTACCAACCCCTCTTTCTAACTATAACTTCAGAACAGCTACGCTTGTCGCCCGCTAAAGCAATTGTCGCAGCTCCAGCTGAAGCAATTGTAACTGCTCCGGTGGATCAGAGCGGGGCGGCAGTTGCTAAATAAAAAGGTGGCGCCATTCCCGCTAAAGAAAAAGCAATTCTTCATCCAATCTCTGACCATACCTTGGAACGGTTCTATTCTGTTCCATCATTTCCATTATTCTTCTTTCTGTCAAAGCTTGTATTTTCTGTCAATTCATATCTGGAGGTTGAAGCTTCATCTTCTATCTAAAGGCAAAAGGCCTCATCTGAAAAAGTCATGGGGGTGTGCCTGTGTTGTTTCTTTCTTCGGTAGTCTTAGCTCTTGGACATGCTGTAATTGCTTACAGAACAAGCTTTTGAGCAAGGAGGAAGCTTTTGTTTCACCGAGTTGACCCAGAAGCTGTCCTTTCGTGCAAAGTTGGATTCTCTTCATACAGTAAGGTACCACAATCTCCAATTCCGACAAGGTAAAACAAGAACTGAGAGTGATATGAGGAGAAAACTCGCAGGATCGGCTCATGAGGATGGGAAAGTCCCTGCTATATTGCTTGCTGATGTTGACAGTTCATTTATTTCTTGCCTTGGGCTCTCTCTTCATTACAAACTTTGCTTGCCTGGCTCACCTTACTGTTCTTTGTCTTTCAGACCTTCTTCTGCTCACCCATTGCATGTTTTGTCTCAAAGTGATTATCGTATTGGAGGTGCCACAGTAGTCAATTTCATACCCACACTCTCTCTATGCCTCTTTTAGATGTGTCTCCAACTTCCCCAGTTCTGTCTGAAGAAATCCCTAGTTTCAGTCTAGATGAAACTGGTGATGAAGATGATGTTGTTAAGGTGGGATGTTCATTACCAGTATGAGATGTTGAAGGGAATAATCAGTTTGTTACTGTTCTAGTGCATGGTTTTAGAGCCGAAGTTTTCTCTTAGAGAATGATGATGGATGAGCTAACCCGATAGGTAGGTTGTGCAGTCACAACCTTCTACAGGCCAGGATGGGGATTGACATCTAGGCCACGTCATACAGATTGGGAGGAAATCAATTGCCTAATCCCTACAAGATTGAAAGGTAGACCTGCTTCTCTCATTTTCTTCGATTATGGGTTTTACTTCAGTTGTACTTGCTGGTCATGATGATGGGGGTGGATTGCTTGCACTGAAGGCTGGACAAATAGTTCAGTCATCCAGGAATTCAATTAATGCCCTTATTAAGGGGATTGTAATATTGGATGTTAGCCTGTGAGGAGAATTGGTTTTAGCCTTTGCAAGGATATTATTCTGTACTTCTCTCGGGAAATTGCACTTGGTGCATCCACTGTTGGGAACAGAAATTACTTAAGTTGTTAATAGAGGTGCATGATATGTTGCCACCAATTTGACAACTGATGTTTTGAGCGTATAGAACTCTCAGTATGTGAAGAAGGATGAGATGAAGCACTCCATGAGGTAGGAAATCATTCATCTGAGACAGTCCTCTCACCTGAAAATGCAGCACATCTGCTAAAAACAGTTGAAAGTTTATCGATTCTGGTGATTGGAGGAGCTGAAGATGCACTTGTATCTGTATAATTTGTTCAAGTGATGGCGTCAAAACATGTAAATTCTAGACTGGTCGCCATATCTGGCTGTGGACATCTTCCACAAGAGGAATGAACAAAAGCATTGCAAGCAGCCATGTCTCGCCGTTCATCAATAGAATTTTAGTGGAACCACACTGCAACTTCAGTAGGATGCTCTAATGTCAAGTTACAAGTATTTATTCAACTAATGTTTTTGCCCATTTTTTCACCTACACCTTTTGTAATTTTTCTTTTCTAAATTTACTCAAATAGTAGAGGTCCAAGTCCACCTCTCCCCGTAGCTATAATTCTGAATTTGCAGCTTGAGTGTTAGAGCTTTCGAAATGTTATCTTTCTACGCTCCCTCCTCTCTCCTCTCTCCTTATTTCTTGTTTCTGTTTGCAGATTCTTAAACTCGGTTTTAGCTTCTGTTTCCTACCACTTAAGAGTGGAGATAACATCTTTGTACATGTTCTTTTTTCTTCGGAATAGTGTAGCAGATTTCCTGCTATAATCTCTCGAGCTCCTTCTCTCTATTTGTGAAAATACTGAGTAACAGTATGGTTGAATACAAGAACAGTTAGTTCTTTAAAAAGAAAAGGCGGTTATCATTCAGTTTGTTATAATTATTTTTTGTATTAAGGAAATTGATATTGTACTGGCTTTAGTTACGATGCCCATTTTTTAACTATTTTTCTTTTCCTTTAGGATGCGATGACACATATTTGGAGATCACTGATTCCTGATTCAAAAAAGTCAATTGATGAGCATTTTGATCTTATTATGGATGATCTTTTAACTCAAAGCGGATCCCGACTTTGGCGATCACGAGAGGCTTCTTGTCTAGCGCTTTCAGATGTAATCCAAGGACGTAAATTTGATCAGGTAAAATCATTGATTTGTCATCTTATGTTCAAGGAAATTGCATTTGTCTGTGATAAACATTTAGAAATCTTTAATAGAATGATATTCAGCATTATGATCGAGAAAGTTGGTCTAAGTTTTGAGGTTATAGGGTAGAAACAATTGCATATATGACTCTTGTCAAAAGAAAAGGAAAGAAGAAAAAGAGTTGATTATTATTGAGGTACTTAACAAAAATAGAGGTTACTATACTTGATCTAGAGAGGGAATTTGGAGGATGACAGAAGTAACTTATTCTCTATACAGATAACTCTTCCCACTAACACTTAATTTTCTTCATGTACTGGTAATTAGCTTTGTATCTCTTTACCAGCATCAAGATTATGTATTGTACATGATGTACTGGTAAATATATCCATAAATTCTCAAAAAGCAAATGTTTACAAATCCCAAAATATGATTTATTATTTATTATTTCGTCCGTCTCATTTTATGAAGCAGTGTTTTATTGGCCAGAAAATTCAAGAAAGAAAGAGTTTTGAAATTTGTGGTCTAAAACATGCCACACATTTCTGTGGCTGTAAAGTCACATATCATTAAGGTGAAATTTGTGGTCTAAAACATGCCACACATTTCTGTGGCTATAAAGTCACATATCATTAAGGGTTAAATGAGAATTTTAAAGTTCAATTATTTCTAAATAGTAAATAAAGAAAGGTGTTATTATTCTTTATGACAGACTAGAAAAGCAAGGGTCACAGAAATGGGACAGAGGGAGTATTGTTATTGTTATGTTCTTAATTTGACAAGTCTGAGCACAAAAGTAAAGTAATCTGAGGATTACAGAACCTTGCAATTTGAGAGAGCACACTACTCGTGTTGATTGTCCATCATAATTGTTTGTTGAGGTCCACTTGGTCTACTGTCACTCACTAAACATTTCTGAACTGAGCTAGTGGTTTCTGTATTACAAAAACTAAAAACAGTTGGGCAGTTTCTTTTGGTCAAGATTGGATAATTTGTTGATGCTTCTAAAAGCTATACCAAAAGAGATAACTAAATTGATGGGATCAGAAAGTTTGATGATGCGGTTAGATATTGTAAAATTTGGTAAAGAAAGAAAGAAGAAAATGCTTTCTTTTTGTATTTTAGGTATGCCTTTACATCCCATGAGAAAGGGGTATTATACAAGTAAATCTTAACTAATTAAGGAAAGACCATCAAATGAAATAAAAACAACCTTTTTTCGTATAATTACGCTAGGAAAAGGGAAAATGATCTCCAAAAAATATGCTAATGAATTACCCTTCGGGGTGGCCGAGTGGTTTGGGCTTGGGACTTTATAATGGAGGTCTGAAGTTCAAAACCCCTTGCTAGTGAAAGCAAGGGGTTTGCCTTCTGGGTCGAGCTTGCCCAGTGCGGGTTACCTCTCCTGTGTGGTTTGCAAGCTATTGCATAGGAGCAGGGGGTTTACTTTGTTCGCACCCAAAGGGTAACGGCTGCGGGTTTCCCTTGTCATAAAAAAAATCATGCTAATGAAATAACACAATCAACACTCCCCTCAAGTTGGAGCCAAAATGTTGTAAACACCCACCTTGCAACCAGAGTATGAGAAGTCCTGTTGCTGGGGCCTTTTGTAAGTACTTCTGCTAGCTGTTCTTCTGAAGGTACATGAAGTGAACTCAAGGTGCCACTAGTAATTTTCGATTTCATGAATTCCTAATCAATTTCAATATGTTTTGTTCATTTTTTTTTGAAACTGGTAAGTTTGTATTCTTTAGCATTAAGGATATGCTGGCCACCACCAAAAAGTTAAACTACAGACTCCCTTTCAGATCTATAATCTGATCATACATAATTGCTTACACAAAAGAGTGAAGATACAATACAATTCCATTTGATTTTATGAATGGGATTGGACCTATCTTCGAAACATCTGGCATTTCTCTCCCTCCATACTGACCACCATATACATGAGGGAATCAATCTCCAGCATCTCTTTTGGCTCTTACTTCCCCCTATTCTGATCCAGCAGCTAAGACCGTCTGATGTATGCTCAGCAGCTAAGAAGGTCTGATGTATGCTCAGCAGCTCAGGCATGGCCCAACTATAGCTAGTAATGTTGAGAAACAAATTTCACAACTGAGCAGTGTACTTGCGGTGCAAAAAAAGGTGCTTGTTTGTCTCCTCAGTCACCATACACAGAAAACACCTAGAAACCAATTGTCTCTTATTCTTCTGTAGCACTTCTTGGGTTAGACAGGCCCTTTTGATAACCAACCAAGTGAAGCACTTAACTTTGGTAGGGATGCTGCTTTTACAGAAATAATTCCACTTGCATTGAGTATTTGTATTAGTCACCTTGAGACCTCTTGTGTGGGCACTCTTTACAGAAAATATCCCGTTACCATTGTGTTTCCAAAGAGGTATATCCAGTGTTATCAAAGGCGCGCTTAAGTCCTGAAGCGAGGCTCAAAACGTGTTGAGCGCTTTGCCTCACTTTATGTGCTCTTTAGCGTCGTCATCAAGGTTCTAAGGTTAACGTTTCCTTGCCAATGAGCCTCGTATAAAGAAGTGACATTAAATAATTGATATTTCACCTTATCATAATTTTTTTTTTTTCAATTTCTTTGGACATATTTGTCATTCATGTTTATAATTATTAGTCTTTGACTAAACATATATATTTGTATTTTTTTCTCCCGTTGAGCCTTTTTTCATTAAATCCCACGCTTTATTTGCGCTTTGCGTTTAAAGCCCTCACGGAACTTAGAGCTTTTTTGCGCTTTTCGCCTTTGATAACACTGGGTAATATCAACCTCTGTACTGCTAATAGAAACTTGCCCTATTTTTCCCAGTAACATGGCTACCCTCTCTATCTCCCAATCATTTAAATGCCTCCTAAAAGAGATATCCCACCCCTGTGTGGACCAGCACTCTTGGATTGTCACCTCAGGGTTACACAAGTCTCCTAGTCACTCTATTGCATTCAGCATACACACCAGTCAAATGCTAGCTCCAGTTATCATATAAACTGGTGAACTTGCCAGTTATGCATTGGTTGCCATCCACTACCATCTCCCCTTTCCAAATTCTTTTAATCAAAGAATTAGGATTCCCCCACTGCCCCCCTAGCATCCTTTTGGATCTTTCCCATCCATCTATTGTGCCATATACTCTGAATAACATTGTCTATCTGACCATCATGTTTTGTTTCTACCAACACAGAGACATCAGCCCCCCATTGTTGAAGAAGCTTTCGCACCAACTCCCTCTTAGTTCCCCCATTCAACCCTCTAACATTCCAGGAGATTAACTTGACTCTCATTGATGAGTGAGAGTTAGAATTCTCTGTTTAGGATGAAATCATTTGGAGCCTTTTTCTGTAGGAGAATACCTAATAGGACGCACTTAAGGGATCTAAGATCAAGTTTCCTAGAACTCCTAGTGTAAGCGAAACCTAAACATTTTTCGGAGGAATAATATGTTTATCCCACCCTTTAAAGCCTCGAGAGGACTCTGATGATTGAGGGTTTTAAGTGGCATTTCTGTTGATATGATATACAACAACTAGAATGGCATCCCCAGTGGTTTTTTGGTGGATTCAGGGTTAACAGAGATCTTGCCACTTTGAACAAATGCCTATTTGTTCTTTCAACAACCCCATTTTGTACACTAGTGTAGGGACAACTAGTTTGGTGGATTATCCCATTGAACTCCCTTAAGCACCAAATCTTTTTCTATGTATTATGTACCATTTTCAGTTCACAATTTTTTTAATCTGAGGCTAAAAAAGTGTGGAATGACTAAAAACAAGAGAAAACCTCACTTTTTGGAGTTTTGGTTATCCTAGGGTAATAATCAATAAAGGTAACAAACTATCAATTTTCAGGCAAAGAAATAGTTTTAGGACCTCGGACATCCGGCTGAATAATCGTAATATTAGTACTTATCACTCAAAGGGTAAGAGTCTCTAGTATGCATATTCACAAGCATTATAAAACATAGAGTCAAACTTAGTCTGGAAATCAAATTAGGGTACAACATCTGTAAAACCAAAAAGGATGGGTGCCCCAACCGCCTATGCCACTGGGTTATTTCTTGATTGACATCCTTATTTCCTCCAAAAAAGGGCTTAACTAGAGTCTCCAGTCCCAACCAAATAGTTGTAAGTAGTCATGCAATTTACAACTGCCAATCCTGTTCCTTTTTTGAAGATCCTTAAAATTAGTGGTTAAGGAAGAACTCACAACTACAACTTAGTTCTTTGGTGGTGGGGCTTACAGATAACAGGGAACTCAGGTACATGAAAAATGGATGATAGTGTAATATCAGATGTACAAACACCAAAACATGTTCCACTGATGGGGTTTGGAGATCCATTCTCAAATAAGTCTCGTTGGGACTAGGAAAGTAGTTTTTGTAAGCCTTAGAGGAGCCTGTCATGTGTATTCATATCAGAATGAGGTACTTTCTTGGATGTAAATTACGGCTAACTCTTCCCACTCTGCACTGCTTGTAAGGGAGCAATTGATAAATAAGCTTTTCCTAGAATTTTCCAGTCTTGCGTTTTAATAGTGTGGAGTATCGTTCATATCCTTTAATTTGATGTACTTGTTGATCTGTTTATCTGTGGTATCCCTTGTTGCAGAGAGCATAATTGTTGCCTTATCTGACACTGTCAGCATTGCATATGGTATAGGTTGAGAAGCACTTAAAAAGAATATGGACTACTGCTTACCGTGCGATGGATGACATAAAGGAGTCTGTACGAAATTCGGGTGACAGATTATGCCGGGCTATTACTAATCTAACATTGAGATTATGTGATGTTTCTCTCACACAAGTTTCAGAGGCAACAAAGACAATGGAGATTGTGTTGCCGTTACTGCTATCTGAAGGCATAATGAGTAAAGTTGAAAGCATTCGCAAGGCATCCATTGGAGTGGTTACAAAACTCACAAAGGTTTCATTTTATCTAGAAAATTGAACTAATGAATATGTCTTGTAGACCTTCCCGTTTCTAAAATACTCACAATGTCATGTCTTTTCCTTCTCTGTTAATCATTTCAGTCAGATCATTATGCTGCTTCTGTTCATACTTGATTGAGAAGAATTTTCTTTGCTTCGTTCTGTAATGTTCTTGCATTATTGCACCAGAGTTGAATGTTAAAGTTCTTATCTGGTGGTTGGCGATCATCATGTGTATATGGTACAAGGTGTTTTAGATGAAGGAGAAATTTGTCTATTCTAATCTAGTGCCCATGCAAATATCCCACCTTTTTCTTGCTTGCGTAGATCCAATAAGTTCGTTTCAGCTTCAAACAATCCAATTTGGTTCTTTTAACAGTTTTTTCAATAACTGCAGGGTGCGGGTGTTGCACTTCGGCCACATCTACCTGACCTAGTCTGCTGCATGCTTGAAAGCTTATCAAGCCTGGAAGACCAAGGGTTAAATTATGTTGAGGTCTAGCAAATTCTGTGGTTTCTGATATTGCTTTGGTACTTATTAGTATCTGAACATTATTCTATTTTTCTTTTCATTTTCTAATGTTTCCCCCTTTTCTTCGGGCCTCTCCCTTATCTCAGTTGCACGCAGCAAATGTTGGTATACAAACTGAAAAGCTTGAAAACCTCCGTATATCAATAGCAAAGGGCTCACCAATGTGGGAAACTCTTGATCGTTGCATTGATGTTATTGATTCCCAGTCGGTGGAGTTATTAGTACCTCGTGTTGCTCAGTTAGTTCGTGCTGGTGTTGGATTAAATACCAGGTATTTTGCAAGTCCAAAGTGTAATTTTACATGAAAAATGCAATTTGATTGGATTTTAGTCTACATTTATCTTATTATCTGTGTTGTCTTTTTTTCCAGAAGGTAACATTTGTATTTAAATCAAAGCACAAAGTTTGTGCTGGTAACTGTGAGAAATATAGGAGAAAAATATTATTGAATTGTTGTTTCTACATTATTACACTGATCCTACTTTTGGACATTACAATATAATCCTTTACCAAGTAGGATACTATTTACTACTATTCCTATGACTTCATATTCCTGTTCCTATTCTAGGTAAGATTGTACATACCTATTTCTATTTTAAGTAGGATTTTATATGCCTATTCCTATTCTTAACACTCCCCCTCAAGCTAGTGCATACAATTCATATGTACCTAGCTTGTTACACATGTAATTAATACGAGGACTGCTAAGGGCTTGGTGAAATATCTGTAAGCTGGTCACTCGACTCCACAAAATTGACAATCAATCTCAATGTGCTTAGTCTTCTCATGAAATATTAGATTTGATGCATATTGCCAGCCAATCTCAATGTATTTGGTCTTCCATGAAATTCTGAATTTGATGCATAATGTCAATAAAATATAGAGTGATATAATAAAAGTGTTGAACTTCCCAAACCAAGCCTGCACAAACTGTTTCAGGCCATAGAGTGACTTACGTAATAGACATACAAGACTACTAAACTCCCCCATGAGTAATAAAATAGGTGGTTGCTCCATATAGACTTTTTCACTATCCCGCGGTCGTCAGAAAGTGCTTAAAATCTAGTATAAATATATGGGTTGTGTTGGAACCAATAGACGAGTCCATATTAAATACGAATGTCATTGAAATACTGGTCGAAACATGCTCATACACCGTAGTATTAGATTTGATGACCCAAAGTGGTCACAATTTAAGAAATAAAATTATATGGGTAGGGTCGGAATGAATACAAGACCCAACTAGAAAATAGGAATTATATAGGAAAGGTCGGATTGACGGCACAACCCTATTGAAAAAGAGAAATAATATGGGTAGGGTTGGAATGATGGAACGATCGTACTGAAAAAGAGAAATTATATGGGTAGGGTCGGAATGATGGCACAACTCTACGCAAATATCGTTAAGTCACCTGAAAGACGAATGGAACTATGCAAATCAAATCCGAGGAGTTACAGAAAAGACATTCGGTGCTATGCAACTCAGACATGAGAAAGTAGTTCGGAAAAATCCACGGTACTATGCAAATTAAATATGGAAAGTAGTTCGAAGAGATGCACGATGCTACACAAATCAGATATGAAGAAATAATCACCGTAAAGATGGCACGGTGCTACACAAATGTTATGTGAAAAAGTAGTCATTGGAAAGATGGCATGGTGCTACACGAATTCTGACGGATATGGGGTTGACACATAACAACCCTATTAAGTCACCAAATATTGATGTGCGGTGACCTGTTTGACTAAGTTTTCTTCCCCTGAATATATGTTTGATGCATATATCATTGACCCTACTTTTGTTAACATAATTGTTCGCTAGACGGGCGACATATATGGGTAATAGCCACCCGCTGACAATGAGAGCTCTTTGATTCTCTACCAAGATTGTAGAGACTCTGATACTATGTGAGAAATATAGGAGGATATTATGAATTGTTTGTTTCTACATTATTACACAAAGACCCTATTTATAGACACTACAATACAATTCTTTACCCAGTGTTTTGGCCGGTGAAAGATGACAAGGGCCTGCCTCGCGCTCGTCTTTTTGAATTGAGGCGCCAATTAACACCAAAAATTTAAAATACTTAATTTCATATATAAATATCCAAAATCTCAATAACAATAACATTCATTAGCAAATATTTCAATTCAAAAACTAATAGTAGATATTAAAAGTCTAGAACTTGATTAAGTTGCCATTATAAGAAAAAAAAAGTCTAGAACTTGAATGACTCAATAATTCATAAGACAATTGACAAGCAATACTAGAACTCTAAAAGCAATACTCCAATGTCCTTTTTGTTACCATCAGAGGCCATTGAATTCATGTTTATTGACAAACAAATATTAGATTATTTAGTATAAAACTAAATTGAGTAGGGAAGAAATAAATATAGAAAGATTGATTTTTTTTTTTGAAAAAAACTATAGGCAGATTTCAGTGAGCAGTGAGCACTGCAACAGAACACAACACTTAGTTCACTACCACTGAAAACAGAGCACTCAGGTCACTGCTACATTACCACTGGAAAACAGAGCACAGTGACAGTCTCAGCCACTCACTTCTGAAAAACAGAGTAGAGAAGAAGAAGAAAAGAAGAAATGAACTAGAAGAGAAGAACTAAAGAAGAAAAAAAAGGTCTCCTTCTTGGCAGCAGTTGTGAAGAAGCTCGACTCTCGAAGGGGTCGCGACTGAGGAGAAGAGGAGTGCAAGTCGCGAAGGTGAAAGTATGCAAAAATACCCAAGAAAAACACTAATTTTGGCTTTTAATTACTAAATCAGATCTTTTTAAAAAAGGCGAAGCCAGTCGTCTCGCCATCGCCTTTTCGTCGCCATAGCTGGCCATTTTCAAATTGCCTCTCCTCGCTGCAGATAGTCGATGGTGCCTCGCCTTGCCTTGTCGCCGAAGGCGAAAGAGGAGCGCCTTTCACAACACTGCCTTTACCAAGAAGGATACTATTTATTACTCCTATGACTATTCATATTCTTATTCCTATTCTAATTAGGATTGTATACATCTATTCCTATTCTAACAGTAACTACGCACATATCAGTTTTATCAAAGGCACGGCTAAAACACGCTTAAACCCTGAAGCGAGGCTCGTATTGAGCACTTCGCTCCGCTTTATGTGCGCTTCAATGTCGTCATCAAGATTCTATAGGATACTTTTTATTGTGAATGAGCATTTCCCGAAGAGGCGATGCTAAACCATTGATATTTCACTTTATCGTAAAAACAATCAATTTCCCTGTCCATGTTTTTGTTATTTATGCTTATAAATATTAGTCTTGGACTTTGTATGTTTTCTCCATTTGCACCTTTTCTCTCAATAAAGCTCATGCTTTATTTGCGCTTTGCACTTATAGCTCCAACAAACCTTAGAGCTTTTTTGTGCTTCTCGCTTTTGATATCACTGTTACATATTCCAAAAGTAGGCAAAAACCTATCCTTGCTCTTCTTACAAGGATTTATCAAGTCTATTATGGATTCATCATCATAATTTTCTTTGCACCATAACATAATCAGCAAGATACAATTAATTTTAAACTTTTGAGTAGAGCTGCTTGCCTGCTTCTGCCTTCAAAATGGAACACCTGGCATTCCTTTCCTTTCAGGTTATCCAACAAATGCAAACTGTGATGTGGTTCCACCATTCCTTTCGCCTGAAATTTTCTCCCTGATTGTACCAGTACCTCGGTAGGGTCAGTTATAGTTTTTGGGATAGACCACCTGATTCCAACTATACTTGAAAATAGTTGCAACAGTTGAGAAGTGACACTACAGTGTAGATACACGTGGCTATTAAACTCTGAATCTTCACAGCATAAGTAACATCTGGAGCTCTATTTTAATCCTTCACTGTCTGTTGTACCCTGGCATAACCCCAGCTGCTTAGTATTCAGCTACTCTGTCAATTTCTCAATTTCTCATTCATTGAGCATTCTTCTGAAATTAGATTACCGTCCCTGCATGCGCCACATCTCTCCAACAATCTCTGTATTGTATGTGTGACTTGAATGGTTAATTACCTTTTGATCTCAAAAATTGAAGAGCCCATTTGTTTGGTAATGAACTGCCATTGATCTAGTTCTGAATTTTCATGTCACGTTATTTGTTCTCCTATTGACAGGGTTGGCGTTGCAAATTTTATAAGCTTGTTAGCGCAGAAAGTTGGCGTAAATATCAAACCATTTACAACCATGCTACTGAGACTTCTATTTCAAGCTGTTAAGGAGGAAAGAAGTGCTACTTCAAAACGTGCGTTTGCAAATGCTTGTGCCACAGTTCTGAAGTATGCAACTCCTTCCCAGGCCCAGAAGTTGATTGAAGACACTGCTGCTTTACATCTCGGGGACAGGAATGAACAGATTGCGTGTGCAGTTTTATTGAAAAGCTACTTTTCCTCAGCTGCTGATGTTTTGGGTGGATATAATGATGTGATTGTGCCAGTAATATTTATTTCAAGGTCAGACTCTTATCTTTCCTTTCTCTATTTCGTAGCCTGTGATGGTGAATTTTTATGTAATCTTGTTTCATGTTATATCAATTTTCCCAAGAGAAGTTAGCATGTCCCAGTAATCTTGAATTTACTGTCACTTCTTACATGAGAACGTATCTATGTGTATAAAATGAGGTAACCTTAATTATCGAAGAATCTATATATTGCCATGTTATCTTGTTCTAACGAAGAATAGAATTGTAAAAATGAACATAATAATTTACATGACAACCTATAAGCAGTATGGATTTGGGATGATGGGACAATGCTAACTTCTCTTGACATGACATGACAACATATTCAAGATTACTGGGACAGCAAATTCAAGAATATTATATTATCTTGTTTCAAATGCATAAAATGGATTTAATTCCTCTCTCCGGAGTAGTATAGTTAGGGAGCTGGTTATCTGGTATCCTGATCTACACATGAATGGCACTTTTTATTGCCCAACTCTTGAAGTTTTGATATTTGGGAGAAGTTTGTAAGTTCGAGGTCAGGATAATACCTGCTTTAAACGTCAATCTTGCATGCTGTTTCGTGGTTCTTTTTATCCCCCCAAATTTGCATACTGGTAGGTTTTGCTGTCCGTTTCTTTCTATCAATTCTCTGCAAGGATATGCCCTCTTGTTTCACTAATTCTTCTGTTGTCAAGTGTTGTCCTTGGACTTCCAGTTAATGATTGACATTCTTCTTTATGGTTTGGAGTCCAGTTTCTGATATTATTCAAATGATCATGAAATATTTTCCTTCCTTGGTAATTCTGAGTAAATCCTGTGCCTTATTTGTTGGCTAAGGGCCACCTTTGACAAATATTTATGTCATTTTAAAATGGAAGTGTTATGAAGTTCTTGAACTTCTAGTGGTAGGACAGCCTGATGTAGTAGTCAATGTGAACTCTGAACTTTCTGTTTATTCTACCTCCACCAGACCACCACCTTCCCTTTTTATTGGGAAATGGTAACAAGTACCCCCATTGCCCTCGTTTAGAACAATATATACATACTTGCAAAAATATTTACATAATTGAACCTTCTACTTGAGCTTGCAGGTTTTGTCCAGTTGTAAAGCCAAGTATTTTAAATTTCTCCTAACGGTATTTTCTATGACTAGTGCTTATCAGTGTACACTAATATATAATCTTATGCAGATTTGAGGATGAAAAATCTGTTTCTAATCTGTATGAAGAAATGTGGGAGGAAAATATGAGTAGTGAACGAGTTACTCTTCAATTGTACTTGGGGGAGATCGTTGAGCTTATCAGTGGAGGAATTATGTCATCCTCATGGTCTCGAAAACAGAAGGTACTAATGATCTTTCTTATATTCACTCCCAATCCTAGATAAGTGCATGAAAATTTAACTATCTGCAGTTTTCCCTTGCACCTTAAAGAAAAAGGTATGTTGGGCTGTTTCAAGAGTTTTACTATCTTATTTATCATGCAGGCTGCTCAGGCAGTAAGTAAGCTCTGTGACATCCTTGGTGAGGTGGTTTCCTCACAGCACCATGTACTCCTCTCATCCCTCTTGAAAGAAATCCCTGGACGCATATGGGAGGTAGGAATTGGCACTTTTTACCTTTTTATTTCCTTGGGTAAACTGGTATTATTTCTTCTCATTCGCTCCATTCCAGTTTATATGGTAGCCTTTCCGTTTTGGGATGTTCCAAGATCTTATAAAATGATTCTGTTTATAGTAATATTATTTTATGCATATTTTACAATATTTTTAAGAATCTACATCACTAAACTTTTTCAACTTCTGAATTTTGTAATATTTTCTCAGTGAAACTAGCTTTTCACTTGGTCATATATATATATATATATACACACACACTATTACTATTACTTATTCCAATTCTAACAATATAGTGGCACAATATATATATATATATATATATATATATATATATATATATATATATATATTGTGCCACTATATTGTTAGAATTCGAATAAGTATATGTAATCCTACTTAGAATAGGACTAGGAATAAGAATAAGAATAGTAATAGTATATATATTTCCTACTTGATAAAGGATTGTATTATAATCTAAGTTGCTCAGACTCTTCACTTTTGGTGTCGCATTCGTGTTGACACTACATGGCTGTGAGTGTGGATCAGTGTCCGATTTGGTCAACTAATTTTGGGTACTTTGACTAAAATCGATGGAGAAAGCCTGGACAGTTTTAATGATTTCTATAATCAATACAAAAGCTAAGGTGAAATTGAAGAAAATGGAATACATTTTGTATAGAATTTTATGTCACTCATTTTCCTTTAATCTTTATCCAAGATTCTCCTCAAGTTCTCCACATAATATCTCATAGTTTAGGTTTTATAACTCTATTTTTAGATATTTTAGTTATATTTAGGTGAATCCCCGCACCCGTATCCAAACATGGATCCATATTCCCGAATTTTAAAAATTAGATCATGAAGGATCCGACCTCTAGATCCACACCCGTATCGAACACCTGCATTCGATTGTAGTGTCTATATATAAGGTCTCTCTATAAATATGGATACAACAATTCAGTAATACTACTCTCTTATATTTCTCACATAGTATCAGACTCAGGTCCATTCGCATTTGGACTCTCGGTTCACTCCTCTATCTAGCCTGTGGGCGTGAACAGGGATGTTAGAGCGGGTAAAAGTCCCACATTGGTTGGGGAATGAACTGGGGTTGCGTTAGGCTTATGTGATATGTCTTATATGGTATTAAAACATATCTTTTTTGTGATTACTTTTTTCATATTTAATTTATGAAGAACCATACCATCATTCTGGTGACTGCTTTCTCATATCTTATTTATGTAGCACCGTGCAATCATTTTGGTGACTACTTTCTCATATCCAATTTGTGTAGCACTGTGCTATCCTTCCGTTTACTACTTCTTATTTGATTTGTGTAACATCATTTTTTTCCGATGACTACTTTCTTATGTGTAGGGTCGTGCCATCATTGCGATCCTACCCATATAAGTTCTCTTTTTTTCAGTAAGGTCGTGCGTCAGTCCAACTCCACCCATATAATTTTGATTTTTCAGGAGGGTCATGCCATCATTCAGACCCTACCCATATAATTCTCTTTCTTAGTAGGGTTGTTCCATAATTCCGACCCTACCCGTATAATTTTATTTCTTATATTGTTACCACTTTCGGCCATCAAATCTAATACTCCGACGCATGAGCGTGTTTTGGTCAATCGACTTATCTATTGATTCCAAGATGATCCATATATTTATACCAAATTTTGAGTACTTTTTGGTGACCGCTATACTGTGAAAAAGTTTATATGGAGAACCACTTGGTTTTGTTACTTGGGGGGAAGGGGGAGCTAGTAGCCTTTGTATGTAGATTGCGTAGTTCACTCTATGGTCTGATGTAGTCTTCTCAAGTTTGGTTTGGGAAGTTCAACATAGTAATTCAAGAGTTTGACATGACTCATAGTGGGGCTAATCGTTGTGTTTTATCAGCATTTTGCATAAAATTCAGTATTTCATGAGAAGACTAAGCACATTGAGATTGACTGTCAATTTGTGAAGCCGAGTGATCAACTTGCAAGTATCTCCACCAAGCTCCTTTTTTTTTTTTGAACAAGTAACATTTTGTGTGTTAATAACAAACTACACAAAGGGTGTGTAGTCCCCCATATTTACATCCAGATGGGCAAAAAAAATAAGCTCCTAGTCCTTAATCTTCTCGTAAGGAGTCGAGTACATCGTTAGCTTATTCGAACTCCTCCATTAAGCTATGTTTACACCAAAAAAAGAAAAACCCTATACATTTCAACTCTTCTGGGCATATCCAACTAATGCCCATCAAGTTAATGAAAATCTTCCACAACTGGTCAGTCCAGCTGCAGTGAAGAAAGAGATGAGAATCGTCTCTGCTTCCTTACCACAAAGAAAACACCTTGAGCAAAGAATGAATCCTCTCCTCGTGAACGTATCTTGTGTGAGTACAGCTTCTCTGGCTAGCAACCAAGAGAAGCATGCAACTTTGTGGGGGATCTTAACCCTCCAGATCATTTTCCAAGGCCATGTCCCACTCTGATTGTTTGAGGTTGAGAGGACTTGTATGTTGCTTTCACTGTAAACTTGTTCTCTTTATTCCTTAACCATATCAAGCAATCTGCTTTAGTTAATGTACCTTTGAACTGTTCTAAAGTTTCGAAGAAGCTTTCTAGTGTGTCGATTTTCCAATCATTTAAAGCTCTTCTGAAACTCAAATTCCAACTGTGTTCACCCCAAACCATTTCAATTGTTGAGTTTTGTTTTTGATTGAGGGAGTATATGTATGGATAGAGTTGCTTTAGGGGTCCTTGTTCGATCCATTTATCATTCCATAAATCAAATTTCCTTCCATTACCAATACTGAACATGGTTTTTGCTAGCAATTTGGGCCACAAGTTCCTTATGGATTTCCAGAGACTTAACTCCATAAGGACTATTGCTTACTTTGGTAGTCCATCTTCCATCCAGACCATATTTTTCCGTGATTATTTTCTTCCATAATGGCTGATCGTCTGAGTTGAAGTTGCATAACCATTTCATCATTAAACTCTGATTCTGAATCTTTAGATTCTTAATTCCAGCACCTCCTTCCTTCTTGCTGGTTTGACAAGACTTCCAATTGAGAAGATGTATTTTATTTTTCTTGTTGTTCCCTTCCCAAAAAAAGTTCCTTCTCAAGGAGTCCAACCTTTTCAAAACACTGGCGGGAACAGGAAACAGGAACAGGAAACAGAGACATCATGTAGGTAGGCATTGCATCCAATACAACGTTAATCAAGGTAACGGTCCTCGTATTAATTACATCTCGGTACATATGACTTCTATGCACCAGCTTGAGGGGGAGTGTTAGAATTGGAATAGGTATATACACTCTACTTAGAATAGGAATAGGAATAAGAACAGTGTATAGTTAGTTTCCTACTTGATAAAGAATTGTATTGTAGTGTTTATAAATAAAGTCTTACTATAATAATGTAGATGCAACAATTCAATAATATTCTTCTCTAATATTTCTCACATGTATAATACAAATTCTTATCGTCTTAGACTCTGTTCAATCAAACATCTGATAAAATGAAGTAGAGGAGTAATATGCTTCGATAGACCCTTTGCTTAGAGGTGAGGTAAATATGTTGTTTCCAATAGACTCGTTCAATGTCTTAAACTTTGTTCAATCAAACAACCCGTGAGATAAAATTAAAAAGCGTGTCATACTGAGATCTGGGCAGGGTAGTAGTGTATGCAGACGTTACCTCTACCTCATAGGTCAGGTAGAGAGGTTGTATTCAATAGACCCTTTGCTCAAGACAAATAGATTAAAGAAAACGTAATACAAGAGATAATAGATTTAACAACAAATAGTAGCAGGAAGTACTACAACCAAATAATACTACAATCAAGCTTACATGAAACAAAAGATATCAACAAAATCGAAGAATAAGAAACTACAAGCATAGCCCTAAACTGCTAATAAGGGCACCTTGACAGTGCACTCCTACCTACTAGCATGAACATACTTTTACCTACTACCTTTTATCATAATTTGCATCCTGCGCACCTTTCTATTCTAAGGTCATGTCCTCGGTAAGTTGCAACTGTGTCAGTCCTATCTAATCATCTTTTCCCAATACTTCTTCAGGCTACTGCTGCTCCCTGCATCTTATCGCATCTTATCTTCCACTGAAGCCACTCCCACTTTATCTCAGATATCCTCATTTTTAATCTTATCCCTCCTATCTACCACAACGTCCTCATCTCTACCACCTTCATTTTCTGAATGTGAATGTTCTTGAGTGGCCAACACTTTGCCCCATACAACATAATTGGTCTAACCATCACGTTGTAAAACTTGCCTTTAAGTTTAGGTGGCAACTTTTTATCACACAAGATTTTGGATGCGAGCCTCCATTTCATTCACCCTGCACTAATACGTTGAGTGACATCCTTGTGTATCTCTCCATCTCCCTAGATAATAGACCCAAGATACTTGAAATTACCTCTCTTTTGGAGGGCTTGTGTATCAAGCCTCACTTCCACATTAGTGTCGTGTGTCACCTCACTAAACTTGCACTCTAGGTATTCTGTCTTGGTCCTGCTCAACCTAAACTCTTTAGACTTCAGGGTGTTTTGAAAACTCCAACTTAGCATTAACTCCTGCGTGAGTATCGTCAATCAAAAGTATGTATCTGCAAGTAATATACACCATGGCAACTCACCTTGAATTAGTCGTTTCAATACATCCATCACCAAGACAAATAAAAAACGGGCATAGGGTTGATCCCTGGTGCAACCCCATCAACACTGTGAATTGCTCTAAGTCCCTTCCAGCTATTCTTATCTAGGTCTTAGCTCCATCATACGTGTCCTTTATTGACCTTGTGTGCGCAACAGGTACACTACTAGCCTCTAAGCACCTCCCTAGGTACTTTGTCGTGAGTCTTTTCTAGGTCAATGAACACCATGTGTAAGTTCCTCCTCTCCCCATACTGCTCCACTCAGTGTTACAAAAGGCGAGCGCCTCCTCGCCTTTGGCGAGAGGCGAGGCGAGGCGATGGGTCCTCGCCATTCTCTGCCGAGGCGAGGCGATAGTAAAAAGGCGAGGTGTGGCGAGGTGTGGCGCTGCAATGGCGACAGAAAAGGCGCCGCCTTTTTAATTAAAAATATTTGACTTAATAATATTAGTCAAAATTAGTTTTTTTTTTTTTACTTTTGAAATTTCTGAAACTCCATACTCCATCGCGACTCTCTCTCTCTCGATTGACTCTCTTCTCTTCTCCTCCATCGCTGTCTCTTCTCCCTCGCTCTCCATCGCTGTCAGCTTCTCCATCGCGAGCCTCTCTCCAGTTCTCCCTCGCCGTCGATTCTGTTCTCCTTCTCCCTCGCCGGCCGCCGGCTCACGATTGTGTTCCCTCCGACCCTCGCGACTCTCTGTTCTCCAGGTATCGTTTTCTCTCTACTTCTTGAACAATTTTTTTCTGTTCTTCTTATTTTATTTTTTTTCAGTTGTGTTTTTTGGTGTAAGGTTGTAAGCACTAAGCAGTGCTTAGTTGCTTACTGCTTTGTGTAAACATTTTTTTTGAATTGTTTGGTCTTTAAAGTTTTAGACATTTTAGTATCTACTATTGGTTTTTGAATTGAATATTTGCTAATATGTGTTATTGCTATTAAGATTTTGGATAAAATATGCAATTAAATATTTTTAATTTTTGGTATTAATTGGCGCCTTTATTCAAAAAGGCAAGCGCCTCGCCGCGTGGCGAGGCAGGCCCTTTTCGCCTTTTGTCGCCTCTCGCCGTCCACAACACTGGGCCTCCACTAGTCTCCTTACGAGATGACTGGTTTTTGTAGTCGAGCGTGCTGACATATGTCTGAACTGGTTCTCAAAAATACTCACGAGCCTCCTCAACCTCAACTCGACCACCCTCTCCCAAACCTTCGTTGTGTTGCTTAGCAACTTGATACCCCTTTAGTATTTGCAATTCTGAATGTCTCCCTTGTTATGAACACGTTGCCACAATATAATACAAAATTTAAATTGTCTTAAACTCTGTTTCCAAACTAACAACTGTCACGTTAAATGAAGCAAAAGGAAGTACTGTGTTGTTTCTTAACATGTTTTTTCATGTTGTAAAGTTTTTTTTTGAGAAATATTGTAATAGTATTCTTTCTTTACCTATGATCACTACATCATGCTTTGTTTATCATCAAACTGCTTGTATGTGTATTGCTTGTGTGTATGTATATATGTTAAATTACTAATATGTATTAATGATCATATACTTCCAAAATGACTAGTTTGTAATCCTCCTACTTTGTAGTGTTGTGGTCATCTAAAATCAGAGGGTAAAAGAGTTCTAGTTGGAGGAATTTCATCTTAGAGTGATTTCTGAATTATGATCCCATGTTATTCTTTTATCATACTAAAATTAATTTCATAAACGAAGATCAGTATTATGATTATTTTTTGTTTAGATCCAATTAATATGGAATATGAGTATATGGCAGTGAATCCAATAAGAAAATTATGTGTAACACTTCATATTATAGTAGTGCGGACACATGTAGTATGTGGAATAGGACAACTCATTGCATCAAGTAAGCAACTAGAGAGATGTTGGGATCTCAAGGATAACTTTGGTTGACAGAGAGGGGACTGGGGGCTGAATGATATGTATTGGTGTAACACTTCATATTAGGTGCATACCTATATATACAACCGAGTGTATATGTAGTGTATACTTCGACCATGTTTGGTAAACTAGATGGCTGAATGATATGTATTGGTAAACCATCCCTTTTTGCAATCTTTAAGGCTTAATTTATCACCCGGATCCTTTTACTTAAGCCTGTACGGAATATCATGCTTATTGTCTAATTATTATGATAGTGATAACTTAACAGAAAAATGCATTGATGTGATTCAGGGAAAGGATGCAGTACTCTCTGCATTGTCTGCACTCTGTATGTCGTGTCATAAATCAATTTCTGCTTCTGATCCTGACGCTCCAGATGCCATTTTGAGTCTTATAATATCTGCATGTTCAAAGAAAACAAAGAAGTATCGTGAAGCAGCTTTCTCCTGTCTTGAGCAGGTATTTGTACTCTGGTTGGTTGAGCACCTTTATTCGTTCAGTCAGGAACATGCAATCTTTTTTTGCCTGAAATATCTGACAGTAGTTATGTGAATAATCTTCTGTCTGTGAAATATTTACATTTTTGTATAAAACCGTGGTGTCTGGACTAGCTGCCACCTCCCACAGGCAACAGGTACTCGATAACTCTTTCTACTAAGGGTAGGACGGATGGGAAGAAATCACCTAGTGTTTTTGTCTCTACTTGGATGTGAACTTGAGGGTTGAGACCTCAGGTTCTGAACCCACTTCATGGGAAGTAGATAAAAGTTTCAGTTGAGAGAGCTTTGGAGAAAAGCATATTTGTCATTTTAGTGTCTTATCCTGGGACTGTTTTCCCACATTGATTGCGGTATAAAATTATACTTCACATGTTCCTATTTATATGTCACCATTTTAGATTCACGTCTATTAAGAAATTATTTAAGTTTACTATTTTACCCTTACTAAGTGTATACTTGAAGTTAATTTTTCAATAAATGAATATAAATGAGTTTATTTTGTTTAATTAGATTGACCAATGAACATGAATTGATCATTTAGTTTTTCTATGTTGGTCAAATTCATACTTTCAAGGCTAATAACTCTCAAGGGTAAAATAGAAAGAATAGTGTTATTATGTATACAATTGTGTTGTTTATAATCCTCGGATTGTTAATCTTGGAAGCAAAATCTTAACCAAACGCAAGATAAAATAATTGTATCTTTTCCTGGGATTGCTATCCCTAGTGACACAATTTAAACCACCCTTAAGTGAAATGAATTAAACCTTCATAGTTGAATAGTATCACATCATTCAGACACATTCAACACAGGTAACTAGGATTTTGAAGATCCGATCTTTTAGCTTCTTCCATAATCCAATAAAATATGCTTTAGATAATGTAAATATAGAAAATGGAACTTTAGTGTGCAGCAGGCACTGAAAAGATACTGACATGCATGATACGCCTACTTTGCATAGGTATATTCTGAAGCAGTATCTATGTGGTATAGGTTCAAAGCCTCATTAAGACATTTGCTTGTAAACTTTGTTAATTTTTCTGAAACCTTCAGGTGAGTTAACCCCCCACCCCGCACACACAAAATCTCTCTTCTATGTAAAAAGACCCCCAATAGTTGAAGAATGCTCAAAACCATAACTTATGTCAAGAATGTTCAAGATTTTGCACCAAAGGGATGAAAGGTGACAATTATGTGTAGCAAGAAGTGGATAACCGGATATATATATGCTGGATCTAAAAGCAAAGCTTTCACTGCAATAGAATACTTGCATGTATTGTTAAGCTGGAGCACTGGGTTTTGGCAAACTGGAACTCTCTTGAGGACTCCTTGCTATTCAATCAGAAATTCCAGAATTTTTTCAGAGAAAGAGTTTTCTACCTTGAGGAAATGTTATGTCATATGGTATAGTTAAATGGAGCAACATAGTTGTTGAGGATCATACAGCTGACACCAAATTGCTTGGATTAGTTTTCTAGAGGAAATGCATGTCATATGGTAAGTTAAATGGAGCAACATGGTTGCTGAGGATCATACAGCTGACACCAAATTTCCTGGATTGAGGCATAGTAGTTGTTTGCATGCTATAATTTGGAAGGCAAGGAACTTACATTATACTGTTGTACTGTAAGTTACAGCAAATCAAATGGTCTTTGGGATATAGGTTGGGCAAAATAGGTGGTTTTAGTACAGATGTTGTATGCCGATAGGGATGATCTTTGCATCCTTGCTTGCTTTCCATGTACACTACAAAGTAATCTGCGTAGAAAGAAATTTACTTATGCTTTATCTAGATTCTGTTTTTTATTGTCTAGTTTAATATTTGATCATTTTGTGTGACGTTTTAGCTTCCTCATGTTTCATGGCATTAAATAATCTTTCCTTTGGTCGTCTCTCCTTTCAGGTTTTAAAGGCGTTCAATAATCCAGACTTCTTCAATAAAGCTTTTCCACAATTGTTTGACATGTGCAGTTTGCAAATTAATATGAGTGGTCAGAATAATTTGTCCAGTGACCTTAGAGGAGGTATTGCATAAATTATCTTATTTGCCATTTCCCTCACTAAAGATGTACGACAATTAATGATGCATATTTTATTGTCTTTGAATCTGTTAGAATAGGAATAGGAACAAGAATAATATATACAATCCTACTTAGAATAGGAATAGGAATAGGAATAGAGATAATATATACTATATAGAATACTACGTAGAATATGATTGTATTGTAGTTTTCTAGTTGGAAAAGGAGTTTAATATAGTGTCGATAAATAGGGTCTCAATGTAATAATGTAGATATATAATTCAATAATATTCTTTTCAATATTTCTCACATGGTATGAAGTCTCTATGATCTTGGTAGAGAATCAAAGAGCTTCCGTTGCCGGCAGATGGCTATTACCCATATATGTCGCCCGTCTGGCCAACGATTATGTTAGCAAAAGTTGGGTCACCATGTATCTTTCCAGTCACTATTTTCTCATATATCTTATTTGTGTAGCACCGTGCATCATTGTTGTGACTACTTTTTCATATCTTATTTGTCTCTGTGACATCTTTCTGGTGACTACTTTCTCATATCTGATTTGTGTAGCACCACCTTCTTTGTCGTGACTAGTTTTTCATATCTGATTTGTGTAGCAATGTTCTTTTCGGTGAATCTTTCCTATTTGTGTAGGGTATGTGTCATAATTCAGACCCTACCCCTACAATTTCTCCTTTTTAGTAGGGTTGTGCCGTCATTGTTGTTACTACTTTAGGTTTTTGGTGTAAAGAATAGAATATAGAAGAGGAGTTCCAATTAGTGGACTTCATAGGCTCTCTGTAAGTATTTCCCTTTCTTGTAACAGTTTTTTGGAGGTTGCCAGCATAGCCCTTAATGCTGAGGAATACAAAAAGTTACCAGTTTCAAAAAAAAATCGACCCTACCCATATAATTCTCTTTCTTAGTAAGGCCGTGTCATTATTTTAAGCCTACCTATATAATTTTATTTCTCAGATTGTGACCACTTTCGGCCATCAAATCTAATACTCCGACGCATGAGCATGTTCTTGATACAATGACTTTCTTGTTTAAATTGACTCATCTATTGATTCAAAGACGATCCATATATTTTGTACCAAATTTTGAGCACTTTCCGGTGGTTGTTGCACTGTGAAGAAGTCTATATAAAGCAACCACCTAATTTTGTTGCTCGTGGGAGGGGGGGGGGGGGGTTTAGTAGCCTTGTATGTCGATTACGTAAGTCACTCGATGGTCTGAAATAGTCTTCTTAAGCTTGGTTTTAGTCTTCTTAAGCTTGGTTTGGGAAGTTCAACACTGTTTCAGGAATTTATCAGTGTGGTTAATCGACATTATGCATCAAATCCAGTATTTCATTAGAAGACTAAGCACATTGAGATTGTATGTCAACTTTGTGAAGTCGAGTGATTAATATGCAAATATCTCACCAAGCCTCTCATCGGTCCTCGTATTAACCATATTTGTAACAAGCTAGGTACATATGACTTGTATTCACTAGTTTGAGGGGGAGTATTAGAATAGGAATAGGAGCAAGAATAATATATACAAATCCTACTTAGAATAGGAATATGAATAGAAGTCTAAAGTAGTGTCTATAAATAAGGTTTCAATGTAATAATGTAGATACACAATTCAAGTTAAAAGCTATGAAGTCCAAATTGAAAGAATGGAGTGCAAGAACATATGGGAATCTAGAAAAAAAGAAGGAATCGCTCACCAGAATTACCGAGTTCGATTGTATTCCGCAGAATAGACCTTTAACGGAAGAAGAAGTTGTCCAGAAAGCAAGTGTGGTCAAAGATTTTGAAGATTTTGCAAAAAGGGAAGAGATAGCTTGGAGACAGAGATCAAGATCATTGTGGATTAACAAGGGATAAGAACACTAAGTTCTTTCAGAAAATTTCAAATGCTCACAAGATGATAAATCACATTGATAAACTAGTAGTAGAAGGACAAGAATTGGTGGAGGCTGCTGACATCAAAAGAGAGATTGTATCCTTTTACAAGAAGTTGTATAATGATAGTGAGAACTGGAGGCTATCTTACAACATGAATTAGTGCCCTTCTATCAATACAGAAAAACAACAAGAATTGCAAAAAAAACTTCTGAAGAGGAAGAAGACCTTTTTGGGCTTACTTGTGTCATAGACAAAGCACCAGGTCAAGATGGATATTCTATGGGGGGTTTTGTAAAATGCTGGGAGATTGTGAAGGAAGATGTGATGGCAACTATTCAAAACTTTCATTCGCATGAGCTTTTTGAGAAGAGCTTTAATGCAAACATACATAGCTCTCATTCCAAAAATAAATGGTGCTAAGGAGTTGAGAGACTTTAGACCAATCAGTTTAGTAGAAAGTGTCTACAAGCTGATATCCAAAATTCTCACAGAAAGACTAAAGAAAGTGATGCATAAGCTAGTTAAAACACAACAGATAGCCTTCTTGAGATGTAGGCAAATCATTGATGCAGTTCTCATTGCTAATGAGTGCCTTCCTGAGATGTAGGCAAATATTTCATTGATGCAGTTCTCATTGCTAATGAGTGTCTAGATTCAAGAATAAATGACAAGATTCCAGGAGTTATGTGCAAATTGGATATAGAAAAAGTATATGATCATCTCAATTGGAACTTTTTGCTTGGAATCATGAGAGGATGAGATTTGGAATGAAGTGGATGAGATTTTGCATAAGTACTGTCAGATTTTTAGTGCTAAAAAATGGATCTCCGGAAGATTTCTTCCTTTCTGATTGAGGACTGAAACAAACGAAAGGTTTAAATAATATGATAACGACAGCTCACAGTACTGGTTCGATAAGGAGCTTTAATGTTGTAAAGGATGGGAATGCAAGAGTGGAAATCACACATTTACAATATGCAAATGATACTCTTATCTTCTATGATGCAGAGGAGAAACAACTCAAGATTTTGAGGGTAATCCTTAATCTTTTTGAAGCAATTTCTGGTCTCCACATCAATTGGATGAAAAGTCACATTTTCCCAATCTATGAGGTGAATAGAATCCAACAACTTATAGAAGTTTTGGGAGGAGAGGTAGGGAGGTTGTCAATTATCTATTTGAGGATGCCTCTGGGAGCAAAAAGCAAATCCAAAGATATTTGGAATGGAGTGGTGGAGAGATGCGAGAAGAGATTGTCCAAATGGAAAGCACAATATTTGTTGAGATGGGCTGATTATTCTTGAGCAACTCAGTCTTAGATGCCTTGCCAACTTATTTGATGACAATTTTCCCCATTCTAGCCAAAGGATGAGAAAGAATTGATTCACAAGGAGAAATTTTTTGTGGAAAGGAGATAAGGAGTACAAAGGATTCCATTTAGTTAAATGAAAAACTGTAATCCTATCTAAAAGCAGGGGGGTTAGGTATCAGAAATTTGAGAAAACATAACGAAAGCTTGCTTATAAAAATGGCTGTGAAGATTACCTAAAAAAGAGCACACATTTGTGGGTTAGGGTGATCGAAGCAAAATATGAGAAGGACGATTTCTGAAAGACTAAAGAAGTATTTTCTGCTTATGGCATCAATATGTGGGGGTCAATCAAAAACTTGGGGCATGTTTTCTTTGAAAGAACAAGCTTCAATGTAAATAGTGGAAGGAAGATCATGTCCTAGGAAGATGATTGGTTAGGAAGTAGCAGTTTCAAATATATTTTTCTGGATATTTATCCACTACTCTGCTAGAAATATGGACTCCTGAAGGCTGAAGGGTGAAGGGTGGAGCCAGACATATAGAAGACTGATGCAAGATTGGGAGGTGGAAACAGGGGCGGCTCAACGTAATTGGGGACCTAAAACAAAATTTCAATTCGCGGCCTAATATATAATTTACTTTATATACGTATTTATTCAAAAAAAAAATTTACAGTATTTAGATGGAAATTATTAGTACTTAATATTGTTTTTTCAGTTACTAGTTTTAAGTATGATTTTATCAATTCAACATTGAAAAACATCCTTTTTAAGTGAGGCAATTATTATATGTATTGTTAACATAGTGCTGTAAGTAATAAGTTGATAAATATTAAATAAAGATAAGAGTAAGAACCATAGAATTTGACACAAGAAGTTGATGACTTGGTATACCTTATTTTAATATGCTTATACTCTAGTAATGATTGAAACTAAAATTTATAAAGAAATAAAAAAGAATTTGTAATTCACCTTTTCCAACACTTTTCACTATTAATTCTTATTTTTAACAAAGTACAAAAGATGTTAAAGTGGATAAAATAATTTATTTTATAAAAGATCATATTTTTTTATCATAAATAATTAATTTTTCTATAAAAATTTTAACACATAATTTAATCTTAACAAAATTTGGGGCCCCCAAAAGGCAAAGGCCTTAAAGCCCAAAGCATAGAGCCGCCCTTGGGTGGAAAGACTAGCCGAATTTTATGGTACCTTAGAGCAGTATACAAGAGCAAAGGAGGAGAAGATACTCTCACATGGAAATGCCATAATAAAGGCTTTTTCACGGTCAGCTCTGCTTATAAGAGTTAAAATCAGGTGGGGTCTCAAATTAGTTTCTTACCTTGGAAGCTTATATGGTAAGTGAAAATTCCCTACAAAGTGGTAGTCTTCACTTGGCTGGTAGTGAAAGAGGTTGCTCTAACTCAAGAAAACCTCATGAAGAGGGGCATACAAATGTGTCCAAGTTGCTTTTTTTGTGAGCAAAAGGCCGAGACAATCAACCATCTGTTTTTACACGGTAAAGTGGTGAGCCAACTGTGGAACTTATTTACTAGTTTCAGAGGCGTAAGGTGGACTATGCCCAAAAGGGCAGGTTAGGTTCTAATAAGCTGGAACAGTGAGGGGAGTGGTAGCACAAGCAAAAACAGATAAAGAATTCTCCGAGCGGTGAATGGTAGACCATTTTGAAGGAGAGAAATTCAAGATGTTTTCAATGTTTCAGTAGTCCTTTGCATAGGATTAAAATGAACTGCATTATCACTTTTTGCTATTAGTGTAGTTCGGAGTATATAGATGATCCTGTTACAATTGTAGACATCTTAGGATCTTTGTAAGATGAGATAAGGTCCTAGTTCTTTTTTGGGTTGCTGAGCCTACTCAGTTGTATGTAGCTCTGTAGCTCTGTGATATAAATTCTTTGGATCCCAGCCTCAGTGCTGAAGGTTAATATACAAACTTGTTACCTTTGTCAAAAAGAAAAAATGAGTATGCTTACCGAGTTGAGATGACTCACAGTTGATGGCGAATAAGTGGAATGAACGAAGTACCTTTTAAAAAAAATTTAAATAGGTCGGACTCAGCGTCTATGAAAGCATCTCCGAGGAGTTGATTAAATGGCAATCTGTGGGTGATCTTGGAAGACTGAGATAGTGAAGTTCGTCTTCTTAATTAAGCTCAATATATCTTTTTTGTCCCATGCTACAATCTTATCTTACGACAAATCCATCAAAAAGGTTACTGAATGATTTAGTGTTTGAGATGAACAGCTAATGGATGAGATTAAGAGGCAACCAGGTGCATAAAGAGAGGAATCTTATGTCAAAGAGGGTAAAGGGGTCAAGTGACCTACTTCAAGTGTCTTAGTCTTGGATCGATTGGTCAATGTGACTTCCAGAAGGGATTTAGAATAAGAAATAGTTGAGAAAAGAGATCTATTATCAGAGAAATAGGCAGCACGGAGTTATCGGTTTGGACAATAGAGGCAAGTTGCTGATATGTCCGCTAACGTGACTCCTTTACTTAAGAAACTCGGTGTATTCAGATAAGGTCAAGGAAACCATCATATTGCTCAAACAACCAAAAATTTTCTTATAGTTCAATGCTTCTGAATCCAGATGACTATCATTTGTCTGATTATGACTTTTTACTATTTGCAGGAGGAGATGAGAAGGAGGATTTTTCTTCTGCGCATGATAAGATAGTAAATTGTGTAACAGCATGCATTCACATAGCACTGACACCCGATATTATTAAACAACAGAAGAACTTGATTGATTTTTTCTTATTTTCACTTTCACCAAACTTTTCATGGCCAGGTATTGCCTTCACAACATAATTTATCCTTACCATTAGAGTGGAACAGTTTTGCCTGTTCTGATATACTTGTTTCCTTTCTGCAGTGAAAGTGTCTGTTTTTTCGTCAATTAAAGAGCTCTGCTCAAAGCTGCACACTGAAACAGCTGGTTCTCAAGATTCTTCTCAATATCGCAGCATAATTTCTTTTGCCCATGAGGTGATTCATATCCCAAAGTTGCATTTTTGTCCTCACTAGTACTGTACCTGGATTCTTATTAAAATTCTGGTCTTTTCAGTTGTTCTGCAAAACCTCTGTGAAAGTACTTGAAATTATACAAATAGTAAAAATTGCCCAGGTATGTCATCTTCATTATGCCTTCCTATCTTTCACATGTGTCATTACTACTACTTCATCTCGTCCACTATCTACACCTGATTGTCTGTTATTACGTTGAAGGGAGATATCTCCATGCTGCGGTCTCTTCCTGCCTTAACTTTTTTTTTTCAGTTGTGATATCATCCTTTCTTCAGTAATTCAGCTATTTTTCTCTGCTGTTTAGGACAATTAAGTATGGATAGCTGTTGTATACTTAATTTTTATGCAATCCTGTCTTCTGGTTACCGAATCCTATGTCTAGGATGATAGACTTAGTAACTGCTCTATAGATTTGGCATCCTTTCCTGGCTCCACTAGGTTCCCACTGTAAGCATTTAGCAGTGTTTCTGCATTCAATAAGAAATGTTAATGTGCTGAAATTTGAGAAAAGTTCAACAGCAGACATTTATGACTAGTATTACTAAAAAAAAAAGCATTTATGACTAGTAATTTCAATTAGAGAATTCTTTTTAAGGAAATGAAAGGGAATATAGTATATGATTTCTTGCTTTAATTTGTTGGAAGGCTTGGGGTGATAATATTTCGGTTGAGTTGTAATATTTTTGTTTGTTTGATATTTTATTGTGAACCTCAAACATTGTTAACCGTGCACAAACTCAGGTTCACATAGCAGCTTCAGAGTGCCTTGTGGAAATGGTGAACTTACTGAAAGCTACCAGGGAGTTGCCTGGTGGAGAAGTGGCATTCAGCCGCGAGTTTGTTCAGGTCTATGAAGTGGAAAAGAATGAGCATGCTAAGTCTTTGCTCAAGAGATGCATCGACATCCTCGAAAACCTTGAAAAAGAGCACAAAGTTTCAAGTTGAATTCATTGATTATATCTGGACCATAGCGATACTGTTGCATGGAATGCTGAACCCATTGCTGCTGCATTTGAATCTGCTAGAGGCTGCACTCTCCATCCCGCGGGGAGGAGAAAAATTGTAGCAAAAGAAAAATAGAAAATCAAATTCAAAGATGTTGAGCTTGTCAAGCAAAGGTGAACATTACTTTACTATAATATAATGACAAGTCAGTTATTAATGGTTAAGTGATTGTGCAGAGATCAATCCCTGTAACTTTGAATTTTTTGCAATGTTCATGAAATTTTTTGATGAATCACTTTTGTTTTTAGCATCATTTAGTTGTTATTGGTCTTGAATAGTCATCATTTATGATTATTTAGGATGTCGAACATTTGCCAAGTTATATTTTTGGTAACTATTTAATCGTCAAGTGATACCTACCAGTATAATAGCTACTTTACATTCGATACATATAAACTTTAATTCTCATTCCTACACATGCATTCCTGGGAATTGTTATAAGAGCATCCGTCGACAAAATGAATTTGCCTTGAATGATCATCTCGTGGTTAGAGCTGTCAATATGGGCTAGTCCACTTCATACGGGCTAACTCATACATGTTGGGGAAATTACATAAATATACTATAATAAAAAAATATTTACCACTTATAGTAATAATATTTTTTTTTCACTTGATCACTTTTAATTCATTTATAATACAAGTTTAATTCATATTACAAAGAACAAATTTTTAGTCACATATAATACAAATTATAATGATAGATAATTCATTTATCACACATTTTAATACACTTTTAATACAATGTGTCAAATTTTTATCAAACAAACATAATATATTTTAAAAGACAATTATAATTCATATATAATTCAAATATATTGCATACATAATTCATTTTTAATACATATTGCAGATTTAACATAGTATTGCTATAAATGGTAATAAATAAAAAGTATTGCTAAAATCAGTAATTATTTATTAAAATGTACCAATTCATGTAATTTTTCCTACATGTTTTGACATTTTACGGGTCAGTCCGGGCTAGTCCATTTTTGGTGTGGTCAAAAAACAAACAGTCCAACCCACTAGTACGTGGGATACTGGCTTGTCGGGTCAGCCCACTTTTTTAAAAATTATATTTTTTTAAAAATTATTAAACTAAAGTATAAATTATAGTTTTAATATATTATCATAAATATTGACAAAACAATATTATATGATATTAATGTTACTACTTGTTAATCAAACCATAAATAAAATTATCTTTATAATATTTACTAAATTTTTTTCAAGTAAAAGTATAAATATCTAAATAAAAATATTAACTTAATCTGTTTTGAGGTTGGACTCTCTTTAATTAAAAATTTTAATATTATATTATATTTTTTCATTAATTTTTATTGGCCCATGGGTTGGCCTTATCGATCTTTCTCAACCCCACAAATCAGCAGATTTATTTAGGTCGGGCTAAAATGTCCTTTTCTTAAATGGGCTCTAAAATTTTTAGCTTAACTCTATTAAATTCCGGATTAGGCCAGGTCGGTCCAACGAGCCTAGCCCATATTGACAGCTTGTGGCTATTGAGAATTGAATTAAATTTGTTTTATTCTTAGTGACTTAAATCTACATTTTATCTTAAGATTTACTGTCAAATGTGAACAAACTATGTTTGGCATGGTGGCTTAGAACATTTGTTTTCTTGGTCGTTAGTGCTTAACTAATGAGAAAAAAAGAGGTTAGGGGTCCATTCCCTTTGATTTGTGCTGATGAGAATTTGACTAGAAATCGAACAAAAGGTTGTTGAATTAGCTTATTACGAGTCCGAAGTTAAAAGGATAAAAAAAAAGTCAAATTTCAAAAGGATACATTAATTTTTGGTGGGTAAAATTATTAATGATGGAGCGATTTTCTTCTGACAAAATTAACGTGTTACGGCAGCAATTTCATCCAAAAAAAAATTTTCTCCTTAAATGGCTGCTATGGCAGCGATTTGTCAAAAAAAAGTTAACAAATATTGCAGGGCCAGACCAAATATTGGACCAAAATACTTGTCTCTATTAACTTTTGTAAGAAACAGATATAGCAGCTATTTCAATTTAAATTATTATTTTTTTTGAAAAATGCTGCACTCGCAGCGATATTAAAAAATTACGATATCATTTTGTTTTTTAAAAAAAAATTATATGCCCTTTCAGAATTTTTGATAATTTTTTTTGTCCTTTTAACTCCAGACTCAGCTTATATCTTGCGTATTCTAATTAAAGTATTTTGAGAAATTGAGTATCACATTCAATTAGAGAAAATTTAGTTGGAAAAATCATAAAACCATGCTCTTTTTATGGTCATTATTAACCATGTTTTTTCTAGAGGATGTTAATAAATTTTAAAATTCATTTTTGGATTCAGTAGCAATGAGCCAAATGCTTGTCAAAAAGCGTATTTTTTTTTTTGGATAATGGGAATATTGAATTAAGGAGTTTATTTAAAATATTTAATGACTTGATTTATAACAATGAGGTAATTTTTTTATCATAATTTTGTTAAGTTTTTATGAAATTTCATTCAGATTAAGTCGATATCTATTACGTTCATCATTTAATTGACAAAAAGAATTGCTTGGATGGTAAACACACCTCACTTACAATTAAAATGTTGTGAGTTTGAATCATTTAGAGAATAAAAAGGTGAGAGTTCCTAGAAATTGTCTAAAAGAATCCATCCAGACTCTAAATCAAAATAGAAAAAATAAAATAAAATCTTCGATTCAAACTCTAAATAAAAAAAGGAGCAGGTTAAAAAGGATCTTCTAGTGAATTAGAATTTGTCATGTATAACTTTTAAAAATATAATTCAAATACATAACAAAAGGTGGTTATTATGTGAATTCAAATTTGATTTTGTAATGATTAATACTTTAAATTACCTAGTCCCTAATAACTTTCACTTGCACTTATATCCTATATACTTTTTATTACTTATACAAGGGAAAAGAAATCGATTTATCCCTAAATTTTATCATTTAAAATTGATATGATCCTCGTTATGAGAGTAGCGCATATATAACATTATACAATGGTTACCCTTTTCCTTTAAAGGAATTCAAAATACTAGTAATTTTAATGTTTAATATTTTTTAAGAAAAAGAAACAATCCAGATGGGGTATATTTGATCCTCGTTATACGTATTTTTGTTGATTTTATTGTTTCAACCACTAATTTAAATTTATTATTTTGATGGTCAAATTTATTTATGTTTCACTAATTTTCTTGTAAAATTTATTATAGATACCCTAAATTCGTTTGTTTTACAAATACAAAAACTAAATTAACATATAGACGAGAAATAGTTTAATATTATAATATAACCAAAAAAATTAGTTTAAAATTAGTTTTCTTTACACTTAAGAATGAAAGAAAAAAATAAAAATAAGAAACTTTAATAATGAAAATAAAAAAAGTCAAAAATAATTTATTTATGAAAAAGATTAAAATACAGCTTGAACTTTGTTAGAAGGATCATATATATAGCCCTACATCATTTAAAAAAAAATTACAAGTCAAAATCATATCATATCATATCATATATCATATATATCTATATATATATATATATATAATGGAAAATCCTCAACCCGGTAACGTGGCGCAATCAGAAGCCTTAATTCTCCTTGAACTATTTAAATACCAAAAATACCCTTCCCCCTGAAACAGTCGTACCCCTAACCAACGAACATCCCCCTTGCCTTAACGTTACTCTGTACAATTGTTCTTCCTCTTGCCCTTCATATTTTAATCCCTTGTTTTGTTAGTAAACAAACTCCTGTACTATTTTAAATTGTCTCTTATCAGGTCTGCCTATATGGACACACTATACTGGCTCCTTGTATGGGACGCAAAGGAATTAAACCAATTTGTTATAGATTTCGTTGCATTATTTTTCGTTTAATTTTGTATAAGCATACTCTGTACATTGGTACCTCCTCCTACATTTCATATTTTCATCCCCTATTATATTTTAAGCATTTTTGTAACAGATTACGTTTCATTATTTTTTCCCTTGAATTTTGGATAACCAAACTCATGTTCTATTCTATTTTATCTCCTACCAAGGCTGCTTATATGGACGCAACTGCATACACTGCTTTTTTGGACACAAAGAATTTAAATCAAACTCCCGCCCAATACAGGTTCGCAATTATACATTTTCCAGTCACCTGTTACGCCCAGAATACCGTTCATTTGTTCACTGATACCTACCTGTTAGTTTCATATTTGCATCCCCTATTTTTTGTGATCACTTTTTAACAACAGCAGTGTTCCACTTTGTTGATCGCCAGGACGCTCGCTATGGATGCAAATCAACTGACTTCTATGGACCCAACAGAACATTAAAATAAAAACCGAATTTCATTCACCCCTTAAATGGTAAAGCATTTTCTGAAATGTATACACATGCAGGAATATAACTAATGCAGAACGAACTGCATCCACTCCTTCAAATCTAACCCCTCCTACATTATAACTTCTGCTTCTTTATTTCTACTTCTTCATCGTGGGTCTCAATTAATATTATCTCCTTATTTCTTAAACAGAACTACCTCCAACTCCCGTGGAATGGGTATACACAGATCTAACAAAATTGAGAATCAACTACGTGCGGAGAAAACACGCCCACATAAGGGCCTTCATTCTTTCCACAAACCTGCAAGAACTATCAGGAGATAATTAACAATGGTTGTATCACCAGTGCATTACGTTGTAATATAATTTTATCTCCTGTCTACCTTATGACTCTGCTGCCATATTACTTCCCTTACCTGTCCTAACCCACTAACTTAGTTAACATTGGTAGTGTGATGAATCATCTGTGTATATCATTCTATTGTTCCTTTGAGCCTTTCAAAGCTCACGTTGGTGCGTGTAACATTCCAAGCTTGGTAGGATGAAAAAACTTTCTACAACTACAACTACAAATTTCTAAGCGCAAAATAGGCTCCATAGGGAAATTTGACATTAAATAAGTTCCTTCACATTTGCATTGTCACGTTGTTATCCTTTACCTACCAGTTCCTAGCACATACCCCCAAGATTTCTTATCATTGACAATGTTGTTGCCAGATAATATATCAAAGTTTGACTTCCTTATGGAAGTATGCTTCTCTGTTCATTTTATTTTTGGATCGCTTATTCATAGAGGTTGCATAAAATGATATGTTCACCACCAACTTTGTTCTGCTGTTAATTAAATTATAAATTTGTTGACAGCTCCTTTCCCCACGGTGAAGATGATTTCAAAGCGGACTGTTTGTGCAATGTATAAAAGTATGTTATTGATTCATATGCATATTGATTTTACATAATCATTCCATATTGTCTCATAAACTATTTGAGTCTGTTTTCTTATGAATATACTTGTCAAAGAAGGAGCTTATACTCTTCGACCGTTGAGTTGTTGACATTCCATCCATAAAATTGCCTCTCATGTAAGCTGAATTTCATTTTTTGCAAACCTAATAAAGTGTCTGAATCCATTTATTCTCTTGCTGATCAATCGGCTAACCATCTTCCACCCTCTTAAATCAAATTGCTCATCAGTTATCAACTTAAATATACACATGCTGAATTTTTTCATGAATTTCTCATTCAGCTTTTGTAGATGAACAAGTATTTCCGGGATTCTTTCCAGCACATGCAAAATCACAAAATAGTGATTTGAACATGGGAAAACTTCTTCAATAGCTAATTTGAGTGACTTATCTTGATCAGTGCTTATCACTTTTGGGGCTTGCTCACCCCCTACTCTTAGCCGTATGTGCATTAACCACACATATTACCAGGCATATACTAATGTCAGTGTGTATAACTTTAATATGAGCGGAAGATAGATTCACGGAACATACTTTTATTAAAAATTATATTAGTCAGAGATGGTTCCTAAATTAGTTTAGAATTTGGGGAAGGATACCATTCCTTATCAATAAAGAAAAGACCCCTTACAAGGATTTTATCTCAGGTGTGATTGGAAAGAAGGATGGGATATGTAGCGAAGTCCTGGACGATCTCAAACCTGGTGATGAAAGGACAGATATCATGAATATTGCACCTCCCGATTTGTTCAAGTCACCAAAAACTAAAGATATTGCATCTTTGAGTGAAATGGATAACCTGAACAAGGATGTGGACGACCCCTTATCTGAAAGCTTATCAGATTCCTTCATTAACATTATTTTGCATGTAAAAGCTGACTAAATGGTCATTTGACACGCTATATACACTCATACCTTATACAGAAGAACAACCACTATCCTGTTTTATTTGATTGCCCTCATGGAACTTGCATAAGTGCTATGACAGTTAAAATACACATATCTTATTATGTAACACACTTGTATCTCTCATAATTTTATACTGGTTGGTTATTTAATCAAATTTGTATTATTTTCAATTTGAACGCCAAATGGCTGTAAAATATGTTTTGGAAACATCTTTAAGGATATCTTCCAATCTCAGTATCCAATAAAATTGGTAACGTAACCATTCAACCTTAACTTTACGTGGGCCTGTGAACTCCACGTTTTTTTGCCAAAAATACTGTTTGTTACCGCATCATAAAACTCACTAAAATTGGACCTACAAAATTGTATGCTTAAAAAAGGTTACCTGGCCGACTCCAACTTAAAATAAGATCATCCACATCTATAAAATGTGTATAATCAAAGTTCATTACTTTACAAATATCAAACAAAACAGAGTATTAATAAATAAAAAATTGCACGCTAAATTCCACAATTTCAAACTTTATTTTCATGTGTTCTGAGGCTGAATCAATAAACTATAGAAATTTAATTCATCGTAGTCTATCATATTAGTCAAATGTTCTCAACTTTTGACAGCGGCTATTCAGTTTAGAGGCAAGACAATTTCATGGACAATTTACATATCACCCAGTTTTCCATACATCTACCTGTAATTAAATGTATTTTAACGCGGAGCATTAGAAAAAAACGTTAACAAATAAAAGTTTTTTTTACCCTAAGTCTAATCTATGCAAACGCCCATGCCTCCATTCTTTTTTGTAAGCCTCACAAGTTCCTTTTAAAATAGAACATCATAGCATTTATACGACTAGGCGAGCTTAGTTTGATTCGCTTAATAAAATATATGACCAAAATCAGGGCTATTCAAGGCCAAAGCGGAATGAAATTTCAACCCAATAATTAAACCTAACTACCCTATTTAATATTACAAAGAAAACTCCACGGGTTGTGAATAAAGAACAAACAATGTTATTCTCAAATAATGTGTCGCTTCCTAACATCTCTTGCTAAACACAACATCTGCACCTAACGGTTGTTCCAAATTGTGCCTCTTCGGAACTATGATTCAAGAAAATTGTGTCATCCAAAAGGTTGCAAACCTCCTTTAAATTCACAAATATGTGTTTTCATTTACAAACTCAATATTTGATGATTCATGTACTCTCACCAAACATGTAAGATTGCCTATACTCTCTGCATACATACGGCATGTAATGCGTAGACATCTAACGTATACTCAAACGTTAGAGAGCACCAAGATGGAATGTATGACGACTAAAGAGGGAATCACATTACAATAATAGTTCTGTACATTTCTCAATATAGAACTTGTTAGTCCAACAAAAAGTATTCATGTAAAAAAAACTTTCAACCAAAAATGTGCATGTATCACTATAACTAAAAATATCAAAACACTAATATTGGATGCTACAAATTACCTTATACTTAAGACTCTTCTCATTTGCTTGTCAATATTAAGAAAAGGAATATAATATTTATCTTTATATATTTCAATTTAGTAGATTTTCCTCAAACTGTATTCTAGTAGCCATTATATTTGCCCATATTTTGTTGTATGCATATATTAGATTGTTTAATAATGTATTTATATTTTTTTCAGCATCTTTATGTATTCAAATTTTAATAGATTTATAGTATGAGTTTAGTTGTATTTTGTTATTTGTTTCAATTTAATTTTTATGTCATCAATATACATGAATCTGAATGAACATTCAATCTTTTGTATACAATGTAGTATTTTATTTTGTTAACTAGAAATATTGAGGGAACAATCCTCTTCTTTTTGTTTCTTATGTCATTCACTAGGCATGGTGTACAAAATCGAATCGAAAATTAAATCAAATTATAAATTGAGTTACATTGAAAAAAATCGACAGATGATTTGGTTTGACTTGATTTGTTATTGAAAAAGAAACTTGACTATATTTGATTTGGTTAGGTTTCAAATTTCCTCTTATTGAAACATTCTGATTATGTTAGTGGCTGGTCAGGACATCTCACCGCGGCTGTATTTGCTTCACCTTTTGATTTGTCGATGTTGCTCGTGGCACCTAGATACAACGAACCTCCGCCAAAGCCATCAAAAATTTCAATTTTTCATCCCTCCAATTAATAAAGTTTTGAAGAAGAAGACCCTCAAGCGTTGAAGATGAAATTTGATTGATGTTGTAGTGCGACGACAGATTTCATATAGGATACAACGATACCAGGTTATACTTGCACTCGTCGTCTTCATCTTGCCAATAGATCCTAGTGGTGACTAGATGTCATAAGTGAGGCGAGCTGCCGGTAGCAAACTCATCGTCGGAGATTGTGGGCGGGTGTGGGGGGTGAGGGAGAGACACTGATTAACTTGGAAATTGGGGGAGGTTGATGTGAGAGAAAGATATTTGATTGCTATTAAAACGTTAATTGTGGAGTTTAAATGTAAAGATAATTAATCAAATCTAGTTTTAAAAAATGTGGATATCTTATTGTATCTTCAATCATTTATGGTATAAAATATTAAAAGTGGTAATATATGTAACTGTTTGAAAGTAGAGGTATTATTGTTAGTTATATATGGTGGTAGTGTATGCCTAATAAGGTAGTTTATTCAATTTTGAATGGTCTAATGAATGTTATAGTTCATAAATATGAGTAACTTTAATGAAGATTCAAATCAATATTAATGCTAAAAAAAATTAATTCAACACTAAGAATGACAATAATGTTGAATGTTTGTTCTTTAATTTTACTTTGGTTTAAGCATTCAAAATACCTAACCTAATTTATTTTTTCTTAATATTTAATCATGTAATTAATACTTGTTAGACTTATTTTAGCATGATTTCGAACTTTTAAATTTTAATCATTTTCATTATGACTTATTAATTTGCAATATTTATTTTATGCGATTTCATTATTATTTTTTATTGAATATTTTAGTGTCAGAACTCATCTCATATGTGTGTTATTTTCTTAAGAAACATCTTAGATAGTTGTATTTTGATAGGATAAAGAAATATTTGGAGCGCAACTTAATTATTTGTTTGTATGATCCTTTACCGAAAAAACTCGAAAAACCAAAAAGAATTGGAGGAAAAAAAACCAAGATTGAAAACCCCGAATTTTATTAATTTGCTTTGGTATATAAATTTAAAAATCCAATCCAAACATTAGTTAATGGATTTTTTTTTCTTTTTTCGAATACAATTAGGAGACTTTTTCTTATTTTAAAAGTTTCTTACAAAAGCATGAATTGACAAAAAGTATATTCGGAATATCAATTTCAAGTACATGTTGATGTAGTGGAAACAACTTATTCTCATATCTTAGATAATTGTTAATTTAAACAATCTAAGATATTTAATTATTATTTTTTCAACTTTGACCTTAATATTTTAGAATAATTAAAAGGCATATACATAGATAAAAATTAAATAATTAATAAATGACGTGTTAGTCAAACAATCCTCCTATTTAATTTTTCGGGTTATATCGGGATCATTTGGTGTGAGCGATAAAAATAAATTCAGGGATAAATTTTTGGTGTCTTGTTTGTCTGCTAAATTTGGGAGAACAAAATTATCTCATATACGTGTGATAACTTATTCCAAAAATAACTAAACTCCGAATAATTAAAAATTTGGTGTCCTATTTTTTAATGTGCTTAATAAAAAATAAATAAATATAGGAAATGTCAAAGGTTTAGGTAAGCAGAGAGCGTTTTGAACTCTTTTCTTAATATTTGTGGTGTTTTTTTATTAATAAAATCACTCACATTTTCCTACTATTTTTGCTCCTTAATTCACAATCTTATAATTGGAAAGTGAGGGAACTAGAACTAGAATTCACAATCAAAGTGAGTAACTCTGTCTTTTCACACATTTAGATCGATATGTACACTAGCACCAAACAAAATTGCGTTGATTATAGGAGCGAAATTTTTGAAGAACTTGAACAATTAATAACATTTTCTGATTCTCCATCATCTCAACCAGAACCCAGTTAATCATGATGTTGCTGCATCCGATGGGCTCAATTCCTCTGAAATTGATGAGTATTGGCTTGAACTATTTAACTCGAAAGAACCAGCACAACTTGATGCTTGTTTTCCACAGCAAGTTGCCCATGAAACTGATTCCCAATCGAATGTTGATATTGATAGATCTGGAATTAGTCAATCAAAGAAAAAAAATGCAAAAGAGAGGATAGAAAAAACTTATGGGATAACTCGAGAGATTTTGGAACAGCAGTATTTTGGCATGACTCTTACACAAGCTGCTAAAGATATAAAGGGTAATTCGTTCTATTTTATTGTATTGTTACTTTAAATAATCATGTTTGTATTATTGTATCATATAGATAAAATGAAAAGAAACATTTTGTGCAATGATTTTCTTCAATATTTCCTTCTCTTAATTTATCATTTACTATTTCTATTTTATACTTTACCCTATCGAGTATATTGCATTGCTTCATCATTACATATAGTTTCATACAATTCAATACGATGGGATATATATTTGCATAGGTTCACTAAAAGAACTTTTCTGGACTTGCAGTTAGTAAATCAACATTGAAACGAATGCGTGGAATATGTGGTATACCTAGATGGCCACATCATAAGACTAGAAAGGTTGATCACCATGTTAGCCAAGGCATATCTCTACCGGTCGTGGCAGATCATTTGGTTTTTAACATGAATACCATGTCTACTCTTGTTGATGGCCGGTTACTTGATAACAACGACCAGGTTCCTATTGCTCCTCCAAGGGTAGCCAGTCTTGAATGATCTCCATATTGCCAGGGAACAGAATGATACCCTCCATACTGAAATTGAGACTATGCGCACTAACCTGGCTGAGTCACAGGGGGAAGTTGCTAGGTTGAAGGAACAATTGCTGCAGCAACAACAGGATAGTATTGCTCGAGTGGATCTTCTAAATCTCCTGGCATCATCTCATTGCCCTCCCCCTTCCTCGTCCTGACTCCCTATACCAACTCATCGTATTTGCTTATTTTGAGATAATATTATGGCTTCTTGTTGTGTTGTGTATGGTTTGGATATTGTGTTGGAGCTCTTCACTGGGATTAAAACATTGTGCATCATGTTTTGATTATTGTGTTGTGTATGGTTTGGATATTGTGTTGGAGCTCTTCACTGGGCTTAAAACATTGTGCATCATGTTTTGATTTGTTCTTTATCCCTGTTTGACTACTTTCTGTCTTTGTATAGGACCATTTGTGGCCAAGGTTTTGGTGGTGTTGTTAGTAAGGAGCGAGAAGTTTAAAAACAAATTAGTGGTATAAAGTTCAATTATAACAAGAGGCTTTAAATATGTTATAAAATAAAGACTAAGTACTGAAATTAAACTAATAGCAATTAAGGAAAGAAGAATATAGTAGAGAGATAAAATAGGAAACTTGAATCTTCCTTATTTTGGTGTATTTTCCATAGAGATTACAATGCCTTTTATAGGCATAAGAGGGGTTTAATGGACATTCACAAATTGTTATTTACAACACTCCCCTTGAATGTCCATTTAAAATAAATTTTTAGTAAAGTAACAAATGTAAATAGTTGATCCTAATACGCATTACTTGCTGCCTCATTAAAAATCTTATCAGGAAAACCCAGTGGGATAAAACATTGATTAAGGAAAAAAGAGTACAGCGCGTATTTTACTCCCCCTGATGAAAACCATGATTTAGCTGTCCTAGTTTTCTCATTCCAATCTTGTATAACATCTTCTCGAAAGTTGCGGTTGGCAAAGACTTGGTGAATAAACCAGCCACATTATCACTCGAACGTATCTGATGTACGTTGATATCACCATTCTTCTGGAGCTCATGTGTGTAGAAAAACTTTGATGAAATGTGTTTCGTTCTATCGCCTTTTATGAATCCTCCCCTGAGTTGTGATATGCATGCTGCATTATCTTCATATAAGGTTGTGGCTACTTTGTCGCATTTCAAATCACATTTTTCTCAAATAAGGTGTATAATGGACCTTAACCACACACATTCTCGGCTTGCCTCATGAATAGCTATTATCTCAGCATGATTTGATGAAGTGGCCACGATGGACTGTTTCGTAGATCTCCAAGATATAGCAGTACCCCCACATGTGAATACATAACCTGTTTGAGATCTAGCTTTGTGTGGGTCAGATAAATATCATGCATCAGCATAGCCAACAAGATTTGGACTACAATCATCAAAGTAGAATAAACCCATATCAATAGTTCCTTTTAAATACCGCAATATGTGTTTGATTCCATTCCAATGTATCTTAGTACGAGCAGAACTATATCTTGCCAACAAATTAACCGAAAAGGTTATATCAGGCCTTGTAGTGTTAGCAAGGTACATTAGTGCACCAATTGCACTGAGATATGGTACTTCAGGACCGAGAAGTTTCTCATCCTTTTCTTGAGGTCGAAATGGATCTTTATTTACATCAAGTGATCGGACAACCATTGGAGTACTTAATGGATGTGCTTCATCCATATAAAATCTTTTCAACACCTTTTCTGTGTATGCAGATTGATGAACAAAAATACCGTTTGTCAAATGCTCTATTTGCAAACCAAGACATAATTTTGTCTTTTCGAGATCTTTCATCTCAAATTCATTCTTTAAATAATCGATTGCCCTGTGAAGTTCCATTGGAGTTCCAATAAGGTTTATGTCATCGACATAAATAGCAAGTATAACAAATACTGATATTGTTTTCTTTATAAACACACATGGGCAAATCGCATCATTTATATAACCTTCCTTAGATAAATACTCACTAAGACGGTTATACCACATGCGTCCAGATTGATTCAAACCATACAATGATCTTTGCAATCTAATTGAGTACATTTCCCGAGGCTTTGAACTGTATGATTTGGACATTTTGAATCCTTCAGGAATTTTTATGTATATCTCATTATCGAGTGATCCATAAAGGTAGGTTGTAACCACATCCATCAAATACATTTCAAGTTTCTCATGGATCGTCAAACTAATGAGATAACGCAATGTTATTGCATCCATAACGGGTGAGTATGTCTCTTCATAATCGACGCCGGGCCTTTGAGAAAATCCGTGTGCAACAAGACGTGCTTTGTACCTTTGTATTTCATTTTTCTCATTTCTTTTCCGCATAAAAACCCATTTATAGTCAACAGGTTTAACACCATTAGGTGTTTGTACTATAGACCCCAAAATTTCGCGCTTGACAAGTGAATCCAATTCTGATTGAATTGCTTCTTGTCATTTTTGTCAGTCATTTCTTTGTCGACATTCTTCAACAGATTGAGGTTCAAGATCCTCACAATTTTGCATAGTTTTTGATGCAACATTGTATGCAAAAACATAATCCACCGCTATTTCTGAGCGATTCAGATTTGTTTCATGATCACTTGATTTTATGGATAGTTCATTATTTCCTTGAGTCTCAAGCTCATTGGTTCCTCCAAGGATATCAGAATTACTCACATCTTGACTTTCTATGTGAGGTTTTTTTCATAGTGTCATTTTGATCTTTTAATTTTCTTTTTCTAGGATTTTGATCCAAATGGTCTACCACGCTTCAGCCGTGCTTTTGACTCATTAGCTATGACACTAGTTGATGGTCCTACGGGGACATCAATTCGAATTGGGACATTCTTTGCAGGAACATGTAATTTAGTAATCTTTTTCAAATCTGTAAATGCATATGGTATTTGATTTGCGATTTTCTGTAAATGAATGATCTTTTGTACTTCTAGCTCACAAATGAAAGTATGAGGATCAAGATGAGACAATGATGGATTTTTCCACAAAATTTCTCCTTTAATTTCACTATTTTCTCCCCCTACTTTTGGGAAAAGTGTCTCATCAAACCGACAATCTGCGAATCGAGCTGTGAACATATCTCCAGTTAATGGCTTAAGGTAGCCAATAATAGAGGGCAATTCAAACCCAATATATATTTCTAACCTTCTTTGGGGATCCATCTTAGTGCGCTGTGGTGGTGCTACCGGCACATAAACAGCGCATCCACAAATTCTCAGATGAGATATATTGGATTGTTGTTCCAAATCCAATTGTAATGGAGAAAAATTATGATAATTTGTCGGCCTGAGACGAATAAGTGTTGTAGCATGCAAAATTGCATGACCCCACACAGAAGTGGGCAACTTAGTTTTCATAAGTAATGGTCTTGCAATCAACTGCAATCGTTTAATTAATGACTCAGCCAGACCATTTTGAGTGTGAATATGAGCTACAGGATGTTCAACTCTTATCCCAATCGATAGACAATAATCATTGAATGTTTGGGATAAAAACTCTGCAGCGTTATCAAGGCAAATAGACTTAATCTGATTATCAGGAAACTGTGCCCGTAATGTATTATTTGTGCCAATAATTTTGTAAATGCCAAATTGCGAGATGACAATAGGCATACGTGAGACCATTTAGAGAAAGTATCTATCAGGACCATAAAATATCTAAATGACCCACTCGGTGGGTGAATTGGCCCACAAATGTCCCCATGTATACGTTCCAAAAATGCAGGGGACTCAATTTTGACCTTTGTTGGTGATGGTCTCACAATTAACTTGCCTTGATAACATGCATCACAAGAAAATTCACCATTTAAAAGAATTTTCAACTTCTTTAATGGATGCCATTTGAATTTTCTATAATTCGTCTCATCATTATAGACCCAGGATGTCCCAGACGATCATGCCAAAGTACGAAAGTATTAGAATCAGTAAACCCTCGGTTTACTATAAAAGGTGCCTCAATTGCACTAATTTTTGTCCAATACAATCCAGAAGATAAGGCCGTGAATTTTCCTAACACATATGTCTGCCCGGAGACATTTTTGGTTATACCAAGATATTCAAGATTCATTTCATCAATTGTCTTGGTATGATAGCCATTTTCACGAATATCTTTGAAACTCAATAAGTTTCTCCGAGATTGAGGAGAAAACATGGCATTATTTATTATGAGTTTAGTTCCCTTGGGCAAAATTATAATGGCTCTTCCGGAGCCCTTAATCAAATTAGTACTACCAGATATCGTAGTAACATTCATATTGCCCATAATCAAATGAAAAAATATTTCTCATTTTTGAATATCGTGTGTGTTGTACCAGAATCAATAAAGCAAATGTCTTCATAATTTAATAAATTGCTTGGAGAATTATCCATATCTTCAAAAGTAATGAAATAAATTTATATTAAATGATTAATTATCTTTTGTTAAATATTTAAGAAATAATGTAAATGTTAAAATGATATCTGAATCATTAATAATGCATAAGATTTTTATCACTCAAATCTTTAACACTAAATTTGATTTAGTTTAGTATGTTTAAAATAAGTATTAATATAATTTATTATCTTGAAATGACATTTGAGTGACAAAAAGGAAAAGGTGTTTTCCACTAACCAATTTAGGTAGTGGTCTTACGTATACATTTTTCTTTTATGGCCACAAAAGTTAAAGAAAAGTATAATTTTAATATTTTTCAATTTCTTTTCAAATCATAACATTCCAACTCACTTTCCATTGGTGTTTCTAAAAGAATGGACTCAACGAATACGCATGGACAAATATGAACACTTTAACTATTTATTTTCCAACTATGATCAATACAAAACAACAAATATTAATAACATTAGTAAATATCAACCATGATTATTCTTCCATATCCACAGAACCGTCACCAATTAAGTGATCTATTTTTCCTTCAGGGTGTGTCAAGAAATCTGTCACATCCAAGTGTGTGATGTCAACATGATCAGTGATAAAATTAGTTTGGGATTTTTATCCTTCCTTTTTAGTGATACTTGATAAAGCTCAACCAAGTGTTTAGGAGTACGACAATCACGTGCATAATGACCCTTTCTACCACATCGGAAACAATTTATTTTAATTGTTTCACGTTTCTCATCTTTTCTTTTTCCCCTTTGATGACTATTTTTCTTTGCTAAATGATTAACACCAGGAAAAGGATTTCGCTCTTGGTCATAATTACGACCACGTCCACGGCCATGGCCACGGCCTCTTCCACGCCTAGTGTGGTGGGCGTACACCTCATTCACTTCAGGAAGTGGTGTAGATCCAGTGGGACGATTCTCGTGATTTTTCATTAACAAATCATTATTTTGTTCAGCCACGAGAAGATGAGAAATCAGTTCAGAATACTTCTTGAAACCCTTTTTTCGATATTGTTGCTGTAAAAGCACATTCGAGGCATGAAATGTGGAGAATGTTTTTTCCAGCATATCAACATCATTAACTGTATCTCCACATAGTTTCAATTGAGAAGTAATTCTGAACATGGCAGAATTGTACTCATGAATAGACTTAAAGTCTTGTAGTCTTAAATTCATCCAATCATATCGTGCCTTTGGATGAATGACCATCTTCAAATGGTCATACCTTTCTTTTAGATTATTCCACAGAACGAGTGGATCTTTGACTGTGAGATATTTAATTTTCAAAATTTTGCCAATATGATGACGTAAGAATATCATTGCTTTAGCACAGTCTTGTTTTGATGCTTTATTTTTAATTTTAATGGTGTCTCCAAGACCCATAGCATCCAAATGGATTTCAGCATCCAATACCCATGAAAGGTAGTTCTTGCCCGAACTTTGAAGGGCAACGAACTCAAGTTTAGTAAGATTAGCCATAATAAAAAAAAGAAAAATAATAATACCTTAGCCTTCAAATTTAGTCTTCAAACTTTGATATGACAGAGTCTCGTGCTGATAACGTGTTATAAAATAAAGACTAAGTACTGAAATTAAACTAATAGCAATTAAAGAGAGAAGAATGTAGTAGAGAGATAAAATAGGAAACTTGAATCTTCCTTATTTTGGTGTATTTTCCATAGAGATTATAATGCCGTTTATAGGCATAAGAGAGATATAATGGACATTCACAAATTGTTATTTACAACAATACACATATATAAAAATGATATTAATTTAGGTTTTTTTTTAACTCTTACCTACGGCTTGTTTTCTATGTAGCATTATTAAGTGTTTATAGCTTTTACATAATAATATGATAAATTTACAAAAGTAAGATTAATTAATTCTAGTCAATAAGAAGATAACTCATTTGTTTGCAATATATTATCTTGGATATTATTGTAAAAAATTTATTTATTTATAAGAAAAATTGAATTATTTAATTTGAGTTTTAAAATATTCTTTATAACAAATAGATAGTTCTTTTTTCTTTTATTTCTTAACTTAAATTTAATTTTTTTTAAATGATGTTCAATGTTGTTTCAAGTAATATCATAATATAAAGTCATGAGATGAAATTGAAGTTTTGTTTGGACATACGATATGAAATTTTATATTATATATTTTCTCATAAACATAAGAATCTCATAAGTTGTAAAATTATTAAAATAACTCTAGTTATTCATTCAATCTTATCAAATAAAATAAAAGATTATAAAATTGCATAATAAATTATTACAAAGCTATTTGTTCTCCACTTAAGTAATTGATTCATCTAACTTTAATTTAGTAAAAAAAAATTGAATATAAATTATAGTATACTAGTCTTTAATATAATTTTTTCATATGGTACGTACAATCTCCTCACATTAAACTTGCATTTTTCGATCAGAATGATATTGTACCCGTTTGGTTATTGTATATCGCTCAATCTATTAATGATGGAAAACCCCTTTATACAAGCTTAGTAGAGAAACTACTCAAATTACTTGAAAAAAAACTCATTCGCATGAAGGATTTTTAATACTATAATGACATGCATCTGTATTACAAAAAGGATGAAGTTCAAATTAACAGTAGGAAATCTACTACTGTAATGGTTGTCTCTTGCTGCAAACAATTGGTACATTAATGAGTAATGACTATCTCCTCTATCTTCTTGTGCTTCACCTCCATCAACAAGAGTCAAATTTCTTTTATGCAAAATTTGTGTCAAGCATCCAATTTGCCTTTGTAATACAAGTCGCAACGCAGTTGTCTGATAGAAATCTTAGGACGGTTCATAAAGACCCAACATATGCCCGTCCACACACCTCAAGGCAGCAACCTACGCGAACCATATACAGTATGTGATAGGTCAGGTTTCCTGGACATAAATGATTTGGGGGGTACAATAATGCTAATTGCAGCACAAAATTCTGAGTCAAGATGTGAATAACAAGCATAAACCAATAATAGATTGTCGGTCAACAAATATACGCAAACCACATAGATACGAACCAATCAATGTAGTAACAATTACAGATTTATAGCATGGGAAAGAAACTTTTGAACTTTTAAATTATAATGGTTTAGAGAAGCACATCAAAGTTCACATTCAATGCTAGTTCACAGCAGAATTTGATATACTAAAAAGGGAAAATGAAAAAATATAGAATGCCTAATTGGTGAAACAGAAATCACAGCTAGCAACTAGAGCTAATAGTTTCGATTATTCAATAATGATATTAGTACAATAATAGTGATACTAATGCTTAAAAGCAAAAAATAAGTAGAATAGCAACCTTATGAAATTTTGGTTACCTTTCCATGGATTTCATATTTGATGGGGCCATCCAACTCAGCCCCTAAAGCCATTAGCTTGGTCACCGAGTTGTTTATATCACCAACTGTAAAGGATAGCAGGGATGAGTATCCCTTCTGCACAACAATGTCGCTGTAAAACTAAAGTTAGCAATTAACCGGTTGTATGATGTTCAATGACAAGAAAAAGAATCACAAACAGAAAAAAGTGACCGATTGATACGAAATAATTTTACTCAGTAAGCAAAGACAGACAATTGTCATAGTTAATGTATGAGTTTGAGCTGCAGACTAAAACTTGAAGTAATAGCTGGAACATTACTTTTGTTCATAAAGTTTTGACAAAAGGACAAAAAAGAAAAGGTTCATAGGGTCATCACACAGATCTCGGCTCCTGAGAACTAATTAAGAGACAGATAATTGGAATAAGGAGCAGTGGCTAAAAATGCAGCAGAATACAGTAAGCAAAGTATATCAAACTAGGCTACCATATATCTGAATGCAAACTAAACAAACTATGCTGAAGGCATATCCAGGACTGTGAAGGTGACGCAGTAAGAGCTGAGGTTTATCATACTTGACCTTATCTTGACAAGTACAAACTCTATCAAACGATAAATCATCCCCACACACTGAACTGGCCTTTGTACATATACTAGATGGTTCATAGTTGCACTAGAAGGGCTGGAATGTTCTTACACTTGAGTGCGTATGGATGTGGTTAAAACTTAGATCTCCTTAGACTTTCTGAACACTCATTACAGCTTAAGAATCTGATCTATGATGTGTCTTCTGTTTGGTAGCCCACAAATATGCAGCATTAGTATTAGCTACTCCCAAAGGAGATCGAGTGAGCTGATTGCATCATTTTCTACAATTGGTTTGAGGCGTAGTCATGTCATTAATCAATCTAATAAAGTGTATAGCTAATGCAAGAATTAGTTATACATAGGCTAAAAAAGTGTACCAAATAAGGTACTAATAATACACAAAGTTAATGCATGTATTATTTTTTCTAATACAATCTACCAAACGACCCCTTATTATCCTGTCAGAGCACGTAATGTGTAATTCCTCAATAGAATTAGGAAACCAGCATAATGTCAGATTGGTAATATGATGGTATATGCTACTCCGGAAGGAGCTTCAATAGTACATGTTGACATCATTAAAAAATGATTGCAACCTAAACTTGACATAATTTACAATGCCTAGTCCAAAATTTGATTTTACTATTCCTCCTCACAAACAAATTTCCTGCCAGAATTGTTCCTTCGTATGTCATTCCAGTTTATATGCCTGATACATTGTCGTGGAATGTAGCTCCTGATGGTAGATTCACTGTCAAAAAAGCTTATCTACTTCTCTCAAGTAATAGTGCTTTAGACTATTCCTGGCCTTGGAAAAGTTCAGCCCCCTCCTAGGTCATCTGCTTCACTTGGCTGTTCTAACATAGTGCAATCTGCAAAAAGAGGTCCAATAATCTGCAGCAGATGCTCACTCTGCAAATGTCAGTTAGAATACTACAACCATCTTCCTCCATTGCTCATTCACCTCCCAATTATGGCAACTTTTCTTCGACGTCCTAGGCCTTAAATGGACAATGCCCTATTCTACCTTAAATTTTTTGTCATGCCAGCAGAGAAAAGGTCTAAGAAATACGTCAATCAGGTTACGGAACGCGATTCCAGCAGCTATCTGGTGGACAATCTGGAAGGAAAGGAACACTAGAATCTTTGAGAACAAGAAAGAAAATGTGTCCATAGTAAAATTCAAATGTATTTCCTTACTCTCTTTTTGGTGCAATATGGCTCCATTTAATGTCGTAGGAGCCATGTTAGCTTTTTTTAGCACATAACAAAACCTGTAGTGTTGTTGTTCTGTACATTTTCGTCAGCACTTACTCTTTCTTTTTGGGTTTCCCGCCCGGTGTCCGGTACTTGCGTTGGAGCCCAACTATTTCTCAGCACTTAATGATGTTGTCTGTCTATATATTTATCTTTTACCGATCGAAACAAGAAGAAAAAGAAACTAGCATAGCACATGTGACTCACTATGATGTTAAAATATAAAAGATATTCTAATCCAATTAACAATAACTAAGGAAATACTTCTTTTTTAAAAAGATATTAACCAATGATCAAAAAGGGCATGCCGCTAGCAAAATTATTAGCGCATTAGGATTAGCTAGCAAAGTGAGAATTTGAATTGCAACAATTAATGTAACTTCCTTAAGCACCCTACTTCCTATTAAAAAAAGATCATGACTGGAGCAAGTTCTCAAAGCCACGATGAATTACATTACAAAATTAGCATAAGCATGCTGAACTGTCTAACTCCCAATACCAAAATGAGATTCTCGATACATCTTGATACCCAATAAAATATTTATGGCATAAGCGGATAGTTAAAGCAGCTCCACCCATTTTGAGCAGAGTATTCAAAATAAAATTAGCTAGGGAAAAAACACATATAAAACCTCACATCCAGAAAATATGACAATACAAATTCTAGAAAACCACCAACTGTAAGTAACATAATCGAAATTTTGTTCCAGAAAACTTAAATACCAACCCTAGAAACCCAAGATAAGAACACAATCAACGACCTTGAGCACCCTGACTACTTTTAAGATGAGCATTCAACAAGGGAAAGACCTCGACAGATGCATTGAAGACATACTCATAGTCCCTGAAATTCAAGAAATGATTGGGAGATACCAGAGTTTCTCATATGACCTTTCCTGTTACATCACCCATCAGCAGCCACCCAAGGAAATACTCCCAATATCTCAAGATGTTTGGCACTTTTTATTTGATGAAAAGGTAATATCGTATCAAATATGTTCCAAGAAGGTGATATAGTAGTACACAGAAGTTTTGTTCAGTATATAGGTTGAAGGAGTACAAAACCTCAGACGAAGAAACAGAGTCAGTAATTATTTTCTTCTTACACCGCAAGATGACTCTTAAGACATATGTTCTTTCTTCCCACTAAAGCATCTATTATTTCTCTCAAGCCAAATACTCCAAAATATGCATATAGGAACTGTTCCTCAAAGCTGCCTTCAACTCTTAGGGTGCGTCCGATATGAAGGAAAATGGATTTCATGGAAAATATTTTCGAAAAGTTTTCAAGAAAAATAAATAGGTTTCTTACATATTTTCTTTTATTCGGTACGTAAGCAAAAAATCCTGTTCTAAAAGCATTTGTATACAATCTAGACAAATACTATAAGAGATGGGACGGTGGGGATGTTGCCGGGTGGGATAAAGATGAAGTACGTTGGAGGGTGCGGAGGACACAATTAATGTGGATGCCACTTGTGGTACATGTTTTCCATACTTCCACTAGGGAAGTCATTTTCCAACTGTGTTGGAGGATGGTGGGGATGTAGCCGGGTGGGATAAAGATGAAGTGTATTGGAGGGTGGGGAGGACAATTACTGTGGATGCCACTTGTGATACATGTTTTCCATACTTCCACTAGGGAAGTCATTTTCCAACTGTGTTGGAGGATGGTGGGGATGTAGCCGGGTGGGATAAAGATGAAGTGTATTGGAGGGTGGGGAGGACAATTACTGTGGATGCCACTTGTGATACATGTTTCCTTACTTCCACAAGGGAAGTCATTTCCTCATTATTAAGGAACTTGTTTTCCTAGAGAAAATTTCAACCAACCAAACATAGAAAAATTAGAAAGCATTTTCCTCCATACCTAATGCACCTAAGTAATGAACTGTCCATTCCAACTGCTTCCCGAAATTCAAACTATGTGAGCTTTGATTAAAAAAAAAATTAAATGTATATTTTCACCATTTCGATATGAGGCGAAATGAGAACTATAATTGTCCAAAACCACTCTTCCATTACAACACACTAAATTACCCAATGACAGAACCCAAAATGAGGACAATATAACATGTTAATCAACAAACAGCCAACTGCTTGAAAGTAGAGAAACACTAAAAGATCCTAACTTTTAAACCCAAAGAATGACAACTTCAACACATCTTTCTGAATATTAACATTTTTGGATGAGTATTCAAGCACAATTAGCAAGGGAAAGAACACATTTTAATGAATAAAAAAATTGAAAATCTATAAAGAAAAACACTAAATTTCATTTATAAGCACAGTAAAATACCTAACCCCATAACCCAAACTGTGAAATTTAACACATTTTCATCCAGAATCAACTGATTAGATGATAAATCAAGAAATTTGGCAAGAGAGAGAGAGAAATACGTTGATGAATGCATGAGAGCAAGTTTGAGAGGGCCAGATTGGAGCTCAGCCCATCTATGGGTACAGACATTAATGGTGAAATCCAAGCCCTCTGAGTAGAATCTTGCTGCTTTTGGTACGTCCTTGTGTAGCTGTAACACCCATCTGAATGATGCCGCCATTTTCAACCCCCAAAGAGAGACAAAACATTCTGTTTCTGAATTTATTCCAACTCGGGTCGGGTCGGGTCGGGTTGTAATGACCCGCTAAGTTAACCCATTTTTGCAATATGGACCCCAACATAGTGAATTTTCGAGTACATGATCAGAAAGAGTCGAACTGTACGCAAACTTAAACGTTTAAATTAATATTTTTAGTTTCATTAAATATTCATAAAATTTTGTTTTTTTAGATTTGATGTAACTAGGAGGTTATTAGGGTAACTCAAATTTAGAGGTACAATTTTCATAGCTTGTGTTATTTTTTATTTATTTCAAAATTTGATGGATTTTTTATGTATAATTTTTGCAATTGTTTTAATTATTTTATTTTATAGTGCGACCTTGTGTTGCATTTTTCTTATAAGATATGATAAGACTTTCTTGATATTTAAAAATAAATCTTTTTTTTCTATATTTCTATCAAATTTAAGAAGCATAAATTGTAAAATATATTTAATAGAAATGAAAGGTGGCAGAAAAAAATTTATAAATTTACCTAATGAAAATTATTCAGTACAAAGGATCATTTTTGTCATTTTCTCTTAATAATAGTTCTCCTTATGTTTCGAGGAGAAAATTTTGAAATATAAAATTGATTATTTGATTGAAAGCATAGATTAGACATTAATTTTTTCAATTTTTTTGTACATAGAAACTTATGAGTACTCCAAATTACTTGGTTTTTAAAACTAAAATAAATTAAAAACATAGTTGAAGAAGTCATTGAAGAAGTCATTGAAGAAAAAATTGTGAACTTAAACAATAACATCATATATATATATATATATATATAAAAGAGAACCCTAGGTCTGCCTATGTGGCACCACCACAAATAAGAATTCCCTTTTAATTTATTTATTTCCAAAATTAAACCTCTCAATTTCATGAAAAGTTGTAACTTTGATCAAAAGTTGTAACTTTGATGAAAAGTTGCGACCTTTATGAAGAGTTGCGATTTTTATAAAAGGTTGTGACATTTCCAAAAAGTTGTGACCTTTCCGGTAAGGCACAATAAATATTTGTTCACACTACTCTTTATTGTCTATAAATAGAGGGGTTTCCTTGCATTTTAAAAAATCAAAAATTCTGATCTTCTTCTTCTTTTTCTGCATAGTACAATATTTGATTATGAACTTTTTCTTCTTCTGCACAATTAAATATTTATGTACTTTGCTATAGTTGAGTGACTCACTAACAAGGAGACATTGTGCATTCAGTGGGCACAAATTTCCTTTCTGTTTCATTCTATTGTTGCAGATCTTGGTATGTTTTCTTACTGTTATTAGTTTGTGCTTATGATATTTATTGTTGTTTTAGAGTGTATATTTTTAACTTTTTTGTTTATGTTTATCTTCCTGGAAAGTTTTCGTTATAAGTATTTGTTAGTAGAGACTATATGTAAATCCACCTACTGAAAATTCATATTTTTAAAGAATATATTTATTTACAACATTCTTCAAAGAAATCTTTTCTTCTCCAATAGATCAAGCCTAAAAATTTATATGATTTTTTGTTGTTTTCACAATAATGTTAATATTAATAAGAGTGAAGAAAAATAGAAAGTCAAATGATCGAATTAAAACTAGCAATTAATTATAATTATATGATACACAACGTTGACTATTCTCTCACACCAAAGTACTTTTTTGAATTTTTTCCCATTATCCCTTACTTCTCTTTAATTCAAGGATTCATTAATGTTTTGTTTGTGCACAATTTCAATTATAAAACACTATTATAACTATATTACATATGAAATTTGGATTTTGGAAAACACATTATGACTACATATTACTTATTGGTATGTTATGTGATTATGGAACCTTTGCTTTTGATAAACATATCAGTTGTATATATATTTAAAAACATATTTAATATTTTGAATTTCATTGATAGTGTTATACTAACGAAGTTTGCAAAGAAAATTCAGAAAAATATTCATGTGACACTCTAATTAAAGACACTATGTAACCATGGTAAAATAAAATTATGTAAACTAGAAAAAAATAGTGTTATGATTTGTAATTTTTCTTTTCTTTTAATAAAACAAATTGTAAACTAGAATTGAATAACCTCTATACTCTTAAAGAAAACTTATACAAAAATATTATAACATCAAAATACAAGAAAAGTTCTATTCTAATAAATTTTAAAGAAGAAAGTTATAACCGCGCGAAGCGCGGGCCCATTTACTAGTGTATTATAAAATGAAATAAGATAAAAGAAGAGTTTGCAAGGCACAAGGCCTATAAGGCAAGGATGGAAAGTTTGGCCTTGAAAATTTAATTTCAAGTTTGATTTTAGATGAGCATTTGTTTATAAGATTTTAAATTTTAAATACTTCAAAAAATACGATATATTTTAATGTGATTACAAAACTTTCTAAACAAAAAATTTGATTCATAAGATTATATTTTAGGAAAAAAAGATCCATAATTTTAAATTTTGCAAAAAAAAATAAAATAAAGACTTATACTCAATGAAGGGATATTTTATCAAAGAATAGTCAATATTGATATTGTTTATTTATTGGATCGATGAATATTTGTAAAATTATGTGTATCTGAAAATTTGAAGTATTATGCATTTGCAAATATTTATTTATAAAAGGAACATAGAGACGTGCAATTTATTAATTCAGCACGTTAGGATATTCTGATATCTTATTTATGAACTATAATTTTTTCATTTGGTAAAATTGTATAAGAGTTGAAGAAATTGAGATAGTTTTTACAAATTAGGGAAGATTTATGTTTATAAGGAAAAAAATACAATTTAAGAATTTTTCTTAAATTGTATGTTGAAACAAAATTTTAACTTTAAATCAATTTAATTTCAAATTAGACTTAAAAGTTCAATTATGTCCAAATGAACCCCAAGTATGAAAACTGTTGCTTCAAAAATAATGGAGAGGAAGGTCTCTTTATCATGATATCCATTTAAAGGAGGTTTTTCAACCGTTACTTAAATTTCGCTTTAATGAAAATTTTAGGTAATTCGAAAACATCAAATAGAAGAAAACATGTGAAGAGTAAAGGTATGATTATCTCAGCACAAATGTGTGAGAGTGGCAAGAAGTGATTTCAATTGAGAGAAAGATATATTGAAGAGAAATTATTAGAAAGAACATGCCGTTACATTAACTTAACAATGACATGACTTTAAAAGATTATTGAGAATATGAATTAAGATAAAAAGTTAGTAGGTGGTTTTTAGTATAACCTCACTTATTCTTCCTTACTAGTAGACATAGTTACTCTTGTAGATTCTTGTTCCTTCGACTTCTATTTTTGTTACTATCTATTGTCCATGGCTAGTTGCTACTTGCAACAATCACCAAGAATTATTTCAGTATTATATTAATATAAGATATTCCTTCTACAAAAGTAAAAGATTACTTTTTCAATTTTGTTCAAGTTCACAGAACTAAGTATGGAAATAGAAGGCCAATGTTTTTTAGTTAAATCGACTTCCTTCCACATAGGGAATAATACACATCCCCTGCAGATTAGACAGCAAGGAGTACAAGATATAAAAATAAAACTACCATGGTATGAAACAATTGCCTCCAGAACAGAATATAAAGGGAGAAACAGAAGTAACAAAATAGCTCATCCATCCATTGATGCCACAATCCTAAATAGTTTAGACCTAACAGAAGTAAATGAGACCTTTCCAAATCTGATTAAAGTAGGTTAACTTCAGATGCAAGCAACAATGCCCGTCACCTACAACCTTATGTATGAAAAAGTACAAAAAGTTACCAATAGATAAATGGACATCTCCGAGACTTACAACGAAAATGCTAAATGAATCAGGCAAAAAGAATCCACCGAAACAATAAACAAAGAAACATTGGTTATCTGTTGTTGCATTTACTTCCTCGATTTCTTCCTGGAAGATTTGGATGAAGCCTTGGATTGCACATTGCCTGCATTCTGAGAGGCTCCTTTCGTATTAGCTGGCTGGTTTGATTTTGTATCGCTATTGCTCGCTGCCTCTTTAGCCACTGCACCTTGAGAACCTCTAACTTGAGCTGCTCTCTTATCCTTTCTCTTTGGTCTGTAACTAGACCTCTCCCTCTTGGGAAGCCACCTCTCTGGATCAGGTGGAGGTCCTGGATTAGCTGGGTCAAACCCCTTTGGATATTTTGGCTTTCTCTTCCTCTTTTTCTTTGCCTTATCCTTACTCTTCGCTTCGTATGTTTCAGTGGCACCAGCATTTGTACCTTTCTCGGCATGCTTGGCACCAGAAGTTTTCTCCAAACTGTCAACATCTAATGCTTTCAAACCAGGTAGTGGTTTTAACTGCTTCTCATAAGCTTCTGCTTTCTCAATGTCACCATGGGCTGCAGTCTGGATTAATCCAACTAAAGCCTCAATACTTCCATGGCTTTTCACTAGCTGCTCATAAAGGCGTGCTGCCTCCTCTTTCCTTCCATGCCTGAGCTTGAAAGCAGCAGCCTCCTGCATGATGGTATTGAGCTTATTGTCTTCAGTCATGGCATTTGACCACCACTTGATTGCGGAATCAAACACAGCATCGGCACCATCAGTATCTCCAGCCCGTTCCTTGAGAGAAACAATGGTGGCAACAGTTGCAGGCTTGTGTTGAATGTCAGGTATTTTCGCCAAGGAATCAGCTGCAATCTGCGGATGGCCAGCAGCTGCAGCAACCTGAGCCCTTGCAAGCAGGATAACCTTGGACCTGTCAGGAAACTTATCTGCATACTGTCCAAGTATTTCTTCAGCTTTAGCAGCCTTGTTCTCTCTCACATGTACAGCAGCTTGAAGAAGTACAGGCATCAAGCTACCAGGGAACATCCCAGGTAGAGCACTAACAAGTTCTCTAGCCTGTAACAATCCAATGACAAAAATAAACATTGGAAAAAGACTCCGGGAATAAACAATTGCAGTTGGATGTCTATCATGGTTCACCTTGTTTCTAATCATCAAATGTTAAAAGGAGAACCATTGCAAACAATGTAAATCTCAGATAATATACCTGATCCATCTTATTAGAATGAAGTAGCAGCAGCACCCTATTGGTATATATTGCTTCCCTTTGCTTCTGTGAGAGCTTCAAGTCTAGTCCACGAGTAAGCTGGAACTTCTCTGGTCCATCACTTTTCTCTATTAGCTTATCAAGTTTTCTTAGGCCATCAGAGACATCTTTAGGACCCTTTAAAGCAATGAGATTATTTACTGCCACCGCAAGTGAAGACTCGTCAGCCAAATTTCTTTTGACAAGATCAGTATACGATGCAACAGCCTCTTGGGTGTTCCCTAGAATCTGGAGAGAGAAAAACCAACTTGCATAATTACAACTTATCAAAACAAAAGAAGGCTATCATGTCATAAGATAATTTACCTGTTGTACATATGCAATTTGAACAGCTATAGGAGCCAATTCAATTTCAACATCATCATCAGCTAAATTCTCGTCCATAAGTGTTTCCTGACCAATTCTGTAATTCCAACTCCACAATAAGATATTCGTCTTTCTTTTATATTCTCATTTCATTCATGCAAAAACTGGAAGTTTCACAGAGAATTCCAAAGTGGGAAGATTTTACCCATTTGATTTGAGACTTCTATATGTACATAAACAATAAAAAGACGAAGGAAGAGAAAATTTCATTTTACGATTGTTCCAAATGAATAGACCAGAATGCAGTTTGTCCCTTGTGACATCTCATAAAAAGATATTCCAGTTTGTCCAACATCTCTGGCAGCAAATAATAAACTGCATTCAACTGTCTACAAGATCTAGAGAGGAAATCATCCCACAATATACACAACTAATGATTTACAGCCTCATATAACATGCCCCCTCTATTCCCCCACCCCAAAAAAAAAAACGAACCAAAAGAGAAGACATTAAGATTTGATAGAAAAGGCAAGTAACAATTATAACCAAACAAAGATACAGAAGCATCATTTGCATGCTTCTGAAAATTGGAATAGCTAAAGAAACTTTCTTTCTTGTATAAAGAACTGTAAACTCCATTTACATAAGACAAATAAGTAGATATAGCAGCTTTGCAGACATTTTAACATACAAGCACTTTTGACTGCAATGGCACATCTTTTCAATTAGACTAGTTCTAAACAGTCAGTCTATCATTACTAAATGGTTAACAAGCCAACAAAAAGTTAAACCCAAATACGAAGATAAAAGATGCTTAAGATTCTCCTTAAGTTCACAAGGACGAGATTATATCATTAGCTAAAGCAAGTATATCTTGATGCCAACTTAAACCCTCCAAAATAACTTCCAAGCAAGGAAAATATCTGATGCCTTTTTACTAGTCATAGATTGTGCATCATCAACTGTTAAGAAAATGGATATCATACAAATAAAACAAGTCAGGACTAACTGAATCTAATTCTTTCATGGGGTTATGAAGAGCTTAATAGAGGTAAACTTGCCTTCGAGCTGACAATAACAGTTGTTCCGCGTCTTTGTACTTCTCCCTTTCAATTAAAGAGCAGGCAGTGTTGTAAGCCAATTCAAAACTGCTAGTTGCTTTAACTCTCAGTGAATCCAAGGTTCCCTGCACTTCAGAAGACCTTCCAGCAGAAACCAGACCAGCAACAAGATTTATCTCCAACGAATCTATCGTAGACTTTGGGAGCTTTTGATAAATATCGACAGATGCACCCATCTTTCCTAATCGATACAAAATCTGAGATTCCAACAGCATTGACTCAGTACTTCCTTCTTGCCCCTTCAAGGACTCTAAAGCCTCCTCCAATTTATTTTGCCGATATAAGCAATATGCCTTTCCAAAGAAAGCATGACAATGAACAAGGAAAAATGTTAATGAGAGAAACAAAATACAGAACTAAAGAGAAAGGAAATTATTTTTCTTTTCATCAAGTAGAGGAGATACAGAGTTAACATAAGGCAAATATATGTAAATAATTTGCATAAAGACGGGTGCTGGAAAGATACAAGCTAACTTCGCACTGAAAAGAAGCTTACAAAATGGTTAACTATCTCCTGTAGACAAGATCAGGGACTGATGACTTCTCATATATATCCTATTATACTTCCTAGTTCCTACTCCTTAGTTGGAATTGCTATTCGGAGGAAGCCGTAAGGATGTTTCAATTGTAATAATATCATTCAGGTATACAATATGTGACTATCAGATGAAAAAATCGCTGCCTCTAACATCCTGGGAAATCGACCTTTGGTAAGAGTATCCAAACTAGCTTAACAACATACATTTTACCTTCTCCTCTTTCTCCTCTTCTCTTCTCAATATGTGACTATCAGATGAAAAAAATCGCTGCCTCTAACATCCTGGGAAATCGACCTTTGGTAAGAGTATCCAAACTAGCTTAACAACATACATTTTACCTTCTCCTCTTTCTCCTCTTCTCTTCTCTCAAAGATTGATAACAACATGCCATGAGGGGTTTCTCAAACATCATCCTAGAATTGGAGTTGATTGACCCTCTACTATAGAAGCACAGTAGTGGAGGACCTTTCCCAAGCTTCAAGAATTGACAGATTTTTAATCTCCCCTGAATGGAGTGAAATGCTCAAAGCCATTAAGTAACATACCATGCCCATGGTGTTCTCAGATCATAAGCTAATTATTATGGAAAGCGGGGATTGGGTAGTATCACCCTCATATTTTAAATTCAAGAACATATGGTTACAATCTGATGGTTTCACAGATATGGTGAAACATTGGTGGAACTCTTATACAGTAATGGGCACCCCAAATTTTATATTCACACAAAAGCTAAGGAACATGAAGGACATTACTAGATGGAATTGAGAGGGTTTTGGCAAAATTGGAACTCAAAGGAGCAAGGATTTGGTAGGGCCGGAGAGACTTAGAGCAGATTGTTGAACATAGAACTCACACCCCGATCAGAAGCTGAAGTCACTAAGCCTGAAATTAGAATTGAAGCAGATAGCATTGCAGAAGAAGTATGCTGGAAACAAAAATTTAGAAGCCTATGGTTGTAGGAGGGTGATAAGAAGCAAGAACACAAAATTCTTTCAGAGAATGGCTAACTCACACAATAGAGGCAATACCGTTGATCATTTAAAAATAGGGGAGAGCATAACTGATGACAAGGGGTTGATCAAGGAAGGTATTCTGGATTACTACCAGAAACTGTACAAAGAGACAGAATCATGGAGACCCTCACTGCACTTAGCTGCCCTTCAGTCCTGTGCCTAGTGGTGTTCACGGGACAGTTTGGGGTCGGCTATGGATCAGAACCAAAACCAAAACCAAAACCAAACCAATTTAATCGGTTTATAAATTTACTAAAACCAAATCAAAACAAATATATACCTTTACCGGTTTGGTTGTTATCGGTTTTGGTTCGGTTATTAATCATACATGAAAATAAAATCAAAAGACAGTGGGGAAATAGAAAAACAAATTAGTTAGCAAACAAAGGATAACCAGACAACCCACCAGCTACTCGTTATGGCCTTGCAACCCTTGGAGAGGTTTGATCTTATATGGTTAAACAAGAAAAAAGTATGCAAATACATTTACCGACATAATAAATAACTCATACTTTCCAAACGCAAATAACTAATAGTTATCCTCACTCTGATAAATCAAGTAAGACAATTATATTAATCAAGTGAGATTACAAACAAAAACTTATAGCGACAAATAACAGCTACTTGCCACTACACTAGATTACCACAACTCTGAGTTTGAGATCAAATACAAAGGAGACAGAGGGGAAAATGAAAATGACTTGGGGGTTGGGATGATTAGGCCAAATTGATTTCTGGACAGAAAAGTGCTTTCGTGAAAATTGGCAAGTCATTGATGCCTCCATGATTGCCAATGAGGTTCTTGATTGGAAGCTCAATACTGGGGATACTGGCCTTTTATGTAAGCTGAACATAGAAAGGGCATTTGACCAATTAAATTGGGCTTATTTAAGTGATACATTGAAGAAGATGGCGTTTGGAAATAGATGGATATTCAACTGTAAAATTCTCTGTTCTGGTAAATAGAAGCCCTGTGGGGATTTTTTCTCCGCAAAAGGGCCGTAGGCAGGGAGACCGTCTCTCCCCCTTTTTTGTTTATTCTGGCAACGGAAGGGGGGCTCGCTCAAATGCTGGCAAAGGTTAAAGAACTCAAACGGATTCAAGGGTTCCAGGTTGGTAGGAATCCCTCCACCACTATCATTGTTTCTTGTTTTCTCTATGTAGATAAAACTTTGATAATTTGTGGAGCAGACAGTCTGCAATCTCAACGTCACTCTAATGGTTTTTGAGTGTATGTCTGGTCTACATACCAATATGCTCAAAAACAATACTTACCCAATAAATTATGTTTGTATGACTAGACAGCCCTTTAAAGTTAGTTGCTTCACCTGGACAGCACTCCATAGGAAATGCCTGACACAAGTCAATCTTAGAAAGAGAGGTATCATCATTGTCAACAGATGCTTCTTTTGCAAGCAGAATAGTGTATCTGTCAGACACCTCTTTCTGCATTGCTCAGGGACAGATGAAATGTGACATCTATTTTTCTCTATGTTTGGCCTCCAATAGGTCATGCCCCACTCCATCAAAGTTGCCTATGGAAGTTTGACGCTCTGGAGAGTTGATGAAACCATCCAAAGGATCTGGAGAATGATCCCAGCAGCAAATTTTTGGTGTATTTGGAAGGAAAGGAATAGCAGATACTTGATGGAATTTCAGTCATACAAGTACTCTAAAGGCTAGATGTCTAGTTAGTATGTTTAGTTGGCACACTCCTTTGTAAACAGTGTAGACAGATTTTTGGATTTTTTAGCTCCTTGACCCTGACTTAGCAGTGGTGTTAGGAGTATATTTTGACTGTTTATACTGATTTATGCTTAGTTTTAGCTTCATATAGTTATACCCTGAAGCTAACAGACAGATGCTTTGTAACTCTGAATCCTCTTGATACCTCTTTAATACAATTTATTTACTTCACCAAGAAAATAGAACAGTGCTTTGGTGATTTTGAGTACTAAAGATGCATCCTCCCTCCATCTCAAATTATAAGATACTCTTTCCCTTTCAGTATATCCCAAAAAGAACACATTTTTCTATATTTAGGACAATAACTTTGCACTTCTAATTCTACCGATTAGTGACAGCATTAACCGCCACAAATCTCTATGGCTTGTTTTAGACCACAAGTTTCAAAGACGTTTTTTTCAAAACTCCGTGTGCAATAAAAAAATCACATAAATTGAAGCAGAGGAAGTAGTATTGTAGAACTGTTGATTGGGGCAAGTGACATGGAGAGAGTTAGAGAATGCTGTAATGTAGTATCAACATCAGAAAGTAATTTCTTATGTGGAAAAAATTCTGTCATAACAAACTCGCCTTTTGCACAATTTTCCAATCTCAATGTCAAAGAAAAATCAAAATCCCTAGATATATATGTGGGTTCATAATGCCTATTTTCAAGTCACCTTTAAATTAAACTATATATATAATTCCAACATGCATTATTTACCTTTAAGAAGCTAAGATCAACAGAACCCTTTTTGCTACAGTCTTTAATAGCAACCAATGCTTCTTCTATAGAATCTGCTTTCACTAACGCCACCACTTTACACCGTATCGCGTCCTCATCTCCAGGCGCAGCCGCAAGAACTTCAATTAAAAATCATCAAATGCTTTTTTTTGGATCGATACATTGGATTATTACAGATTGATGAAATTATAACTCGAAAGGGAACTTACTTTGATCAGAAACTTTGACGGCTTGCTCATACTCGGATCGTTGAATGTGGCGATTAAGCGAAGTGAAGAGATCTTCAATTGCTATAGCAGGGGTTGCTACTGCAGATGCCTTTGCTTTCTCTTTGGGCTTCGGAGCCATTTCTGAAGCAATTCCCAAATCGAATGGATTTTGATTTTTTCGTCAAGAGATTTTTATGTTACTGCTTTTTGCTAGGTATCTCTATTTTCTTCTTGTGGATATTTGCACTTCTCAACTAGGCTATTTGTTTCATAAAAAAATAAAAACTAGAGCATATAATGGACATATATATGTCATAATTTTATCTATGGATCCAATATTTATTAAATATCGAATTGGCAGATAAGATTGTTTCACCTATTACTATTTGATTTTCCGTTAGAGTGAAGAGCATATATGCTCTAGTTTTTGGACGATAGGGCATCAATGTACCAAAAATATGATGGAGGGTATCTGCATACAATTTACGATAGTTCGGGGATACATTTGTCTTTTTCCCTAATTATTATGATATTTTGAAGTATGTATCTAGTGCCTCTAGATACATATATCTTTGATACATGTCTAGAAGATATCTCTTATTGTGTGTATCACGTGTATAACTATCATAGAGTATGTGTCATCTCATTGATTCAAAAGAAATTCAAAGTTCTTTCCGTATTATCGAGAATCAAAATTTTTTACGTATTCCGTCTTGAATTTGTTTTCAATTGTCATTTCTTTTTATTTGAATTTTGAGCTTTCTGGGATACACAATGACAATCGTATGACAGGAAAAAAAAAAAAATAGATATTATTAAAAATAAGTTGTGAGTAGATACATGAGATCATATACATTTGCAAGATAAATAACACATACATGAAAGAATCAATAGATATATATTAGATATATCATGTGGAACTCAAATGCATACCTAATTATACAATAGATATATTGCAGATACATGATAAATATATTATATACCTCTACATATATACCAAATTTAATTTAGATGCATGTTGAGATATAAGGAGAGTGTGGGGGCTAATTTAGAGTAAAGGTGTAAAGTAGGAACAAAATTAAGTGGTATGATAAATAAGGGTTCTATTTAAAGCTAATTTTTAAGGAGTGATGTATCTCAATGTTTCTAATCTCAATTCTATACATAATTGTTTTAAAAAATGAAATACAAGATAATTATATAAAAATATGAATTGGATTAGTTGATATGGTATATCTAATTAGATAATTTTTTCATTATATTAATACAGAAAATGTATCAAAGAGTTAAATGATGTGATAGATTGCATCAATTACACTCATCTAGGGAAAGCAAAAAATCAAGCAACCTTATGTAATAATCAAGATCTTGAAATATTGTTATAACCTAACACCTAGATAGGAGAATTCTTATCATCTAATTCAGAACGGACAATGCGGAAATTATCAAATCCTGAGAAATTTTTTTAATACCATAAAGATTTATGAAGACATCAACTTTAATGACAATCTTTACAAATGACCGAAAAATCCTTCTCAAGAATTTTTTAAAAACAGGTACAAGAGTTACTAAAAGAGTACAATTTATATAATAAAATAAGACACAACTCTCACCATGAGGGAGGAAAAATGAAAAATGTCGGAGATCGTCATCGTCTTCACCTATGAAACATCATTGACCCTACAACCAAACTATACCAAGTGACATAGCAAGAATAGTATTAGTATAAACAACATGTATTGATAGGCATCATCGCTCGATCCAAACCTACTACAAAATATAATATAGATAATCAGAAGAAAACATGCAATAAGAAAACTATGCCACCCCAAGTCTTTACCCACATACTCTCACCCTCCCAGAGTAAATGTCATAACTAATGCACCTTGATCTCATACATTTATGTTACGCGTCATCATAATGTCAAATCATAGTCTAACTCTTCTATACCATATTAATATTCATGAATACAAGACTATGATAGTGTCAAATCATAGTCTAACTCTTCTGCCACATTAATATTTAACAAACACTTGTCCATCGCTAGCCCTATCAACCAACCTACTATTTTTCTCAAATTCTCATGTCAACTCCCTGACCGACCCTTTTTGGAACAATAAATGAAAATGGCGATTTAGACCAACTCATTCATACCAAAACTAAACTCAATACTATTTATAAAATCAAGTTCATCTGGACAAATGGGAAACACAGTTTAGAAACCACTAAGAGTTGAGCTTCCATAAACTTAATTCAATATTTGTAACAAATATGCGGAAATAAATTCCTAAGAACTAAGTTGTCAACAACAAATAATAATTCCTCAAACATTACAAGAAATACATAGCCCGAACTCTCAGTCCTTACCCTGACTTACAAATTATGTCTCACATGATCACATAAAAGTCATACCTGAGATCAACTCACCTTTTAAGTAATCTGGACCATTCAAGAATCCAATAGGCAACAATTATATTATGAAGAAGAAAATCAGGGATCACTTATAGAACTATGACAGATACTTGGTCCTTTTAGGAACCTAAACTCAAACGACAGAGATTGTGCGAGTATATATGATGTGATAAAATAAGACTTTGAGCTTACAAAAGAGATTTTGGTTCATAGAAGTTAAAACTTTCACCAATTACTTTGTAAGCTTATATCTTGTTTTATCTAGGTCTGGTTCATATAGTTTACGGACATCATATTCGATGCATTGTATTCATATATTAAAAACCCAGCCAAAATTTTTATTTAATTTTATTTTTACTATATTTTAAAGATATATAGGGGATTGTTGGAAAAATAATTTTAAGTATCTCAAAATGAATTACTATTTTTAATATTTAAATTTATATTTGTGATATTTGATAATATGGTTTTGGATAGTCTTAATAGCAGCAATCCATCACTGCCATATATTACTCCTTACCACATATGATTAATAATCATTATTACCAATTATAATGCATCCTTTAATTAGCCTTAATTAGTCATTATTCTTGTTATGTTTGAATGGTTATAATGATAAAATTATGATTGTGACAGTTGTTTTCTGGTAACATATATGGTATTTTCCTTGTGTCATTCTGATTAAGAGAAGGAGAAGACATACATAATCTAGAAGTCCTCTCATCAGAGTGAATATATAAGAGAATAGATATATACATTCTTTTTCCATAAAATATATTGAGTTAGTGTTATGTTTTTTTTTATTGAATTGCTGGTAGTTTCTTTCAAGCTCTTAATTTTTATATTAGAAGAGTTTGTTGAATCTTAAGAGATATATATATATAGCGGGTGAAATATTCTCAAGGACGATGTTTTTCTTGAATTTTAAAGGATACATATGTAGCGGGTGAAATATTTTTAAGGACGATATTTTTGACACACCTCAAGCTATGAGAATTTCTATAAGTGTTTATCGAGAAGGTATTTTTAATAAGATTTCCCACAAATCTTACTTGAGAATTGATCCAAAACACCTCTAAATGACTCAAAAAATCGATATAATCCACTTGGTCAATTCAACCCAACAATTTTCAATGGTCTACAACTTCTACTTTTTGAAAAAAATAATTAGAAGGGCATGGCTTAATTACGAAAGGCTGTTATATTTTTAATTAATGCTTTGCATAGTCATTTAGTGAGGAAATACTTGCATTAAGAAGATACATTAATTAACACAAATATATACATTTGTAGATATATTGATGCAAAAGTACAACTTCATAGACAATATAGACATTTCAAATATTTAAAACAAATTAATATTAGAAATAACTAATTAATAAAATTGCTCAGCTAATTCTCAGAATTTAGCCATGTCTAATCCAAAAATTGAACTTATAATGACACTTATATCAAATTTTATGAGGACTATATCAAAAGCACTACAAACACCATTCGTTAGAAATTAATTATGAGAACTTAAATAAGGCAAAATACATAAATAGATCCTTAAACTTGTTGGGATTTTCTCCCAGATATCTCAACTATGCTATTTTCCTATTGAATCATTGAACAATCCATAATTTGTTCCTTTTAAACACCATTGGCTGATGTGGAACTAGATATTGATATTGATAGAGGATACATATGTTGTTCCAGAACTCATTAGTCCAATTGATAGTAAAACTGTTCGAGAATAATTGTGTTTTACTTTAAGTCGTTTGGACACATTAGAAAACAAATGAGACTAACACACAGTTTGTCTTCATTCCTTCAATCGAAATCATTACAATATGAACACAATTGAAGGCATCTACAATAGAAACACCGATCAATATCAGCCAACAATGTTTAAAATAAACAAATTATGGGTGGTTCAATGATTCAATAGGAAAATGACGTAGTTGAGGTACCTGAAGAAAAAACCCCAACAAGTTTAAAAACCTATTTATGAGTTCGATCCTTAAATAGTAAAGAGTTAATCGTATATACACACATGATTTGATGTAAGACATATTTATAGGGAAAAAACACCTATGAAACTCAATTATACATATAGTACAATTTAAACTATTGTTTATGCAATCAATTTGTCCTCTCCTTGTTCATTTCTAAATCATAGAATTAGAATTAAAGGTTGCAAGTGAGAAAAGTAGTAAGACATGCCAAAGTATATATATAGATATAGAGAATATATGTGGGGTGGGGTCTTTTTTTATATTATATGATTATATTATATTTATTTAGAAGAAGAATTGCATATGATGAATAGTCCATGCCATGTTTAGTGACAAAAGGAATTGAGGGAATATATTGACATGACTAAATAACATTCCTTGCGCGCATTGCACGACAATTTTTGTTCTCTTCCACACTCACAATCATTCACTTTTTCGATTCCCTTTTTCATTTTCGATCTATCTAGTTTAGTGGCGGAGCCATATATATATATATATACTTGAGTTGTGTCTATCGATATTTTTTCGTTAAAAATTTACATCATATAGTTAAATTAAATTATATTTTTTATGTATATATATCACATGTTAATATTTTTTGCAGTGACAGAGTTAAGATTATTAATAAGGGGTTCAAATATGAAGAAGTAAATATACGAACTAGGAGATTCGATATCTACTACATATCTACTATATATACCTAAAAATAATTTAAATTATGGATAAATAGTAATATTTTTCTTGACTTCCTAAGAATACTATGCTGGCTCTGCCCCTGACTCCTTGACTTCTTCATGAATTTACCTTTTTATACATTTTGACATTTATTAATTAATGAGAATTCTGACTCTACTACCTGCTGACCTGGCTATGTGCTACATGCACCTAAGCAGAATCGATAAAAAACAAATAATTTCAACATTAAGGGTGTTTTTTGGTATTCTCTAATTTTTTCATGTTTCGATGATCAATTTTTTTAAAAAAATAAATTTGATTTTCCTAAAAAAATAGGAAAATCAAGTTCCAGAACTACTGACATTTCACGTACAACGTTCCTACCCTAATTAAGTTTTTGTTAGGCCAGATCTTGTAACTCAATTTGTATTATATTTTGTCATGCCAGTTTTAATTTCTTTGTAAAAGAAAAAAAAATCAAGTGATAAATCAATGACTAATCGATGGAAGAATAATTGTGTTTGTATTATGTTTTTACAAATCAATTATAAATGTATATATATAGCTCGTGTCTATTTATAAATTAAAAGTATTTATCATATGATTAGTTAATAATAGATTATTAATTTAATTAATTTATCATTTAACTAAAGTAAATTCACATGATTGGATATAAAGACCAGTATAAATGTTATTTTTTTCTCTTCAAAATAGAGCATTTGATCTTGAACTCTGCATTAAATTAATTTATTTCATCCAGTACAAAAGATTGCATTTAGTACTCTTTTCTCCTAGAAGTGTTATTGAACATTTCTATGGAATAAATTAAAAACATGAAAACTAGGAACTTGTTTCTATATCCTTTCTTTGTTAAACCATTTTTTAAAAATAAAATAAAAATGGTGTGTTTTATAAAAGGTTTTTTATTCTAGTTGCAAGAAGCATGCAATGTTGATTCATGGAATTACACATGTAAATAGAAATAAAACAATGACAAAGGTGGAAAAAAAAGGTCAAAGAAGGTAATTCTAAGTTTCAAATTAAATAATAATAAACTCCCATTTGATCATAAATTTTGAAGTTGAATGTTGAACAACAAAAGCTTCTCAAGTTGTGATTTCGGAATCTGGAATTCTATTTGGATATGTATTTTACTTGGAAAAAATTTGAATTCTGATGAATGGAAGTCCAAGAAATCTAAAAAGTTGCTTGAAAATATTTGGAGATCAGATTTTTAAAATCTTATCAAATTTCATAATCAGATGAATATTTAAAAATATATGACCACTCACAACTAAGACTGTGTTTGGTATGAAGGAAAACATTTTCTCGAAAATGTTTCCAATTTTTCCATATTTGGTTGGGACAAAAGTTTTGGAAAATATTTTCTAAATCAACTCATTTTCCTCAAAATTAAGGAAAATGACTTCCCTTCAAAAATTAAGGAAAACATTTTCCAAAACTCTCCTCCAATTTCAAATTATAATTTTTTTGGGAAAAACATCAATTTCAAAAGATATTTTCAATTTCAAAATTTTATTTTTTCACTCGATTTCTGACCCCACCCCACCGGCCAGCCCCGCCCCCAACCCCACCCCCTCCCCAAAAAATTAATTTTGCTTTTTAAAAATATTTTCAACTTCAAATTTTTATTTTTAAATTCCTAACCCCCCCCTCCCCGGTCAGCCCCCCACCCACCTCCAACCCAAAAAAAAATTAATTTTATTTTTTAAAAATACTATCAACTTCAAATTTTTATTTTTTCACTCCTCCCTCCTCCCCCACCCACTACCTCACCCCCACCCCCACCCAAAAAAAAAAATTTTGATTTTAAAAAATATTTTTAATTTCATAAATTATTTTTTGCTCTAGTAAAAATAAAAGATGTCTCTCAAAAAACATTTTTCATTCATAATCAAACACTAAAAATCATTTTCGAAAAATATTTTCTACTCACCAACCCAACATGAGAAAATAAGTTCAAAATCTACTTGTTTTCCAGGAAAACATTTTCTAGAAAAATATTTTCCATTGAAAACATTTTCCTCCATACCAAACACACCCTAAGAGTAAAATTGACAACGTTCACTTTGTAACACTTTTCACAAAGTTTTTAAATTTTTTTTTTTTTTTTACGTTTCCTTTAATTTCCTTCTAATACTATTTTCATTCTAGCTTCCTCATTTCCTAAACTAATATAAATTCTATGAATTAGGATTATGGTAGTTCTTATGATCACGATTGTTAGCAAATAGGCTATTGCAAAATTTATTTATTTTTTAAATTATGAGTTTTTTCTTACCTAAATAATAACCATCAAAAGTCCATATCATCACCTAATGATTGGCAAACAATCTTAATCATTTCACATTTCACAATAAATAGAAATGACAAAAATGAATCATGTTCATTGTAATTTGCTATACTCAAAACATGTTAAATACCCAATATATAATCTAATTAAGTTACAAACTATTCAAGGTATATAGACATTTATTTACCTATATTACTTTGGAATATTTTTACATCGTCGCATCAAAATAAAATTTTACGTAGTTTTTAAGTATTTCTTAACACAATAATTTGCTCCTCAATATGTAGAAATTAAAGACAAGACCATTTTAATTAGGAGATTAGTTACAACTAATTGTATGGAAAGTTCCCCTACACATTGATTAAAGGTTTAGAGTTTATGTGGGGCAAAATTCTTAACCAATTGTTAACTTTCTTTAGACCAAAAATCTTTCTTTGGTTATCTTCCTTTTCTACCATATTATCCATCTACAAATAAGCCAACTACTTCTATTCGAATCCTAGGATTTAATTTATTGTGGTCCAAACCCAAAGTAGTACTCTTAAATTTTTTAATTTTTTTTGTTTTCGCTCAGTATTTGCTATCCATAATTATGTAAATTAGAATCTTCATTTATTAAGATTCGCATCATGTAAGATTCATTTAAAGAAAAAATATTCTAATACTTAACAAAAAAAATTTTATATTCAAAATACAAATCCAACCTTCCTCTTTTATATATTATAAAATAAATTGGACAAACCGTAAAGGCAAAGCCATTATAAAGCTAAGATGAATCCCATAGCTTCCCACTAATAAAATGAAGAAGTAAAGAACAAGAAACCAATTATTGCCTTTTTCTACTTTTTTTTTCCCTTTTGCTACTATAAAATATAGTGAAGTAGGGTATTACTTTTGCGATACATTACTACTTATTTTCTTTGACGAAGGTGTTTGACTGAATACAAAATTATAATTTAAAATAATTATAAATAATTTTATTAAGAATAGAATGAGAAGTATTGAATGAGTCAATAACTCAATTATTTATTAATTTTAATCTACTCAAATTTAATTCAATCCGATTATTTAACATATGATGTTGTGCATGATTAGTTTCTTTTTACGTGATGAGTAACGGAGTTTGCATGCCTTGTGTTATGTCCTACACAAAGATGTCAGCTTTCACACGCTATGTGTGAGTGGATCAATGTTTGTCTTTCAATCATCATGACTCGTGAAAAAACAAATGAATTAAAAGTATATATTGGAAAATTCTCAAAAAGGAAATTTAATTAATGATTTTTACGGACGTGTGATATGAAATCATATTAATATAAAATTAAAAATTTACTTGAACATGTAATTTAAATTTCATAAATATAAAAAATCTCACGAATTATGAAAACTGTCAAAAAAAAATTCAAGTCTTATACAATTTTACGAAATAAACAAAAAATTTATAACAAAATATAATATAACATTACAGGGTCATTTTGAAAAAATACGATATTTATTGATATAGCTTTAATTCAGTAAAAAGTGAAATTGATCATGAGATGTATGTACTACTCTATAATATAGTTCTCTTATACAAACACAGACAATTTCTTCTGTCAAACATGCATTTTTCGATTAAATGGCTGAAAAAATAGACCAACATTATTACTTTAAGCATTTATTGATAAATATCATGCATTAGGATGTCGAATGGAATGAACATTTAAATTAAAATTTTAGATGAAGAAAATAGTTATCCGGTATAGTTTTAACTTGAGCTATTGAGGACCCTCATTCACTTGGTGTTAAATAATCCTTCCAAATAATCTATATATACTTATAATATATTATGAAAATTGTAACTGAAATCATACTGTGAATCTTTGATCAAATTTGTATATTGTACTGTTGGTAAGACTAGCTAACAACTATCGAAAATATATTGAGATTTATTCATTGACAATAAATTGAGAAGTCACACTGCATAAATATTGATGACATATTTAGATATCGTACTACTTAAGCATTGATGAATATTCGATTGTCATACTAATCATGAATCATATATTTAATATACTAGTTATAAAAAATTAATATATATGACTTCTAGCTTTGAATATAATCAATTTAGTCTTTTCTTTATAATTATATATGGCCTGAGATTAAACTGTTAACTTTCTAAAAAAAATTCTATGTTTTCTTTTTGAAAATATGCACTTAATGCAAACTATAATTTCTTAAACTCTTTCATGAAATAATGCACTAGAAATCAAAGATAAGAATATTTTTCTTGAAATACTTCTTAAAAATCTTAAAATTTACTTTTCTTATGAAAATAATACGTATGAAATATCTTTTTGAAAAGATTAATACGTATGATATATCATGACAAGACTTTCAAATAGTTTTGGCTAAAAAGGGTCCATGTGGTATAATATGCATAAACCATAAATCAAAGATCATTAATTATATGAAGTACCATAATTTTGATGATAAAATTAAATATCAACGAAAAAAAAGATAGAGGAAATCAAATTCACAGATTTTGTGATAGAAATCCTAGTTTTAATTTTACTAATTGAAATTATAGATGTAGGGCGTGAGAAAGATTAAAGTTTCTCACTATGATAGTCTTACATACCTTAAACGCTACATAAATTTTAAAGAAAAATCCTAACTTGATAAAGAACGATTAGCTAGAAATTCTTTCTTGATATTCTTGAATTAGAATTTCTTGTAAAACCTATGGTCAAGAGTAAATTTTTTCTCAATGATCCGTGACGAATTCAGAATTTTATATCATGGGTGCTTAACTATTTTCAGCCCGAAAATTGCTCCATAGAATGGGTGCTCAATTAATATATTTTAATGAATTACTAAATTTTGTATATAAATAATAAATTTTCACAAAAGACAGTGGATGCTTAAGCACCCATAATGTATAACATAGGTCCGCCACTGTCAATGATTCATGAATATATGAAGAAATTTATGTTGAAGAGATTGAAATTCACGGAGAATGACTTACTCCGATGAACGAGGATGAGAGGAGGAGAGAAAACCACTTTTAGGACTTGAAAGAATGACATAAAGTGAGATAAATCATACTAAAACCGACTTAAATGACTTCTCATCGCCCAACTATGTTTGACCAACACCTATAAAAAATTGCACAACACCAGTAAAACGCCTATCCAAAATTGTTCAACAAAACAAAAAAACCTCTTAAATTTTCTCAATCGACGCTTTCCCAATTCAGAAATTGTTTATATAACGCCGATGAAACACATGTCTAAAACATAAAGTTTGACAAAACTAAAATGATCAAGACTCTTGACTCGGACCTCAATTTGACTATAGGTTGGCGACGCTAGAAAGAAGACTCAACCTTTAATTTGATTGGTAATGAGGCTCATAACTCTTCATATTTTATGAGATATGTTTATTTGAAGTTGATCCAAGTAAAATCTTACACCGAAACTCAATCGGTAAGGAAACATTCAATCCAACTCTGTGTTAGAGGATTCTTATGAATTTAATTCATCTTCAAAACACTTTTCGCATTTATGAATTAATCTTAACATCTATATGCACAATTAGAAATCACTTGATACAGTCTTTTCACACATACACAGAAAAGTTCACATGCTAGTTTGAAATTTTTGAAATGTTATTAACTTTTGATTTTTCATCAAATGTTCATATTCACATTGAGGTTCGACTAAATCTAAATTTATATCGAAAAATTTCATATTAAAAAATAAAACTCTCCTTAATAATGGTGATCTTATATTTAAAAGCAATTCGAAACCTCTAATCAAAACTATAACAATACTTATCGCTTTATCACAACTCTCTTGTCAGAACCCATAATTTGATACTCCAATGTTGCATTACTCTCTCAATAATGTGACAAAAAAACCAATTTGTGTACTATATTGTAATTTACTCATAACTAGCATGTGTTGTATAAAGAGAGTACAAAGAGAGAATAATTGTACAGTGTGCTTTACATGTGGTACATTATTCCCTATCCATCTTTATAGAAGTGAGGAGAGAGAGAGAAAAAAACTTAATTTGCAACTCTGTCTTCATCTTCTCTCTCTCATGCCATTTTCACACAAAGGAGAAAAAAAAGAAGAAGAGAGAACAACTTTGATGAACTGCATAAGACATTCAATAAAGCAAACAAACAAATGTCGGTTCTTTAATCTCTTTATTATTCTTCCTTTCTTCACCTCATTATCTTTCATTTTCATTTTCTCAATCTCTAAAATGGTGAGCTAACCTAATAATTTTTTCAATCTCAAATTCGATTTTAATTTCGTTGCAATTTTTTTTGATTTCTGACGGAAATCTACGTTCTGCATTCTGCATTCTGCCGGATTTGATGGCAAAATCAAGGAATTTATGATGGGTTATGGTTAAGTTTGGTTTTTATAAGAAAATGTGTCGTTAATTGCTTCCTGATTGTTGTTGCTATCCGTTTGATTGCTGAGAGAATGCTTGAAATTATTCGAACAAAAAATTAAAGGAATTTCGATTTAGTTGAAATTTGGTTTTGCTACTTTTTTTTTTAAAAAAAAGTGTACTGTGCTAATATATGGTGGTAATTTCTGTTGAATTGTGTTGAGATCTGTTTGGGGTACTTTTTTGTTCTGAGCGAAGAGGGAATTTCTGTGTTCTGCCGGTTTTTATGAAAAAAAATCAACAAATTGATGATAGGTGATGGTGAAGTTTGGTTTTTAGAAGCAAATGTGGTGTTAATTACCTCCTAATTGTTGTTGCGATCCGTTTTGTTAAAATAAAAATTGAAAGGAAAATGAATAAACCTGAAAGTATAAAATTTCTTGTGCATTTGTTCAGGAATTACTGTTTGATTTAGTTTAAATTTCTTGTTAGAGAAAGGTTAGATTTTATCACTGAGTTTCTCAAGTGAAATGTGTGAAATCTGGTGTTAAATTTCATCCACATTGATGCAATCTGTTAATGCTGGAAGATAAAAGGAAAAAGCATATTTTTTTTCTTTCGATTCGGTGTATGTTTTGAAATATCAAGTTATTATTGCTTGATTTGTTTGAAGTGATATGGAGCAGCTTGGTTTTATATCTGATTTTCTAAAGTATAATGTGCCTGTGTGTTGTTACTTTTAACTCGATTATTGTTGCAAATTTTGGTTTCTGAGGGAGTTACTTTTAACTCAACTGTTGTTGCGAATTTTGGTTTCTGAAGGAGTGCTGGAAATGAGTGGAAAATATAGTACTGTTTTTGAAGAGATGTAAGGGAAGTTACTTGAGTTAGTTCTAATTTTCAGTTTGAAAGAATTAGTTACAATTTCTTGATTTTTTTTGTTTGCTTTTCCCTTTTGTTAATCTTTGTGCATCAGCAAGGATATAACATTTGTATTTTTGTCTTCTGATTTTTCTTTTTGGTTTGGTTTATAGATGATAAAGAAACTGATTGTTTTTTTAATAGGATTGCTAAATCTGAAGAGGATCCACATTTATTATCTTGGAATCAGAGTTTCATATATTGATTGTTCATCTCTGCGCTCTCCAGAAGAATTAGTGGTAAATATGATTTTTGTTGACTTGTAGTCGTCATAGCTACTTTAGCTTTAAGAGTTGACACGGCGAATTTGCAGTCTGCTGCAGAATAGTAATTCACCATGAACTGGAATCAGCAAACGGAAATTTATTACACAAATGGTGCTACGCCTTATAATTCAATTGGAAGTTTTATGGATTTCTTTGGAGGTGTTACGTATGACCATGTTAATTATATATTTGCCGATCCTCCCTATGCTCAGGTATTCAGTAGTTTCACAGAAGTTGAACATTTTTTTTCAATATTCATGTTGTGCCTTTCACTACTTCCATTTGATCCCGTATTTCCATCTTATGCCCTGCTATGCAGGATGTGCAAAATAACTTGTACAATGAGGGTGCAATTGGAACAGTGATAAGTTTTAACTTGTAGAATTAACTTTGCAACCTGGACATTTTGAAAATCAGGATAGGATAAGCAGATATTACTAGCAGTGCTCATGAATATGAAAAAAGTCCATGAGAAAGTGGAAGTTTGTTTATCAAGTATGTGCTGTTCTATATGCACATACATTTACTCTAGTAGCGTGCATAGAGAAAACTTAGAACCATGCCTTAGTACACATAAACAACATGTATCAACTGCATAATTAGCAACTATGCTGCATCTGAAGGACACTAACTTTCAAATTGCTCTACTCTGCTACAAACTGCTAAGCATATGAAGACCTTAGAGATACCTTTGGATATTACTTAACTACAACATGTACATTTTCTTCATACATCTTTGGTTTCTTCTATATCAAATTGTCAATAACATGGAAAGTAGCGCATGTTCTTAAGTAACACTGCCGTATGACTTCTCTGATTCTTGCAGGAGAGTTTATATCCATCCATCAGCACCAATCCATACAAATTTGGTTATTCTGAAGCAGGTAGTTTCTCGTATTATGATTATGACCATGAATATGTGGTGAATGATCATGTATCTGGAATCGAGGAGCATGATAGACATTTAGAGAACCCTTCAACCACCACTGTAAATGTAGCTGCAAATGTGCATAGAGAGGAAATTTCAGGCTCCAATTCACTCACTAATTCTGTGGAATGTAAGTTTCCGTTTCAGTATCTTCCTACATCGGTTGATATGTACAAGTTTTAAAAATGAAAATCAACAAAGCTAGAATTTTGAAAGCCTGTTTATATGGAAACATCTTCAACAGTTCCTTTCTTTATTTTTTTTGCCTTGTGTATATATTAGATATGATAAAATATTGCAAGAAAAATGCATCAGGAATAATATATTGATCATCTACCATGAGTTACCTGCATTACGTAGCACCCTTTCAGTTCATTCCTACTGTAAAGATGTCTCCCTATGCTCTCATTTTATTTACTATTATCTGTCAATTATTTAGCAAACACGATATTAGATAATCTCACTTCCATTTGTATACTAGCCTCAATCGCTTAACACCGTAACTAGATTGTAATCGCTCCAAAGTTCTGAGCATTGAGGACGGGGATCTACTGTTCTTTTGCATCTCAAGGTTATAGGTGAAATCAAAACACTCACCTTCCAATGGTTATCTTGCTGTCGTGAAAGCCAGTGAGCTATAAACCTCATGTTTGAACGAGTGGTCCGCAGTGCCCATTCAAAGTGCATTAGTCAACCAACAAAATTTGATTTAGATGGGTTAGGAAAAGGCCATCCAACAAAATAAACAAGTCCTTGTCTGATAACTGCTTGAATGATTCATGCTCATCATATGAAATTGGTCCTGTGGTCTGCAGCAGTTGACTCAAATTATTCTCTGTAGGCACTGAGACTTTTTTCTGCTGTTTCTGTAAAAAAGACCTCTGCTACAGCATTTCTGAAGACTATCTCTTTTGGTAACAATTTGGTATGGATGCTGAAATAGCTGGTCGCAATGCCAAGATTCTAGATTGGACAGATCTTTTATTAAATTGAAGAGATGCCTGTAAATACAGGTTATAAATGTGTGGAGAGTGATAAAATGCATAAAAGTACTAGTACATCATACATTTCTAAGTCAAAGTGGTGCTAAGGTTGCTTTATTACACTTGCTAATTTCACTTCCCCTCTTCTTTTTGTAGTCTAAAAACACTGCATAAACACGACTGGTTGCTGCTTCAATGCCAAATATTATTCCAAAAAACTCAATGGCTTTTTCTTCTTTATATGTGTTTCTTTCTGTTTTCCATATACCAATTTCTGAAAGTTAATAGTGACAGTTTTCTTTTGTAAGCCGTCTAGAACCATGTATCCAGCACATTCTTCTATAATGCATTCTGTGCTGCAACAATACTGATTATGCTCTGAATTAGTGATGAGATAGAGTTAAGAAGGATATATGTCGATCTGAATGCCGCAAAAAGTGTATGGAATATGTTTGTGTTGGACCTTATGCCTTTGAGTATTTGCAGTACATTTGTCTCCATTTTCTGCTACTATTGCTTGTGCCTATTCATAAAAAGCTTCCCAATTTTATGATACACTAATTATGGATAAGCATGACCTTTTGCTCTTTTTCAGGTCCCAGGGGTCAAATTAATACTCGTGACAGTGAGGTATGAAGTTTATACCATGTTATGTTTTTTTCCTCTTTCATGTCAGGGTCTTTAGTCTGGCTGATTGATAACCACCATAACCTCTACTTTTCTTATTCAAAGTATCTGCGTACTACGACAAGAATAAACTGTTTTTGTGTTTGTAACTATGGTAATGATTTAAAGCAGACAAACAATACAACAGCTAAATAGTTTAAAAACTACTCTTTTGATGAATTAAAAAAAAATTGTAATACTATATTTACCATTCCCAAAAGACAAAGGTAAAAATGTAATAGTAACTAGAGGAGTCTTACGTTTCTGTTCCTGCTAATGTTTTCAGAAGTGCTACTGGCTGCTGAGTAAGAGTGGGTCGTACTTGTTTCTTTTACAGAGAGTGAAGAAGCTTTTATTGTCCTCTTATGATTAGAATTACTGACTACTTATATCATTCATCTATGTTGTAATTTAATGCAGGTTGTTTGGCAAGATAATATCGACCCTGACAACATGACCTATGAGGTTTGATTTGTAAAATTTCTGTCGTCTCCACTTATGAGACTTGTATTATCATTACCTTGTGCATCCTCAGATGGTATCATTATCTCGTAATTCACTTTGAGACACCAAGAATCTCATATCTGAATTCTTTTAGTGGTTATTAAGGCAGAGAATTACTTTTCAAAGCTATGCATCATACTGCATAAATAGATTTTGATAGTCTGAGGTCAATGATGTGATGTTGTCTGTTCTAGAGGTGAAAACATTTCATGGGCTAAAATAACCTTGCAGATTCTAGATTTGATTAGGACTATTTCCCTCTTTCAAATTATGTCTTACGATTAGATGATCAAAGCAGACATAGATTGATGGAAAATTTGATTCTATTAGCTTTATACTTCTTTGAAGGTCCTTAAAATAATGAATTACTCCATGCAGCTGATGACCAGCAAAGTAGGTTTTGAAGGTTGCCCTTAAGACATAAATTGAGTGGATAAGATTAGACGAGCTAATATTGTGCAAACTTAAAGGGATAGACATTGACTGATTTTCTTGGATTCGATATGCTAGTTTGGACTTGTAGTTATTGTGCTCCTTGTTTGAGGGTGTCCTCTAATCAAAGAACAAATAAGCTTTGACCTGTCATATTATGTAAGTTATAAGAACAAATATCCATTGGTTTTCGAAGATTGATATGTTAGTTTGGAGCTCTGTAGGTTATTTTTTTGATGTTTAAGACATGTCATTGTTTTCTATTTACCTATGAGGGCAGGGTTTCATGTTAGTACCTTTGGTAACGATGCTTACGATCTGAAAAAGAGAGTAACAAAGGGAAATCAGTACCCAAGATGAGAATTTATCTATAAATATGTTGTACTCTAGCAATGAATTATGGCCACCTATGGAGTCTCAGACTTTAAAAAATGTTTGGGTCCTTTAAACACAATTGAAAACTTTAGAAGCTAACAGAATAACTGCAACAACTATGCCTCAGTCCCAAACAAGTTTTGGGGACGGTTATGTGAATCCTCATGGACATGTTCCTCATTCAGAAGTTAATAGAATTTGCATAATTATTTCTGACCAACTACACATGTAATATTGAAAACTTTGTCCATATATGTTGAATATCTGAGCTAGTGCACGATGAAACTTCCTCCTGCATCAGTTGATCTGCAACTTTTTAAATTTTTTATTTTAAAAAAATCTTTGCATGAAATACATGCAAAAAGAGAAAAATGAAGAAAAGGAATATGAAAAATCAGGAGATTGTTTATTCTTCAATTCTACTATATATCTTGAGGCTAAAGAGTATTTTGATCCTCACAACTCCTTCTGAAAGTTTTCATATCCAATCGTTCTTGTCATTGAACCATTTTCGTATACAATACAGTAATGAGTACTATTTAAGTGAAATGATTTATTTTCTTGGCAAATCATACAAGAAATAGTGTAGGACTAACAGACATCCGTTACATACTCTTCAGTGTTCACCTTCTTATCTGCAGAAATTCATCTAAGACAACAATGATCTTTTCTTTTAATGGTTGTTTCCAGTATCCTTGTTTTACTGATCATAAGTAATGTTTTAGTTTGCTTTATTATGGATTATTTGGAGATTTATATTGTAGACTTGTTTTGTTTTTGGTGTTTGAAGATTTATATTGGAGACTTAGTAAAACTTGCCGTTGTAATTCCCTTCGATAAAATGTGGATTGAACTGCAGGAATTACTTGAGTTGGGGGAGGCTGTTGGAACTCAAAGCAGAGGCCTTTCCCAAAATCAAATCTCCTTGCTTCCAGTCACAAAGTTTAAGTGTGGCTTTTTCTCAAGAAAGAAATCACGAAAGGAAAGGTAGTACAAACCATTGAAAATCTCTTCCTATAAATAAGGGCAACTAATGGAAAAATGTATGTTAAATTATCCTCTAGCTGTAAGGTATTATAGTTTTCTTCATTTGCTTCTCATTTTGTGTTGATTGTTATGTTTTTTTCAAGAATAATAGGCTGGTGGGTTGTTTTCTACATGTGACCAGATCATACAAATCATCATTACTTTACCAGTGTAAAGACTTTTTATATTTCTCATGAACAATCTTCTTCATCTAAATAGTGCATAGGTATCTACTGTTTACCTTTTTTTAAAATTCAAGTATAGGTTTGTTACCACAGTATTCTATATTACCTATTTCCTTGGGTGGGTATCATGTCCTTTTATGTTTCGCCTGCACATTCTTTTCTAGACCTCCTTTGAGAGATGTCATCTTGTGGAGTTTAATCAATGGCTGTGTGTGTTTTAACTTGTTTTTCTCCCCACAGGTTATTGATGAAATTCTTTTTTCTTTGTCATTATTATCTATTATAGTACTAATTTCCCTAGAAAAGTTATTAGTGTATCATGATTATCTTGGTGATGTACTTTTTGTATCAAAGCATTTACACTGAACACGATGGATTATTTCCAGGTGTGTGATCTGCCAGATGGAGTACAAACGAAAGGATCGACAGGTCACGCTTCCTTGCAAACATGTCTATCATGCTGGTTGTGGAAGCAGATGGCTAAGTATCAACAAAGTAATCAACTGAACTCTTTCAAAACTATTTTCCTCAATCCATCATTTTATATATTACCAGTTTGTTGAGTCATTTACTAATGTGTCAGGCTTGCCCAATTTGCTACTCAGAAGTGGTGATCAATACATCAAAGCGGTGAAGCAAATAAGAAGCAAGCATCATATTTTTCTTCTTGGTCAAAACATTATCCCTTTCTGTTTTCATTATAGAATCGTATATTTCCTTGTTCGTTGTGTTACATTAGAGAAATAGTTTAGTGGTAAATAAGAACATAAAGAAACACCACATTCGTCAATCGTCAGTTTCTTTTAACGATGGAGCTTTGTACCACGTGTTGTGTTTTACATATTCAGTCTTGATTCTCTAGTTTTAGTTTTTACTGTCCTGATCGATCCTATTGCATGGGGAAAAATACAATAGGTTCATTCTGAAAATGATATCTTGTAGTTGTTAATATTCTCGTATTTCATATACGCTAATCTCTGTTGAGCTTTTCAAGCACTTATCACAACTGTATTGGAGCATTGGACAAAATGATCTTGTAGGTTGATTGGTCTGGGACTGGGAGGAATAGCTGATTTTACCCAAAAAGGTCATAAAAGGGACACTGTTTTTCCTGGTAAGTCGACTATTATTTTTGAATAGTCACTAGGACTTAACGGACCTAGCCAATAATTTAATAGTTGCTATTTTATTTTTATTTTTCACTTAATTGAAAATAAAAAAAACATACAACTTAAATAAATTTTATATTTGTAAGTAATAATTAAAAACATATGTTTAGTGGCATTATGTCCCAAAGCGAAGTTCTCTAAAAGTTTTACCTTGTGAATAAGAAGACAGTAAGGACCCGTTTGTCACAAAAATAAATAACGCATGTATTAATAATGTAGAGATTTTTTTTTGTATAAAGTGTTTAGGTTCATTGTTTCTAATTCCAACTTGTGTTTGTATTCAAGTTCTTTAAAAATCTCCTTTCAATTATATCCTTAAATTATTATAACATTTAAACTAGTTATGAGAAGAATAATTTTTTTATGGCATTCTAACTAGTTATGAGAAAAATAATTTTAGTGTCATGTTTTCAATTTTCTACTTAAATTATTTGAGGATAAATAATTTTCATATTAATAAATTGTTCACTCAATTTAAAAAGATGAATTAACTACTTTTAAAAAAGATAAATTAACTACACATAAAAAATTGCAAGTTATAGTTTTAATATGTATGTAATTTTTTAAATTGTTCAAAATACGAATAATTAGTAATATGTTTGTCTTTTAATTAGTAAATATTAAATAACTCACATTTCAAATTTGTATTGATTTGAATTAGATATATTTAATAACAAATAACTCTCTCTAAATAATTTATAACCTAATTTATTTAAATAAATTTACTAGTACAAATATAAAACATAAAATCAAGAAAATAAAAAAAAATTAAAAAGATTTGAGGGGTATTTTTGTCTATATGTGACTTATCTCATGGTATTATATCTATGTATTACTAATACCTCCAAATGAAAGGTATTAGTAATACATCCTATAATACCATGTAGGATGTATAACTAATCAATGGATTAGTTATAAAGTTTTTTTGCTAAAATCATCCCTAAAGTATGACCTAAACTTAAAGTACATCCTTATGTTATATAGTGAACAAAAAATATCCTTCAACTATCTAAAAAGTTGTAAGATTCATCCTTCCATCTATTTTTTTAAAAAACTCACGCCATCAACAAACAATTAAATGTGTCAAGTCAAATGAATATATGTATATATGGTTAAGCTAGTCAAGTTAAGTGATTTTTTTTAGAAATTGAGGATATAAATCATATTCAGACAAATTATATTCAAATTCTAAATATTCTTGTAAAAATATGGCCAAATACTAATCCAACTTCAAATTTTCAAATACAATAATTATTTATTTTATTTTCATAACTAAACGCATACGTAATTTCACTAAATTTCCAACATTTTGTACATTGCAAAAATGTGAATTGCATTGTATGTAAAGTACATGCGCCCTAAATATTTTATTAAAGAAAATCCTAAATAGTTGACGTAATACTTTTAAAATAACCATCGGAACCTACTGTATAAATATTTCAAAACTTATGTATTGTTGCAAGTCAATTTACTTGATGATGCAAAAAACATATAAACTGACATCACATAAAATTTAAATTCCGAGAATGAAAGATTCATTTTCTATCTATATCCTTATTCTTTTTAGGTAACTTTGATCTTCTCGTCGTGGTAAGACATTTCCAAATTATTATTTTTATTGGTTCAATTAGTGTCTTAACAAAAATAGATTGAAGGATGATTCTTGTTATTTTTTGTATAGTATAAGAATATTTTTTGCTCACTTACATAATATAAGGATGTACATTAGATTTGAGTCATAGTTGAGGGATAATTTTAGCCAATAACTCATTAGTTATACATATGCTCAAATTCCTACCAAACATAGTATTAAATTATACCATATATAATACATGGGTGGTTCGTTTGATACAAAATTAATAATTGTGGGATTAGTAATGTTGGATTAGTGATGCTGGGATTAATAGTACAGGGATTAGTAATGCAGAAATTATTTTTACCAAGTGTTTGGTTAATCGTTTCCCACTTCATCTTGTATTTGGATTAAAACTTTATAAAAACTTCTTTCCAATTATACCCTTGGATCATTATGCAATTTGGTTAAGGCAAATAATTGCTGGACAATATTAATTTTTTTAGGGAAAATGCACAAGTCCCCTAGACTATGATCAAAATCTCAGAGACACACCTTAATTAAACTAAGGTCCTATTACCCCCCTAAACTTATTTTTTTGTAATTTATACACCTTTTGTCATACGTGACACACTCCGTGATTTCACACAATTAAGGCGCGTCGGAGATATTTGGATGCCACGTTAGCTAAAAGGTGCACAAAATTAAAAAAAAAAAAGTTCAAGGGAGTAATAGGATCTTACAATAGTTAAGGTGTGTCTCTCGAATTTTGATCATACTCTAGGGGGCGTACTTATGCATTTTTTCTTTTTTTTTATGACCTTCTAACTAGCTATGAAAAGAATAATTTTATTGTCATTTTTGCCTTCTTTTTTTAGTTAAATTATTTGAGGATAAAATAATTGTTATCTTAGTAAATTGATCACTTACAAAATATCAATTTTCAATTTCAAAAAAGATGAACAATCAACTTTTAAAATTGAAAAGACGAAAAACAATAGTAACATTGAATAAATCATCTACATTTACACATAAAGTTGCAAGTTATAATTTTAATATGTATTCAATTTATAAATTGTTCAAAACACAAATAATTAGAATATATATATATATAGAGAGAGAGACAAACAACTCTCTCTAAATAATTTGTAAGCTTGTTTATTTAAATAAATTTACTAGCACAACATGAAGCATAAAATCAAGAAAATAATTAAAATGTTTTGAGGAATATTTTTGTCTTTAACATACTTATTCCATGGGTATTATATCCCATGTATAACTAATACCTCCAAAGGGAAGGTATTAGTAATACATCATATAATACCATGTAGGAGGTATAACCAATCAATGAATTAGTTATATTTAGACCAAATTTCCTACCAAACATCATATTAAATTATATCATACATAATACATGAACTATTTATTTTAATGCAGCCTATCAAACGATTAGAATTTATGCCCCATATCAAACATTCTCTAAAATGTTGTCATGCGAAATTAGTTTTGTACAATGAAATTAGGTCATATTTTGCCCCTCGAATTTTCATTTAGTGAACAGCACGAAAAATAAATAAATTAAAGACCACGAAATTGAGAGGCAAAAATTAAAAATCACCCCGAAATAGGGGCATTTGTTGAAGGCAGCCACACCATGTCATTTTCCCTAACTTCTAGATGAGTCAAAACCCCTTTCATTTTTTAACTCTTAACTCATTTTAACTCACCAAAATTCAGCATAATCCGCTCATTTACCATATTTAGCTAGCGTTTGGTTATAAATTTTCAAATATTCTTGACAAATATTATTTGGGTGAAAATTTGTGTGAAATTTCACAATGTGCTTGACCATAGTATTTGGGAAATATATTTTACTTTTTTAGAAAAATATGATTTATACCCATAAGTTTTAAAAACTATCAAAACTAACCATAAATTTGTATTACAAGTCAATTGGATCTTCGTTACAACAATAACAAATAGTGTTCATGACACTAGAGCAATGTGGTAATTTGGAGTGAGTGCAACAAACATCATTCCATACATCGTGACGTAGACAAAGCACATGAATTTTTTATCCTTAGTCGATTGTTCATCATTTTCATCAATAACTATATCATCATTTAACATTCACTGAATATTTCATCACTACTTTGGTGTTAACGTAAAAAATTATGTAATATAACGCAAGCAACAACTACAGATGATGTTTTTGTAAAAGATAAAATTTTGGGGTAAAATTTCAATTTATAAAAGATCCCAAATAATGAGATTTGGGCCAAAAACTAAAAAAAAACTAGTATTTGAGAATTTGAGATATTTGCCAAAATCTGTCATTGCCAGATAATGACAAAGTGTATGGACAAACACTATTTGCCAAAATTTTTTTCCAAATATTATTTGGGAAATCAATAGCCAAACGGGGTAGGATCATAGTAATTTTCATCTCTTGGATGTCAGCTAATTAATGCTAAAAATTGTGTAGCCAAAAAATTCAAAGAATTCAAGTTTATAGATTTATACCAAGCTTTTGTTTCAAGTAAAAGGAATTCAACTCTTATATCTTACTGTATCACATATTTATTTGTTTTTGACTTAACTGTACAATAAGTTTTTTTTTTAAAAAAAAAAAAGTAAAGCAAGAGGTATCATATGAAACATATCTTGCTTGAATGTGGCTCCACCACTTGTGCGCGCACAGGCTAGTTAAGTTTGAGTACTATAGCCCATATATGATCTCTTAGTTGTCAAAGATTGTGAGACAACAAAACATTGTTCGAGTGATTATTGATCAACTGTTTTCGACCCGTCTGTTTGCCAGCACTAGTGATGCCTCCAGTTAAAACAAAAGAATATTTGGATCCATCCTTGAGCAGTCTGTATATGGCTGCTAACAATATATGTTGAAAAAGATTTTCACTCATAAAACCTTTTAGCTCAATTCATCATCCTTCACCCAGAGCCAGCAAACTGCTCTCCTGTCTGAAAGAAACTCAAAACAATCAGTAACTTTCAACTTAATTCGTATCTCTAACTACACTTCATATATACATCCATTCGTACTTAATTGGCAACATCATTGTCGTTACAACTAATCCCATGACATTTGGTTAGTTTAGTTCCAACGATATACTCCGTCAAAAAGAGAAGATAACGACTAGGCTCTCAACTATTTAGATCATTTCTTAGACAAGACACCTCGATGTTTTGACATCTGAAGTGGTGCTAAATCCTAAAGCACTTAAGCAATAATTGCATTTAGCAGGATACCACCAAATATTCAGATAATATGATCCTATAATGAGCCAAGAAGCAATGCAGAAGCGAAATGTTCAAATGTAATTCACAGTACCTCAGTAGAACAGAGGAGTGGGTTAAGTCATTCCCGTGGCCTTTAGATTGCAACTCATTGGAACATCTTTAGCAGGACCAAGTCGTTTTGTTGTCTACGTAGGTTTGGTGACTGATGAATCAGATTTTCTTACATTGCACTGTAAACATCAGAATCAAATAACAGGTCATATCTGATATATGGAAAATATTCAGCTATTTCAATGTGTCCTGTTAACTGAATCAAACATTCATAAATCTGATCGGACTGAGGATGTGTCTTGTCTGTAACAAAAAACTCAAAAATATTTCCGTTTACTTTAACGGAGCTGCAACCAGGTGTTTTTTGTAATCCTCTTTCACCCATCATCTTCCTCACATCTCGTGCCTTATGTTGCATATTTGCTTCAACATACATGTTAGCAAGTAAGACATAAGTTCCACTGTCACCAGGATCCAATTCAAGAAGTTTCAGAGCTGCCTTTTCCCCCATCTCAATGTTCCTATGAACTCGACAAGCAAAAATCAATGCTCCCCATACGGAAGCATCAGCCTCATTTGATACTCCCTGGACAAGCTCATAAGCTTCTTCCAGGAGCCCTGCCCTTCCCAAAAGGTCCACCATGCAAGAGTAATGTTTAGATTTAGGCGGAATGTTGAACTTTGTGGTCATTTGAGCAAAAAACTTTCGCCCTTTTTCAACCAAACCTCCATGACAACAAGCTGACAAGACACCAAGAAATGTGACATCATCTGGTCTCAGGCCACTGTCAACCATCTTTAAAAAATACGATAGAGCATCATGCCCATTTCCATGATGCGCTAAGGCGCCAATTGCAGCTGTCCAAGTCAATGAGTTTCTGATGGGCATCGCATGAAAAACCTGAAGCATTTTTTCAATGTTACCACATTTGGCATACATATCAACAAGTGCGGTTCCCAGAGAAACAGTTGAACAAAGCTTATGTTTTTTTATGTAGTGGTGAATCCAAATCCCAATATCAAGTGCTCCAAGTTGTGCACAAGCGGATAGACAACTAACCATTGTCACTTCATCGGGTTTTATATTCATCGTTTGCATTTCCTGAAACAAAACCAATGCCTCTTTACCGTGCTTAGCTTGGACATAACCTCCAATCAAGGCATTCCACTGTACAATATTCTTCTCCGGCATCTCATTGAAAAGCCTCCTCGCTTCATCCAGACACCCAAATTTAGCAAATCCACTAATCATTATAGTCCAACTTACCACAGTCCTCTCATCCATCCTATCAAACAAAGCTTTTGCTTCATTTAGACTCCCATTCTTCATATACATGTCCATGAGTGCATTGCAAAGTGGTACGCTAAAATATAAACACTTGTCCCTAAAGTATCTATGTAACTTCCTCCCAAGCTCCAAATCCTCAAGCTGAGCACATGCCCCTACCATCCCAATGATAGTAACTTCATCAGGCTCCACAGATTCCATTTTCATCTTCTCAAATACCATCATCGCTTCCCTCGATCTCCCACTCCTAACATAACCATTAATCATTGAATTCCAAGAAACTAGGTCCCTCACAGAACTATCACCAAACACTTTATATGCATCCTCCAAGAATCCACAAGAAACCAAAAAATGAATCAGTGCATTATGCACAAACACATCTCCATCATAACCAATCCTCAAAACATGTACAAGAATCTCTTGACCCATATAATACAAACCCAATCTAGAACATATCTTAAACAACAAAGGGAAAGTATGATTATCAGGCTTCAAACAACTAAATTCATTCTCTACTGTCATAAGCATTTGTTTATACAAAAATAATGCATCAATTGGGGTTTCACTTTCACAACAACCCCTTATAGCCATATTCCAAGAAAATGTATTTGGGTTTTCCATATTATACAATATTTTTTTACAATAATCAAGATTACCCTTTTCTGAGAGTGCACAAAAGGCTATTAAACGACTTGAAGCAAACCCATTTGAGAATATGCCAGTGAGAATCATTTGTGAGTGGATTTGTTTGAGTTGGTTCATGTATTTGCATTTGGTTTCTAAAAGATAAAGTAGTGGATTGGTTTGTACAAAAACATGATTTGTCCTCCATTTGAATTGGGATTTGGTTTTGTAATGGGGTAATTTAGAGGAAGAAGAAATGGTTGTGGAGAAAAGTTTTAGTGTACAATGGTGAAGTGATGAAGAGCTGAAGGATTGAGAAATGATATGCATCATTCTTTTGCAAAGAAAACAACTTTAGCCATATGCAGCTGTTGGTAACAAAAACAACGGACTTTGGCAACAATTTAAATTTAATCAGACTCAGTACAAATACGAAAACCAAAAAACACTAGAGTAATGAGAAGGGCTTGTACTTGTTGTAAGAAAATGGTTGCCTAACATTTTCATTGAATGGGTATTACCTATTGTATTATATAGGGGTGTCAAATGAGCGGGTTGAGTTATAATTGAAAATATTATAATAGATTTGAATAAAATCAGATTGGGTTTTGATCCGTTCAATTTTACTTTGGACTCAAATGGATTAGGCTCAAATGGGTTAAAAATGGGTTGGATCTTGACCCGCCCAATTTGACCCGATTAATCTCAATAATTTAACATATTGATATTTAACTTTTTTAATCACAATTTGAGTTTCCGCTCACGAATTTTTTGTTAAAAAAGTAACAAATGGATAAATAAATCATAAAAGATGTTAAACCAATAATAATTCATACTTTCAATATAGGAACATATCTTAATAAAGAGTTCTAAAACGAATTAAGCTTGAATAAGTTGAGATTGAACCCAATTCAAATTATCTTGAGCCCAACCCTTAAAATTCGGGACGGATTGGACGGGTTACCATATTTGGGTTCATTTTTGACACCTCTAGTATTATATTGTACTAGGTAATTTATCCGTGCGAAGCGCGGCATAAAAAAAAATTCTAATCATTTGAATAACTTTACAAATAATCGAGTGTTATAAGAAAAGAAAATAAAAAATTGTAGGCTTTTAGAGTATTTCTAGAGAAATTAAATAATTTAATATTATCACATATTTCAAAAATTATAAATATATAATTAATGATTGAAAATATCTTGATATCTAATTATTTTTATCTTTTACATAATTTATCATACTATATGTTTAATGATATAATTGTCTTGTTAAAACTGAGTCACGTCTTTATGTAGCGATTAAACATCACTTTTTTTTTATACATGAAAAATATAGAATTTAATATCTTTATAGTTATCATAACTCCTTGTGTAAAAAAAATTATGTGAAAGTTTTTGATCATCAATATTAGTTATAATAAATTAAGACCGTCAAAAAATGTACATCGCACCAACATAAATAATATTTTTTAGAGAAATCCTACTTGTCTGAGGTCAAATGTTCACCATCTTTCGTTATTATTACTTTTTATTCTAACAAAAATTTATTAAAGGAGAAAAATATATTTGAACAACAGCAAAATAATATTGTTGACCCTTATAGAAATCCATTCTTCATTAAACTGCGGAAGACCCTTCATCAATACAACTTTACGACTTTTTTAGGAATATTTATGTATGATTTTTGCATTATGAAAGTACACATAGATTAAAATGTTGAATTCTAGACTCATGTTAAAGAAACATTCTCAAACATTAGAAAAATAAAAAATGAGTGTAACCTAGATAATTCAAACGCTTAGCAATGATTTGGGACATGAAAAACAACAAATCTATGTTAATAGACAAATTTTTTGTAGCTTAAGATACTACTTTCATATTCTCCAAATTAAACTTGACTAAAATAATCATAACTTACGCCAAAAATATTTAGAAGAGTCGAATGAGAAAGGAAAAAAAATTAAAAGGACAAAGATCGTTATCATAGTGAGATTATATACATACCAATAAAAAATAATCAATATAATTATAAGGAGATAACAAAAGAGCGGGAAAAAAACATACATTAAAGCGAGTAAAGTATAAGATATCCAATGATGATAACAAATCATTCTAATCAGAAAAGTTCCTATGTTTTGAAATAAAGTACCTCAAAAAATTGACTAACACTTCAATCAACTTTCAATCCTTAAAGTACTCATAATATCCACTGATAATATTTAGTAAAAATAGACAACATAAAAAATAAAAAATATGGGCATGCAAAATTATTAACTCTAAGAGGATTTTCTGAAGAACACAAAATCACATCCTTGTTTGTGAAGGAATAACGTTGTTGATGAAGAAATTTGAGATTTGTAAGGGCTTTTTTTAATGTAACTTCAACAATTTCAGTAGAGAAAACTTGTTTAAATATTGAATTAACATTTGTTATTTAATCTGTACTAATAAATACTTATAACAATTTGCATAAACATATATAAACAACAAATTTAAAGCATATATTTAAAAACAACAATTAAAAATATAAGCATAAACTAATGATTATAAAAAACATGTCAGGATATGCAACAATAGAATGATACAAAATGAAAAAAATTGAGCCCACTGAATGCACAATGTAGTCCTTTATTTATAGACAATAAAGGATAGTGTAAAAATATGATTATTGTGTCTTATCGGAAAGGTCACAATTTTTTAGAAAAGTTACAACCCATCGAAAAGGTCACAACATTTCATAAAAATTGCAACTCTTCATAAAGTCAGAACTTTTCATGAAAGAGGGAGACTAATTTTGAAAATAAAATAAATTTAAAGAGAATCATGGTTGTGGTGGCGCCACGTAGGCAACATAGGGTTCTCTTTTATATATATACTAGGTAAGTTGCCCACGCTTCACGCGATCATAAATAAATAATTGCATTGAACTTGCAAATAATTTTTTTCTAATTTCCATACATTAAAAATAATCCAAATATAGGTTTTTAAAAAAAATTAGTCATATCCAATCTGAATTTGATTATTTGTCATTATCACATAACTGAAGAACCTCTAATGAATGAATTACTCACGAAATAATAAATAATTGATTCTTTAATCAACATTAAAAGGAAAATTAAGAAGAAAATAAGAATATACATATACAAAGACATTTCGTAATAAAAATAAAAATTTCAGTTGCATAGATTATACAACTGTAATATATGTCCTAGCAGAAAAGTCAATTTTTTTTAACATATTCAAAAAAGAAATTACGTTTGAACATGAAAGCAATTATAACTTTTGAACTTGTTGCATAGTAATTTTTTTCAATTTACAAGTGAAAATTCATATCTATGTAAATAAATAATATGTAAGCTTATATATAATAATTTTAAATTATAGAATTTAATATAGAATATTAAAACATGAATTATTGAAACTGAGCACAATAATTATTTTATGCACGATGAATATACGTACTATATGTGTATATGAATATATAATCGGAGACAATAACTTTGCAGAACATAAACAACAGAGTTTATAACATGTACTTAAAAAACAACAATTAATATCACAAAAAGATACTAGGATGTGTAAAAATAGAATGAAATAGAAGAAAAAAATAGAGTTCACTTAATGCTCTCCTCCAATACTAGAGGTTTAAAGAATTGCATTCTCTCAGGATGAAACGATTTTATTCACCAACTTATTGATACAAAAACAGTGGCGTTAGTAAGTCACTCAACAGGAGCAAAGTAAATAAATATTTAATTTTGCGAAAGTAGAAGAAGAAGATCAAATTTTTTGTTGTTTTAAAATGAGAGGAAATCCCACTATTTATAGACAACAAAGGATAGCGTGAGCAAATCTTTATTGTGTCTTATCGGAAAGGTTACAACTATTTGGAAAAGTTACAACCCTTCGAAAAGTTCAGAACCTTTCATAAAAGTCACAATATTTCGTAAAAGTAACAACTTTTGATAAAAATCGCAACTCTTCCTTGAAGTCACATTATTTTTATAAAAGTCGCAACTCTTCACTAAAATCGCAACTTTTCATAAAAGTCATTTTTTTTCATGAAAGATGAAGGCTAATTTTGAAAATAAATAAATTTAAAAAGAAATTCTTGCTTGTATGGTGCCACGTAGGCGGGCCTAAGGTTCTCTTTTATATAAATATATGATATAATTGTTAACTTAAATATAATATTTATTTTAATTATTACTTAATTTTACTATGTTGTGTGATTAAATTTCTTACTTTTAATCGGATTCGTTTTACTTGTCTTCAACATAGTATAACATCCTTTTGCTTATCAATTTTTATCGAATTCATTTTACTCGTTTTCAACGTTGTCAATAAAAGTTTTTTTCATTCTAAGTAGGCGTTTCGCCATGCGATACCATATCACGATATGATATCGTGAGATGGAATCAACGTTTGGACATGCAATTCTACGTTGATTCCATCTCATGATTCCATATCATGATATGTGATTCCCATATTCTTCAAAAACCATGATATGAATGATTTGAGATATTTTAATACAAAAATTGATCCAGGAGCTTGTATTTTGTTAAAACAACCCACGTTTATATCTATTAACCATTTATTTCACATGTAAACAAAATTTAGAATTACATCATTAGTTTTTAAAATTTATTATTCTCACCAACATAAAATTTATTATTCTAACCAACATATAGTCACTTTAACTCATACCAACCGAGTGTTAAAGTAAAGTGATGAAATATTTATGATTTACGAGCATGAAAATATAATCACGGATGATATTGACCAATAAATCTCAAAGTAGCAATGTTGGTTCGTCTTCTCGATCGCATGATCGAGAAATGCAAGTACAACTTGAGGAAATTATCCGTACTGTGTGAAAGAATTATATTAAACACTAGTACACTATAATTTATGTTCAATTTTTTATTATTAAATTAAAGTTAGATGAAACAATTACTTAAGGGGAGAACAAATAGTTTTGTAATAATTTTTTATGTGATTTTATAGTTTTTTGTTTATTTGATAAGATTGAATAAACAATGGGACTATTTTAATAGTTTTACACTTATGGGATAATTATGTTTATGAGAAAATATACAACACAAAAATTTCATATCGCATGTCCAAACAAAACATCAATTTCATCTCATGATTTCATATCGTGATACCATATCATGATACCATATCGCATGGCCAAACGGACCCTAAGTGTCTATTGGCCATAAAAACTTTAAATGAAACTTGAGGTTGTATATAAAAAAATACTCAAGACTCAATTTTAAATTCTTTTTTATCAAATTCGATCTAAAATTACTTTTATAAAATTTATTAGTGTACGAAAGGACTTGAGAAACTCTTGTACTTTAATTTGATTTGATTTTTGTTTATCAATTGGATAATCATGCTCACTACTAGCCTATGAAACTCATAAATCTAACAAAACTCAACATATTAAACATTTTTAAAAATAACACCTCATCATCCACATTTTAAACGACACATCACTTATTTTTTTCTTTTTAGAATTTTCAAAACAAATTCACTTCATTCCTCCCCGTTGTCTATATCCCTTGACAATCTCTTTCCATTTTTTTACATTAGAGACCACCACAAACTTCCTTCTACCGATTCGATAACTTCTCTAAATAACTAGTAATCACTACTTCTATTCAAGGTTCCATCATTCACAATTTTGAGTCCTATTTTTTTTTTTTTACCAGCATCTGAACATAAATTCCTTTTCTCTATTAATGTCAATGAATCACTATGTAAATTTACATAACATACCACAAACATATTCCACAGTAATTCCACAAAGATATTCAACATTCACTTTTTGCCCTTTGAAACTATCGATTTTTAACCTCACAAGCTGTAAATTATCCCCAAAATGGAAATAAATAACCAAAGCACAATTTCTTCTAAATTTGGGGAGAAAAAGAGATTGGAGAGGACAAGAAAAAAGGGAAGGAAGATTAAGAAATGGATGGGGAAAATATGGAAGGTAGAAAGAGAGAAGGGAATGAGGAGGAGAAGATAGAAGTGAAGGAAGAAATATTTATATTTTTTTCGTAATTGTTTTTCAGATGCAAATAAAATTTAGTTTTATTGGTTTGGTCAGAACTAAGAAGATACAAGGAGTGATTAAAGAGAGATAAAATCACTGCAAGCCACATACAAAGAGAAGAAATATGAGGCTATGAAGTATCAACTAAGGAAATTTTCAAGATTAAAAAACATGAAAAGGCTATTCCAACTACCTTTTAAACTAAAAAGCAACACAACAAAACAAGCCCTTGTCCCAGAACTCTCTGTGAGACATTTCATAAATGCCATGATTCCAAGTCTAGAACAGCAAAAATCCATAAATATGAAACTAGGTGAATATTTGGCCATAATGCCCGCTGTCTGCTTTATTAGAAGCTGATAACATAGGCAGTATGAACCTAGCTACTGAGAAAACTGCATCAGATCAGAAGAGGGCGGGGAGCTACTAATCTGCACAAGTTTACAATTATAGAACACCAAAATGACCTATATACTAAAAGACAACTGAGACGAAATCACTGTACAAAATCACTTTACTCTCCTACGACTACTCTGTTTCCTCCTGATTACCCATGAAGATAATTGCATCTATCACCCTTTATGCATCGATTGTTTGTATTATATGGGCAGGGCACATTATTCTTTTTGAACCCACCTCTAGACGGCCCTCTACTCCAAAAGACGATTGCCTATCCCAGTTCCTACCCTTGTCCCTCTGACCAGAGAATCTCCCATCTTGATGCTGATCATTATTTCTTGTGCCCCGATTCCCATTAGGTCCACCCCTACCTTGATTGGAATCTCCTTGAGGTGGCGGTCTTTGGACAAGTGCTCCAGGATTTCCAGTTCCCATACACCACCCATTACCAGATGTAGGCCCTTGAATAGTTGATCCCATGCTCCCTGTTGGAGCAACCCAACCTGGATTGGCATTCCCAGGCGTCAAGCCCTGAACACCAGCATTCCCAGGCGTCAAGCCCTGAACACCAGCATTCCCAGATTGTGCAACCCATCCAGGATTCAGATTCCCAGGAAGTGGCCCAGTCGGAGCCCAACCAGGATTTACAGCCCCTGGAGGCATTGCCTGAACTGCTCCCCAATTTACATTCATGATTGCTGGTACAGGTCCACCCCAGCCCACATTTGGATTTCCAGGCATCATACTCCAGCCAGTGTTATTCTCAGGTCTTAATGCTGAAGCAGAACTCGCATTCTCTTGCAAACCAGCACCCCATGGAACACTAGGCACAGTTGTAGGCTGTATGATCTGTTGGCTGCCTTGAGCTGGTGTGCTCCAATAATCAGGCTGAGGCAAAACTGAGGCACCTGCATTTGAAAAATTTCCAGCAAGATTCTGTACAGATGAGGATGTAGTACCCCAATTACCATATCCCTGGGACTGCCCTGGTGCCAGAGCAGAAATGTTCGGCTCTCCCTTAGAAGGTGCTGCCGCAACCCATGTATGGACATCCATACTGGGGTTCTGCATATTAAGAGATACTGACTGGAGAGCTGCATGTTGTGCACCAAGTTGGCTATTAATCAGTGCTGTCTGTTGCTCACTAGCTGCAAATGATTGAGCATTTTGCAAAGAATATCCAGATTGTGCAGCAATGACCTGTTCAGAAGTAGGCACTAGACCAAAATCACTACCAGAATTCACATAATTATTTTCTGATCCCCTAATTGAAGGCCCGCCAAAATTTTGAACAGAAGCAGATGCATTAACCCCATCATCTGTTGGAGCTGGAGTAGATTGGAGAATCCTATTGTTGCCACTAGAATACGAATTTGCACCTGGAACAGATGGCCCATCTCCCGCAACCAAACCGGCAGTATTCTGCTTTGGAGTAGGAGATGGGAGATTCAAAGAATCATCATTACTCCACCTCTCAGTAGAAAGCACAGAAACATCACCAGAAGTCATTCCACCACCAGAAGGAACCAAACGACGAGAATTCTGAGATCCAACATTCTGGTCGACTCGAGGTCTCTCTCCATTTTGATTTTGCAGAACAGTTGCTGAAAGTATATTGTCAACTGCTGATGACATTTTCTCAAACCTCCCTGCCAGTGCATCAGTCAAAAGAATAGACTCTTGTTTATCTGAAGATCTCCATATTTTCAAATCAGCAGGGAAGTATCCTGTATTGCTCCATTTACGCAACTGGACAAGAGAAAATGGTCCCTGTATTTTACCAGAAGGGTCCTTGTAATGCCACACTTTTTCAGCTTCATTGATCTTGATGGAACTTTCTGCAACCTTACACTGGAGTGCAGCTGGAGAAGATACCGATGATGCACCAGAAAATGACTCCATTCTCGACAAAAATTGGCTATTCCGTCCCATTGGCTCAGAAATAGCAGCAGAAGTTGGTTTATCTATATTCATAGATTCTGTCTCCTTATCTCTTCCTTCAATCCATGTGTCTTCATTCAGTCCCCCTCCAGAATGCACACCATCTTCACTTCTGCTCAAAACGTTTTTACCAGAGGAACTCCTGCTTAGTTCATAGTTCTTCGAAGAAAATTTTCCTGCAGCCCCCCAAGAATCTTTTGCAGAGAAGTTGCTTCTTGGAGAAACTGGCCCACGTCCTCTCCGGTTAAGGCTTGAATCCCTAGACCTCATAAAAGCATCTGCATGAGAAGTAGCAACTTTCAAATTATACACTGCAAAGCATATTATTCATAGCATATGAAGAAGAAAGGAAACTAATAGAACCTCGTCTATCATTATTTTCACTGTCCTCATCCTCTGACTCATAGCTTGGGTCCATTTTTGGATCTGCATGTATTTCTGGAACTTCCTCAAGTCTACGGTGACGCTCATCGGGAGTCTTCAAGAGCTGTAGTTTCTCTACGCATTCTCTAAGTGTAATCATTAGTTAAGGAGTATATTAAGAGCAACTGATTCAGCCCAAGCAACATGAAGCAAAGACCAATAGAAAAAGGGATGAAAGAACTGCTTCTAAAGGTATCATGTATTCCAGGTCCAAAATTCAAGCAATGCCAAAGTGAGGATAAGTTCTCTTCAATAGCACCAATATACCCATCTACTTTAAACAACATATATAACAGTAATTAAAGGAGATCTAAATAAAAATGGGAACATATGAAGTCGTGAATTACTCAATAATTAAACGAGCTCTAAATAAAAATGGGTACATATGAAGTCATGAATTACTGCATGAGCACAGAACACTAGTAATATGGCGACTGAATCATAACGCAAACCCATCCATAACCTGAAGTACATATGCAAATAGAAGTGTTCATAATTTTCATCACCAAACTTTAAGCCATCCTCTGATATCAAGAAAAAATGTTATTAGAACCTAGCATTGCACACAATTTATCGACCCAACAGTCCTGCCTCCAGAGAAGGAAAATGGACACCAATGAAGACTTATTCAAGCAAAAATTACACTGCAGTTTGATAACAGCAACAGGGAAGGGGAAGGGAATAGAAATGATAAAATTTTGGCGAACAAAGGATATTCCTTCTTGCGCCCTTTCTCACTAGCTCGATCACGAAGATGACTGAGACGGGATATCTCTGATTCCAGCCACTGAACATCAGCAAAAAGAATCAGGCAAGATATATTAGAACAAGTAGGGTACCCAGTAGAGGATGACGACAAGCAGAAGGAATCCATTAGAAGTGCAATCAAAGAACACAACTATTACAGATCATACCCTAACAAATTTTGTCCACACCAAGAGGAATAGACATTTGTATGCTCAAGTCCCTCAGAAAGCAGTAGCTATCTTTTCACGAGATATCATCAACTACCGGCAGTGTACTAAGAGGACAAAATTGACCAGCCAGTAAATCATAGTCAACTTTTAGAAAGTTCATGAACAAGATAGTTTGTCGTCTAACCATTATTTATTTATTTTGAAATAGGTAATGTTGTATTCCTCAGCATTAAGGTATGCTGGAGACCTCCAAAAGGGTAGTAACAAGCTAAAACAAGAGATTAATTCTACTAACTGTTCAGCATTTTCTATACAATTTTCTTTACACCAAAAGCAGAAAGTTCCAATGCAGCTTCCTTTGATTTTTGAATGTCATCTAACAATCATCGCTAGCTAAACAGTTTGAGACTGGGTAACTGAACTCCAAAAGGTTTATGGTATATTTCTCGCGAGCTTATCCAATCCTTAGAGTGAAAGGGTCAATTACAAGAAACAAATTCCCCTCATCCATTTACAATATTGCTTACAATATGCCCTTCTCTATTTTCTTTAATAAATGTCCTAACTCCTAACTCAACAGTAGCATTTCCGACGCTTAATATGCAAAGTGCTGACTGCCAAACTTCTAGTCTTTAATAGATAAAAGATTTTATTGATGTTAGGAGTAAATCCCACTATACAAGAGGTATAAAAAAAGCAGAGGATCTTACCCTAGTAGCTATTTGAGTAGATAAAAATGCATGTCAAAGACCAGGCATTGGAGGTCAAATAAACAATTAGCTGGTCCAAAAAGGGGCGCTTATAAATAGGATTTCAACAAGGTAACTCATGAAGATTGCACATGTATTCAGGGACAGAAGAGATAGCCACAAAGATAAGAGAAAGACTCCCCTGATTCCAGTTCAAAGAAAGTAATAGAGGAAATAACCTGCAACTAATAGAACTTCTAACCAACTGCTGAGTAACTTTCTACAACCTTATTAATCACTGGCACATCTTTAAATGACAACCATATGCATATCGATAGAAGTAGTCCAAAGAAATGTTTCTATTTCACTAACCTCATTAACTCTTGCTGCATGTATTTCCATGGCCTTGTCAAGAATGTCACCCTGTGAATAAACCAATTTAATAAGCAGATGAAAATTAAGTGCAAACGTGAAGTAATTATCAACATCAAGCTGCATCATACCACTGTTGGTCTATTTATGAGTCCACATCTTATACTCTGTCGCAGACGCTTGCATTCTTCCTGAAACATCAAAGACGATACATGTGAACAGCTTGAACAGATTCAGTGTAATCAATTTTTATATACAAATTCGTCAGATAAATGGACCAAAATCAGTTCAACTTATTATGTTTATTCACTCTTATTTCGATTTTATGGAATATAGTTCACTTCTATAATTTTCTTTTCATATTTTATGGGACTGATTTCTTCTTTATTTATTATATTCAAAAATTAAAAATACTGAAATTAATAACAAATAATCAAAGGCAACTTAGGAAGCCATCACAACTTCTCATAATCAAATAAGCAGCAAATAAATACAAATTAATTAATTAAATTCAACACTTATTTTAATCTAAGGTTATTTTAATCTAAGGTTGAAAGAGAATTGGTAGTATAAAAGAACAAAAGAAAAGAAAAACAAAAGCATCAGAACAAAAATGAAGGTAGTGAATAAATCTACCTAAAGGAATCAAAATTCAAAAAAAATTAAAAGAATAATATATAAAAACAAATGTTTGAGAGGGTGGGAAAGCCTGATAACAAAAGTAAATAGACTCAAACCTGGGTTTCTCCTATGGAGAGACTTTTGGGCTTGGGCAACCACTAACCAGTGCACCAGCTCATTGTTTATTCATACAAGGGACACAGTTACTATATGACTATTATTTCAACATATTTACATGTAAATATTGAACTCCACCCGAAATTTGCGGGTGCTGGTGAACCTCACCCTTAAATATAGGTCTACCTCTGCATTAAATGCTGCACCAAAAAGGTGTGAATATGAATGAACAGAAGACCATCAACTCCAGCTTCCAGAACATTGCTTCTTTTCCAAGAGGACAGATGAACACAAGAGTAAACATGGATGAAGCAATACACCAGTTAGGCAAAAATACAAATAGTTCTTTTGGGAGTCTAGGAAAGTGATCTTTAATCGAGACTAGAAAAGTAACCCAAACACCAATGTAGCGGGCAAACTTACTGGTTGACATATAACCACTTCCCCTCTTCTTTCCATGTTCCCTTTCTGGCTGAAATATAACCCTTTCCTTCGACTCGAGTTTTCCTTTATGCAACGTCTGGATTTAAGGGTTCTACTGAGGGATATAGAGTGATCCCCCACCCCACCCACCCACAATATAACCCTTCCGCCGTCTCAAAGGTTCCCTTCATGCAACATCTGGATTCCAGGGTTCTGCTACTAAGGAATGGGGAGTGATGCCCCCCAGCCCCACCAAACAAAGGTCTTTTCTGTGTTTAGATGATATAGAGAAAAAAAAAAGGCAAGGTGGTTGATACTAAGCACAGCGCTGTAAAGCATGCGGAGAAAGGAGATATGGCAGAGGTAAACTTAGTTGGGGGTAACCTCTCCAACCCCTAGTACTCCAATAACCCCCTCTTCAATTGCCAACCAACAATTCAAACAGCAGTCAAACTCAATTCTTCTAGACTTTGCTTGTCTGCAGCTTAAACATTTTGACTATTTAGGGTTTCTATTACTCCTATTACAACTTTCAATGTGTTTCTACCTTGGATGAAAATTTGATGGTGCTTTTTCACGCGCCAAGCATGTGCGATTTTTTAAAATTTGAATACATTTTATTATTATTTTTATCTCACGTAGACCACCTTTCCCAGCCAGACTAAAAAAGGATGGAAGCTATCAGTTCCTAAAATTGTAAACATTCCATTTGACTTCAAATTAAATTATTTCTGTTAAACACGCGCTTTTAGTAATCCTTTTTATTTTTCAAACTAATCTATTATTTTACTATTTAGACATGCTAGTTTAATCCCACAGTGGGATTTGGGGAGGGTGGTGTGTACGCACTCTTACCCTTACCTTAATGAAGGTAGAGAGTTTGTTCCGATAGACCCTTGACTCAAGGAAACATACCAAAGATCAACTATGTAAAGCAAAAAATGAGCAATGAGATCATGCTAAAAACAATCAAGAAGAGAACTGCAGCAACAAGAAATAATACAATAATTGAAGCAAAGGAAACCACAAGTAATACTAAGATCAAAAATAAGATAGTAGGAGAGCAATAATAACACTACTGATTTTTCAAAAAAAAAAATGATGAGCGAACTAGACAATATTCGACTACCTACTAACTTTCTAGTTTCTACCATAATCCTCGAAATTCATATCTTCCTATCTAGAACATGTCTTCCATTAAGTTGCAAGTGTATCATGTCATATCCAATCACCTCCCCTCAACTTTTTCGGTCTACCTCTACCTCTCCTAATGTCCACTACAATTAACCTCTCACACCTCCTCATCGGGCATCGGTACATCTTTCTCTTCACATGCTCGAACCATCTCATCTTGTCCACCATAGAGGCTGCTCCCACCTTATCCCAAATAGCTTCGTTCCTGATCCTATATCTCATTTTCTGGATGTGCAAGTTCTTGACCGGCCGCCACTGTGCCCATCCAACATAGTTGGTCTAACCACCACTATATTTTTTGCAGTCTGCATTTGTTTTAACTAAATTCATTTTTTCTGTTTATACTTGTGCATATACGGAACTCCATTTTTCAACTAAATTGTAACAAGTTTGGTTGCAACTCCATTTTTGGGGCTAGATTGAATTTTCTACACAAAACAAGAAGAAACAAAGAGGGGAAAAAAGAAACAAAAAAATGTGTAGTTGAATCATCTAGTTATGGTATATGATTGTGTGGCAATTAGATGGTGGACTAATAACCACACAAGGTTATTTACACTATTTCCCATGCTCATGCGTCAACAAAGAACTGAAACCAATCTTCCTGTAACTTGGCACGTTCAGTGAAAATAGACACTAGAAATAGTAGTCAAGGGGGTAAAAACACCTCACATAATTTAGATGTGGCAAATTGCAAAGTGAACAATGTTTCGGAAATTTGCTTTCGAATTAAGCCTAAAATTTACCAAAAAATTGTTTTTTCTCATAAGTCTACTTGTAATCAAAATGAAAACAAGAAATAAATAAATTTTGTGGAGAAATTTCTTTCTCTTCTCTTTTGATTATTATTATTCATCAGGAATTCAATTAGAATCTTGGTGTTCTTTTTTCTCTTTCCAACAGCTTTTCTTATCATGCACCAATTTCAGAATGTCAAACTAGGTATTTCAAATTGTATTTAATGATTTAGCACACGAAACACGTATTCAATCACCTCCGTGAAATCTTGATTTGAGATTGTATCAATTGATAAAACCTCTGTCTTGTTCAGATTTAAGATCTCCAGCTGAATATCAGTTGTCCTCTTACCAAGTTTGTATGGTTCAGCGGCTTTGCTTGTACCTGCAGTCAGGACCACATTGTTCAGAAAAAGAAATTGAGGAGCTTCAAATAAAATGCAAGTACATATTAATATCATAAAAGCAAGAAAATAATAAGAAGGTACAAACAAACAATGTCCTCAAAACTACATGTAATTACCTACAACTTGCACCAGCCTATAAAGGTCTTGCTTCTGAACGTTACCAGAAATTCGTATTCTCAGAAAAGTTCCAACAACTTTTTCATGGAATTTGTCATCCTCTTCAAGAAGGTCCTCCACCAATTTTCGTCGTAGGTAAATTAAGCTGATGTTATGCACATCAATAGCTGCATACTCATCAAGATTTGATTGAGGTCCCCTATTTCCACCTTTCTTACGTTTACGTTTCCTGTCTTTGACTCCCTTTGTAGGAGTGTCAGCATTTGCATCAGCTTCAAACTGATTAAATTCTGTATCAACTACACTACCTTGAACATCATCAATCTGAGAATCCTCTTTCATAAGAAAATGAGACTCAAGTAGCTTTAACATCTCGAAGTGCCCAACACGTGCTTTTCCAAATAGCCTTTCAAGTCTTGAATCACATATAATTTGACTTTTACGACGAGGGTCACGCAGTTTGTTAGTTTTGATATATTCGAGCAACAGAGCTTGCACATCAAATTGAGAAAGACAGAAGTGTCACCACTTTTCATATGCTTAACAAATTCAAGCAGCTCTTTTGATGCCCACTCAGTGGTGCCAGCTGTGGAGAAGCCTTCGCTAATAGTAACAGCCGTAGTTGTGGCATCCTCTTCCTTTCTGATAGATTTCGAGCGTTTTCTTAGCTTTCTTCTTTTGGTTTTACTTGCTTCCAATGTGTCAATGGATGCATCTGAACCAGAACCTCCATCATCATTATTGTCACGTTGTGCCTGAGACAGTTCTTGTTTGGAAGCTGACACGTCAGCTCCCTTCCGAGGACTTTTGGCATCAGCAATTTCATCTGAAGATAAAGATAGCTTCGCTTTTAAATCCATTAAGTAGTCCTTGAACAGATATTCAAAGCTACTCTTGTCATCAAAATCTATCGGACCCTGGGCCAGCAAAGAGCAAGAAGATCAGAACTGTGATAAAGGTTTGAATTAAAAAGACTAACCAGTTTAAGGAGGAAGAAGTTAGGAATATCAATCAATTACCACCAGAAAAAAGAACAGATACTAAAAACACAGAATAGTTCATGTTGCTAGCAACCGTATAAAAGAGAACTTAGACATTCTATTTATACTACATCAGATAATATTTAGATATAAAATTTCAACCGTATAAAAGAAAACTTAGACATTCTATTTATACTACATCAGATAATATTTAGATATAAAATTTAATTTAACAACCCAAAATCGATCTCAATATGTATATCACTATATGCCTACTACACCACCAATAAACCCAACCCACCTAGAGTATTTAACTAGGTCTCTCATAAGTCGTAACTACCTGATGTAGCATAAAAGTTTATAACCAAAATCACCATGCTCTTAAGTGGATTGGATAATGGATATGATAGGGTAACTCCCCCGCCCAACTTCCTTACTTTTTAGCCAATCAGTTATGGATGTGCTCTTTAATTTTCTTGGAATCTTTCTTTATGCATGCCAATTAACTTGCAGCAACTTATATTTTAACTGAATGCTAATCATAGTAAAAAAGTTATGCATATGCATAGGATGTGTGACAACATTGGTTGAGAATAGCTTAATCCAATCAACTCCTCAAAAAGATAGCAAGTATAATAGAACGACATACATCATTCTCTTCTTTACCAATGCCTTCTATTAGCTTGACCATTCTCATGCAGTTCTTGCAAAATCCCTTGTTTCCTCTTACACATAGGATGACGTCGTCTTTGATGCACCCCTTGCATAATGAAAATGTGCATGTGTAGCACAAATAGCAAGCATTCTTCTGACAAATAGTACACTGATGCCAACCTGAAAAAGTATAAAAAGAGCTACAATGTAAAAGCAGTAGGCAACTAGAAGAAGAAACAGATTTCAAAGTTAAATGGTATAGCAGACAGTTTGTTTTTTCATGTCATGAATTCAAATAAGGAAAAGTACCAAAGGTGATACTTTAGAGCTCTCAATGATAGAACTTCTTTCAATAGACATTCTCAATTTAATAGTGTGTTATTAAATTTTTCCATGCAATACTACAAGCATAAACTAATACAAATTCCCATCAACTCAACGAAACACGGAGGAGTTATGAATCAGATGGCAGACGTGAACAATATAAACTATAACTTTACATGTCCCCAAAACTCAAAGTCATCATTTCTCTACTCAAGAACCCAAAGTAAGTCATTGATTGAAATCTGCCCACAGGGGTAAATTGCACACAAACTATGCATAGATACAATACTGGTTCCACTCTAGTTAAGTGGAACTTCAAGAGAACTCCACTCCGACTTGAAATAATTACAATCACCTCCAGTAAAAATGGAAATAGATTTGATTAATGTATTCTATGTACCAGTATTCCACTTCCTCCTCTATATCATTCATGATTCATCTACATGACCCAACTGGTACTGCAAAATCATTTGTCAAAGGACAAATCCACCTTTCTCTTTGTTAATTTCCTTCCATTCTATTGTTAGTCTAACACCAAAAACCACCTCTCTGTCGTTCACAAACTTCTTTATTAGTTTTCATGGCTACTTTTATGAAATACATCCATTAATATGTATTGTAAACCTTCTCCGTCTGTCAATCAACTAATAGTTCAGCTCATTGTCTTCATGGCTCTACCTCATAGATGTAGCACTAATAACATTGTGCTTTAAACTGATGGAATATATGGCTAAGGCCCCCTATAATTTTTATTAAGATATTTGGATCCAAACGCACATCTGATTACTCAGATAATGTATCTAAATCTGAACAAGATTGTTTTTTTCCATAACATCAGAAGGTTATATAATTCATCTTTATTTAGTAGAAATTAATAAATATAAATTTTATACCCTCAATATATTAATTTACATGATGTTGTATAATGTTTATTTGATGAACCACACTCCAACAGTGTGGGCGTTGATGGTACTTGATGATAATGGTTCGAGGAGGTCGGTGGTGGTTCTGCACAATCGCTGGCTGTGGTTGTGTGCTGATGACAAGAGATGATGGATGTGCAGTTGTAGCAGATGGTGATGGTTAGTGGTAATGGGCGTGCGGTGGAAGTTTGTAGTAGAGGTAGCTAATGGTGACTACTAGTGGAAGAAATTGTTGATGGTGATGTTAATAGTGGTGGTGGTTATACAGGGGAGGCTAGGGAGAAGATGGTTTGTGGTGGTGGAGGTAGTTGATGGCAGAGGTGCTCGGTTGTTTGTGGTGGTCGTTCACGGAGATGATTGTGCAGTCAAGCCTTGACGGGTGATAAAAGTGATTGATAGTGATGTCAGGCTATGGAAAAAATTGATGGCAGAGGTAGTTGAATGGCGGTATTGTCACATTCACAAGACCTTCAAGTTAAGATCTTAACAATTTTAGGACTTGGGACAATACGTGAATAATGAATAATTCAAACCTATTAAGAGCTAATAGGTGGTAAGAGCTAGTAGGTGGTTGCAAAAGGAAGGAAAAAGGAATGCACTTAATAGGTTGACGTCGGAATGATTCATATTCAAGAATCTATAAGTACCAACAAAATGGAGACTATATACTCTACATTAGGTACCGAAGTCATCGTTGTTTTGAGTTTTAGGCTATACTGCCATATCTCTTATTATAAATGTGACATGGCTCAAGATGAGATTTTGATGGTTCAATGATTTCCCAAATCCCTCTTTATCGGGTGGCTTCTGTATCTACTTTAGAGGAAACAATGGCAAAGTTCATTAGCATCTAAAGAAAATCGATACCTTTGAGTAACCCTATCAGTGTAGTTCTGCACATTTCATGGATCTTTCACGTGGCTAGGAATAAGTGTGTGTTCTTTTCCTTTCTCAATAAGCAAGCACGTAGAACATCATTAAAATAGTGTGGGAGATGTATAGTGCATTTGGATAAATAAATAAAAAATTGTGGTCCTTTCTCCTCCATTTAGATGTGATGTGGATCTTCCATGTTTTGATAAAGCACGAGTAAGTCTTTGGTTCACGTCTTCACGAAGCTTAGCCAAGAAGCTCTATTAACATTATTGGCATGTATTTTCCTTTTTTTTGAGGATGAATTGTTGTCATGTAATTACATGCCAAAGTAGGAAAAATATGGGAGGAAAGATAAAGCACATAGTATGGCTCAATTTAGTGAGGAAAGATAAAGCAAATAGTATTGGCTCAATTTAGATGAAGCCTAGTCACTTCAGCCACATTTAACTTGAAGTTGACAAATGCATGCTTTCCTGTGAGAAACCAGAACAAAAGAACTAGTGCTCAATTGTTTTTTTTTTCAACAAAATTTTGGCAAAAGACCTTTTTATCAACTAAAAAAATATAGACAAACACAAGAAGCCCAACCACCAATAGGTCAGGCCAAAAAGTCAAAGCAAACAGAAAACAAAACAATAAATTTCAGACAAAACAAAACAAAAGAGGAAACAGAATTAGGAGAGAGAGGTTGAACTCTCATGAAGAGGTCAACCCTACAACTAGTGCATAATTGTACTCATCCTCAATCTCCGAAGAATAAAGCAGTCAAGACAATATTTAATGAAGAAATGAAAATAAGAGAAAGGAGGAAAAGAAAGAAAAATAAGTCAACAAAAGAAACAATAAAAAATACTTTAGGGTACTAATAAAATAGAACGGATATAATGTTAAAAATAGCCTAGACAACCTTGTAGTACAGTTTAAACCCCCAAAAGCAACTAAAGTCAAGTGATCAGTGAATTTCATGTACCAAAAATGTATAGCATATTTTTATCAGAAGCAAACTGCATGCTACTACTGACTGAAGAATATTAAACTACCAAAACTGTATCGTATCAGAACAACATAAATAATTTGAATAAGCATGAATGCATTGCAAGCATTATCAAAATGCATCAATGACATCACTTTTATCATCAAACTAGGGAATGGCAGGAGATTTTCTCCTTCAACTATATCCAATTTCTGATGGGTTAGAAAAGATTTTGATTTTTACTCCTTCCTATAACAGAATCTGGAGAAGTTGTCAAGACTAGCACGTAGATTGCACAGCTTTCCTCTTTCCACATCGAATGGAAAAATGACCATCACCCCTCCTCTTTTGCTTTACGCCTTTACCTTGTCTTGCCCAACTCCTTTTCACCCTAATCAACCATAGCATCAGACTGTTTGTCCTCAAAAGCTAGGTCCCACTAAAGACTCTGAGAAGCAGTTCCAAGCTAATGTTCAGAAGATTAGAGAAGATATGAAACCAGCTTGAGAACCACTCCATCATGCAACTCCGGATTATTTGGAATAAAAGGAATAGGATGTTACTTCAAGGTAGCTAAACCATCTTGGTATCTTATTAATGAATGAAGTTTGATTTATCGACAAAAATATTGTCCCACAAATTTATTTGTAAGTTCAAAATAGAGTATTTATAGCTTATTTTAGAGAAGCCTTAGAAATCAAAGTGTTGAAGACATATTAATGTGTATTCTAGCATTAAAAAAATATAATAAAAGAGAACTTGGTTCTACATTAATCATGTTACTCAATAAAGTCAGAAAGAGTCATCAAAGAGGTATATCAATGCACTCACCACAATTCCATCGACCCTTGGCACGAAAAAATTCCTCATCCCTATCAATACATGAGGGATGATATGCTTTGGTACAACCCCTATACCACAAAAAGCACCAAAAAGGTACCACCACGTGAGCAAATTCCAAAAACACAAACAGAGCAAAATATAACATGAATATGGTTCCAAAACTAAACAAACTTTACCTACGGTCACATAGCACCAAATCCCCTCCATCAAAGCAAATGAAGCAAACATCCTCTCCTATAGTCTTCCTACTTGATGCTCTTCCTCCAGACTTGGACTTCCCAGTACTCTTAGTATTCTTCCTCTTCCTCTTTCCTCCAGAGGATTTTCCAGATTCAGTCATTTCACTTTCAGACTCTATTTCAGTGGGAGTTGCATTAGCTGCCTCGTCTTCAGCACCCGTCCCCTCGTCCTCCTCGTCTAGAGGAACGAATTCCTCTTCCTCAGGTTTCGTCCCTTCGTCCTCCTCATCTAGAGGAATGGATTCCTCTTCCTCATGTTTCGTCCCTTCGTCCTCCTTGTCTAGAGGAACAGATTCCTCTTCTTCACGTTTTGTCCCTTCATCCTCCTCGTCTAGAGGAACGGATTCCTCTTCTTCATGTTTCACTGTATCCATTTCGACATCTTTCTCAGACTCTATTCTAGCTTCAACAGCTGAAATATCTACCTGTGTCACCATTTCATCATCTTCCTCATTTTGAGTACCTACCATTTTTTCCCCATTAGCAGTCTCGTCCTCAGCACCTGCCCCTTTGTCCTCTTCATCCAGAGGAGGATATTTCACTTCTTCATGCTTAACTGTATCCATTTCGACATCTTTCTCCGATTTTACTCCAGCTTCAACAGCTGCAATATCTACATGTGACACCATCTCATCATTTTCTTCTGCATTAGCAGTTTTACTGTCAGTTTCCATTGCTTCAGCTTCTTTTTCTAGAGTGATCCCTCCTGAATCATCTAACACAACAGGAGTAATTCCCATTTCCTCGCACTTAACTTCCTCCATTTCCCCATTTTTCCCTAAACCTACACTACCTTCAACAGTTGAAACATCTGCCTCTGTCAATGTTTCGCAATTCTCCGCCCCCTCAATATTATCATTTCCAGCCAAAATTTCATCATCCTCAGTTTCCTTTGCAGTCATGACCACTTCCCCATCGCCAGTACCCTCTGGCATACAACTTTCTGCTTCTGCCTTTGTGACTTTCAATGCCTCTGCCACCTCATCTTTCTCTAAAGCCACTCTGTCACCTCATCTTTCTCCAAAGCCGTTACATTTTCCTCCGTCCCCTCATCTCCCACCAAGGCCGCCTCAGTCACCGCTTCATTTTCAGTCACCCTAACCGCCTCAACTTCCTCAGCATCACCATTACCCTGCTGAGAACTCTCTGTCACTCCCATCGATGCACCCACGTCAGCATCACCAACGCCAGCCTGCTGTGAACTGTCTAAGGCAACCTCTGATTCTTCGACAGGTGGGCCCACCTCCAGCACCGGCAAAACCGTATCGCCCTCAACTACCAGTGATGGTAACGTGGCGCCCAATCCGGTAACGTTATCGAGCTTTTGCTCGTCAGCGATGATAGGTTTATTCATAGATTCCTCGTCTTCCGCCATGAAAGCGGATTAAACAGCAAAACCCTAACCCTAGTTCTATATTTTTCTTATTTAATTAAATAGTTAAATAAAGAAAAAAACTAAGTATAGCTGTTGTTGATGCTGCGAGAGCTACATATATATGAACTGTATAAATCGATTGAAGATTATGAATTTGGGATTTGAGTTTGTGTCGCCTTATATGAAGAACGGTTTTCCTTTTTGAGAGAGAGAGAGGGAGAAGGAGGTGTGGAGTTTTGGGCTGAAGAAACAAGAAATTGTGTAGGCCCATAGTCAAGCCCAACTATGTCAATTTATAGAAAGGGAAAAAAAAACATAAAATATACTATGTAAAATTCATTATAATACGAAATTTTAACATTGAGGGTGTGTTTGGTATTAACAAAAACATTTTCTGGAAAATATTTTCTAATTTTTTCATGTTTAGTTGGGACAAAAGTCTTGGAAAATATTTTTCAAATCAACTCTTTCCTTCAAAAATTAAGGAAAACATTTTCAAAACTCTCCTCCAACTTCAAATTACTTTTTTTTTTTTTGGCAAAAACATCAAATTTTAAAAAATATTTTCATTTTCAAAATTTTAGTTTTCACCCGATCCCTGACCCCCCACCCCACCCCTCCCAAAAAAATTGAGTTCGTTTTTAAAAATATTTTTATATTAAAACTCGAGAAAAGGGTCAAAAATATCCCTCAACTTTAGTTTATTAGTTAAAATTATAGCCCTACCGTTAAAACAAAGTTATTTATACCCTCGCCGTTACCAATTTCACCATTTATACCCCTCAATTGACGAAAATCCCCAAATTAATTAAAATTGACCCGATTTCATAAAAATTACCCATTCCCGATTTTAAACTCATGCCCGACCCATCTAAGAAACTAACCCAAAATCTTGTGCTAGACATGGAGGCAAACCAGTGAATATAGAGGAGGAGTACATGATTGTGAATGCTCTCACAGGAGGCGGAAGCGTATACTTAGCTGATGTTGAAAACACCAAATGCCCAAACGGAGTTGCTGCTTGCAAATCTGGTGAATTAGGTGCCCAATTTGGATCGGGCACCCCGTGAAATTTGTTACTATTTTAGATGGGTCATGCATGGGTTTAAGATGGGGAATGGGTAATTTTTACGAAATTGGATTAATTTTGATTGATTTGGGGATTTTCGTCAATTGAGGGGTATAAATGGTAAAATTGGTAACGGCAGGGATACAAATAACTTTGTTTTAACGGCAGAGATATAATCAACTAATAAACTAAAGTTGAGGGGTATTTTTGACCCTTTTCCCTTAAAACTCCTACCTCACACTCCCCCCCCCCGGCCGCCATCCCCACTACCCACCCCTAGCCCCCCAAAAAAATTAATTTTATTTTTCAAAATATGTTGAACTTCAAAAATGTATTTTTTTCACCTACCCTCTGCCCCCCCCTACCAGCCCCCCCCCCCAGCCTCCAAAAAATTAATTTCAACTTCAAATTTTTATTTTTTCACCTACCCTCTACCCCCATACACACACCTCCCCCCCCAAAAAAAAATGTTTCTAAAAAATATTTTTAATTTCATAAATTATTTTCTACTCTATTAAAAATAAAAGATGTTTCTCAAAAAAATATTTTTTTCATTCATAAATCAAACACTAAACATTATTTTCGGAAAATATTTTCAACTCACCAACCAAACATGAGAAAATAAGTCCAAAATCTACTTGTTTTCCAAGAAAATATTTTCCAAACACACCCTGAGTTTTCACTTTTCAAAACATAACATTAAAATGTTATTAAAACCTAACGAAGGGGTCCAACAAAAAAATGTATTAAAGTGAGTTTCACTGTCAAGTTTGAATGTGATTTTTTTTTATAGGAATTAATCAATTTTATTTAGAGATGTTAAAATGAAATTTGACCCTTAAGGTTAATCTGCTATTTAAATACAATTGGATTGAGATTTTTCTAAATTCATTTAAATCTAATGTTTGTGAGTCCAACCCTTGTTTAGCTTTTGACCCTTGAGGCTTAAGCAAGGTTAGCTTAAAGTCATCTAGTAGGTCAATGGGTTTTTTCATTGTATCTGATTTGGATGACTAATATCTTTAGATTTTGTTCGTTAATCTGGTTATTCTACTTGGCGTGAAAATCACTCGTGGCTCTAAGTTTGTTATGATATTCTATTATTTTTGTCGTTATCCCTTATTTTGTCAAAATGGAAAAGAAAAGTGTTGTGTTATGTTGAAACATATGTAAGAAAAAGGAATATATTTGTCATCGTCAAAAGGGGGAAATTGATGAATTGACAACCACTGAAATAGATTTTGATGATAACAACATTAACGAGGTTCACAAACATTTACCAGACATAAAATAAAAAAGCGAGAAAAAATTGCAAAACATGTCTTAAATAGTAATTTGGGTCGAATAAGGAAAGGAAAGTGGAAGATGACGTAGATGCGAAAAGGAAAGAGACAAACAAATCCATGTAGGATTTTGCTAAGGTTTAATCTACTTCTATAAAAGAACAACGTCAAAGAAGAGAATATCGAGTTTCTCAATAATAAATTGAGAGAATTTACAGCAAAAGAAGAGAGATCCAAAAAAAAAGGAGAAAGAAGAACTAAAGTTAGGCTTTTCTTTCTAAAGTTTAGTTTGCATTGTTTCTTTTTAGAATCAGTGCTTAGGAATTATTGTTCCAGGTATGTGAGAGGGTTTTGAGAAAATTGTAACAAGAAGTGGGTTTGGCTTCTCAGAGACTAGACTCTTCGATTATAGTTAATCATTGAAAAGTAAAGGTACTAGAGTTAGTTCCTTGATTATTGAGTTGTAATCTTAAATTGTTCTTGAAGTTAGTAAAATTGTGGTGTCATTTTTTCCACGATAAAATCACTCTTTTATTGTTTTGCGTCTTTATCTAGACAAATTAACAAGAATTTGGTTCATGTACATGGTTAAGGTTTCTCCTGTCAATATTTATCCATTCAAAATAACTCCTAAACCATGGTTAAAGTTAATTGATTTTCTATTTTATCCTTGAAGTGTTTTAATTAGGAGACTTGACATATTACGTTTCTTTTAAAAAATAAAAAATAAAAAATTACAATTGTTTTATTAAACTAGACTTTGATAAAAGCAAAGTGTGTTCAATTCGAGAAAATGATCAAAATGATCCTTCATTTATGAGGATTATTTTATGTTGATCCTTAATATATTCCACATGATCTATGATCCTTAATGTATATGAAAGGATGATCATTTTAGTCTTTTATAACCTAAAACTAACCAAAAAAAGAAAAACTAAAAAAAAGATGTTTGATTTAACAGATTTGCTTTCTTTCAAGTTTCACCATCACCACCATAGACCCTTCTCCTCAACTTCCTTCTTTTGCCATTTGAGGTCATGCTCTTTATCCTCATTAGAAAAATAATACACACTACACCTATTTCTCATCTCCATCGAAACAAAAATTTCATAAGCTTCCACTATCATACATAAAGAAGAATAGGAAAATAAAAAACAAATGTAAACTAAGTAAGCATTTAGGAGGAGGATATAGCTTTTTTCGTATGATCCTTTTCAAAACTAATATTTTTTTCAAGCCATTTTTTAATTCTATTTTTAAAATTGAAGTATAAATATTGAACAGACAGAGGTAGAAACAAAAATTACAAATATTCTTTTGAAATTTGAAGAAACTAGAAGATATTGGCAGCAGAAATTGTATAAGAAATGAAAAAAAAAAAGACGAAGGAGAAGAAATGCGCAAGAGAGATGGTGGAAGAATGGGCCACTAACTGTGGGACCCACAGTTAAGTTTAGAAAAAATTACGTAACTACACAACATTACTTTACCTATTTCTAATATTTCCTTCTCTTTTATTAAAATTAAAAAATTCATTTTTCCCCCAATGATACTTAACCGGTTAATTTTTACTTTGAAACTAAAAATAAATTTTTTTCATTCCCCAAAAATTCGCCCTTAATCTATCCCCCTTACATTTCAGTTATCAATTTCAAGTAAGTTTGATTATAAAAAAAAAATCTATCCCTATTCAACCGAATTTAGAGTCCAAAATAGGTAATTTTCTCATATTCTCCATTCTGATTTTCACATTTTTTTGTGTATCTATTGTTTTGGCTTACACTGTTCATCTAACATCTAACTAATCCCAAGTTTTTTTTTCAGATCGAAAACATCAAGAATCGAGTTCTAACAGGTCGCATGACCCGATAGTCATGACAAATCAAAGTTTTAGCAAGAGAAAATCGGTAACATAAAGTACATGCATCTACTTCAAAAGATTCGAAAATCCCAAAGAAAAGAGGTAGAAAGGTGGCCCTTTCCATTATTCGACCAACACTATCCATGGTATGCAATCTTTATCATATTCGTACCTTTGTTTTTTTTTAGTCTGATGATTCTTATTTTTTCATTTATGTATCGTCTATTTCACTGTACATAAGCAATAATGTAATTTGTGTATCTTTTATGTTTTGTTTTTATTTAGTATCAAATAACATGGACATTAATGTATCTAAGATACTTGTTTAAGTATCGTCTTGACCTCTTTCTGTTTTTTGTCACTTTCTATAACGACTAATGAAATATATGTACCTTTTATGTTTGTTGTTATTTAGTATCAAATAACATGAACATTAATGTATCTTTTTTTTTAGTCTGATGATTCTTATTTTTTCATTTAAGTATCGTCGATTTCACTGTACATAAGCAATAATGTAATTTGTGTATCTTTTATGTTTTGTTTTTATTTAGTATCAAATAACATGAACATTAATGTATCTAATATTCCTGTTTAAGTATCATTTTGGCATGTAGGTGTTTTCAAGTTACATTGCGTATTTGTTTATCAAAAGTGAAGAGAACTCATAAAATACTAACTATTTCAATGTACACAAGGAATATTAAAATTTGTGTACCTTTTATGTTTTGCACATCAACATTAATGTATCTAAGATACTTGTTTGAGTATCATCTTGGCATGTTTTTGTTTTTGTTACTTTATATAACGACTAATGAAATTTGTGTACCTATTATATTTGTTGTTATTTAGTATCAAATAGCATGAACATTAATGTATATAAGATAATTGTTTAATTTTCATTTTGGCATGTAGATTTGTTTTGGTACAGTGTATCATATTAAATGATAATTATCTATATGATACTTATAAGAATAAAAAGGGTTATGAGAATTTATATTTAGATCACATTATATTTGTCACTTTTGATACAGTATAATTAATTTTGTGTACCATTATTCTTGTTATTTAGTATCAATTAAAGCAAAACATTATTATCTGTAGGTTATTGTGAATCTTCTTTATGTTTGCAGTGATTGCGCAATGTATGTAGCTGCTTTTGCTGAATGTTTTAGCGACGAAATGAAGGTCCCATCGATCCCTTTCCAAAGTGACTATCTTCACTCAAGATATGCAACACTATTATAAAAATATGATACCGACAAGGCCAAGGCGAAATACGTTAACGAGACTGATGATCTTACAAGGCTTAAGGGTGTCTTCGTTCCATTGGCAGATGATAAACTGATTAATGTAGAATAGTAGTTTATTTACTGACTTTATAAGTTTTATTGTTTTAAAGATACCTTAAGTGTTTTGGAGTATTCCTTCACAGGTCAACATTATATTTCTAAGTAATTCATACTTCTAAATTTGAAGAGTTTTTATGTCCATAATTTTTATGTCGCTTTTAATTCATAATTAATACATTTTAATACTTTATTAATTTTTGTATATTATAAGTATTATACATATCACTTCAGTTTATATTACAGTAAAACTGATACAAAATTTCTACAAAATTATTAAGTATATGATACAATATTGTTTTCAAAAATAACAAAATTTTATTTTTCACAGAACATGGTACAAATTATGTCTTATAAGATTGGTACAAATCACAACATATGATACTAAATCAATATCATGTATAAGATACTTAGGTGCTTCAAACATCTCAAATTGATACGATTTAGTAAACTCATGCCAAAGTTACAAAGACATTAAGTATCAAATGAACAATTTTGATACCAAAATTACTTTAACTTTTTTAAGCTGCTATTAAATTTCAAAAAAATTATTATGTACATGAAACACAATTGCGTCCACAAATATCAAAATTGTATATAATGTATATTATTGGTAGGAAATACAACTTTTGATACTCTATTATTAGCAGATACAAAATTTTGAAGAAGATATTATGCATATGATAAAATCATTGCTTTAAATGATACCTTTTTTTACATGTTGTCTCTTTTAACTTTGGCACACATCTATTGATACTACTATTCTATCCCATACAAAATTTACAAACAATTAAGTATTAGACACAAAACAATGTATATCGAACTAACTTTATCAAAAATTAAGAATAAAAAAATGTAACCAGAATTGAAAACATAACATTTTTCATTTACTGCATCATAAAATAGTAACCTGAATGTACTTCATAAAGTATCAAATTTGAGAATTAGTAGACATGAAGCATAATACTTCTCAAAAGCAAGCATCAAGAATTTTTTGGGAAGAAAGTATATGTTTGCGTCCCATTTTTCACCTTCAACACACACAATTGCTCCTGTTGTTGCATCAAAATTTTGTATCTCTTTATCACTTTTATTCGATATATCAATGCATAGTGGATACATACCGAATCCTACCTCATGTTTCTTCATTTCTATGTACAATTTCACTCTCATATCATTCCGAATACACAATGAAGACGAATTACATGATCTCGATGTTTTTTTTTTCAATTCATCAATACCCAATTCAGCTGCAATTATTGAAATAAGATTTACAAATGAAATATTTTCTCTAATCACTATCACATCATTTCTGTATCGCTCGTATCTAACATCACTTTTTCTTGATCGAAATATTTATTTCGAATCTTCACGAAATTGCGTTCCAAAATTTTTGAATCAACTTTTCCTGTTTTTTTGAAGAACATGAAGAAGGTTTGACAATTTGAAATTTTAAAATTATAATTCAATCAGAGGTTTATGACTGATTGGTTGAAGGAAGAAACGTACGCGTGCTTTGTGGGAAACTGGGAATCAATTAATTTCTGTTTATAATACCTTATTTAACGCTTAAACTGATAACAACAACTTAATAATTTAAGTATCAGGTCGTTATTAATTAAAGTGTCTGCCTCCAATATTATGTATCAGAAAAACACTAAAAAAAAGAGATTTTTGGTAATTAATGAAAGAGTATGGATAAGAAGTAATTTCTTTCTTATACTATGTGATTTGCCTAATTTTTACTTAAGTTTAACATTTTTTAGTTTTCAGTTTGTTTTTAGGGCTAAGGACCAATATGATCTCTTTTATAATGCATTAAGGACCATATAAATCATGTCAAATATATTAAGGATCAACATAAAGCAACTCTCATCTATGAATGACCATTTTGATCATTTTCTCTGTTCAATTCCCACACTAAAATAAAAAATGAGTATTTAATTTGAACAAATCTTAAAATTTGTGGTGGAAATTTACCGATTTTTGAAGACTTAAAAGAAATAATTAGTAAAGGGTGAAAAATTGTTTGTCATACTTTTAACTTTGCTTTAAAAATCAAATTTTCTTTTCTAACTTTGAACAATATCTATTTTCCTCCATTATCTTTATATATTTTTTCTTCTATTATATAGAAGAGTGAAGTGGTAGGATGACCAAGGGTTAAAATGTAATTTTATTCTAACAAAAATATCTTAAAAAAATTGTAAATAATTTTAGAAACATCTTTATATATATGAAGTGAATAATGATCAAGGATAAAAAAGTAATTTCACGCTAAAAAAATCTACCAAGAATGATAATAAGAAAATCAATATATATATATATATATATATATATATATATATATATATATATATATATATATATATATATATATATATATCCATAGACAAGGTGATGTGGCACCTCTCTATGACCTCCATTTGCATTTAGCTTTTTCCTTCTTTTTTTTTTGCTTTTTTTTTAAAATAAATTAATTATTATATCATAAAAAAATTACTTAACTTTATTACAAATAAATATTTTATTAATTGAGGATCATTTATAACAAAAACTCTTCATATTTTTTAATTTATTTATCTCACTTATAATAAAAGGAGAAACATAATTTATTTATTTTTGACCTTTTTTTAATTTAAATTAATTATTTTATTGTAAAAATATATTACTTTATTTATTCAAATAAATATTTTATTAATCTAGGAACATTTATAAAAAAATCTCTATATTTTTTTTCTATTTGTTTATCTCACTTCTAATCAGGAAATCATAATATTTTTTTTTTTTACATTTTAAGTATTTTTATTTTAATTTTTTAATTTATTCACTAGGAACTACTACCCATGACTTGACCCTCTTTAATTTTTACTTTTAATAATATTCATAACTCTCATAATTTTATGTTCATAACCTCCAAATTAAATTTATAAGTTTATGATGTCTTACGGTATTTCTTTATTTTGCCTATAAATTCATAGTTTAATGAAGATTCACATTCACAATTATCCTTTCTTTTTTCATCATATAAGTTTGGTTTGTAACAAAAAAGAAATACATAATAAATATTTCATTGCAAATTTTTATTTTTTATTTTCTCTATTTTTGCCTATATAAATTCGTATTTGGTTTGTGAATGAAACTAACATGTAACAAAAAAAAGTACATGAAGTTAATAAATATTTCATTCTCAAGTTCTTATTTTTTCATTTCCTTTATTTTGTCTATATAAGTTCATATTTATCTTCATGAAAATTCACATACAAAGTTATAATTTCTCGTCTTCATCATACTTGTTTGTGAATTAACTAACATATAACAAAGAAAATATATGAAGGTAAGATATATTTTATTCTAAAGTCTTTCTTTTTATTTTTATGTACTTAGACATGTTTTTTTAATATTTTTTTTATGTTTATATTATAATTTATCAAGTAAGTATGATTAAAAATCTCTCAATAATTTTTAACAATGTGTTGTCCTTATGCAATTACTCTTTCTAATAGTTAGTTTTCCAGATATAATATAGTTTGATTATAATATTTGTTAGATTTCAAGAAATAACTATTATTTAGCTTTAGTACTATTGAAAAGATAATATATAGATATATTAAATATAGTTTATATTTCGTTCTTTCTTTTGACATAATTATTTTTAATTGGTATATGATTTTTTTATTCAGTTGGTTGCATATAATGAAGAGTTTGACATATGGATCAAAACATGATGTCGGATCTCTTTGCAAAGGAAGATGGTAGAAGGAAAAAAAATGAGGCATAATTAGAGATTATTTTTTTACTTTGAATTGTATTAGCAACTTAGTTACTTTTGCTAGAGTTTTTAAATTTTGATTTATATAAATAATTTAGCTAAATATATTATATTGTCAATGCTAATCATTTGATCCTTTAGTTACTTTCTCTTTGTTATGAAAAAAATAATATAATTATTTTATTTTAACAATAACAAAAAAACTTATGATGATTAGTTTTATTTTTGTTATAATTATAAAAAGTAATTAAAAAAAATATTAGTTTCATGATGTCATTTTTTGCGTATGTAACAATCTGTCATCGTTCTTTTTGCTTTGAAATATATTTATAATTTTCATGTAGTCACCAATTATTATATTTTCTCTGTTCATTTTTTGTATTTTCACCCCTTATTTATATTTATTTATTTTACAACTAAAATCAATAAATAATTAGTAATACATTTAATGGCTAATAAAATTATACATTTGAATTATTTATAACTCATGTCTCTTCATCTTACTCGTAACGTTTAATATTGAATATGATTCATAACTTTATATGCTTCATTTTGCGTAAGTCTTATAAATTTTAATTAATGTTTAAAAAATTATAATAAGCAAATGTAATAATTAAAAAAAATTAATTTTGTTTTTGACGAAATCAGAGTTTGAATAGAACATTAGTACTCCTACAAAAGATGGAGAAAATCAAAACATATAAAATATTTTTAACCTAATACAATATATTGTTATTTCAACATGTTATCTCTTATTCCATTTACTTCACCACGGTGAATATTTTGTTCTAATATATATACATACAAAATAAATAAATATATTTATATGTTTAAAAAAAGTCTATGATATCGCAGACGAGGAGAAATATTAATATTATCTATATATTCGATACTAACCTAAATATTACATATTTCATATTATTATCTTATAAATATTTTATATAGTCGCGCGAATAGTTTTCACTAGTTAAAAATATTTCTAGAAATATTTTTAGTTATTGTTATTACTATTCACTTATTTTGTTATTGCTTCGCTTTCTTTTCTTTTGTGAATTATTGTGATAAATATTTATTACTCTATTTTACTTACTTTGATTTAGTTCTTAATATTTTTTTTATATTAGTTATACTTATCAAAAAGGCCTACTTTAAATATATAAATTTATTATGAATTAATTATTTTCACCTTTGTTTGGGCTCTAATCAATATACTTGAAAAGAAATAAGTCTGATAAAATTAATAATATATATTATGTTAAAATTAAAGAAAAGAATGTTAAAAGTAACTTTACAAATAAAAATGAATAGGATGATATATTTGCATTTAAGACAATAAAAAATAAATATATAATTTCATTCTAGCAAAAATTTATTAAGAGAGATAACAAGAAAAATAAATAATTCTAGAAATCTTTCTATATATGAAGTGAATGATGATTGAAGATAAAAATGTAACTTCACGCTAACATAAATCTAACAAGAAAACTAAATAGTTCTAGGAGCATCTTTAGTTATTGTTATTACTATTAACTCATTTTGTTGTTACTTCACTTTTTTTTTTTGAGTTATTGTGTATCTATTCATTACTCTATTTTATTAGAAAAAAAGGTCAAAAATACCCTTAACTTTGGTTTATTAGTTGATTATACTCCAAAGTTATTTTATCCCTACTGTTAAAATAAAGTTATTTTACCCCTACCGTTACAAAACTTATCATTCTTGTCCCTCCTTGGACGGAAATTCTCAAATCAATAAAAATTAACCCAATTTTTTAAAAAATAACCCACAAACAGAATATCACCCAGACCCAAACTCAAACCGACCCAACTAACTTAACCCAAACCTACTACAACTCCATTTCTAAAGCAAATCTCAAAAACTCAATTCATTTGTTTCTCTAAACCCAGTAACCTCCCAAATTAGCCACAAAGAATAATTTCATCAGAAATGAATTTAATCTGTACAAAAAATATACAGAGTTTCGTCAATATCCGTTGAGTTATTTGCTAAATTTTGATGATGGATTTGATGTTAATGGAAAAGAAACACTTTAAGGCAGAGGACAAAACAAAGACTGATTTTTTTTATTTTTATGATTTTCTTGTGAATTAATTCTGGACAATGAGGCTGGCATTTATGCATTCACAAAACGAGAAATGTTGGGTCTTGTTCTTTATTCGTGCATATGTACATTAATTTGAATCCATAAAACGAAAAAATATGGGTGTGATTTTTATAAACCCAATTTGAAAATTAGATTGAAACAATAATGTGGATTTGAATTTTATTTTTTCAAGAGAACACTACATTTGTTTTTTATGAAGAAGAAGATTATAGAGTAGTAATAGAACTGAAAAACACGAATCCTTTTTTGCAGATCTAGCAAACCTTGAACTTGGTCATACCCTTGTTCTTTTTTATCTTGACATTTTCATGCATCAGTCCTTGGTCTGATAGAAGGAAATTTTCATGATCTCGTGGGTTTGCTTCGCTATTTTTGGGTGGGGAAAGTGGGGCTAAAGAGGAGAAACGACAAACTTAAAGAGAGGTTTGAATAGTTTAAAGATGAAGATGAACAAAAATGGGTTAGGTTATAAGATAGGTCGGGTCGGGTTAAAATCTGATAATTGAAGTAAAATTGATTAATTTGGGAATTTTCGTCAATTAAAGGGTATAAATGGTGAAATTAATAACGGCGAGAGTATAAATAACTTTGTTCTAACGGTAAGGGTATAGTCAACTAATAAATCAAAGTTGAGGGGTATTTTTGACCCTTTTTCCATTTTATTATTATTTTAATTTAATTCGTAATATTTACTATTCATTATACTTACTAAAAATTTCTACGCTAATATAAAAATTTATTATTTAAAAATATAATAATTATTGTCACTTTTATTTTGGTTCTAATTAATATACTTGAAAAGAAATAAGTGTGATCATAAATTAATAATATATATTAAATTAAAACTAAAAAATAAAAAAAATTAAGTTTCAATATTTAAAAAATATATTTTAAAAGTAGGTCCTTATTTTTATTTGTTTAACACCCATAAATACAAATTTTAAATGAATTCAGAATTAATCTATAAACTGATCAATAGACTCTATCTTCATATAGTTTATGAAAATTGTAATATATTGAGATTTATAATTTTAATTTATTCTCGTGATGATTTCAAATAAAATAGAAAAAAACTATCATTAAATTAATTATTTAATTCAAATATATTGTTTGACATGATGTTAAAATAATCACGGAAGCATGGGGTATTTTATTATTATTTCTTATCATGTTTATTTGAGAATGTCATAATAATTTTTCTTTTAGAAAACTAATTAAATTTCTATTATAAGTATATATAATATTGTTATATTGAGCATGTAAACGAGTTTTTCATTATATTAGATCCGTATCACGAGCCTTACAATTTTTTTTTTTTGATATGTTAAAACTGACAAGTAAATGTTATTCTTAATTATAATTTAATATTTTTTTATAATTCGATAGATAATTTATTAAAAAAATTATAATCATACTTCTATTTTTATTACATAATTATTTTTGTGTTACCTACACTGAAATATATTTTATGAAGTTACCACTCTATTATTTTAATTTGTGTATTACATATGAAGAAGAAAATGTTTATGATTCAAAATTGAGGATGGAGTATGATTTTTAAATCTAAGACGATACAAATAATTTTCATTTGTTAATAAACAAAAAAAAAACATGAAAATTATTAAAATAAATATAAAGAACTGATCGGAGAGAACAAGGGAAACGTGATGCTAATAAGGAAAAAGAATAAAACTTTGTGTATGATTGATTTTATTTCTCTTTTAATCGATTTTAAGAAGAATGTCACATTTCTTTATAGTTTGATCTTAAAATACATGATTTATAATCACATAAATATTTTATATTTATTTTAAATCACAAGTTTCATAAATTTTTTAAACGTCATATCAAGTCAAACTATATCGCATAAATTGATAAGAAGAAAGAGTATAGTTGAATAAGTATTTTTGCCAGAAAGAAGCCGGTCTCCTACCGTTCACATCTATTATCAAAGAAAACAATTGTGCAACAATAGATGCACAAAGTACCAATATAAGTCTAAACCTAACTTAGTTATTTATGTATTTATTTTATATCATTTTTAATTTGTAAATAGGATAAGAATTATTCATTTATTAATTTTATATAATATTTGGTTGATCGATTTTTAAATATTGTATAAAAGTTATTCATGTATTATTTTTTATAGTGTTTAGATGCGTTTATAATCGTAACGTAATTAATACTTATATAACTTATGAGGAAATATAATTTATACGGAATAGAAAATGGAATAAGTTTTTTTTTTTTTTTTTTGGAAACAGAAGGATTTTATTTACTTAATTAGAAGGTTCATTCATATAAAAATGAACTAGTCTAAACGATGTAGTTCTAGTCACATTTTTTTTAGAGCTTTTGATACAAACAAAGGTATGAATTATGCATGATAAATTAGACATTCACCCGAATTAATTTTAAATGTATATAATTTACAACAAAACAAATAATTAATAGATGTTAAATAATATTAAAAACATTTTAAAATCAAAATATTGACTTTAAAACCATTTTAAAACCACATTATAAACAATGTAGATTTTTATTCATTTCATGACATTTCTTTACTCTTTTATGTAAATTCAATTATAAAAAAAACAAATAGTACTAACTCCACGACTTTTTGCCTTCCCTTTTTTCTTTTGACAATTTCCACATTGTTGTACAACGTGGAGCTTGTTGAACCTCTTGAGCTTATTGATACATTTGCACCGGGGTCTAAATATAATGGTATTTAACTTTACTATTTAATTATTGTCATATGAACGGAAAGTTAGGGATGATTCCGTATACGGTTCATTACACTAAAAATAGTTATCTAATAATATTTATTTAATTTAAAAAATTAAGAGATATTTATCTTTTATATCTATTTTATTCATGCTATTAATTATCATCTAACATATTTTTCAAAAGATTAAATTTTATAAAGTGAAGGATAATATATTAATATAACCCCTAATATTTATTGTTATTTGTTTTTAAGGGTGTGTCAAGTCAATAATAAACAACTATTGTTGATAATAAAGAATACTGAACAAATATAGTAAAACCCCTCTAAGTTAATATAGGCCGGATCATGAAATATTATTATTTTGTAAATGTATTATTTATTTGATAAATTGATATTTATTAATTCAAAGAGTGTTCGATGCAGAAAAAATTGCTTAGAGATGAAATCTCAAAGAATTTTAAAAAATTCGCTTGTGAAAACATTATTCATGAACTTAAGGTTATCATATTGCGCTTTTCGAAAGTCCATTTAATTATTTTCAAAGTTAAATTAGATTACATTAATTTAATATTTTTAAAAAAAAATTTAAATATTCAAAAACTAAATGAGAAATACTACTATAAATTGCAATTTTTGCATATCAATATAATAAAAAATATATCTTAAAATATTATCATAATTTTTAATATTTAACTTTAAAAATAAAAATTACGATAATTAAAAGTGGACGGGGAAAGCCTGATCGCCAAATTAAATTGACACTTTCCTTACATGAAGTCTAAAGTTTCGTCTCCTGGTGTAGACAAAAACTAAAGCAAACAGCATAGCCGAGGGGGCAAAAAGCACTGAAATGGAGCACTCTCCTTCAGATGTATGTTCACAAATGCCTTGTCAACTGGATTGGTGTCAACTGGAGTCCAACGCCTGGGCATTTTCGAGCAGAAAATACAAAGATGAATTGGGTTACCAGCGAACCATTTACCCCATCATGTGTGAGTCTGTTGTGAATATCAAACTTATTTTCCAATTTTTTGGTTAGCACTAAGTAAATCTTATCTTCTCATACAGCTGCTGCTTATTCTGTTGTTTCCATGTTTCCATCTGTGAAATGGAAGATCCAATCTGTTATGGAGAAAATTTCGACCTCAAATATTTGTCTGGTTCAATTCTGGGCACCTATCAAGGTCAATGGATCTACTTTCCTGTCCACTGCGGATCAAACATTTGCTTTCTATAACCAAATCGATAAGAGGCTCGAAGCTCTGTCTAGATACTTTGATTCCAATTGAATGTCTATTTGGCCCACTTGAACGAGTTTTCACAAATTGCTTGCCAGAATATAACCCCGACGTCTCAACTTACTCCGCTGCAGAGATTCCGCTGCTCGAATCTGCAATTCGCTTGGGAATTCATTCTTATTATGCAGTATCATTGTTCAACAACTATGATCAGCAGTACCGTGGTGTACTTGAGATTGTATCTACACAATCCGATCTTATTACGGTAATTTCTCATCAATTCTTTGATTTTATTTTCATAATGCTCAACCACATTGGTTATTCAGTTTTGTTTATATTCATTTACTGTTTGAACAAGTCTGTAATCCTTTGTTTAATTTTCCATCATAGGGGTCGAATATCTATTCATTTCAGTTGTATAGCATTTGTAATTCAAAGGACATGCTTTTTGGACTTTTAGAGGTATGATGTTGCCTTTTTGATTTTATTGAAACCAAACAAAATAAATAAAAGGGATTAGAGATTGTTTTCGTTTTTATTTCCATTGCTATACTATATCTGTCCCACTAATTCCATAGCTTATCATTTTTATAGCCGCCTGTTGATGATAGACTTGATGAAATAAAGAAGGGGTTATATGAGATCATTGAAAGAGACAGTTTACCCTTTGCTCAAATTTGGATTCCTTATTCTCCATCTGTCTCTTTAAAAGTCTCGTATCGTGCTGCTGCCTCCATCTATGAACGTTCGACTTCAATGTATCACGAGTTTGAACATGTTTCTGAGGCCTGTTTTATTGAGAGCGGTATGGCATTGGCCGGGAGGGCATTGCATCCCAAGGTTCATGCTTTTGCAAAGATGTTACTCTATTAAGCATCAATGAGTACCCTTTGGTGCCTAGTGCACGAAAAGTTAGATTCACTCAGAGTTTTGCAATTTGCTTGCAAAGTAAATGCGCCAACAATAGCGTTTACGTAGTTGAGTACTTTCTGCCACCCAACAAAATGTCTGCTAGAGATACAAGGACTTACATAATTATGCTTTTATCCACAACGAAAGAACGATTTTCAGGTTTCATAGTTGCTCCTGGAAAAGAACTAGGGCAGAGTATGCTCGTTGAAGTTGTTAAAGTTTCCCTGAGTGATGAATTTGACTCCTTTGAAATTGGCCAATCTCTACAGAGTGTTCAATCACTTCAGGATGGAGGAGGAACAACAGAATTTGGCCAACGTTTGCTGAGTGTTCAATCTCTTCAGGATGTAGGAGAAACAACTGAAATTGATTCTTTCAACCAACAGTCAAATAATGTTGTTGCTGCTGCTGCACTACTGGTTCCTTCTTGTTCATCAGACAAGCGTGATTCACTCAACTGTGAAAGGACAGTGGAAGTTGATCTGTTACTTCCTCATCCAATAGAGGAAGCTGTGACAAACAGTGGAAAAGTTAACTTGGATGTAGCACATGATGACCACATTGAGGATACACTTGAAATAATGCAACTTGATTCACACTTTGAGCAACCAAATATTGAAATTTATTCTGCGGGAAATGCAATGACTAACAACAATAAAATCCATTTGCATAAGAAAAACACAATACAAAGGATAGAAAAAGATTATGGGATTACTCGCAAGATTCTGGAGCAGCATTTTGGCATGACTCTTCAAGATGCTGCCAAAAATCTACATGGTAAGTTCACTTACTTTAGCGCATTTGAGGTTCATAATTCTTTTTGTGCTATTATATATATGTACGCTCATATGCCTTTAACCGAAATGATTTATGCATAGGTTCACTGAAATCTCTTTTTTGTACTTCTATTATTGCAGTTAGTCAAGCAACATTGAAACGAATGTATAAAGAATATGAAATCACTAGATGGCCAAATTACAAGACTAGAAAGGTTAATGTCCATGTTAGCAAAGGCGTATGTTTTCAAGGTGCTGAAGCATATGTGGTCGATCAACAATGTCCTGCTCTTTCCCAAGAAGAAGTCACAGATTATTTGGGTCACAAAATGTCTCCTGCAACAGGAAAACCTTGTGATAGTGTGAATAATGTGATGACGGTAAAGGTTACATATAGAGGTGATATCATAAAGTTTCAACTCTCCTTTTCATCAACGAGGGTAGAATTGGAGGGGGAAGTGGAAAAGAGGATTAAGATATCACTTGAAAGGTTTTCAATAAATTATGAAGATGAAGGTGGCGATTGGATTTTGATAACCACTGATTCAGATTTGAGGGATAGGATGCATTCACTTAGATTGTTGGGAAGGACTACTATGAGATTACTGGTCACCCCTGAAGCTGACACATGAAGGATTTTCTGCAAGTTTTGTTATGGTTCATCTTCATTGCAGAAATGTTATCTTTTGGTGGCATGGTGCTTGGCTCCTCCCTGCTGTGTTGTGATATGTCTTTGTGCTCAGTGAACCAAGGTAATTAATGCTGTTATGAATGGGGGATTGTTAAATTACGCTTGAAGTCCTAAAAAGATGCCTATATATAGAAGAGGAAAATAATCCATTACGGCTTATGCACACTCTAATTGGATGATTGTTACATATTGTTTCATATCGTACTATATTATTTTAATAAATACAGCGTTTGGATAGATTGTATTCGTTTCCGTCGTTACATAATGTCTCACACCTACAATTTGAATGATAAAACTACAAGAAAAGTAGAATATATGGTAGAGCTACTATAAAAAGGTAGAGGTAAAAGGATAAATATAATTATTAAATAATAAGTAAAGATAAAATAAAAAGAAAATATTAAGATAACGATGTGATCATATCAAATCGGTTATGACACAAAATGGGACTTTTTTTTGTTACCTAACGATATGATACAATAATATTTAAGTAACAATTAAAACTCACATTGTATTTGAACTAGCAGTATAATACAATACAATGGGTAACAACCATCCAAACAAGGCGTAAGAGCTATGTTATTTTCTTTACATTAGCTATTTCATAATAATAGTCTGGAATCTCCCTTATCTATTTTCCATTTGCTCTTTGATTGTGTGAACAATCTATTTGTAATTAGTTCCTTTGATGATCAATACAAAGCTTAGTTTGTTACATTATTGTTCCTACTCCATGCCTCTCTGTCCTGTTAGCATGCTTGATGTGCAGTTCAATACCCTCTTTGAATCAGTGGAAGGCAGTGCAAGATTGGGCGGAAGTGATGCAAGGGAGTCGTTATAGTATGGTCTCTTCCATTTGCCGTATGATCACTAGTGCAGGATGAGATGCAATCGGACTCCACAGCTTCGGATTTTTGTCATCACTTAAACCACCATACATAATCTGAATTTTGAGATTGAGGATGTTGACAAGTGACAACCAACCGTTAGTTATGGAGTCTTTCACAAATGTTGGTTTTGATACATATTATTGAACTTTAGAAAAATCCGGTGGTCCATCAAGGCGTAGAAGATGATCCAGTGGATAGTCCATTTATTTTGGTTGTACTGCAGATCTGTGCTTCATAATTTTTTCTTTTTATGAATTTTTGATAAAGATACTCGTGACTGTTGTACAAATTTTCAGAATCATTCACGACTTGGTAAATAGTGAACAATTTGATATATCTACATGTATGGGGTCTCTCATGAACTCAATCAGCTCATTTTGTGTTCATTGGGATTACTTGGAAGGCGAACTTCCCCTTCAAATGCTCGGAAACTTCACTATTCTCCGAGAATCTTATCATTGGCCAAGAAAGGTTAGTATGAAGTATGAACTATGAATATGTGTCTATAGTGCCTTATCAGAAAAGTCACAATCATTTAAAAAGTTCACAACTAGATCTTCATTTTGCACGTTAGTGGCATTGGATGCCGTCACATTATTTCACTCATTATTCTTTTTAACATATGTAATCTCTAGGCCATTTATCTTCACTATTTACTATCCCATTATCTTTCTATTCATTGCTAGGAAGATTTCCTCAACTATAAACAATAACGCTCTTCTGGGAACATAAGAAAATATAGAGTACATAAACTTAGTCAAAAAGAGACTTTTTATTAGTTGAAGGGATGTGTTTTTTTTTGTGTAATTTTGGATTCAACTCTTGTCCATAGTTTGTTGAGTTGTACTTTGTGATTAAGATGTTGTATCTTGGAAGGGACATGTCAAGAAGGACTACTGCTGGACTGGTGAAAACAATTGATGCAATGAACTTGAATTTTCTTAACTAGAGCGAAATATCCGCGCATTGGTCTTTATTTCTTCATTTTTTTTCAATTGTAATCTTGTAATATCGTAATTTTCACTAACAATTTAAGGAGATTTCATAATGGTTACAATTGGAAAAATTGTGAATGTTAAGATGGGATACCTTAACAAGCCATTTTGGTTCAATTATAACCATTTTGAGAGAAGAAAGGGTAAAATACTTTTCTATTTAAGTTTTCTCAATGTTTTCTTATATGTTAACGGAGAAGAATTCTAATAAAATTGACATCACCTCTATAAATGATGATGAAACTATTTCTCATCTAGAGAAAGTGAAAAAGTACGATGGTGATTTCTACAAATGTCGGTATTATAATCTTAATTGTCTATGTGATACTCCCTCTGTTTAAAAAAGGATGACCTAGTTTGAATTAGAACGGAATTTAAAAAAAGAAAGTAGACTTTTTAATCTTGTGATTTTAAATTAAAGTTATGTCAAATGTACCAAAATTTCCTTTAATCTTGTGATATTAAACATGTCATGTGGAAAGTTAAAGTTAAAGTATTGTCAAAAAAGGAAATGGGTCATTCCTTTTGAAACAGACTAAAAAGAAAATATGAACATTCTTTTTAAAACGGAGGGAGTAATTTTTATGATTAGTATGATAAAACTTACTCTAGTGCAAAGAAAACTTGAAAAACATTGCAGAGTAAGTATGTTACCAAAGAGGCTGGATAAAAAGATATGCAGTTAGTAGATTTTTTCGTTTTCAAAATGGTGGACAACAAATCAGTGGAAGTTCAAGACTTCATAATGATTGTTGGAGAGCTCAGGTCCGAGGAGGCCAAAATTGGAGATAACCTTATTGTTTGTAGCATTGTAAATAAACCTTCACCTTCTTGGAAGGAATTTTAAAAATTATGTGCCACAAACAAGATGAGACCTTTCTTGAGACGTTGATAATGAAAATCCGTATGGAAGAGGAGGCAAGAGGCCAAGATGCACTTTTACATTTAGAAGAAAGCAACATCACAACGAAGGTAAATTTAATTACATTCAAATAATGCTACTCTTGAATCTCATAAAAACACTTCTTTGAAGCCTCAGAAGAAGAAATTCAAGAAAAATAATGGCAACCTCCCAAGAAAAATAATGGTAAGTGAAAATAACCACGCACAAAACCAACAAGTTCAAGATAAGGAACCGTGTTTTGTTTGTGACAAGAGTGGGCATATTGCTCGATTTTGCAGATTTCAGAAACGTGGTCCTAAATCTCTGGCAAACGTTATCGGAGAACCTTTTGTGGCGGTTATTACAAACATAAATATAGTTGAGAGTGTTGATGGATGGTGGGTCTGCTATGACAAAGATTTGTTTAAAAAATATATTCACTTTGAGGAACCCAAAACCATCATGCTTGGTGATTCACACACTACTCAAGTGCTTGGAACGGGAGATGTCGACCTCTAGGAGGGTGTTAACTTTAAAAGATGTACTTTATGCTCCTTTCATCTTATTTTCTTCTTAATAAAGCAGACTTTAAACAGATTATTGAATCTGATTAAAATATATAATTGTGAAGAAGGATATTTTGTGGGAAAGTGGTATGCTTGTGATGGGATGTTCAAATTGAAAATTGAAATGAATAAAGTTTCTAGTTCTGTTTATATGCTTTCTTCTGCTAATTTTTGGTACGCTCATTTGTGTCACAATAATGATCGTGATGGTGGAACCATGAGTAGTATAGGATTAATCCCAACGATTAAAAAGAATTTTGAAAAATGTGAGGCTTGTAGTAAAGTCAAAATCACAAAAAAACCCTCATTTTCAAATTAAAAGAAAAAACTAATTTATTAGAATTAGTTCATACTGATATTTTTGAATTTGATCAATTTTTAACTCTTTTCCCTAGTTTTTGGGTCCCAATCGAAATAGCGTGTAAAGTTTGAGACTAAATTGTAATGATATTTGAATAATATTTAGTAATGCCATGACAAAATTTAAATTCAATAAAGAACAAGTAGTACCAACTCCACAACATTTTGCTTTAGCAATTCCCCAAAGTGGCTACAAAGTGGGAAAATGTATTTCCACAAAAACACGGGTATAAATGAGCAGGTCTAATTTTGTGTCAAAAACAAAAGCAAGTGTGGACTAAGGGGCAAACGGTAGTGGAATTCTGTTGTATTGTATGGACCATCTTGTTCAGCAAGTTTCAGATGTATGTGAGCTAATGCCTTGTAAACTGGACTGGTGTCTAAAGAAGCTAATTAAAGATGGGATATTCTCCATATCAGTGTCCTACATTCTGATTTCATTATTGTATATTCTCTGAATCTTTACCTTTAATTACTTGATAGGATTCATTAGTTTTGCTGATATTGTGGGATCTTTTACCACATAATTCTCTTGTATTTAAACATCACATCATATCAATGAAATATACAAAAACATTTCTCTTCTGTATTCTGCTTCTTAATGGTATTAGAGCTATAAAAAATCAAACGAGTATAAACTTGTAATCATCTTCCCATCTTATTCAATTTTTTTTCCCTCTCCCTTTCCTTTCCAGACCACCTAAAAACATTGGTGAACTCATCTTCTTCGGACATCAATCTGAACAGCGATGACCCAATCAACACTTCATCCACAATTGTGAAAGTTGCTTCAACCAAAACGCAAATCATTAACATCAACCCAACTGCACAACTTCCAATCAAACTTACTGGTGGTGCAAACTTTGCAACATGGAAAGCTCAAATTCAAAAGGTCATGAATGGGTTTGACTTAATGAGCTATCTCGATGGATCCATAACGCCGCCGCCACACACCATTAAGCAAGACACACAAGATGTCGTTAATCCAGATTTCAAAATCTGGTTTCAGCAAGATAATCTCATTTGCAACGCCTTAATGGCATCTGTTGACTCCACCATTGCACCATCAGTTGCCTCTGCTGAAACTTCAAAAGAAGCATGGGATTATTTGCATACTACATATGCAAATAGATCTCAAACGAGGATCTACAGTCTTCGACATGCATTGGCGAAAGTTCAGCGAGATCAAAAATCTGTCACTGATTATCTCAGGGTGATAAGAACTATCACTGATGAATTAGCTGCTGCCGGTGCTCGGATTTCTAATGAAGAGTTGGTTGTAAAAATTCTGAGTGGCCTTGGACCAGAATATGAGGCTTTAAGCACTGTTATTCGTTCAAGAGACTCTCCTATTTCATATGAGAAATTGGCTCACAAGCTCACAAATCATGAACTTTATCTTACTCAAACTGACAAGAAGCAACCACCAACTCCAATCACTGCTCAAGTTGTACAGAGAACAAATAATCACAATAACAATAGCAACAGGCAAACTCGCCGCTGGTCTGGTCAGCCGCAATGGCGTTCACAAACTACTCCTCCTGGAACGCAACAATGGCGTACCCCACACACTCAAGCAATGGAAACTTTTCCCATCCATGACGTCCCTCTATTCCTTTGCCGGCCAAAATGCAAATCCAATGTCAGTTATGTGAAAAATTTGGTCACACTGCAAATGTTTGTCGTTCCAAGCCGCATAACCATTTTGATGCTAAGGCTATGTTTGCTGCTCGATCTTTTCCCAATACTGCTCTATGGATTCTGGATTCCGGTGCCTCACATCATATCACTGCTGATTCTCAGAACATAGCCTCTCCACATGAATACACGGGTCATGAACAAGTTTCAATGGGTGATGGTAATGGTATTTCGATCACCCACACTGGCTCCACTACATTAAACTCTCCCATACATTCTTTTTCTTTACATAATATTCTGTGTACTCCATCTATCAAAAAGAATCTTATATCTGTTTCAAAATTTTGTCAACAAAACCAAACATCTATTGAATTCTTTCCTTTCTCTTTTGTTGTGAAGGCACTGACTACGGGGGAACCACTATTACAAGGCCGGAATAGAGATGACTTGTACGAATGGCCAACGTTTGCGACATCAACACACTCATCTCTTACAGCCTACACGGCACATACTTCTCAAGTTCCTTTATCTCTGTGGCATCGTCGTTTAGGACATCCTAATATCCATATTTTGAAGCTTCTTTTAAGAAATTACCAGTTGCCTTATTTTGATAATTTTCAATCTTGTAATTCATGTCATTACAATAAAAGCCACAAGATTCCTTTCTCACGTAACTCTTTGCAAAGTTCAAGACCTTTTGAAACACTCTATACCGATGTTTGAGGTCCTTCACCCATTCTATCCCTTGATCAAAACCGCTATTATGTCATTTTTGTCGATCAGTTTACCAAATATATTTAGCTCTATACACTTAAACAAAAAAGTGATGTAGTCAAGGTCTTCTCTGAATTTCGGCCACTCATTGAGAACTTTTTCAATACTAAGATTCTCACCTTATATTCTGATGGGGGAGGAGAATTTAAGGGACTAAAATAACTTCTTGCTGAATTTGGGATTCAACACTTATCATCTCCCCCATATACCCCACAAAAAATTGCCTTAGCTGAAAGACGTCATAGGCACATTATCGAAACTGCTAGAACTCTACTTCATCAAGCATCACTACCACCCCAATTTTGGAGTTTTGCTTGTCAAACTGCTGTTTACTTAATTAATAGATTTCCTTCATCCTCAGATAATATTTCTCCATATCAAGCTCTTTTTGGTACAACTCCCAATATTTTCTCACTTTTTACGTTTGGTTGCTTATGCTATCCTTGGCTAAAACTATACGCTAAAAATAAACTTGAACCAAGATCCACACTATGTGTCTATTTAGGATTCTCCACTCACTTTCATAGTCATCAATGCTTTGATCCTGAATCCTCAAAAATATATTTCTCCAGAGACGTAAAATTTTTGGAAGATATTTTCCCTTATGAAAATATCATTTCCAAGTACAAAGGAATATCTCAGAATATTTTATGGTTTAATTCCACATCTGATTCGGATACATCTTTCTCTACTCTATATTCTCCAAATCATACAATCTCCTTTCCAATTACTCTAAGAAGTCCACTTCCAATCGAAGATCCAAACTTGGTTGTTAGTACAAATGACTCTACTGCACCAGCAATAGTTGTGCGTCCTCCGTCAGAACTTTCAGCAATTCGACGAAATCAGGTAACTTCCACCCCTTTAGATAATTCATTTCTTACTGCTGAATCGTCCATAACTCCCCCTTCTAATTCCCTTCCCCAGCAGCAGCACTCGCCCCAACTTAACTTCCCTTCTCAGACCGACCAATCTTTATCACTGTGACGCCATGTCACCCGCTCCCAACATTAAATTACTAAGCCTAATCTAAAGTATGCATCCATGGCCACCCTTACATCCCAAATACCACCAGTCACAGTCAAACAAGCTTGCAAGGATCCACAATGGAGACAAGCTATGCAAAGTGAATTTGACGCTCTGATGAGCAACCACACATGGAACCTTATTCCCCCATCTGATCACCAAAATATTGTAGAGAATAAATGGATCTTCCGCATTAAGCGCAAACCTGATGGATCAATTCAACGGTACAAGGCTCGCCTTGTTGCCAAAGGTTTCACTCAACGGCCTAGAATCGATTATGTTGATACTTTCAGTCCAGTTGTCAAACCAACAACCATTCAAACAGTGCTAGCCATCGCCACACAAAACAAGTGGCCGCTTCATCAACTAAACATAAACAATGCTTTTCTACAAGGTACATTGACTGATGAAGTCTTTATGAAACAACCGAAAGGTTTTGAGAATCCTGATTATCCAAACTATGTCTGCAAACTAAACAAATCCATATATGGTCTCAAACAAGCACCCCGTGCTTGGTACATCGAGCTCACAAATTTTCTCGTTTCTGCTGGATTTCGCAAGACGCATTCTCACAACACTGTCATTTTCTTGCTTGTATATGTAGATGATATTGTTATTATAGGAAATAATTTGCAAACTATTAACAACATCAAGAGCGCACTCTCCAACCGCTTTTCACTCAAAGACCTTGGACCCCTACACTTTTTCCTAGGCATTGAAGTCCTTCCACAATCAGCTGGATTATTTCTTTCTCAAACCAAGTACATAATGGACATCTTGCAGGAGTTTTCTATACAGGACTGCCAGGGTGTTCAACACCATTATCCACCACGATTTCTTTTAAGTTGAATGATGGCTCCCCTCCTACAGATGTAAAACAATATCGAAGTGCAATTGGCAAGCTCCAGTATCTTGCATTTACTAGACCGGACATAAGCTTTGCAGTTAATAAGCTCTCCTAATTTATGCATCAGCCATCTCACACACACTGGCAAGCAGTGAAGCGCCTCCTTCGATATCTCAAATCAACTATCCATCATGGGCTTATTTTTCACCATGGATCTAATGCTGCTCTTCATGTTTATACCGATGCAGACTGGGCAGGGGATCACGATGATCGTACCTCTATTTCTGCTTATGTTATCTATTTTGGCTTAACACCAATCAGTTGGTCATCAAAGAAAAAAATAACAGTCGCCCGATCTTCAACTGAGGCTGAGTATCGTGCCGTTGCTCATGCTGTTGCAGAGACAAATTGGCTTACCAATCTTCTCAAAGAACTTCGTTTCTCTCTTGATAATGTACCAACTATCTACTGCGACAACATTGGCACCACCTACTTGTGCCAAAATCCAGTTTTCCATAGTAGAATGAAGCACATAGCCATTGATTTCCATTTTGTCAGGGACCAAGTCCAACATCAACAACTCCGGATGGTACATGTTCACTCAGCTGATCAGCTAGCTGACATACTTACAAAATCTTTATCCAAAGCACAAACTCAATGGGCTGTCTCCAAGTTAGGGGTCGTTCCACCACCCCCTAACTTGCGGGGGCATAAATAAGCTAATTAAAGATGGGATATTCTCCATATCAGTGTCCTACATTCTTATTTCATTATTGTATATTCTCTGAATCTTTACCTTTAATTACTTGATAGGATTCATTAGTTTTGCTGATATTGTGGGATCTTTTACCACATAATTCTTTTGTATTTAAACATCACATCATATCAATGAAATATACAAAAACATTTCTCTTCTGTATTCTGCTTTTTAAGTGTCAACTGAAGCCCAATGGCTGGGCATTTTGGAGTATAAAACACGACCATGAGTTGCAGTACCGGCAAACAATCTGTGAGTCAGTTGTCAAATATCAAATTTTTTTGCTTCTTTTGTTTTTGTTTTGAATCTTATCTTCTTGATCCAGCTGCTGCTGATTCTGTTGTTTCCACCTGTGGAATGGTGAAATTGAGGATCGAATCTCTTATGGCGAAAATATTGATTCCACATATTTCTCTGGTTCAATTCTGGTCACCCATCCAGGTCAATGGATCGACTTTCCTGTCCACTGCGGATCAACTATTTGTTTTCAATAAGGAACTTGATAAGAGGCTTTATTTATACAGGAAGCTCTGTCTCGATATTTTGATTCCCATTGATTTATTAGAATGATGATGAAACTCAGGACAGGCCGTAGTCATGAAAACCAGGCCCAGGTCTTAAACCCTAAATTCAAGTCTCATATGAAGAATGAAGAGAAACAGGTCGTAGGACCTGTTCCTTAAGTCAAGTATCATCTGAAGACAAGTCTCATATGAAGAATGAAGAGAAACAGTTCGCATGACCTGTTCCTCAAGTCAAGTCTCATCTGAAGAATGAAGAGAAACAGGTCACAGGACCTATTCCTAAATCAAATTCGACCCAACATTCATGATCCAACATTCAGATCAACATTATCAACCAAGAAAGCTCATTCACTCATATCCCATTAAATTTTATCATTTTTTGTTATATATCACAAGATTCCTTTATTAGATGCTTCTTCTAGAATTTGTATAGGTGTGCAAAATTTGTTAGAAGTTTGTTATCTCTTAGATTAATTTACATTTCTGCCGTTTTGTAATATGTCAAAATAGTTGCTTCTTGTTCAATAAAATCAACTCACAAATCATCACAAAAAATCACATAAAATCAGAGAAAATTTCCCCCATTTTTGGTCTTCACTGTTTCTTCTTTATATTCATTGTTTCTTTTTCTTATTTTTCGTTCATGGTATTTCTTCTTCTAATCATTTTTCCTACATGGTATGAGAGCACCATTGAAGATCCTTCATATCTTCAATGACCAACTCTTTTATTAGTGAGTCAAGTGAGTCAAATTTCACAGTCAATATTTCCTTCATCATTCATCTATTAGAAGGAAAAGGCTATGGAGGATGGAGAAGATCCATTCTCATCACTCTCTCAGCTCAAAACAATCTGAGATTCACCAATGGGAGTTGCAATTCCCTGCTGCCAGCAGCCCAAAGCTGCATTAATGGAATAGCTGTGCAACACCATTTCACATTCTCCTCGGATCTCTTTTCACTTTCATTTTTCAAAAAAAATGGTGGTCTCAAAAGGCAACTTCACCAGTCTTTGTTGTTGTTTGGTTTCTCATCGGAGCTACTGTAGCTATCAACGCACCTTCACCGGATCTATCTCTCCATCAGTCGTCGCCGACTGTGTTGTCATGATTTTTCGTCTTCCTCTTCAGATCTGGACAGATCTTATTTTTTTTTCTGTTTTGCTTTTGAAGAGTAGAGGGTGAGATGAGTTTTGTCTCGATTCTTTCTACTGCTCTTTCTTTCGACTTTCTACTATTATTTTTTTCTTCATCTTGTCTGCCACTTCCACTGAGATCTATTTTTTTCAGATCTCATCAATGGCTTCCGTTACTGGATCTTTATTCGTCATCTTTTCTCCTTCTTCAACTCGAACAAGGCATATTTGAAGACATATGTGTGTCTTTGTTATGCATCTACTTCAGGTCAAAATCTATCCAAAATTTCACCCAAATTTATGCCTTGTGTTTCTTGGGGTATCCCTGGACAAAAAGAGGTATATGAATCTCCTTGTCATGATATTACATCACCTCAATATTCTGAAGAGAGAAACAGGTCGCAGTTTACCTTCTCTTCTCTCAAACTTTATGTTGTGGATTTTACTAGTTCATCCATGGACTTGGTTCATCAACCAGTTCCATTCAACTCGTTCCTCCTTCTATTCCAGTATAATCACTTAATTGTTTTTTTCTTTTGCAACCTCATCAACGCTCTATCCTCTTTTCCCACCTCTCTCTAGAGCTTAGTCTCTTCTCATTCATGTGGGATCTCTTGTGTCAAAGCTTTTTGAAATCTCATGCTGCTCTTTCTCACCCTTTCACATGGGTGTCTAAAGAATTGTATGTTCTTGCACTTGGAGGAATCATGTTGTCATTTGGTATTTGGGATGCCTCCAATGTCTTGTGTTGCATGGGCTCAATTATCAAGTTATGCCAACTTCTTGAGCAAAAGTGATATGACATTAAATATTTTTTTTCACCAGTTCAAGCACCATTTCTTCAATTATTGTTATCATTTTAACTGGTCTTCTTGTCAATTAAGTCGTTCCATTTGATACAACTGCAATGGCTCAATTTTGCAGGTTTTTCTTCTCCCTGTCACTCTTGGTTAAGTGTTGAACAACTCTATTTTTTTTATATGTCATTTTTGGTGGTTCACCCATCTCTTGGACCTCTATTTCTTTATCATCTGGGGAGCTGAGTATCATTTAATACGAACGTGGTGACTGAGTTAACCTGGATCAATCATCTCCTTCATGATTTGGGAGTTCCTCCAACTCTCCCTATTTCTGTTCAAATCAGGCCAGGCCGCAGTACACTTTGCCAAGAACCTGCTTCATCTCAGCTTACCGATTTTCTCATCAAAACTTTGTTTGGTTCCTCACATCATAGACTTGATGGCAAGTTGGTGTCTCGCTTCTCTCCCCGCCAACTTGAGTGGGGGTATTAGAATGATGATGAAACTCAGGCCAGGCCGCAGTCATGAAAACCAGACCCAGGTCTTAATCCCTAAATTCAAGTCTCATATGAAGAATAAAGAGAAACATGTCGTAGGACCTGTTCCTTAAGTCAAGTATCATCTGAAGATAAGTCTCATATGAAGAATGAAGAGAAACAGGTCGCAAGACCTGTTCCTTAAGTCAAGTCTCATCTGAAGAATGAAGAGAAACAGGTCACATGACCTATTCCTAAATCAAATTCGACCCAACATTCAGATCAACATTATCAATCAAGAAAGCTCATTCACTCATATCCATTACATTTTATCCTCTTTTGTTATATATCACAAAATTCCTTTATTAGATGCTTCTTCTAGAATTTGTGTAGGTGTGCAAAATTTGTTAGAAGTTTGTTATATCTTAAATTAATTTACATTTCTGTCATTTTGTAATATGTTAAATAGTTGCTTCTTGTTCAATAAAATCAACTCACAAATCATCACAGAAAATCAGAGAAAATTTCCCCCATTTTTGGTCTTCACTGTTTCTTCTTTATATTTAGTGTTTCTTCTTCTTATTTTTCCTTCATGGTATTTCTTCTTCTAATCATTTTTCCTACATGATTACTACAAGGAAGCACTAGTTTCCCCCCTGTGCGAGTTTTCAGAAGATGGTTGCCAGAATATAACCCCGACGTCCAAAGCTACTCTGTAGTAGAGTTTTCACTGCTTCAAAATGCAATTAGCTTGGGATTACATTCTTATTATGCATTTTCACTTCTCGAACTCCCTATCCAGCGCTGCATTGGTGTATTTGAGATTGTGTCTACACAACCATCTCTCCGTCTTCCCAATCTCATTAAGGTATTTGCTAGTCTCTTTTATTTTTAGAATGCTCAACTATACTGGTTATTCACTTTTGTTTGAACAAGTCCATAATCCTTGTTTAATTTTCCATAATAGTGGTTGAATTTCAAATCAGTTGGGTTGTACATTCCTAACCCAATAAACATACTTCTTGGACTTTTAAAGGTACGGTGTTGTTGCCCTTTTTAATTTTGGCAAAAAAAAGAAAAAAGAAAAAAAAAAGATCAGTCCCACTAATTTCATAGATTATTTTATTATTTTTATAGCCGTTGGATGATGATAGAATTGACAATATAGAGGACGGGTTATATGAGATCCTTCAAAGACATAGTTGTATTCCCTTTGCACAAATTTGGATTCCGTTTTCTCCATCTGCCTCTTTGAAAGTGTTGTATCGTGCTGCTGTCGTCAATGATTATTCGAGTTCAATGTATGATGAGTTTGAATATGCTTCTGAGGTCTGTTTTATTACGAGCGGTGAGGCATTGGTGGCGAGGGAATTTGCATCCCAAGGTTCATGTTTTTGCAAAGATGTTACTCAATTAAGCATCAAAGAGTACCCTTTGGTGCCTAGTGCACGAAATGCTAGATTCACTCAGAGTTTTGCTATTTGTTTGCAAAGTAAATGTGCCAACAATTTTATTTGCGTAGTTGAGTGCTTTCTACCACATAATGAAATGGTTGTTAGAGATACAAAAACTTTCTTAAACATGCTTTTATCCACAATGAAAGAACTACTTCCAGGTTTCGTAGTTGCTTCGGAAGATGAGCTAGGGCAGAGTATACTCGTTGAAGTTGTTAAAGTTTCCCCTACTGATGAATTTGACTCCTTTGAAATTAGCCAACCTCTGCCGAGTGTTCAATCTCTTCATGATAGAGGAGAAACAACAGAAATTCATTCTTTCTGTCAGAAGTCAAATTTACAGAACGGAGAGAATAATGTTGCTGCTGTACGACTGGTTCCATCTTGTTTATCAGACAAGAGTGACTCACTCAATTGTGAAAGGACAGTGAAGGTCGATCCCGTTACTTTTTCATCCAATAGGGGAAGCTGTGACAAACAGAGGAACAGGTAACGTGGATGTAGTAGCACATGATAATGACCATATCGAAGATACAAGTGAAATGACACAACTTGATTCACACTTTGAGCAACCAAATTTAGAAATCAATTCTGCAGGAAATGCAATGACTAACAACCAGAAAATCCATTCACATAAGAACAATGCAATAAAAAGGATAGAAAAAGACCATGGGATTAATCGCAAGATTCTGGAGCAGCATTTTGGCATGACTCTTCAAGATGCTTCCAAAGATCTACATGGTAAGTACACTAACTTGAGCGCATTTGAGGTTCTTAATTCCTTGATTGTTATTATGTATGCTCCTATGCCTTTAATCGAAATGATTTATTCATAGGTTCACTGAAATCCCTTTTGTGGACTTCTTTTATTGTAGTTAGTCGAGCATGTCAGTTTTCTGCTGAATGTCTCTCAAAGTGAAAGTCTTTCCATTATATAGAGAGAATAAAGATTACAAATCCCTAAAGATCCGTCATTTCTATCCCTAAAGATCAGCTATTCTATCTCTACAAATCTGCTATTCAATCTCTCCAAATCCGCTATTCTATCACAATATTTATTCCTTTGATTCTACAACAAATCTATATGATCATGCTAATTTACATCACTATCTAATTAAATTAATATATACAATTATTTAGATTCTTATCATGCTAACATCCCCCTCCAAATTGATGCCGGTGGATCAAGAAGCATCAATTTGCCTACTAGAAACTGATGGCGTTATCGTGCCATAGATTTTGTAAACGCATCAGCTATTTGAAGATCACTGGATACATGTGGAAGAGTAATGACTTCTTTATCTACAGCTTCTCGTATATAATGACAATCTACTTCGATGTGTTTGGTCCCCTCATGAAAAACTGGATTAGTAGCAATCTGAATAACACTTGTATTATCAGCATGGAGAGGAGTAGGATGAGATTGAGGAAATCCAATCTCAGCAAGTAATCCATGAAGCCATACAACCTCAGAGCAAGCAGTAGACATGGATCGATATTCAGCCTCTGTTGAAGATTTTGACACACGATCTTGCTTTTTACTCTTCCAAGACATCAATGACTCTCCAAGAAACATGCACCAACCAGTGACTGAACGACGAGTATCAGGACATCCCGCCCAGTCAGAATCACTAAAAGCATTAAGACGAATAGGAGAACCACTTGGAAAGAACAATCCACGAGTAGATGTTCCTAGAAGATACCGAATGATGCAACGAACAACCACCAAGTAGAGATGACGGGGAGCTTGCATAAACTGACTAAATTGTTGAACTGCAAAAGAGATATCAGGCCGAGTAATAGTAAGGTAATTTAGACTCCCAACTAATTGTCGAAACATAGTTGGATCAGGAAGTATATCGCCTTCCTCACGACGATAGTTCACATTCAATTCCAATGGAGTATCTACGGAGGAGGAATCTTGAAGACCAGCCAAAGAAATCAGATCTTGAGCATATTTGTGTTGGTTTAGAAACACACCTGAAGCAACATTATGAACTTCCAAACCCAAAAAATATGTAAGAGTACCAAGATCTTTCATATGAAAAGAATCTTTAAGTTGTTGTTGGAGGCTAGTGATTAGTGAAGAATCGGTTCCTTGATAATAATGTCATCTACATACACCAAAAGAAGAACACAACCTGCAGATGTTTTTCGAAGAAACAAAGATGAGTCATATTTGCTCTGCTCAAAAAAAATTATAGCAAAGTAGATCGGAACTTATCAAACTAAGCTCTTGGAGCTTGTTTTAATCCATACAAAGACCGCTTTAACTTGCATACATCTGATGTAGGCGATAAGAACAAACCAGGTGGAGGTTTCATATAAATATCTTCTTTGAGATCACCATGGAGAAAAGCATTTTTGACATCCATTTGATAAAGAGACCAGTTTTGTGAAGCAGCAATGGCAATAATAGTTCGCACCGTAGTCATTTTTGCTACGGGTGCAAAAGTCTCCTCATAGTTCACCCCATACTCTTGTCTGTTACCAAGAACAACCAATCGAGCTTTGTATCGATCAAGAGTTCCATCAAAATGGAGTTTGACTGAATAAACCTTTTTACATCCAATAGGGCAGACATTTGAAGGACATGAAACAATGTCCCATGTGTCATTTTCTTTAAGAGCCAAAAGTTCTTCCTCCATTGCTTTCTGCCAACAGTCATGCTTGGAAGCTTGTGAGTAACAAGTTGGAACAGAAATGTTAGATAAAGTAGAGGAAAATCCATACCAATTGGGAGTACGCGATACTCTGGTAGAGCTCCTAGTAGGCTCAAGCTGACTAGATCTTGAAGAATTCTCAGATTCTAGTTGTGGTACAGTTTCAGGCGGCGGATCAGTGTCGGGATAGGATAAGTTGGCCGACGTCGTTCATACACAAATACAGGTTTGAACCTCTTAAAAAAAGATGATAAATCTTCAAAAGTAGGAAGCACAGGAGAAGCAGAAGATGAATCGACAATCATAGGAAAGAAATACTGATTCTCAAAGAAAACAACATTTCTAGAAATACGAAATTTGTGAGAACATGGATCATAGCAAATAAAACCTTTTTGTGAAGTACTATAACCCATAAAAGCATATTTAGTAGATTGTAAAGAAAGTTTATTGCGCTGCGAAGGAGGCAAATGCACAAAACAAACACAACCAAATGTATGAAACTCACTATAGTTAGGATTTTAGTGATAAAGATGAAAATATGAAGACTCAAGATTTAACACTTTAGATGGCAATCTATTAATTAAATAGACAGTAGTAGACAAAGCTTCCACCCAATATTAGATGGTACAGAGGACTCATTCAACAAAGTACGAGTGACATCTAAAAGATGGCAATTTTTACGTTCAGCAACTCCATTTTGTTGTGGTGTATATGGGCAAGAGCGTTGTGAGACAATTCCTTTGTCAAGTAAGAATTTTTTGAATTCATAAGACATATATTCTCCACCAGAATCAGATCTTAATAATTTGATGTACGTAGAAAATTGAGTCTCAATGTAAGCCAAAAATGTCTTAAACATGGAAAATACCTCAGATTTGGATCGAAGAAAATACACCCACGTAAACCGACTATAATCATCTATGAATGTCACAAAGTATTTGAAATGAGCATGAGAAATACTTGGTGAAATGCCCCAAACATCACTATGAATGACATCAAAACACTTAGTAGCACGACTACCAAAATTAGGAAAAAGAAGAGTTTTACTTTTGCCTAATTTACAAGTAGAACAATCAACAGAAGCAACTGAAAATTAATTTTTATTTCCCAATAAACCAGAATTTGATAAATGAGACAACACAACAGAATTTGATGTCCTAGACGCTTATGCCAAATCTCAGTCTTACTAGAAGTAGAAGTACAAGCAAAAGATAGAACATGAGGAATGGAAAAGTGTATAGGAAACAATCGTCCAACTTTAGGCCCCTTCGCGATTATCATCCCCGACACCTGATCCTGCACAAGACAACGATTACGAGAAAAATTCATATCACAATTGTTATCTACCAATTGTCCAACTGAAATAAGACTAGTTGAGAGCTTTGGTGAAACAAAAACATTCTTGAAAGTTGGAGTAATATACCCAACCTTGGTAATGGGTAAATTACTACCATTGGCAATCTGTATTTGTGATGGACCTTGATACTTACAAATATTTTTTAGGATGCTCGTTGAGTTGGTCATATAATTGGAAGCACCTGAATCAACAATCCAAAAATTAGATGTAACATCATTACCTTGTAATCCCAATGCTGAAAAGGCTGACACGATCATTTGTTGAACCATTTCAGGAGTAAGAACTTGTCCTGAAGATGAGTTATCAATAGTTTAACCATTTATCCCAGCTTGAAAAGCGTTGACCCTATGATTTTGAGGGCGCGTGGGACACTCTTTGATAATATGTCCTTGTTGTTTACAATAATTACAGAACTTCTTGCTACTAGCAATATGCCCATATTCCTTGCAACTGTAGCATTGAGTTCTACTCATATCCCTGCCCTTTCCTTTACCTTGAGCAGCAAATGCAACAGTGACATCATTTTCCTTCTTGAAAGCATTTTGTGTGACAAGACGTTGCTCTTCACGAAGTAATTCCCTAAAGCAAACATCCAAAGAGGGAGACGGGTCACGATTCATCAAGTTAGAGCGAACACTCTCAAAGTCAGAGCGTAATTTCATCAAAAATTGTTCTCGCTTGCTTTACTCATGAACTCCCTGAATCACTGATAGAGATTCAGTAGGTATTTTGGCATAGACAATATCCGTAAATTCAGCCCATAAGTTCTGAAATCCAGAAAAATATTCCTGAACTGAAAGACCTTCTTGAGAGTAATTAGCAATCTTACTCTAGCTGAAAGCGTCTTGCGCTATTATCTTGGTTGTAAACCTTTTGTAAGTAATCCCACATGGCCTTGGCTATCTTATATGGCCTGAGATTAAGAACAATAAGAGGGTCAATTGACCCTAGAATCCATGTCATCACCCGAGCATCTTTAATCTTCCATTCACGTAGCTTTGTTGTATCAGTAGGAGCAGGATCGCTTTCATCTATATGGCCCCACAATTCTTTGCCGGTGACAAATAACTGGAACTGAAACTCCCAAGAAGAATAATTTTTTCTAGTGAAACGAACACTGAAGGATTCAAAGTGATGTGAATTCATGCTTTTGAGTAGCTATGAAAACTACAAAGACTCACGAAAGCAACTAGAATGACCAAGAGCAAAAGTCCTAGGTGGTAGGACTGATTGTTGACAAACAATCAACAAAAAAACCAAGATGTTCAAAAAATTAGAAGGAACCACAGAGACTCTATGAAACAAGACAGCCAAGAGAAGGCTCTAATACCATGTCAGTTTTCTGCTGAATGTCTCTCAAAGTGAGAGTCTTTCCATTATATAGAGAGAATAAAGATTACACATCCCTAAAGATCCGTCATTTCTATCCCTAAAGATCAGCTATTCTATCTCTACAAATCTGCTATTCAATCCCTCCAAATCCGCTATTCTATCACAATATTTATTCTTTTGATTCTACAACAAATCTATATGATCATACTAATTTATATCACTATCTAATTATATTAATATATACAATTATTTAGATTCTTATCATGCTAACAGAGCAACACTGAAACGAATATGTAGAGAATATGAAATCACTAGATGGCCACATCACAAGACTAGAAAGGTTAATGTTGATGTTAGCCAAGGGGTATCTTTTCAAGCTACTGAACCATATGTGCGCTTGCTCTTTCCCAAGAAAAAGGCACATATCATTTGTCACAAAAGATCTGTTGCAACAGGAAAACCTTGTGATAAAGTGATGACTTTAAAGGTTACATATAGAGGTGATATCATATAGTTTCAACTCTCCCTTTCATCAACTAGGGTAGAATTGGAGGGGGAAGTGGAAAAGAGGCTTAACATATCACTTCAAAAGTTTTCAATAAAGTATGAAGATGAAGATAACGATTGGATTTTGATAACTACTGATTCAGATTTGAGGTATGGTATGCATTCACTAAAGTTGTTGGGAAGGACTAGTATGAGATTAGTGGTTGCCCCAGAAGCTGAAACATGAAGGATTTTCCATAAGTTTTGTTATGGTTCATCTTCATTGCAGAAATGTCATCTTTTGGTGACATGGTGTTTGTCTCTTCCCTGAGGTGTTGTGACATGTCTTTGTGCTCAGGTTACCAAGTTGAATAATGTTATTATGAATGTTGAATTGTCAAATTAGGATATAATGGAAGAGGAAATCATTGGGGCTTGTATATGCTATAAGTTATGTTATTTTCTTTTCATTAATTGAGGAGCTCTTATGGGTCAATAGACAGGTAGGGAACAAACTTGTGCAGTGCGTTTACAATTTTTTTATTTTTTTGGGTAAGTAAATTAATTTATATTATTTCAAAGAAAATGTACATGGGAGCAAGTATTCCCAACAGTGGGATACAAAGAGTGTGTACTAATATCTATTCTATGCTTAGAGCTAGAAGGATGATTAGCATTAGATATGTTTACGATGGTTGTAGCTTGAGAGATGGGAAATATATATTATATATATATATATATAAAAGTAAATTATTTATTTCAATAGAATTTGACTTTGGTGTATTTAGAAAGCCAAGTAAATGATGCGTTATTTAAGAAGTTATCTTTCTTGGGGAAATGCCAACAATGAAATGCTTGGGGAAATGACCATAATGAAAATTTATTCGTACTGGGTGTTTATATCAATTCAATATCTTAATTAATTAACATGCGTTTTACTTTATTAAATTACATAATAAGGAAAATTGCATTAATTGGATGTAAATATCCGGTACATGTAAGTCTTTTCCCAACAATTTCTTTGGCCTATAAATATGTATTTTAACTTTTCAAGTATTGAATCGGTTAAAAAAAAAATATAAATCAGATTTATAAAAAATTATACTATTGACATTTTAATAAATATTAAAAATATGGCTGAAAAATCTTATTAAATTAAACTATATTTAATTTATGTCTTAATCTACTTTTCTTAAAGGATGTGAAACACTTCAAAAATTAAATTAATATGGAATGGAGAGAGTATTTAATATCAAAGATAAAATAGACACAAAAGAATAAATTATTTCTTAATTTTTCAAATTAATATTGAATAACTATTTTTAGTATAGTAAATAAGTAAAAATGAACGGAGATAGTATGTGTTGTTTAAATTAGTTGAATCATTAGTGTGTACAAAACTTGTATTGAAGTGAATTTTTCTATTTGAAAAGAGTTCATCACTGTCATATAAATCAAGAATTGTGGATGATTTTATAAATTCAATAAGGAACAAATGGTACTAACTTTGACTCCACAATTTTTTGCCTTTATTTTACCTTTGACAAATTCCATAATTTAGTGGGAAAATGTACGATTTCCACAAAAATGAAGAGTCTCTTTGAACTTCTTGAGCTTTTTAATCCACTTGCACCCATCAACAAACTAATTTTTTATTTTTTTTTAAAGATGATGATTTGAGCCGGTCATAATCATCCACTTGAACCCTCCAAAATCTATTTAAATTAAAATATATGTTGTAATCCAAATAATTGAGCAGAACTTATATATTTGGGGTCTAATTTTGTTCAGTTATATGTACTATTAATTTTTAAATTTATTGCTATGACATACAATTCCGTCATAATTTCTTCCTTTGTTGAGTTAGTTATTTAAGATGATTATTTATCATATTTTAGGAACTTCTTTGGCTATATGATTTTTAATATTATTTATTTATTAAAAATATTGATAAGGAATTTAAGTGTAATGCAGATACTTAATATCATAATCTTTTGAACCTTAATATCTTATGCCATAACCTTTTGAACCTTTTAAGATTTCCTATTTTCTTTTCCCGATTCATAAGTCCCAATCGATACTATGTGGAAAGTTTGCGACTAAATTGTAATGGTACTTATTTGAATAATATTTAATTATGTTGTGACAATATTTGATAGCACCATTCTTTATAAGCCTAGCCACGTATAGCTCAGGGTATTTGGTTGGACGCTCTTCTTCAAAAAATTATATTATGTATAGTAAAAAAGATATACGAAATATATAAGTTAAAAATTATTTTTCACACGTATATATTAAATTTTAAATTTTTGGCGAAATTTCTAACTTCGTTACTGGTGTGCAATGCATTGAGTTACTCCTTTCTTAATCAGAAGTCCCGCGTTTGTATTTTGAGTACAAATAAAACTTGGATAGCGAATGGTTACCCCGAATGGGCCCTATGCTGCGCGAATCTAAAATAGTCAGGCTCCAATACTGATATATGACCATAAATGAAAAAAAAACTAATATATGTGGTATTTAAATAAATTAAGTTATTAAAAAGTACTGTTATGATGTTTCGACATATCTCCAGGTGAAATTTTTTAAAAAAAAGTTTTAATTTTCAAGTAAAAAAGGATATTTGGAAAATTGGACAAGTGTCTAAATACAAATTGAAGTTGTTTATGAGTAATTTGAATTGAAAAAAGTGAAAATATATTTTTGTTGGTTTTGAAATTTTTAAAAATTGTGATTCCGAATTTAAGGAGCATATGAATTCCCACATATTTAGTCATAAATATATTTGGAAAAAATCTTGGAAGCTAGTGTTTTGGCCATAATATTTGTTATTACTTGACATATATATTTGACAAGCAACCAAAGTTTCCAAGTTCTAGAAAAAATTACTCCATCGTTTAATATTATTTGTCATGATTTTTATTTATAGAATCAAATTTTAAAAACTTTGACCAACATTTTTAAGATGTATTTTTTCATCATATTGATATGCAAAATATTGGAATTTATAGTATTTTTAATATAGTTTTTGAATAGCTAATTTTTTTGTTTAAAATATAGAATTAACCTAATTTAACTGTAAAAATTAATCAAATTGACTTTCGAAAAATGTAGCATGACAAACAAAAATGGACGGAGGGAGTAGAATTTAGGCCAAATCCTAGTGTTTGGTAATTTTTAAAAATTAACTAAACCCTTTTTTTTATAAAAAAAATCCATTATCTATTAATCCAAAATCAACTTATATCTACAACCGTCTACATAAAAAAGAATAACTTATTTTAAATTGGTTATCATTCAACTTGGATCAATAACACGATTAAGTATGCGATTATTATACTACTCTTGCCCATATTGTTGTTGATCGTCATCAACTATGTTATGTAAAGGATACTTGTTAATGAAACATTTTGTTATATTCTAGGTATTTTTTATGATTCTACAAATGCGGGGACCTGGTCCCTAGTAAAGTGCTCTTGTCGAGATATAAATGGGGTACAACTATAAAGCTGTCATGTTAGGTGGTAGGTGAAAAATGAAGTGTCCTACACCAATATGAAGAGCAGACGAGATTATATGTTTCAGTATCTCACAAATGCAGGGACCTGATCCCAGGCAGAGTTTTCTCCATCAGATGCATAATGAGTTATAATTGTAAACCTTTCATGTCAGAGGTTGGTGAATCGTCAGAGTACTACATCAATCACAATTGAGGAGGGTGTTTGTCCAACGATCAATAACTCTTTATGGTTGACTTAGTCAACATGACAAACAACAAATAACTTCATTCATCCAAAGAAGGAAGTCAACCAGCAAGTCTTTTCAAGAACTCACAAAGAAGTTTGAGAGGAACCTGGTCCCTGGTCCCTGCAAGATTGCGATATGAAAAGGTGACAAGACAGCTGTCAGAAAAGCTGCCACCTCTAATGTGGAGGTGCACAACTTTTCCTTCATCCAATGGGATGGTCTCAATGAGTTTGTAGTAATTTATATTATCTCTTTCCAACAAACACAAACTCAAGATTTGGCAAATTAAACTTGGATTTTCTCTGAAAATTCATAAGCTTGAAAAGTGAAGGTCATCTTCAAGGAAGAACACTGCTCATATCAACAAAGGACTACATGGAGTGCTAAAAAGTCTTGTTGTATTTAGAGCTTGGTGTCTTATGTGCTTAAATTGTAAATCTGATCCTAATCTATAAAGGATTCAGATCTTGTTTCGATTTCTAAAAGTCTAAGTCATCTAGAGTTAGGTGATTTAGTGGGCAACATCGTTGTTGCTTAGTCAAAATCTAAATCTTCCAGAGGGTGGGAGTTTAGTGAGCGGTGTTGTATCCGCTTAGAGAAATCTATATTAATCGGTGATGGATAGTATAGTTGGTAGTGTTGTATCTACTATGGCTCAGCTAAGTGATAAGAAGCATTGCTTAGTGTGGAGATTAGCAGACTAATCTCATTTTGTAAACTGATTTTTACTTTTGCTTGGAGAAGATTAGTGGAAGCAGTTTGAAAAGTCCTGTTTAGAACAGATCGTGGTTTTCCTCCCTTGAGCAAGGAGGTTTCCACGTAAAGTTGTCTGTCAATCTTTACTTTCAGCACTTATCTTACTGTTTGTTATTGTAACTGTGTTGAGGACCTGGTCTCATCGAAACACGTAGACACATATTCTTAGTTACTGTTCTTGCTGAGTCAAGGGACCTGGTCCTTGATTGATTGGTGGGCGCATACATTCCAACACGTTTCATTATAAAATGATACTAATACACAAATTTATATTAATAGCCAAAATTCTTTTAAAAAAAAGAAAAAATAGTGTAGACAAAAACAAAAGTCAGTGAAGTTGTGTTGTATTCTATGGACTATGGAGTATCATCTTCGGCAAGTTTTAGAGATATGTGACCTAATGTCTAGTCAACTGGACTGGTGTGAAGTGAAATGCAATGCCTCCGCATTTTGGAGCTTAAAACAAGACGATGGGTTGGAGTACCAACAAAAGATCTCCCCTTTCATATGTGAGTTAAGAGTTGTGAATATCAAAACATTAGTGTTTTGTTTATTATTACTCAATCTTATCTTGTTGATACAACTGCTCCTGCTTCTCTGGATTTCAGCTTCCTAATGTTGAAATTGAGGATCAAATATGTTATTGAGAAAACGTCGAGTCCACATATTTGTATGGTTTGGGAATTCATTCTTATTATGCATTTCCAGTGTTTAACCTCCATGATCAGCGGTACTTTGGTGTATTTGAGATTGTATCTACATAACCATCTCTCTGTTTTCCCAAGTTTATTATGGTATTTTCTCATTGCTTTTTGGTTGTCTAAATTGTTGGATTTCAACCAAAGGACATTGGTTATTTGTCACGACCCGGATTCTAGAATCTAAATCGCAACCGGCGTCGTTAACCTCTCAAAGGTCGCAGACAAGCCTCTTCTTAGCTTTCATCACAACCATATAGTTAAATTTGTGGTAAATTTAGAACTTTTTAATACTAATTAAAGTGTACATAGACTTCATATAGTACTGTATAAGTGTGGTATTCTAATAGCTCAAACTTAATAACCATATATCAATAGATTAAACAAACGAATAAATGATTGTACTAATAATAATAATAGTTTGCCAATTGAATTTATTACAATTCTTTGAATAAATACTTGAAAGGAAACGCTGAGGATAGTAGTCACTAGCTAAAACTAATGTACTAAGCTAGAATAATCAAGCGTAGCATCCTCGAACTCAAGAGGACCTACCAAAGTCTGAAGATCGCTATTCCAAACTGATTCGACGAACTTAAACCTTCTTGAGAACCTGCGCCTATAAAAATAGTAAATAGATATGGGGTTAGTACACACTTGTACTAAGTATGGGTGTATTCACATAACACATAAGAGACGATGCATGAAAAAGGAAAGCTCTTTTCCTAAACTACATGTCAATATCACGATACTAACATTACTTCTTACTTAAAACGTTGATCTTGCTTTATGATGTAAATATGACACGTTCTTATGCATTTAAGGCATACAACTCGTTTTCTATATGAACATAAGACCTTGGAATCATGAACATAATTTTAGAACAACTTAAACACTCGTTTATATTTTTGCTCTTTGGCCGAGAGTTGCCACTTCCATACTTAGATTATTTTTCAGCCTTTTTCTTCTTCTTATTGCGTAGTTCAATGATCTCCTTTGATCTTATGTTTTACTTACAAGTGCAATGATTCATTGTAGTCCCATACCCACAATGAATCGAGTAAGCAATTCACAAAACTAAGGAGATGATTTGGCTACTCTGCTTACGAGTTATATTTCTCATTCTTATTTAAGTTGGGCATGAATGTATTTATAATTCAATCTTTATTGGCTATGCCCTATTAGTTGATTTCATAATCCATGCTCCATTATTGGCTACCCTAACTTGTTATGTCTATCAAACACCAGTGATTAATGTTCATTAACCTCTTACTTTACTTAGTTCACTAGGAACTTATGATTTTACTCCCTTGCTCGATCGTTCACTTTGAACATGCTATTTTATTCTTTATTTCTCTCTTCAAGAATTCTCTTAGCATTAACGGAAGTAGATCATGCGAGCTACATGAAATCCAGTGTCTCCCCCACACCGAAAAGGGGTGGTTCACCAATTAAAGTGAATCAAGTTTCGTGTCTTCTCCACACCGAAAAGGGGTTTCACCGACTAAAGTGAACCGTTCGATGTCTTCCCCACATCGTAAAGGTTGGTTCACGGCTGTAGTGAACCGAGTACTTGTCCTGAGCGATAACCGACATAGATCATGTGAGCTAAACATGAAATCTGGTGTCTCCCCCACACCAAAAAGAGGTGGAATCACCGGCCAAGGTGATTCCTAACTTGCTAGCGTTGTTTAGTGGGTGTCGTACACTAGCTAGGTGCCCCTATGTTGGCAACATAGTTCTAAGACTAGGAGACGTACGTAGACCATAGTCCACGGGGTGGTGATCTCATCTCATGAGGCTTACATGTGCTGGCACAAGCTCATTACTATTCTATCGGTTCTAAGCTCATATTTTTATCTTCTTATTTTTTAGAGTTTACTCACACATTATGGAAGCTCGCTTCTAGTTATGATATTTACTTACTCTATGGATGACTAGTCACCCCTTTCTTTCTTTGATGATTATGCTCTTAAGTCTTTACTTTATCATCATGGTGCGGGTGATACTAGTCTTACGAACTGTAGCACCCTCTTAGGTGAGTATTATCGACATAATGATTTAGTGTTCTTGAGACTCGTCTCACTTCTTTCTAACACTCTATATTAGGTCAATTTCATAACATAACTCTTAGTTATCTCTTTACTCACCTTAAATTGTTTACGTCACTTACTAACCTTGTATCATTCTTATGATGGTTATTGATTTTTGTAAGACACAAGTTGTGTGGATTGGGTATGTTCGGATTTGTCCCATTGATTGGCATACCCTATGTTATGAGATATAGAATTGATATTGGGTATTACTTTGCATCTTTTGAATTCTTTAGTAGTAGCCATTATATTGGCACAAATCAAACTATGATATTACCACAAGCCAATTCAGTCATTTGTGAATACAATATTATGATCTAACATGTTAAACAAGTCAACTTTCAACCTTTAATTAACATATAAACAATTCAACGAATGATCATAACAATTCATATTCTCGAAAACACAACTCTGCATTACCACATTCAACATTCATGTAAATAACACCCTAAGTATGCGGATCTAATCGTGTATTTTCACTTGATATATAAATCACTTAAACATACATATAAGATCAGTTAACACCACATACAATTAACAATGCATCGAGAATCATACTACTAAACTACAATAATCGAACTAGGGGGACGAACATGCAATTCGGGAACAACCCTAGTTTCGATATTCTTGAAGTTAAAACGTTTGAAAAGATTCTTGGAGAAAGAATTCCATGAGAGAAAACCCATATCTTGCTGTAGAATTAAATCTACGAAGATCACTACGAACTTTACATGAAGAAACCTTGGAGCGTTCTTGCTAGTCGTCTAGGGTTTCGGTCACGTCTTCTCTCGTTCTTATGTTGGGCATTAATGGTGATTAATTTAGGTCTAAATATTTTAAAAACTGATTGTTAACTAAGTCAACTTAGATTATATACTGATACGCTCAAATTTACTTCTAAAAAAGAAGTATAAGCGGTCGTATCAAGTAAAGAAACCAACTATGAGGTTGGAGTCGATCCCACGAGGAAAATGATTTAGACTTAACTTTAACCTACTATTACTTCTATTTAGTCAAGTCCTTTCTGAAATAAAAAAAAAAGGGGTTTTAAGTAATGAATATAATTAGCTATTTCTAAATACACAAGTTCAAAGATTTGATTTTTATCAAGTAATGAGAGTAACTAGGGCTTAAGTGTTCCCCATAGGTCCATAACTCGGTAATTCTAGCTATAACAATCCTTCCCTAATATCTTGCATGCAAAGTGGCATACTTAACTTTTTCTTCTTCTGCTCTCTTTACCCACTTTCTGTTACCATCGACGGACATGGATGACGGTCCGTTGCGTGCACGATGGTCCATCGATGGCTTCTGTTCCTTCATACTTAGAATCTTTTGAAGATGGGTACTGGGGCTACTTTTTGTTAATATTGACGGATGTGCAGGACGGTTCATCGAGGCTATGACGGTCCATCAAGAGCCTTCATAGCCCCACACTTAGTCAGAATTCCCGAACTTCCTTTAGCAGTCTTTTTTTCGTACGATGGTGGCCACCTACGGACCGTCGAGGTCACGACGGACCGTTGATGGCTCCGTAGGTTGTCACTTCTGCAATTTTCAGCACAATTCTCCCACGTTCTCCTTCTGGACAGATTTCTTGCAAACAAAGAGAAAACTACATTAAAACCAATACAAAAAGGCCTTAGACACACACTAAACTTAAGGAAAAAGCATTGAAAGTAACGTGAAACCACGGTACATCAACACCCTCAACTTAAATTCGTTGTTTGTCCTCAAGCGACGCACTATGACTCACCACAAAATCTTTGTACAAGAGTATCCTTATTTTAGCTTTTTACAATTATCTGGCTATAATCCCGATTATTTTCAAGCTTATTTATGCATGCTATCACTATTAGGCTCGCTCATGCGGATCAGACCATGACACAGACTCACCACACTCCGACACCTATCCTCTTTGTTCTCTCACCAAGGTACGAATTTTCCGGTATTGCAACTAGTGTCCTCACTTAAAAACAACATCCTCATTTTTCACACAATGATTTCAGTTTGTTTATAAGGATTATTTTCAACACTCACTCTCAGAACAACTTCACACCTCATTTATGTTTATTGTCATAGTCTTGCCCTTATTTTCACTGCTTTAAGTTCACCATAATAGACTCTTAGGATCATGATAGGACTTTCTTAGCTTGTAACTTAGGCTCGGGGTCAGGTTGGGTACATTTAGATGTATTTTTAGTGACTTATTGTCCTCCTTGACATAACGACTAAGCGTCCTACCTTTTCATCATTTTATTCCGCCCTATTTGTTAATTTTCTTGCATTCTTTCACCTTGCTATTCTCCCTTCTTTCTCCTTTTGTGTAAGTGACTCTTTTCCCCTTTTTACTTGTATTTTCATATTTTCAAATTTTTCACTTTTCTTTCAACTTTTCTTGAGTCACTTTTCTTTTGTTCTTTCTCTCTCTTTATTCTTTCAACCCCACTTTCCGAGGCATTCCTCATAATAGCCACCCTCAACTCATGGCTTTGCCATGAGTCAAGGTACACAATACCCAAAGTTGGGTCAGGGCCTGTTTGCTGCATTAGCCACCCTCAACTTATGCTTTTGGCATAAGCTGAGGTGCACATGTCCAAGGAGAGACCAGGGCCAACACATTGTTCCCAAAAAAGATCAGTTGAGGTGAAAAAGAAAGGTCTATTTTAAGCTCAACTCATTTGGATCAAGAAGGGATTAATTTCATTTGGTTTTCTATTATTTAGGCTAAAGATTGGCTATATTGAACAAGGGCCTATCATCCTTTCCTAATTGTCTATTACGGCTTACTTTTAGCAGGACTAACCAGGCAAGTTCTAGCTCAGTACCAATGGTGGAGTATTCAAATTTTCCTCACACTCACTTGACATCTCATTACTCTACAAAATTATCAGAAACCTAGTTTGAGTTTTAGATTTAGGGTCATGAAGTGGTGTATCTCTATGTCATGCTTAGAGCCACACATTTATCAGTTACTGTGCCTAGTCACACATCATTTTCTTTAAATCAGGATATCATTTTGTTTAGCCATCATGATTCAGAGTCCATTTTCTATACTATGTACAAAGGATACCAACATGTCGGTTCAACAATAAAACAACCAGTCTCTCGGGGAAAAAGAACACAGGCAAGAAAATCCCAAGAGAGGATCGTGAGTTGGGTTACTCAGACTTCACCCTAGTACTCACTTTCCATTTACCCCACCCCCAACAAAAAAGATATGCAATTTGTCCCCAATGCATACAAGTATATAAAATATAGTGGTAGGTGAAGCAAACCTGAGGCGCAAAGCGCCGGCGATCAACAAGCTGGCGGTTCCGGTTCCCCGGAACCTACTCCTCTGTAGTAGGGACACCATCAGTAGTGTCCTCAGCAATGACAACACCATCAGTATTGATCTTCTCAGCCTATGCAACTCTAGAACTAGACGCTCCGGCAGCTACCTCCATAACCCTCAACTGGCGGGCCTCCTCATCGATCATCGAGGCTCTCCGCACAGCCTCCAACTCATGGCGCTCCTTCTTCCGCACCCTAGACTCCTCTTATCTCTAACTCTGTGCCTCTTGGCACGATCTCTTGGGGGAGGTGGTGGCACTGTGGCAGTGGAGAACAAGGCAGCCAACACTGCGTCCTCAGCGGGCTATGCAGAAGGGGCCTCAGACTCCGGCACTCGAGCCTCTAGTATAGTATCTAAGTCTGCTCTAAGACTCTCCACAGCATTCTTGAGAGTCGTCACATCCATTGTAGGGGCTGGTCGGGCAAGAACCTGCAGATCAAAAGCGTCCAACCACTGGTGGACCTCCATGACCTTCCGCTTAGTGTGCTGGGCCATCTTCCTCTCTAAACGCTCATCTGCCTCAGCAATAGACCTCTGCATCCAAGGATGGATGTGGTGCAGAAGTGTGGTCATTTAGGCCTCAAGTTTATGGACCCTAGCAAGCGGGACCAGAGTAGCATATGGAGTCGAGCGGGAGGAGATCGGAGCGGTTCTACCACCTGGGATAGACTCGACCGAAGTGGTGTCGGTAGGCTCAGATATAGACGGGTTAGCCGCTTGGGCTTGCTCTAACGTTGCCTCTAGGTTCTCACCAAGCGGCTGCACCTCCGGACAGGGTCCTCTGTGGGGAGCCAACTCTCTGGCCTCATCCCGAATGAGGCCAATATCTACTGTGCCAGGCGGGGTCTTGAGCACATCAATATGCCACACGGGCACTCATGCTAACCCGCACAAAGCAAAAACCATGCACGGGAAGGGGTAAGTAGTAGTGGTCTTGAAGTCCCTCTCGTGCATCACCGCTTGTAGTAGCCATGCGAATTCCACCTTGAACCCCGCAATCATCACCGCCATCAGTACCGCACGATCCCAAGTGACAATGTTGTCAGCTGCAGTGGGGGAAAGGCAGTGTCGGACTTGTAACCACAAAAACTTGGTTGTGAAGGTGAGGTTAGACTTCTTGATACTTCCTTTGGGCTCCAGCACCCAATCGGCAGCCTCACCATCGACGGAGGTACTATGCAATCCACCGCTTGGTGGTCTCTCTCAACTCTGGCTCACGTTGGAACCGACCATCTTTAATCAACTTCCACTGATAGTCGAACTCGGCGGTGAGAGGTGTCTGGATGGCATCAACATCCGCGCCATAGAGAAACCTGCGGATGGCCGGCAAGAAAATGTCAACCCGCTTGCCGCAGACTCGGACGTTATCTAAAGGAGCATGTTTAACGGGGGCTGCCCGCCTATCTAGAACAGATTGGAGAGTCGCCACATAGGAGGCGTATAACTCCCGGACCATCTCCTCACTGTAGCGTCCTACATCCTGAGCCGTCCACTCCAGTCGATGCTTGGTGAATATCTTATGTATGGCCGGCATGGTGGAAAGGCTCCCCGTAAGAACCTGCCGCTCAAGTGTCAAGGTCCGGGTCATGACCCCCTTGTCATTGGGCATCTTGGCATCAATGTAGATCTGGTATTGCCGCTCGACACACCACCGATTGGGCTGATCAGCAACCGGAGTGGGGACACCAGTCTGGGGTGCTAGAGTTGAGTCAGCACTGTCAGCCTCATCAGATGAAGCAGAAGAAGAAGCCTCCTCATATCCGAAAGACTCGACAGAGCCGAAAGCTTCCTCAGAACCAAATGCCTCTACGGAGCCAGACGCTCCCTCTGAATGTGTAGCCGACCCAGATGGTGTGCTAGTCAGTATGCGCTCCTCGTCAGATTGGGAGGCAGTGACTACGCCGAGCGCCACCCTCGTGGGAGTGGCTCTGGTGGGGCGGGCAACAGGGGTAGCAGTGCGGGTGACTGATGGTACGTACTCCGGGTCATGCTCATCGTCTGATCCTATGACCAGTCGATGTGACAGGGCGACGGACTTGGAACACCCTCGTGAGTAGACACAGTCATGTTTAGGAGCCATTTGTACCTGTAAAGAGAAGTAGTTAGTACCAGTGGAAGCAGCAAAACATAGAAAAGAATGGCAGTGCAGAAGTAAAGTGTGCAGGACGGACCCATCGAAGGTCCGTCGAAGGCACGACGGTCTGACATGGGGGTCCGTCGAGGGAATCTTTGAGAAAATTTTCAAAACATCAGAAATAAAGGTTCTGATAGAGGCGACAGATATGCAGGACGTACCGTCGAAGGCACGACGGCCGTCATGAGTGTTCGTAGAGGGACACTTAGAATAAATTTTAAAAACGTCATAAACCAAGGTTCTGACAGTGTCAACGGTTGTGCAAGACGGACCGTCGAAGGCACGACGGTCCGTCATGAGTGTCCGTCGAGGGACACTTAGAATAAATCTTAAAAATGTTAGAAACCAAGGTTCTGACACCGTCAACGGTTGAGCAGGACGGACCATCGAAGGGACGACGGTCCATCGTAAGGGTCCGTCGATGGACACTTAGAGTAAGAAAGTGAGTTGGGGTTGATGGACCCCAACGATGGTCCATCGCGGGATCGATGGTCCGTCGACGGGGTCTCGTACTGACCTTTAGGGACACAGTTTTGCAGCCAATTTGGTTCCCTATCTTACTAATTCTTGGAAGCCTAAGTTTACCAAACATATACCCAACATCCCATAATTCGTAGGGTATGAATTTTCCTAGTTTTAACATGCAATTTTCGACAGCCTATCAACCCTAGGTCAGAAACAGAATCAGGAAACACACGCCATTTTTTAACAAAACACCCCCATTCCTTTTCAATATCAGTGCTCAAATTTACTTCTTGAAAAGAAGTATAAGCGGTCGTAGCAAGTAAAGAACCCAACTATGAGGTTGTGGTCGATCCCACGAGGAAAATGATTTAGACTTAACTTTAACCTACAATTACTTCTATTTAGTCAAGTCCTTTCCGAAAACAAATAAAAAAAGGGTTTTAAGTAACGAATATAATTAGCTATTTCTAAATAGACAAGTTCATAGATTTGATTTTTATCAAGTAATGAGAGTAACTAGGGCTTAAGTGTTCCCCATAGGTTCATAACTCGGTAATTCTAGCTATAACAATCCTTTCCTAATATCTTGCATGCAAAGTGGTAAGTTATGTATCCCTAATTCCTTGGTCCGACAACTAGGAAATTTCGCTCCGCACCTTGGTCCGTCTACGTGTGTATGCTTTACTAAACCTTACCTTTACCTCATATTAAGCATCATAATCAATGTTTGGCTCAGTTATTACTTCGCACCAATCGACGCTAGCCTATTAGATAGTATATACTAAATCTAAGTTGATAATTTTTTTCTTATTATCTACCTCCTTGGTCCGGCAAGTAGCAATAAGGCGAGTTCTAACGTGTGTACTCGTTAAAAATACTTCTAAATGAAAGAATTCTTAATACACGCAAGACACTATTTGAGAATTGTTATTTTAGCTAGGTTTTACCTTTTTATTTACCCATGGTTCCCACAACCCTAATTATGGAGTTTAGTTACCCATGTTAATAATCACACAATTCATATTAATTAGATAAGAATTCATGCACTTACTTTGATGAGATTGAAGAAAATCCAGAAAATTACTTGAATTAATCAAAAACTTGAAACAAACGATTCCAGAAAATAAAGTAATTTCCAAAATCCCAAAATTCAACACTTAGAACAATAAAACTAAAAAATATCCAAGAGTCTAACCCCAAAAACGAGGTTTTTACAAGTATTTATAATAGATAAGTCCTAACATAAAAGGGAAATCTATTTAAGGAAAATCTGTCCAAAAACGCGTCTGAGTCGACGACTGGAGCGACGGACCGTCGATGTCACGACGGACCGTAGAGGCCCTCCGTCGTTCAATACTTAACTTTTTCTTCTGCTGCTCTCTTCACCCACTTTCTGTTACCATCGACAGACATGGATGACGGTCCGTCGATGGCTTCCGTTCCTCCATACTTAGAATCTTTTGAAGATGAGTACTGGGGATACTTTCTGTTAACATTGACGGATGTACAGGATGGTACGTCGTGGCTATGACGGTCCGTCGAGAGCCTCCGTAGCCCCACACTTAGTCAGAATTCCCTAACTTCCTTTAGCAGCCTTTTTCTTCGTACTACGGTGGCCACTTACGGACCGTTGATGGCTCCGTAGGTCGTCACTTCTGCAATTTTTAGCACAATTCTCCCACGTTCTCCTTATGGACATATTTTCTGCAAACAAAGAGAAAACTACATTAAAACCAATACAAAAAGGCCTTAGACACACACTAAACTTAAGGAAAAAGCATTGAAAGTACCGTGAAACCACGGTACCTCATATTCCGTACTAAAATAGCTTGAGTAGTTAATTACCCAAAACCCCTTCCTAGATTGACTAGAATTAGAGAACTTCTTTGACTTAACCGATTTTGGGTCTTTCCTTGTAGTTTTGGTTTTGTCTAATTAATCTAATTAATTAAGCTGCTAAATTAATTAATTAAGTAGTCTAGGGTAATTACTAAAATACCCCTAAGTTGTTAGGACCATAATCAACCCTTTGGAACATCCTAGGTTAAGTACTAGGTTGTCCCTAAGTTGGTTAAGTTAGTTAGGTGTCACCTGACAGGGTACTAGGTTGTCGGGTCCCTTGGCTGGTCGGTCTTGGTTGTTCCTAAGTTAGTTAGTTAGTTAGGTTATTTAGTTAGGGTCTAGGGTAGGTTAGGGGGTGTGGTCCCACGCGGTTGGACCCCGCACGTGCATTTGTCTCCCCAACCGCCCTAACCGAATTGGTTAGGGTGGTCCACCTCAGCTGGTTTCGCACATGTGTTGCGTGTACTTTCCCAACTAACTATTTGGAAGGTTCATTTGGAATATTTAATTATTGTCCCAAGGATCCTCACTATGTCCTTGGGCACTGCTTACTCTACATGATCATTTTAAATAGTTATGTGCTAGGGTACTAGTCTTGACACTTGGATGCCTAGTACCTAATATGGTTGACAATTTTCTGAGAGAGCAAGCTAAGATTAAGTATGTTGGGCATATATGAAGATTATAGTTATTTTAGGGTGTTCATTGCAGGTACAATCTAAACAGGCTTGGATTATATTATGCTTATTTGGGTATATATATAGAAATTGGCTAACATCCCTTAGCCAATTTTCTATACTATGCCCAATATTTTTTAATATTGGGCATTGGGATGCCTATGTACCCCCAAAACGCATTCTTAAAGACCTATTGGGCTCTTCACTAGACATGTAATTTTCCGGAATGTTACATTATTCACTTTTGTTTCATTTTTCCATCATAGGGGTTGAATGTCAAATCATTTGGGTTATATAGAATTTGTAAATCAAGGGACATGATTTTTGGACTTCCAGAGGTATGATGTTATTGCCTTTTTTTTTTATTTTGGCGAAACCAAACAACATAAATAAAAGTTAAAAAGAATAAGAGACCAGATTTTGTTCTTGTTTTTATTTCCATTGCTCTAGTATATCCCTCCTACTAGTTTCATAGCTTATCTTTTATCATATTTTTTTATAGTTGGCACTTAATGATAGACTTGACAAAATAAAGAATGGGTTATCTGAGATCCTTGAAAGATATAGTCTACCCTTTGTTCAATTTAGGATTCCTTTTTCTCGATCTGGCTCTTTACAATTCCTCTATCGTGCGGGTACCTCCATCTATGATCATTCGAGTTCAATGTATCATGAGTTTGAATATGTTTCTGAGTTCTGTCTTATTGAGAGCGGGAACGCATTGGTAGGGAGGGCATTTGCTTCCCAAGGTTCATGCTTTTGTAAAGATGTTACTAAATTAAGCTTCAAAGAGTACCCTTTAGTGCCTAGTGCACTAAAAGCTAGATTCACTCAAAGTTTTGCAATTTGTTTGCAAAATAAATGCGCCAACAATATTGTTTGTGTATTTGAGTACTTTTTGCCAAACAACAAAATGGTTTAGAGATACAAAGACTTTCTTAAACATGCTTTTATCCACAATGAAAGAACTACTTCGAGGTTTCATAGTTGCTCCTGGAAATAGACTAGGCCAGAGGATTCTCATTGAAGTTGTTAAAGTTTCCCCGAGTGATGAACTTGATTCCTTTGAAATTGACCAAACTCTACCATGTATTGAATCGCTTTAGGATAGAGGAGAAACAACAGAAATTGATTCTTTCTGTGAACGGTCAAATTTACAGAACGGGGAGAATAGTGTTGCTGCTGCACTACTGGTTCCTTCTTGTTCATCAGACAAGCGTGACTGACTCAACTGTGAAAGTACAGTGGAAGTTGATCCTTCACTTTCTCATCCAATAGAGGAAGTTGTAACAAACAGAGGAACCGTTAACATGGATGTAGCACATGATGACCACATTGAGGATACAAGTGAAGTTATGCAACTTGATTCACACTATGAGCAACCAAATTTAGAAACTAATTCTGCAGAAAATGCAACAACTAACAACAAGATAGTTCATTCACATAAGAAAAACACAATACAAAGGATAGAAAAAGATCATGAAATTACTCACAAGATTCTGGAGCAGCGTTATGGCATGACTCTTGAAGATACTGCCAAAGATGTACATGGTCAGTTCACTAACTTAAGCTTATCTGAAATCCTTTTGTTGACTTCTTTTATTGCAGTTAGTCGAGCAACATTGAAACAAATATGCAGAGAATATGAAATCACTAGATGGCCAAATCACAAGACTAGAAAGGTTAATGTTGATGTTAGCCAAGGCGTATGTTTTCAAGGTGTTGAACCATATGTAGTCAATCAACAATGTCCTGCACTTTCCCAAGAAAAAGGCACAAATTATTTGGGTCACAAAGTAGCTCCTGTAACAGGAAATCCTTGTGATGAAGTGATGACTTTAAAGGTTACATATAGAGGCGATATCATAAAGTTATAACTCTCCCTTTCATCAACGAGGGTAGAATTGGAGGGGGATGTGGAAAAGAGGCTTAAGATATCACTTGAAAGGTTTTCAATAAAGTATGAAGATAAAGATGATGATTGGATTTTGATAACTACTGATTCAGATTTGAGGGATGGGATGAATTCACTATTGTTGGGAAGGAATACAATGAGATTACTGGTTACCCGAGGAGCTGACACATGAAAGATTTTTAGTAAGTTTTGTTATGGTATCTTTATTACAGAAATGTCATCTTTTGGTGACATGTTGTTTTTCTCCACCCTGCTGTGTTGTTACATGTCTTTGTGCTCAGTGATGCATATATATTGAAGAATTAAATAATCATAGGGCTTATTCTAAGAGATGTCATTTTCTTTTCACTAGGTATTTTATAACTCCCTCTTCTTTTTTTCGTTTGTTCTTTGATTACATGAACAATCTTAACTTGAGGCTTCCTCAAAGATGTTTTGAGGATTAATCACCAGTGTAGGGACCCGGTCCTCTGCAGAGTTGAAAAACTGGTCTTATCTGTGAAAAGTACAGACAGCTGTAAAGTGTGTCCGTGTTAGAGAAGTTGGTGAGGAGCAGTGTCCTGCTCCAATCAGAATCGTATAGGATGTTTTGTTTGATGGACAACAAATCTTCATAGTATATATCAAACAAAACATCACATGTTACTCATTCATTCAAAAACAATATACGAGTAAGGATCAAAACAACAAGATATTGATTCAAGGGCTTTCAGTTCTTCTTGTGATTTGTTGTTTTTATATTTGCTTGTAATCATTCTAAAATTGTAGGATTCGTTTCATAAGTGATTAGAAATGTTTCAAACATTGCGTGTTTCATTGTAAGAGCTTTAGTTAAGAGTAACTTAGGTTCTTACTGAGCAGTGTTGTATCTGCTCGAGCTCAGCTAAGTAATAGGGTGTATTGCTTAGTGAAGAGGCGAGCAGGTTAGTCTCTTGTTGTATAAGTGACTTTTACTTTTGCTTGTGAGAATATTAGTGAAAATGGTTGTTGAAAAGTCTTGTTAAGAACATGTCGTGATTTTACTCCCTTAAGCAAGGAGGTTTCCACATAAAAGTGATTGTCTCTTTTACTTTTGTGCTTGCATTGTTATTTACTGCTTTGTAGTGTTACGGGGACCAGGTCCCATCTTAGTTACGGGAACGCTACATTCCAACAAGTGGTATCAGAGCTTGACTTTTTACTTTGGTTAACACTAGAAAAAGAAAGATCCTGAAGGAATGACTGCGCCACCAAATCTGGAAGAAGGACAATCATCAACAAGTCCACCTCGCTTCAATGGTCACTACTATGGGTGGTGGAAGAATCGAATGCATGACTATATAAATGCTGAAGACTCTGAGTTGTGGGACATTATTTTGGATGGACCTTATATCCTTTTGAAGGAGGTAAAGGATGGAGCACTTACCATCTCTGAAGTGAAGACAAGAAAGGAGTACACCGAGGCTGATTGAAAGAAGATTGAAACGAACGTTAAGGCAAAAAAGATTCTGGTATGTGATATTAGTGCTGATGAATATAATCGGATCTCCGCTTGTGAATCCGCAAAAGAAATTTGGGACTGTCTTCAAACTGCATATAAAGGAACAAAAAGGGTAAAAAAATCAAAGGTGGATATGCTTACTGTTTTACGAAAATATATATAGTAAAAATAAAAATGACTAAATTTCGAAAAATCAATTAATCTTATGATTTAAGAAAAATCAACTTTCCAAATTAACAGAGTCGCAACTTGATTTTTAGTAAAAATCAAGAAAAACTTAAAATTATTTTTTAAAAGATTTAAAACAGATAAAAATTAGTTGAAAAGGGTTCGAAGTTCAAATATACATTCCGAGAAGGTGTTAGGCTCGGAATGCCCGCTAACTTGCGGTTGACCGGCGATTTGACTAAAATGACTTTGACTTGTAAAATAACTTTTTTAATTTTTTAACTAAATTAAATAAATTCAAATTTTTTACTTACTCATTTATTATTATATTTTCCTAAAAGTAATTATCATAAAGAGAAATTAAACTAAAGAACTATTCTAAAGAGAATAATTTAAACATTTGACAGAACTAATAAATAGAATAAAAACTAAGCAAAATCTATATGTAAGTATCTATATATTATTAAATATATAAAAATAAAGAAAAATGACTATCGTTTGAGAATTAATTAAATTGGAATCAAAATGTTAGTCAATAACAATACATAAATAATGAGGGAAGAGGAGAGTAGTATTTGAACTTGGGCCAATTTGCCCAAATTCCACGAAATTGGGCTTTCAGCCCACCTGTCTTATACTAAAATGCCCACAAAATGAACTTGGGCCCGAGTTTGCTGGACCTGTGGAAATCCTTGGGCTTTTGGCTCCTTTTTTCGCCTTATTTTCCATGATATACACCAAGTGTATATTTGACGTATACATCATGTATACGAATGATATTTTTGACCCCTGGGCATGCAGTTCACGAGAATTTTATATTTCCTGCGTTTTTACTCTGTAATAGAACATTTTTCACCTACGTATTTGTATATTTCGTCTTTCTACCAGTGTATATGGCCGGTATATCAACCTGTTCTTAACTTTTCGAGGCTGAAAAATATTTTCCAGCGGTATACCTTGACTGCTCTCAACCTTTATTTCGAATTTGGCCTCGTATTCAGGTTTTGACCTGTATATTGATGTATAAAACAGGTATAACAGCCAATTTCTAAGCTTCGGGAGACCTGCAATTTAATTTCCAGCAATATATTTTGTTGCTTTTGATCTGTACACCAGTTAGAAAGGGAGATAGGCGACTCGGAGAGGATAATGTGAGCCGTCATGGTTCGACGGGAGGATGCAAATGGGAGAGGGAGTCCCATGAGGACTCAAGACGAATTTACATGCATATAAAAAGAAAACCAAAACAAGATATTAGTTAATGTCAAAGAGCATTTTTACATCTATACACATAACCAAAGCACGTAAGAAAAAATAACAAGAGAAATTTATACAAGATGCAAACCCATTTAACGTTAACTTGAACCACCGAGCTAAGATCAATTGACTAAACTCTTCTAATTGCATATGAGCTACTGGAAGCACAATTTCAATATTTGGACATGAAATGTTCATAGGAAAAAGGGGGAAGGAGGACAAAGATCAAGTGTGAAAAATGAAAGAAAAATTCTTTAGCCAATTTGATAATTAATCCGAAACTAAAGGCGTCTCATTCCCCAAAACATTTTGGAATATCGTTAATCCTCAATATGGAGATGCCTCATGTTCGACCAAGTCACAAACTTACAGAGCAAAATGATGGCAGATTCAACAAATAGGATGAATGTCCCCAAATTTAGACAAAGTAAGATGGCCATTGCGATTTTAAGCTAACAAACACGCTAGGAAGGTTAGTTGTTGAACTTCAAAACATCGAACAACTTGTAGGCACCAAGGATGCAATTTGATCTCTAGGAAACAGTAAATATTCAAACCATAGATAAAACTAAAGCTTAGAGCAAACAGCGACTATATCGTATATATTGACCAAATAGATTTATTTGAAAATTCATGCTTACGCAAATACCAACATTAAGTAGTAATAAGTTAAACATAGCACACTTGATATAAGAACGGAACGACACGAACTCAAAAAAAAAGAAACCAAGCGATAGAGCTAAAATAAATACCAACGGACAACATTCACAGGTATGACAAAAAGAACATCAACATTAGGTGCAAACCGACGAAATCTTTGACTTGCCAAATCGTGAAATCACATGGAAACGAACATATCGCATGGAGACATTTAACACACTGAGATAAGTAATGATAAGCGACTATGTAGCAGAGCTTTCCATTATAAAAAAAATAACACATCGGGACAGAAACAAAAGCAAAGGGAATACTAGAAGTAGAGGGGGAAAAAGTAAGACTGCTACCTTCTTAGGGACAGCGACTGAGACAAGAACAAACTGGAGAGCGATTCCACACACGCGAACGAAACTTTGAGAAGTTCTATGAACGAGTTGAGGAATAAATCAAAAACAGAACCAACCAATTTTCTATTCGGATATATTTTACGAATGATTGCTATAACTATTTCATCTTCGACTTTCGGTAAACTATTTTGTTTGCGTTGGTTGCGGCTCCTCCCTCAACAGTGAAGCAAGAGAAGTTTATATAGGTGAGAAATTAGGGTTGGAATGGACTTTAAGGGGGGGGGGATCCAATCGAATTCAAGTTCCAAGCCCACTCCCAAAAACTCAAAATTTGACGACTTTGAAATGGAGATGGACGACTTTGATTAATTTTTCGTCCTTGCGCCTTGACGTGGTGTAATCTTAGGCCACAAGGATAATTCTCACGTGTCCCCGCCCTGCAGTCACTCGTACGACTTGAGAGGGACGTTCGAGGAAGGAGACAAAATTTTACTGCTTCTCGTTTAGGTCGTTGCTCACGCGTAAATGGAGGGTGACGCGCGAATGGGCCATGTTGGTGTCATTCACGCAATGAAGCTGTTGTTGTCTTAGGCGTCCTTTGCTGGGAATTGTACGTCGTTGAAGAAGAAAGCTTATGGGGGTTGGGTCAAAGGTAAAGTGGTAAAGGAGCTGGGTCGGGTCTATTGGAATTGGCCGCGTTCTAGGAGAGTTGGGCCGACTAAATTTGGAAAAAAAAAAGTTTGGAAATTAATTCAAATCAAGGGAAAAAAGAGCTGACTAAAATTTTAGGAATGGGCCACGGGAAATAGATGAAAAGGGCCCAAATTTGACTCTTAGAAGATTGGAGGATGAAAGGGTAAGGCCCGATTTGAATTGATACTAATTTAGACAAAATTAATTTAATAAAGTGTTAAGCAAAACTAAAATCTTTTTTTTAGACGATTTTTGAATATTTCATAAAATAAGTTAATTATATAAAACACATAAAATGTATATTATTTAAATTTTAAAAAAATCGACTAAAGCTACTAAAACTAATTTTACCAAAACTTTAAGCAAAACTAAACCTTTTTGAGGCGATTTTTGAATATTTCATAAAATAAAATAACTATACGAAGACATATCGAAATATACATCACTTCAAAACTATAAGAATAGACTAAAACTACCTTAAAGATCCTTGGAAAATATTTGAATCTTATAAAGTTGGCTATTTTAACTTGTTTTGAAATTAAGAAACTCGTGAATTAATTAGTATTGGGGAAGGAAAAAATTGGGTGTCAACAACTGTCTCCCATTTTACTTAGGTTGATGCAAGAAATTTGAGGAAAATAAAGCGGACTAATCCAATTTTGGCTGATAACATACTCATCTTTTAGGAAATGATTTGGTACAAACTTCTAGGAATCACGATCGAACCCCGGAAATGGGATTCCAACATATCCCAGGCTATATGAGAAGTTAGGCCACTTGTAGTTAGAGAGAATGTTCGAATACAACCGAGTTTTTGACATTGAGCTTGCCTACATATCCTTACACCTTAGGAATCACGTTGCTTTTAGTTCGACTCGATCGGTTGAAAAGGAAATCTATTATGCTAGATAACCTTTGGTCCTGGATAAGTGACAAATTAAGTCGAGTATGAAAAAGAGGCTTGCAACCTCTTAGCCATGAATGTGGAGCTCTTCACATCCATAGGTAAGAACTTGCACGAACATAATTTCCAAAGCTCTTGGTGCATCGTCACTCAGATTGGAAACTTTCTTCCGGCAGATATCAAGATTTCAAATGCGAGACTAAAACTTACAAACCAAAAGGAAAACCCACATGCCTTGTGATAGGGGTGTGGATTGATTGTGGTGGAAGTCGCTCCTATGCTCGCGTCCTAAGAGTTTGACACTCCTCCTTGGACTATGTCCCAGTTCGCTGCTAAGAAAAATTCCACGTTGTGCTGCATCCTTTTTTATGTCATCCGCAACTGTGGTTTATTTTTGGAGAATTCATCCTTTCGGATGCTCTCGACAAAGGCTGAGATAAAACTCGTCATCATAAAATGTAATTTAAATGGGAGACAGTGTCTTTTACCATTTTGACACTTAGTTGTTCTCCTACTTCATTCGACGTCAACTCGATCGGTTTGACGTAAAGCAAATAAAACTTATGTCTTATGATTGCAATGTAAACTTCAATATACTCTTCACTTGATGTCGAGATAAATAAAACTTGATGCATTGTTGATATTTTCTTGATGTCGTCTTTAATGATTCTCTTGGCGTTCACTCTTATCAAGATAAGAGAATGCAGTTAATGTCGATGGATAAAAGTTTTTCTTGAGATGCACGATTTCTTTCTCTGGCAGTGCATTATTTATTGCGGGGCATGAATATCTTTCCGCGATGCGTTATTTCTTGTGAGACATGAATATCTTCCTGCGATATATAATTTCTTGTGGGGCATGAATATCTTCTACGATGCATGAATATTAACTCGCGATGCATGAGTATTAACTCGCAATGCCTGATCTTCTGTGATGCATGAATATATACTCGCGATGCATGATCTTCCGCGATGCATGACTATTGACTCACGATTCATGATCTTCCGCGATGCATGACTATTGACTCGCGATGCATGATCTTCTGCAATGCATGAATATCATCCCGTGATGCATAAATTCAGCGGGGCATAAATATCCTTCCGCGATGCATAAATTTCTGCGAGGCATGAATTTTTTCTCGCGATGCATAACTTTCTGCGAGGCATGAATATCTTCTCGCGATGCATGAATATTAATTTGCGATGCATGAGTATTAACTCGCGATGCATGATCTTTCGCAATGCATGAATATTGATTCGCGATGCATGATCTTCCGCGATGCATGAATATTGACTCGCGATGCATGAATTTTTGCGGGGCGTGAATATCTTCCCGCGATGAATAAATTTCTGCGAGGCATGAATATCTTCTCGCGATGTATTTTCTGCGAGGCATGAATATCTTCTTGCGATGCATAACTTTCTGCGAGGTATGAATATCTTCTCGCGATGCATAACTTTATACGAGGCATGAATATCTTCTCGCGATGCATGAATATTAATTTGCGATTCATGAGTATTAACTCGCAATGCATGATCTTCAGCGATGCATGAATATTGATTCGCGATGCATGATCTTTCGCGATGCACGAATAACTCGCGATGCATGAATTTCTGCGGGGCATGAATATCTTCTCGTGATGCATAAATTTCTGTGAGGCATGAATATCTTCTCGCGATGTATTTTCTGCGAGGCATGAATATTTTCTCGCGATGCATAACTTTTTGTGAGGCATGAATATATTCTCGCGATGCATGAATATTAACTCGCGATGCATGATCTTCCGCGATGCATGGATATTTGCTCTTGATGTCATTCTTGGTATTAAATAAAGATAGCGCTTCAATCGAGCAACACAATTATCTTCTGAGTGCCTTCTAGATAATAACATCGTCTCAATTGACAATAAAATTAAACGAACCTTCAGGTAGTGTATCATCTCAATCGACAATGGGAATAAACTGACCCTCCAGGTAGCACATTCTCTCAAATGACAACACCAATAAAATGACCCCTTCGGGTAGTGTATTATCTTGATCGTCAATAAATAAAGGACCCTTCCGGGGATTGTATTGTCTTGATCGACAATAAAATGAATAACCCCTCCGGGTAGTAATAATATCATATCTGATGATGCAGATGACGTCCCTTACGGAAGCCATAAACTCTTTCTTGAGATTTCCGCTTGACTTATCTTTGAATCTAGCTGGACGTTCCTTAGATTTGATGTTGCAGAGAATTGAAATAGCGTAACACTCCCAAATCTTCGATATGTGCAATATAAAATAATTCATACATCCGCATTTTGGGGAAGAGCTTTCTATCCCCTTGACTTCACATAGTCGACAATCGGAGAAATTTGATGATTTCTGAGCAATACTATAAACCTGCATGCACAGAAAAATCGTTAGTTTTAAAACTGACTGATCTGTGTCGATTCTTCAGTTGTTTGATCCTTGTCCTGCTATCTTCGGTTGATCTTCCTGATCTCCCAACTCTTGATAGATAAGACAAAATATTTTATGCCAGAATAAATTAAACATGAAAGGAAAATCTTTGAGAAAATAAATTTTCGAAAAGTAGTATTTTGAAAAGGGTCACTGCCAAGTGTCATGTCACATCAAGCTTAGCGAACTTCTTTGAGCCTGATGCTTGAGAATTTTGAGTCCCTCTCAAAATTTTGTCCCAGTTTCTATTGTAAAGAGGAATAGAAATCTTACGGGAAATATGACCGAACCCTTGTGGCGCCTACATATCCTGTTGAGGCAGGAATCAGGTCAAGCGTAGTTCCCCCCAAGGCTAACAATAATAAAATTACAAAGAAAAACCGATCCAGGCCGATATAGACCGCCTACGTATCTCATTCTTGAGAATTCAGTTCGAACGTAGTTCAAATAGAAATATATAAAAGGGATAAATGGGGTGACCGAGGCCGGCTAAGTATCTCATTTTTGAGAATTCAGGTCATACGTAGTTTATTACAAAGGGGATAAAATTCTAAACAAAGCAAATACAAGAAAATTGAACGATTACAAGAGAAGGATCGAAATACAAACTGACTTCACACGTAATATCTCTTGACAGCGTCTGAGTTGATCGGCTTCGGCCATGCGATGCTATCCATCTATGACAGAACCAAAGCACTTCCAGATAATACTTTGCGAACCATGTAGGGTCCTTGCCAATTTGGTGCGAATTTTCCTTTGTACTCGTCTTGATGAGGAAAAATGCGCTTAAGGACCAACTGACCAATTTCAAAAATTCTAGCTCTTACTATCTTGTGGAAAGCGCGAATCATTCTCTGTCGTTATAGTTGGCCATGAAGAACGACAACCATTCTCTTCTCATCAATCAAGGTTAACTGATCAATTCTCTTTCTCACCCATTCAGCATTATTCAACTCAACTACTTGGATAATTCTCAAACACGATATTTCGACTTCAGCAGATATGACTGCTTCCGTTCCATATACCAGCATATACGGAGTGGCTCCAATCGACGTTCTGACAGTTGTTCGGTAATCCAATAAAGCATATGGAAATATTTCATGCCAACCTCGGTGATTGTCAATCATTTTCCTTAGGATCTTGTTCTTGTTGGCGTCCTCTACAGCTCCATTTATTTGAGGACGATAAGCGGTTGAGTTTTGACGAGTAATCTTAAATTGCTCACATATATCTCTCATTAGGTGACTGTTGAAATTTGCACCATTATCAGTAATGATTGATTCTGTTACTCCAAACCTGCATATTAGATTATTCCAAACAAAATTGGCTACAACTTTCTTGGTTACCGACTTGTACGAAGCAGCTTCCACTCACTTGGTGAAGTAGTCAATAGCAACCAAAATGAATCTGTGTCCATTAGAAGCGGCTGTATCTATTGCACCGATGACATCCATGCCCCAAGCCACAAACGGCCAAGGTGAACTCATAGCATTGAGTTCGTGAGGCGGCACTCGGATCAAATCACCGTGCACTTGACATTTATGACACTTCTGCACAAACTTGTAACAATCATTCTCCATAGTCATCAAGAAATAATCGGCTCGAAGGATATTTCTCGCCAAAGTGAACCCATTCATATGTGTGCCACAAAATCCCGCATGTATTTGTTCGATAAGATTCACAACTTCAACAGCATCGGTACATCTGAGGAGACCCAAAATCTGGAGTCCTCCTATAAAGGGTTTCTCTACTTAGGAAGAAATTGAGAGTCATACGGCGTATTAACTTCTTTTGGTTGGATGTGGCATCTTCAGGATAAATCCCAGACTCCAAATACTTCTTTATATCGAAATACCATGGCAAACCGTCTGGTTCTGCTTCAACATGTGAACAATGGACTGGATGTTCATTCAGCTCTATATTCAGGGGATCAATATAATCAGTATCTGGATGTTTAATCATTGACTCAATGGTGGCAAGGGCATGATCCAACTCATTATGTATTCTAGGAGTATGTCTGAACTTGATCTTACGAAATCTCTTGCACAGCTTCTGTACATAGTGTACGTAAGGTATAATCTTCGGGTTCTTCACGGCCCACTCTCCTTGAACCTGATGAATCAATAAATCTGAATCTCCAATAACCAACAACTCATGAACATTTATGTCGATGGACATTTTCAAACCAAGAATAAAAGCTTCATACTCAGCCATGTTGTTCGTGCAATTAAATCAGAGTTTAGATGCCATTGGACAGTGTTGACCAGATTCTGACACTAAGACCACTCGAATACCTTTCCCGTGGTGGTTTGCCGCCCCATAAAAAAATAATCTCCAGCCAGGATACATTTCAGAAATATCTTCACCCACAAACGATACTTTTTCATCGTGAAATAAGTTTTGAGTGGTTCATATTCTTCATCAACAGGATTTTCTGCAAGATGATTAGCCAAGGCCTGTGCTTTTATCGCCTTCTAAGTCACGTACACAATATCAAATTCACTCAACAACATTTGTCACTTAACTAACTTTACAGTTGACATCGCTATCTGGTAAATATACTTTAACGGATCCATTTTGGAGAAGAGATATGTAGTATAAGAAGACAAATAATGCCTCAACTTCTGAGCAAGCCAAGTCAAAGCAGAATACGTTCTCTCCAACAAAGTGTAACGAGACTCGTATAGAGTAAATTTCTTGCTTATGTAATAGATAGCTCTTTCCTTCTTTCATGTCTCATCGTGTTGACCGAGTACGCATCCGAATGCACTATCTGAGACGGACAAATACAGCAAAAACAGACTCCCTTTTTGATGAGGAACCAGAACCAGTGGATTGAACAAATAGTTCTTGATAGCATCAAAAGTAGTTTGACACTCTTCAGTCCACTTTGTTGGAGTGTCTTTCTTCAACAACTTGAAGATAGGTTCAAACACCACAGTTGATTGAGCTATGAATGGACTGATGTAGTTTAAACTCCTTAAGAAACTCATCACCTCTTTCTTAGTCTTCGGAGGAGGTAACTCTTGAATTGCCTTAATCTTGGAAGGATCGAGTTCAATACCTCTTCTGCTAACTATAAATCCCAACAACTTGCCGGCTGGAACTCCAAAAGCTCATTTGGCGGGATTTAACTTCAAGTTGTAACGACGTAAACGATCAAAGAACTTCAAATGCGTCAAGTGATCCGAACTCTCGCGGGACTTGATTATATCGTCGTCTACGTACACCTCAATCTCTTTATGAATCATATCATGAAATATGGTCGTCATAGCCCTCATATAAGTAACACCAGCATTCTCGAGGCCAAACGACATCACCCTGTAATAATATACACCCCTAGGTGTAATAAAAGTCGTCTTTTTGCATTTTCTTCGTCCATCAGAATCTGATGATAACCTACATAGCAATCCACAAACGACTGCATTTCATGCTTAGCACAGTTATCGATCAGAATATGGATGTTTGGCAAAGGAAAATTATCCTTCGGGCTGGCCTTGTTGAGATCTCTGTAGTCGACACAGATTCTGATTTTCCCATCTTTTTGGCAACCGGAACAACATTGGCCAATCAAGTCGGGTATTGCATCACTTCAACTAGTCGAGACTCAATTTTCTTGGTGATCTCTTCTTTTATCTTTAAACTTAATTCAGGCTTGCTCTTCTGAGTCTTCTGCTTCACCGGACTAAACCCTGGATGAATCGGCAATTTGTGAGACACAACATTGGTACTCAGCCCTAGCATGTCGCTGACATCCCAGACGAACACATCAATGTATTCAGTTAGCAAATGTATTAAATCCTTCCTCTGAGCTTCATTCAAGTGAACACTGATTTTGTCCTCTTTGACACACTCTTGGTCTCCCAGATTTACAGTTTCAGTTTCCTCTAAATTTGGCTTATGCTGGTTTTCAAATTGTCGAAATTCCTCGGCAATATACTCTGATGCCTAATTTTCCTCTTCGTAATCATCAATCTCATCATCTCATGCCTCACTTTGTTCGTTCAGCTCGTGACATGACATGACATTGGCAGGTTTAAAACTTATATTACTGAAATCATAAATAGACACAGTTAGGCAAGTAAAAATATAACAAATAAGTAAATAAACAAATTTTCAATAAAAGAGACTTTCATTCAAAATGGAAAATAATGCAAACTTTATCCATGGCAAAGGGCCATGTTGCATTTTTTCAAACATCACAAGGAATTTTAAAATTCAAGCAATTAAGAAAATACAAAATGGTAGGTCTCGGGCCTCTTCCGGACCGCCACCGATTTAAATATGCATAAATGATGCACTTCTACAAGGAGTTCGGTGAATCAAAATCGGCGTGGAGGTCCAGTTCTGCAGCATCTCCCCAGGCTCGGCATCGCGGAATTCTGCTAACTCGACCTCTTCCTCAATAACAACATCAATCTCTTCGAAAAGGCTGCAGATTCCTTCCCCAAGATCGTCGTGCTGGGTATACTCCTGGACCGAGAATGATTGATACAGATGAGGGATTGGCTTAGCCAATGCTTGATTATTCTTTCTTCGTCTTCATATCATCATCTGTGGGGATGTACCCCAAACCATATCTTGCTCCTTTGACGGGGACCGGAATAGGCTCAATAATTTCTTGGAAATTTCTTCCCAATCCGAAACCTGGTTCAAAACCATTCTAATGCATCATAGTGACTATCATCTTGTACACGACAGACATGGGAGTTTGTGGGGCCAAGTGCTCACCGGTGGTATTTACCAGCTCCATCGTATAGAAATCGGTACCTCGAGACACTTCGTCAATGATTGGCGCCTATCTGCCGGAGTGACTCTCTTCACCATGATAATCAACTCTTCGTTCTTCCAAATGAGTTTCATCATCTGATGAAGGGTAGAAGGCACATCTCCAGCCATATGAATGAAAGGCCTTCCCGGAAGAAGGTTATAGCTGGTGTTAATGTCCAAGACTTGAAACTGTGCGCTAAATTCTGCCGGACCCATTTGGATGACCAAATTCACCGCTCCCAGCATATCTCTCTGAACCCCATCAAAAGATATCACGTTGACTTGGGTTTGCTCCAGTTTCTCCAAATTAAATCGTAACTGCCTCTGTGTTGACAGCGGGCAAATATTCAGACCAGATCCGTCATCTACCAAAACACGATTTATGACCTTCTCGCGGCATACGACAGTGATATGCAGCGCCTTGTTGTGTGACCTCTCTTTAAAAGGCAATTCATCGTCGCAAAAGCTAATCTGATGCCCTCGGATGACTTAATTGATCATAACGGCCACGTTATCGCTGCTTGTGCTCACGGTCACATACGTATCATCGAGAGCCTTCATCAAAGACTGTCTATGCAATTGAGAGCTCATCAGCAGGGCCCATACAGAAATCTGGGCTGAAGTCTTTTACAAATGCTTAACAATAGAATAATCCTTTGGCTGCATCTTTCTCCAAAATTCCTCTGCTTCACCTTCGCTTATCGGCCTTTTACCCTGATCCTTCTTCTGTCCTCCAATAGACAACTCTTCAGGAGTATAACACCTCTCAGAACGGGTCATACCCTGAGAAGCAGCTGTTTCAATCATGAATTTTGGTCTAACAAGAATTTTTGATGGCACCAAGGCAACAACCTTTGCGGGTGTCAAGATAACGAACTCTTTTTTCTCTTTGATACTCAACGAAGCCACAAACCATTCCAACTCATCATGAACGAGTGGATTTATCACTTTTGTCACGCACCAATCATCATCTGTTTCTATCATATTAACATTGTTGCTTCCATGATTCAGCAAAGGGTTGGTGTTGACATTAGGCGCAGCTGGTTGAAGAGAGACAACCTCTTGGTCAATTAGATCCTGAATTTTGTGCTTGCTGTTAATGCAGTTCTCAGTATCATGCCCAACATTGTTGGAATGATAAGCACATCTTTGATCAGGCCTATAGAACTTAGAATTGGTATCCATCGGTTTGGGCCCCACTGGGTGAATATATCTGGCCGCAGCCAGTCGCTCGTACAACTCTGTTCGGCTTTTGGCGAGTGCAGTAAAGTTCCTCGAAGACTTTTTCTCGACTCTAGGTTGAGGTAGATCATAACTGCCTTGTGGAGGAGGCATCTGTTGATAATTTTTGTTGTTGGGACGGCCAGCTTGATTTCTGGGATATGGATTTGTATGGTAGTTTGGCAATGGAGCTTGGTAATTCGGAGGGGGATTTTGATATAGTGGAGCTTGGAATTGATAAACAGGAGGGGGTGCTTAGTAGTTCGACTGCACGTTAGCACGGTTGGGAGCAACACCTTGGTAGTGAGAAGATAAAATTGGTATAGTGGACGATTTTGGTAGATTGGAGATGGATTTGGGTAATTTGGGGGTGGATTTTGGTGGACTGGAGGAGGATTTTGGTAGACCGGAGGAGAATTACTTGTCTGACTAACTTGGTAGGAGTTTTGGGAAGGTCGAGGATGACCTTGGGAGTAGGATGATCTTCTGGGGGTTTTCTTTCTCACATATGAGACATCGGCAATGTCCTCTCTCTTTTTCTTCAACAACCCTGAAGATCCGAGCGAGTCGGCCACATGGGCTACCTTTCCTGATTTTAAACCATCTTCGATAGTTTCACCGATCTTGACTATCTCATCAAACTTCTCTCCCACGAGCAACACGATTCTATCGTAATACTCGGGCTCTTACACCCGCACGAACACTTTGACAATTTTCTTTTCAGACATAGGCGGTCTTACCCTTACAGCTTCTTTTCTCCACCTATAGGCAAACTCTTTATAGCTCTTGGTGGATTTCTGCTTCATTTTCTCCAAAAAGTATCGATCGGGAATAATTTCTACGTTGTATGCAAATCGATCGATGAAATCTTTGGTCATAGAATTGCAACTTGGCCATTGTCTGGTTTTGTGGGAGGTAAACTATTCCAGAGCCTCCCCGCACAGGCTTCGGCTGAAGAGCCGCATCAATAGAGCTTCATCCTTACCATCTCTAACAAGATGGTCGCAGTAGTCTCTCAGATGAGCCATAGGGTTCCCCACTCCTCCGAAAGTATCAAATTTTAGAATCTTGAACCCTTCTGGAAGGTCCAGATTTGGATGAATACACAAATCTTCATAATTAAGACCGGCGACATCAGGGACGCATTGGAGCTCTTTCATGGATTTCTTGATCTCCTTTTTTATATCCACTCTTGCCTCTTCCTTCGCTCTCCATTCTCTTTCATGTTCCTCGTAATGGTCCAACTCAGAACTATGCACGTCGTGCTCAGCAGGGATGGGAAGTTGGAAAGTGGTTCTTTTAGGTAAGGGTGGAGCTACGGAAGGACTCTGGGCATTTTGAGCGGTTTGGTAATTCTGTGGATAAGTCTGAGGATTGGTATTCTAATTTAAGTGGTGGTGGGGTGTTTGGGGATTAAGAGTGTTATGATTTGGATTTTGACCTGGAATTTGAGGTGGTGGAGCGGTTTGATGTTGGGTATTTTGAGGATGAGATGGCATTTGGGGATGTTTATTCTGAGGAGGTGGTGGAGTTTGGTAGGAATTCGCAGTGTATTGAGTTTTTTGAGTGGTTAGGTCTATAGTGGAGGGATTCTGAGCAGGTGACACGTTCTGGGTTGGATCCATACTTGAAGAAGGGAAATAGATAGGAGGTCTTCCATCTGCAGCGTTAACATTATACCCTGGTGGAGGCAAATCACGTCTCTTTTGCATCTCTACCCTCATTTCCACAATCTGTTGCATCAATTGCAGAATCAACTCATTCTGATATGCTACAGTGGGTTGAGCCACCACAACGTTGGTGAGACTTACTTCTTCATTACTATCTCCCACAACTATCTTTCCTCTGTCTGAGTTTTGTCTAGGGAAGGAATCTGCAGGACCTTTCGATCTTGTAAAATAAGGATGATCTGCCAGCCTAATCAACACAAATCAGTTTCAAAGTACCTGAGAAGGAAAACAACTCAAAGGCAGATTTGTCAATTTAGATTGAGAATACGAAATGCATAATACCATACAGAGAGCAGATAAACACACAACTTGTTTTGTTTTAGGATATCTTTGACCCACGAGTAAGGACGGAAACAGATTTTTTAACAAGCAGGAGTTTGCTTGCTTTTTAGTTTGACACTGTCTCAAAAAAGCTAAATCATGTTGAGATACGGTCTTCTTGCAGCTGCTTCTTTGATGTCCGTTGATATGGTCTTCTCATTTCCTCGTACTATGTGTGGGGGAATAAATGAAAACTTTTCAAAGATAGGGGTCGGGCCTTTGAAGGCTGCCTACGTATCTCACAAGGAGAATTTAGGCCCAACGTAGTTCGAGTATAAAATAAAACATTGATTTGCATTCATTCAGGACGATTACACGGAAATTGAAAGACAACAAAGCTTAAAGGATAAAACAATGACTACATCTCAGTCATTACCTTTCTCAAACGTCATATTAGCCACGGGGAATAAACTCAACTCGAATTTTTCCCATGTTGATGAGGGCTTCGATGTCGTAGCAAAAACTAAGGCACCTCGAGAGACCATCTTCTCCCTCACTAAGGCGATAAGTTATGGTGGAACACCTTGTTCTTCTTCCTTAATGAGACCATCTTCTCCCTCACTGAGGCGAATTCTTCCATTTCCGTTGTCAGCTCCTCATCAAGTGACGCAGTTTTGGCTAACAAAATGGCGGTTTCCGATTCTATCCTAGCCTCTCTCGCTTCCCTTTCTTGCACCTTCAGTCGGAGCATGTCCAACTTCTCACTCAAGTCCTTTGTTTCCATCTCAACATTCTTCTTCCTCTTCATCTTTGATGCCAGATCCTCATCCAGCGTTGCAGTTGCAGCTTTGTAGATCGTTGTGGCTATGTCAACTCTGCGCCTTTCCTCCCTAGCCTCTTGAATTTCTCGAGTGATTTGTTCAATCTTTCTTTGTAGCTCTTCTCCACTGAGTTCCATCTGGATATGTTTACCCTTATCCATAGTAGTGATTTGCTTTTCCTGAGACAATAGAGTAATATTTTAGGATTTGAGGTATGAGAGGTGTCTTTTGACTGAGAAACTTGAGACTCAGAAATTTTTGGTCGGACATTTGTAACAGTGACTTGTTTGTAGATTTTTTTGGAAATTTCTGGAAAGGAGTGGGTTCCCAATATTCTTATTCACAGCAACATAGCACATAAACAGTTAAAACAAATATATCGCGTCCTAATTATGCATGTGACCCTTTTATGCCAAGGGTAGGCCTAACGGATTGAAGGATGTATATGCCTTTTTAAACCAATTTAAACCAATTCATTATCCCCAAAATACTTCATTAATAACATCCAAAATGTTTGATAAACATAAAACAAGAAAATAGTTCTGAAAATAAATTACAAAACAAAGTACAAATAAAGCAGTCCCATGCAGGGGATGGTAAATAAAATTCAAGCCTTCTCTGATCTTTCGCCAAGTCTGGTCCTCTTCGCGATGTTGACCTTTTTCCACATAGCATATCTATTTGCCCATAGATGATCTATCGCCAATCAAGCTTCTTCTTGATGTCTGGACCCCTCTATCGATTGAATATGTTGTTCCATACTATTATCTAACTCTGTCATGCACTGTTTGGCTCTTCGTAGCTCATGTTTCAATTGAGATATGGCTTTGGCATATTCTGAATGACGACGTTGATGCTCTAATTCATTCTTATCAAACTTCTCTTGCAGTCGGTGAAGTCGGACTTAATGTTTGGCTCCAACATCTGCAATAATGCGAGGAACGTTCAGACCAGGCTCAATAGTTTCAGTGAGACTCTTTTTCAACCATTCTTTGTACTCTCTAGAACATTCTGGACGAAATCTGTTTGGTACAGTCTCACCCAATACTCTTCGAGATCTCCACATCCTACGCATGTCTTTAGAAAATGTAACTCGTTCGTTCTCGTGGTCAATTACAAATTTCCTCATGTTTGCGATCTGGGGCAATTCTTGTTTTCCCCCTAGTTGCCTTAGGACTCGACCGGGAGCATATGGTCTAGTCCCTCTTAACCCAGCAAATACCAAGTAAGGAACCTTTTCTGTTCAAACCACCATATTTTTAGTTACCAACAGACTGTCTATTGACCACTGTACGTCTTCCTCTCATAGCCCTCTAAGTCTCGGATACCAAAAACTTTCTCCTCCAGTCTTGTTGTAACGATTGTGGTACAACCACCAATCATGACCATGTAGCTTGTCTGACCGCTTTAGGGGATTCGGCTCTTTCGGGTTGTGAGTCTTGATCAAATGTCGCATCATCCACCACTGCAGTATCAGATTACACCCTTGAAAAATGCGTTCTCCGCTTTGACATTTGTCTAAAGCCCTGTAGATGTCCGCCAAAATCATACGCGCTAAGGTGTAGTACTTTGTTGATGATTTGTAGTCCACTCCGTAGAAGATGGCATGAGTGACCATAAACACACTAGGATGAATGGTGTATTTTGGACCTTGAGGAAAAACCATCGTTCCAAGTAAGCATATTGCAAAGGCAAGGGGAAGCGTCTCTTTCCATTTTCTTTTGAAACGAATTCGTCTTTATATTTCTCATAAGCTCTTGCACGTCCGAACCGATAATATAGTTTTATCAAAGGTATATTTGGGCTAGGGAGCTTGTCCATCCACTCGGTTTTAACTAATGTCAGTTTTTCTCTAATTTTGGCAAAATCCATATTGTGGAATTTAGGAGATCTGTATCTGGATGTCGTTTCTTTTTTTTCCACATGGAGACACTTTCATAACTTGTATGTACTTCTTCTATGGTTGGCGTCATTTCCACTTCCCCGAACCGAAAGACCATGTTCTCACTATCCCAGAATTTCACTATCATTCCGATTAGACCGGGCCATGCATTCATTTCTAGCAGTGACGGGAGGTAACCTATGTGTTTCTGAATGATCATTTTGTCGTCGTTGTTCATGAACCTCCACCATAGTTTGAGGAAGGGATCGGGGATAGTAACCATTCTTGTTTTTAGGGGATTGTGTGTCAGATTCATCCTGCAAAAAATAGCAGACAAAGATTAGTCAATCCCCCACCCCCTAGATAACAAATTATTTTTTTAAAAACACATATACATCCTTCAATTAACACGTAAGCATGGTTGTCTATTTTTGGTAATTTGGGCCAAGTAGACACAAGGTGGGCTTCTAATGGGCCCAACACACCTTGGGTGTTGGGTCGTCCTAGTTCAAATGCTCCTAAATTTGAGATTTGGCTCGGCTCTACGCTAGTTGGCTAGGAGTGGCATTTGAAAAGACCGGGAACCCAAACGGATAATTTGGGCTGGAACTCGCGACAACCATTGAACGCATAACGAACCAATAAATTGCCGCTAGTTTCGAAAGAAGGTGAGTATAAAAAAGTCTGAATGCGGTTCCGTAAACCGTTCTTTAATATACTATTCAAGATATATTAGAAATATGTCATGATATGCAATGCAGTTTATAATTTTAGCAATTTAATCACATATAAACAATTCAATAATAACACTTAGTCCAAATAGTCACATCATTTTTGTTAGAACTTAATTAATCCCCAGCGGAGTCGTCATTTTTGTTTTATGAAAATATATATGGTAAAAATAAAAATGACTAAGTTTCGGAAAATCAATTAATCTTATGATTTAAGAAAAATGGACTTTCCAAATTAACAAAGTCGCCACTTGATTTTTAGTAAAAATCAAGAAAAACTTAAAATTATTTTTCAAAAGATTTAAAACAGATAAAAATTAGTTAAAAAGGGTTCGAAGTTCAAATGTACATTCCGAGAAGGTGTTAGGCGCTCGGAATGCCCGCTAACTTGTGGTTGACCGGCGATTTGACTAAAATAACTTTGACTTTTAAAATAACTTTTTAAAATTTTTAACTAAATTAACTAAATTCATATTTTTTATTTACTCATTTATTATTATATTTTCCTAAAATTAATTATCTTAAAGAGGAAATTATTAAACAAAAGAATTATTCTAAAGAGAATAATTTAAACATTTGACAGAACTAATAAATAGAATAAGACTAAGCAAAATCTATATGTAAGTATCTATATATTATTAAATATATAAAAATAAAGAGAAATGGTTATCGTTTGAGAATTAATTAAATTGGAATCAAAATGTTAGTCAATAACAATACATAAATAATGAGGGAAGAGGAGAGTAGTATTTGAACTTGGGCCAATTTGCCCAAATTCCACGAAATTGGGCTTTCAGCCACATGTCTTATACTAAAATGCCCACAAAATGAACTTGGGCCCGAGTTTGCTGGACCTGTGGAAATCCTTGGGCTTTTGACTCCTTTTTCCCCTTATTTTCCATGATATACACCAAGTGTATATTTGACTTATACATCATGTATACGGATGATTTTTTGGACCCCTAGGCATGCAGTTCACGAGGATTTTATATTTCCTGCGTTTTTACTTTGCAGTAGAACGTTTTTTACCTGCCTATGTGTATATTCGGCTATATACCAGTGTATACAACTGGTATATCAACCTGTTCTTGACTTTTCGAGGGTGAAACAATATTTTCCAGCGGTATATCTTTACTGCTCTCAACATGTATTTCGAATTTGGCCTCGTATTCAGGTTTTGACCTGTATATCGATGTATAAAACGGGTATAACAGCCCGTTTCTAAGCTTCGGAAGACCTGCAATTTAATTTCCAGCAACATATTTTGTTGCTTTTGATTTGTACACCAGTTAGAAAGGGGGCTGGCCAACTCGGAGAGGATAATGTGAGCCTTCATGGCTCGACGGGAGGATGCAAATGGGAGAGGGAGTCCCATGAGGACTCAAGACGAATTTACATGCATATAAAAAGGAAACCAAAACAAGATATTAGTTAATATCAAAGAGCATTTTTACATCTATACACATAACCAAAGCACGTAAAAAAAATAACAAGAGAAATTTATACAACATGCAAACCCATTAAACGTAAACTTGAACCACCGAGCTAAGATCAATTGACTAAACTCTTCTAATTGCATATGAGCTACTGGAAGTACAATTTTCAATATTTGGACATGAAATGTTTACAAGAAAAGGGGGGAAGGATGACAAAGATCAAGTGTGAAAAATGAAAGAAACATTCTTTAGCCAATGCGATAATCAATCCGAAACTAAAGGCGTCTCATTCCCCAAAACATTTTGGAATATCGTTAATCCTCAATATGGAGATGCCTCATGTTCGATCAAGTCACAAACTTACAGAGCAAAGTGATGGCAGGTTCAACAAATAGGATGAATGTCTCCAAATTTAGACAAAGTAAGATGGCCATTGCGATTTTAAGCTAACAAACACGCTAGGAAGGTTAGTTGTTGAACTTCAAAACATCGAACAACTAGTAGGAACCAAGGATGCAATTTGATCTCTAGGAAACAGTAAGTATTCAAACCATAGATAAAACTAAAGCTTAGAGCAAACCGCGACTATATCGTATATATTGACCAAATAGATTTATTTGAAAATTCATGCTTACGCAAATACCAACATTAAGTAGTAATAAGTTAAGCATAGCACACTTGATATAAGAACGGAATGACACGAACTAAAAAAAAAAAAAAAAAGCGATAGAGCCAAAATAAAGACCAACGGACAACATTCACAGGTATGACAAAAAGAACATCAACATTAGGTGCAAACCGACAAAATCTTTGACTTGCCAAATCGTGAAATCACATGGAAACGAACATATCGCATGGAGACATTTAACACACTGAGATAAGTAATGATAAACGACCATGTAGCAGAGCTTTCCATTATAAAAAAAAATAACACATCGGGACAGAAACAGAAGCAAAGGGAATACTAGAAAGAGAGAAAAAAAAAAGTAAGACTGCTACCTTCTTAGGGCCAGTGACTGAGACAAGAACAGACTGGAGAGCGATTCCACACACGCAAACGAAACTTCGAGAAGTTCTTTGAACGAGTTGAGGAATAAATCGAAAACAGAACCAACCTCTTTTCTATTCGGATATATTTTACGAATGATTTCTATAACTATTTCGTCTTCGACTTTCAGTAAAATATTTTGTTTGTGTTGGTTGCGGCTCCTCCCTCGAGAGTGAAGCAAGAGAAGTTTATATAGGTGAGAAATTAGGGTTTGAATGGACTTGGGGGGGGGACCAATCAAATTCAAGTTCCAAGCCCACTCCCAAAAACTCAAAATTTGAATTCTTTCACCATTAGAGATAGACCTCTTTTCTGAAGCTCTGAATCTAATCCGAAAATGGAAAGGGGGATGGACGACTTTGATTAATTTCCCGTCCTTGCGCCTTGACGTGGCGTAATCTCAAGCCACAAGGACGATTCTCGCGTGTCTTCGCCCTGCAGTCACTCGTACGACTTGAGAGGGACGTTCAAGGAAGGAGACAAAATTTTGCTGCTTCTCGTTTGGGTCGTTGCTCACGCGTGAATGGAGGGTGACGCGCGAAGGAGCCATCTTGGTGTCATTCACGCGCTGAAGCTTCTGTTGTCTTAGGCGTTCTTTGCTGGGAATTGGACGTTGTTGAAGAAGACAGCGTATGGGGGTTGGGTCAAAGGTAAAGAGGGAAAGGGGTTGGGTTGGGTCTATTGGAATGGGCCGCGTTCAAGGGGAGTTGAGCTGACTAAATCTGAAAAAAAAAATATTTGGAAATTAATAATCAAGGGAAAAAAAACTTACTAAAATTTTAGGAATGGGCCACATGAAATAGATGAAAAGGTCCCAAATTGGACTCTTAAAAGATTGTAGGATGAAAGGGTAAGGCCCAATTTGAATTGATAAATTAGCCATTAGATTACCATTGGCCAAGTGAAACTACAACGTAACCAAATTTAGTTAAATTAGCGAATTCGGCCAAAGTTTAAATAAATTGAATTAACGTTGATTAATTGACGAGCTTTTTAATCTTAACAAGATAAAACAATCAACTTAATTATAACTAGGGACTCAAAACATAAGAATACTAATTTAGACAAAAATAATTTAATAAAGTGTTAAGCAAAACAAAAATCTTTTTTTTAGACGATTTTTGAATATTTCATAAAATGAGTTAATTATATAAAACACATAAAATATATATTATTTAAATTTTAAAAAATCGACTAAAGCTACTAAAACTAATTTTACCAAAACTTTAAGCAAAACAAAACCTTTTTGAGACGATTTTTGAATATTTCATAAAATAAACCAACTATACGAAGACATATCGAAATATACATCACTTCAAAACTATAAGAATCGACTAAAACTACCTTAAAGTGCCTTGAAAAATATTTGAATCTTATAAAATCGGTTATTTTAACTTGTTTGGAAATTAAGAAACTCGTGAATTAATTAGTATTGGGGAAGGCAAAAATTGGGTGTCAACACTTACTACTCAATGTGAGAATTTTGTGATGAAGGAACCATTTTTGAAATGAATTCTCGTTTCACTACCATCACAAATGAGCTCAGAGGTTTGGGACAACCAATTCCTACATGCAAGCAAGTAAGAAAAATTCTCAAGGTCCTTCCAAAATCTTGGGAAAGCAAGGTGGATGTAATAACTGAGGCAAAAGATTTAATGACATTGCCTATAGATGAGCTGATAGGGAATTTGCAAACCTCTGAGATGAATAGGAAGCAAGGAGCTGCTGGAAAGGAATCAAAGAAAGAAAATAACATTGCCTTGAAGTCTTCACAAGGTGAAATGTCAGAGGAAGAAGTTGAGATGGCATACTTGACAAAGAGATTTCAAAAAATCATCAAAAAACATGGTTGCTTTCAAAAGAAGGGAACCACTAGCAAAGTGGCAACAACAAATGATTTATGTCACAAATGTGGAAGCCGGGTCACTTTATGAGAGAGTGTCCAAGTCAAAAGCAAGAGTCTCATGAAGTGAGATATCAAAAGAATGACCTGATCCCAGACAACTTTCAAAGGAAGGTGCATGCTGATAAGATGGTGAAGAGAGCCTTTGTTGTATGGGGTGATGATTCAAGTGAGTCAGGGGAAGAAAATGAAGAACATGAAGATGTCTCTATGTTTGCTATCGAAGATGATGAAAGCATTTTCAACCAAATGTTTTCATTGATGGCAAGATCAGATGATGAGGATGATGCTCTTGAAGTAACTCTTTTTGAATTAAAAGATGATCTAGGAAATATGTCTACTGAGAGTCTGAGGAAACTTGCTGCTTTACTGATTGATTCAATAGATTGAGCCTAACTGAAAAATTGAGCACTTTTGTAAATGAAAAGGCAACTTTTCTAGAATAAATCTCTGAAATGAGTAGGAGAATAGGGATACTAGAGTCTAATCATCATGTTGACAAAGAACAACCTAGTACCTCTAAACATGATAAAAGAAAGCTTAGCATCTATGAAGAAGAGTTGGAGAACAAACTAAAAATCTCAGCAGATAAGCTAGCAACTTCTCTTGAAACAAACTCTCAGCTACAGAAAGATCTTAAGAAAATCAAAGAAGAGTTAAGTCATTCTCTAAAATAGATTGATTCTTCCAAGATTCTCTCAAATCTCTCTCAGCAAAGTTTCAATGGAAAAAGGTGTCTAGAAAGCAAAAGAAAAGAACCACCATACAAAATATGTGTCAATGGCTGATAAATTTCTATGTACTCATTGTGGAAGAAATGGTCATATGAAAGAAGGGTGTGATAAACTAAAAGAAGCTAATAAGAGGCATGTGGAGTTTGTAAAATCAGAAAGGTGTCAAACCAACAGGAAGCAAGGACCTGATCCTTGTGATGAATATATCATAAATAACAAACATGTGAAATAAATGAAAAAACGAATTCTGTTTTGTCGTCCTCATAGAAACTTATCACCTTCTTGGGCTCGTAGATTTCTTATCAAGCCATTTGATAGTTACTGGGAACTCCGTATGAAGTGAGTTCCTAAAACTAACAAGTGATTCTTGTGCAGAAGATAGGAAGAAGTCAGTGCTGGTACATGGACAGTGGATGCTCCAGACACATGACAGGCGATACCTCAAACTTTCTCTATTTGCAGACATACGAGGGTGGTGGTGTGTCTTTTGGCGGTGGCAAGAAAGGGTCCATTCTTGGAATTGGATAGATAGGCAAGTCGGACAATAACTCAATCAATAATGTGCACTATGTGGAAGGGTTCAAGTATAATCTTCTGAGTATATCTCAGATGTGTGACCGAGGAAATAAAGTCAAATTCATGGCAGACAAGTGTTTGGTCACAAATTGTGTAACTAGGAAAGTGGTGATGTCCGCTACAAGAGTAAGAAATATGTATGTAGCTGATCTGGAATCCGTAGAAGGAGATGATCTCTCGTGTCTAACTGCTCAAATTGATAAATCCGAGTTGTGGCACGGACGTATTGGTCATGTAAGTTCTACTCTCCTAAATAAACTGTGGTAGGGGACTTGGTCCGCGGACTGACCAAAGTGAAGTTTACAAATGATAAAGTTTGTAATGCATGTGCAAAGGGTAAACAGACAAAGTCATCATTCAAGGCCAAGAAAGAAGTCAGTACATCAAGAACACTTGAATTTCTTCACATGGATCTGTGTGGCCCAATTAGAGTACTGAGCAGAGGAGGTAAAAAATTCATTCTCGTTGTGGTTGATGATTTTTCAAGGTACACTTGGGTAATGTTTTTTAGAACAAAAGATGAGACGGCTGGGCAACTAATGGTTTTCTTCAAAGCTATTCAATCAAAGTTGAACTGCAAAATTGGAAGCATAAGATCTGATTATGGCACGAAATTTGAAAATTCTCAAATTGAAGGCTACTGCGGTGAACATGGAATAAATCACAACTTCTCAGCACCCAGAACTCCTCAGCAAAATAAAGTAGTGGAGAGAAAAAATCGAACACTGGTAGAAATTGTAAGGACTATGTTGATTGATTCTAACCTTGCTATGAGCTTCTGGGCTGAAGCTGTCAATACTGCTTGCTATGTACTTAACAGGTGTCTTATCAGGTCTTTTAATCAAGAAAACTCCTTATGAGTTAAATAATGATAATATACCTTCGATAGCTCACCTTACGCCATTTGGCTGCAAATGCTTTGTTCTGAACAATGGGAAAGATGATCTTGGAAAATATAATGCCAGAAGTGATGAGGGCATGTTTGTAGGCTATTCTTTGTCGAGCAAAGCATACGAGTGTTCAATAAGAGAACAAATTGCGTGGAAGAAAGTGTACACGTCAAATTTGATGAGGGCAGAACAAAGTATGAAAACTGGGATGAAGGTGAGCTGGAAGAATTGACCGAAGGTATAAAAATCACTCAAGATGGTGAAGAATCTCAGGGCAAATCAATTGACGGACCTGGTCCTCTAAATATTCATACAAACACATGTCTCATGGTTCAAATAACAGCAAAGAAGATCTTGATGTTGATCGAGAAGAAGAGATTACTAGAAAGTTTGGGTGGAAACATCAATCTTCACATCCACTAGACAATCTAATATCTCCTCTAGAGTCCAGAATTCAAACGAGATCAAAGGCACGCAATCTGGTGGCATTCTCAACATTCAAATCTCTGATAGAGCCCAAGAGTATCAAAGAAGCTTTGAAGGATCCTGACTGAGTAATCTCCATGCAAGAAGAGCTTCATCAATTTGAGCGAAGTAAAGTGTGGCACCTGGTCCCCAGACCAGTTGACAGAACCATAATAGGTACTCGCTGGGTGTTTAGAAACAAACTGGACGAAATTGGAATCATTGTTAGAAATAAATCAAGGCTGGTGGTGAAAGGTTACAATCAAGAGGAAGGAATTGATTATGAAGAAACATTTGCACCTGTTGCGTGAATGGAGGCCATCAAAGTTCTAATTGCTTTTGCGGCACACAAGGAGTTCAAATTATTCCAAATGGATGTGAAGAGTGCGTTCTTAAATGGAAATCTGAAGGAGGAGGTATATGTCAAATAATCTCCAGGATTTGAAGATCCAGAGTAACCTGAGTATGTGCTGAAACTGGATAAGGCTCTTTATAGGTTGAAACAGGCTCCTCGAGCTTGGTACGAGAGGCTATCAAAGTTTCTGTTGACAAATGAGTTTGTCAGGGGCAAAGGTTATAATACTCTGTTTCTAAAAACTAAAGGTGAAGATATGTTAATTGTGCAGGTTAATGTTTATGACATAATTTTTGGAGCAACTTTAGATGGGTTGTGTAAGGAGTTTGCTGAGTTGATAAGCAGCGAGTTTGAAATAAGCATGATGGGGGAACTTACATTCTTTCTAGGTCTACAAATCAAACAATCTACTCAAGGTACCTCAATATGAAAAGGAAAATACTTCAAAGAGCTGCTCAACAAGTACAAAATGTTGGATGCAAAGGCTCTGGATACTCCCATGAGCACAAGTGCAAGGATTGACAAATATGAAGTTGGCCAAGAGGTCAATCAAACAATGTATAGAGGGATCATTGGATCACTTCTATATTTGACAGTTAGCAGACCTGACATAGTGTTTAGTGTAGGGATGTGTGCTAGATTCCAAGCTGCACAAAAGGAATTACATCTAAAAGTTGCTAAAAGGATTTTACGATATCTGAAGGGAACACATGACCTGGTCCTCTTCTATCCAATATGTGATTTTTTTGAACTTATAGGTTATGTAGATGATGACTATACAAGTTTGATAGAAGAAAGAAAAAGCACCTCTGGAATGGCACAATTCTTGGGATCAGCTTTAGTCTCTTGGGGCACGAAGAAACAAAACTCAGTGGCCTAGTCTATGGCTGAAGCAGAGTATGTTGCCGCAGCTGCCTGTTACGCTCAACTTATGTGGATCAAGCAACAACTGAAGGACTTTGGAGTGCAAGCAACAATAGTTCCTCTTCTGTGTGATAACATGAGTGCAATGAAAATGGCAAAAAATCCAATGCAACACAAAAGGACCAAGGACATCGATGTGAGGCATCTCCTCTTGAGAGATAACGTAGAAAAGATGAATGTGGTGATGATATTTTGCAGTATTGAAGATCAATTGGCAGACATTTTCACAAATCCACTAGGAAAGGAAGGCTTCATTAAAAACAGTCTGAGACTTGGATTGTTCAAGCTCACTTAGCTCTTGAACAACACTGCTCAGGGAACCCTTAATTGACTATTATTAGGTGGACATGTATCTATGCTTAAATTAACTTCAAGTACTTCAGAATTCACACATTGTACCTTAATGCAGGTATACACTCCTAAAATGAATAAATGTGGATATGATTTTAATCATACAAAATTTTAAGCATTCAGAGCATAAGGAGGACCTGGTCCCTCGCAAGGTTAGTATCATTTAATACTACACTGACAACTGTCTACATCATTGCCACATGTCCTTGTCCTGTTCGTCGCGTTAGTTTCAAACGTCTTGTTTTTAAATCCAAGAGTCATTACTGTTGAGGACTGGATACCTTTTTCTCTTTAAATATTTCCTTTTTCTCTTCACAAAAATTACAAAATCTTTCTATAATCTTGATCTTTGACTGACTCCTTCTAAAGTTTTCTTATTTTTCGCCTTCAATCTCTCAAAATGTCTAAGTCAAATTCTTCATCTCATGATCGTATCTCCTCAGAAATTGAAAAAACTAGTTCATTCGATTTCTCAATCACTCTCCGAAAAGAGTCATCAGTAACCCTCATGTGTGGAGATGGAACGCAATATGGAAACGTCTCTCCCTTAAATTCAGTCGAAGGAGGATCTGCACCACCTAGACTGGACGGAGCACCATGTTCTCCTACATTGGTTTTGTCTGAGGGAATGTCAAGCGGAATCAGTGGCTAAGACGAGTTCCAAGCTGGGTTCTGACGAAATTGATGGTGCATCCATGGCAGTGTCATCCTCGATGTCAGAAAGACTGTGTGAAGGTGATTTGCCGAAAGGAAAGGGGTCGGAATCCTATATTCTTATTGCAGGAGCCGAACTGGTTGCTATATAGAGTCTGGCTTCACTGAGAGATGAGTCTCATACTTCATTATTGAATGAGAAGTTCAGGTCCCCAGAATATTTACCATCTAAAGGACAACCCATATTTTATGATACCCCTAAATCGTTTGATGTGGATTCTGAAGGGGAGGAAGAGGAGGAAGAAATGCCTCTCAAATGGAAAAGGCAAGGAACACGAGGCAGTAACCTACCTTTTGCTGAAGGGGTGGATCAAATAACTGAGGTGGGAAATGCTGATGATGTGATACAGACTCGTGTAGATAGTGATGAAGAAAGAAAATAAACAGGGAAAGGAAAATTGGTTCAGTCTGATAAAGAAAAGGGTAAAAGAAAATACAGTACTAGAAGTGCCACACAAAAGGTACTCGAAAGTGCTATGGTGACAAATGCTCTACATACTCAAAGAAGGAGGCAACAATGAAGTCAAGGGCTGACTCAAGAGGAACCTGATGTTGACCCGGTCCCCGTTGAGGACGACTCCAAATCAGAGGATGGTTCAAAGTTTATCGTTAAGCGAAAGAAAGGGTCAGGTGATAAAAAGGAGAAGAAGAGTGGGGGTAAAAAGGATTCAAATAAGCCCCTAGTGATGAAAGCCAAAAATAGGGTAGTTCATAAGAAGAAGAAATCTGAAGTGTTACCCGTAAAGGGACCTGGTCCCAGGGTAAAGTTTGAAAGATACCACTTGACAAGGGAAGAAAGTGTTGAAAAGATGAAGTTACAAAAGGTGCTGAATGGTCGAGTATTTGCTAAATACATTCTGACAGAGCAAGGCATGGGAGCCTTTGTTGATGCAGTGGCAATACAGGAATGGGGACATTTGTTTGAACCCCATGTTTCATACCTCCATGAACCAGAAGTACGTGAGTTCTATTATAAAATGAACTTGCTCGATAATGGAAGTATTGTTACATCAGTCAAAGGGGTAAAAATAAGTCTGAATGAAGAAATGTTGGGGATCATTCTGAGTGTACCTACGGTCGGCATTCGAACCATTGAGGGATGCAAGCCTTTTAAGGCATTCACTGAACTTGCCTCAAAGAAAGGAGAATCCAAGCAGGCTGGGGTGCCCAAAAATATCTAAAGGGGGAGTACCAATTGATCTTTGAGTTTGTCAACAAAGTCATGGTACCCAGGTCTGAGAAACGCACAGTGGCATCTGCTGCAGACCTTTTCCTGATGGAAAAACTATGTGAACTTGAAGAGATAAATCTCCCAGCACTAATGCTTGAGCACATGCATCGTGTTATGACTTGAAAAATAGGAAGTCATGGAATTCCTTATGGGTATCTTCTCAACTGGGTGTTTAATCACTTTGAAGTGCCTTTGGGGATAGGAGTACCTGGTACCGTCAAACAGATGTTCTCCAAATCTACTCTCCGAGACTATGAATGCATTGAAGGGGAGACACCACGTCGTTCCCAAGTTGTCGTTGTTTGAAGCAACAGTCTGTTCTCAGGAGAGAGGTGGATGATCTGATAATTCTCTTGGCAGATAAGGAAGTTGAGATGGTTACTCTGAAGTCAGAACTGCAGAAGGTGATTGCACGAGGACCTGGTCCCAATCAAGTTAATGACTCAGAGTTGCGCATATTGAGAATTGAGAATGATCAACTAAAAGCTACGAATGCCTCATTGACTGAGGAGATTCAAACTCTCAATAATCAGCTCATTAATACTCATGAAGATGCAAATGAGCGAGTGATGTTGCTTCTGCAAACTCTTCTACCTTTTCCCCTCCGTCCTAAAGTGTCTGCTATGTCCTCATGTTTAGTATTATTTTGTTCTTAGTCAGTTTGTGGCATGATGTAGTCTTTTTGCTCAATGGTCAATATTATTATGATCAAATCTTATTGTTCTCTTATGCACTTTTTTTAAAAATGATAATCATCTCTGCTTGCCAAAAATCATTTGTTTCAGTGTGGCCATGAACCTGAATTCTCATGTGCTTGTTATTTAGTTTTGGTATATGTTTACTGTCCCTCCTTATCGATGATGTCAAAAGGGGAAATATATGTGTAGTTGTTCATTTAGTGAATCATGTCTTAAGGGGGAAATACGGTATGGTTTAAGGGGGAATGAATATTGCATAAATTGAGGAAAATAATTTTGATATAATGCTTCTAGTTTGTTTTGAATGAATGTATATGAGGAATATAAAAGCAGGATGGTTTGTCATCATCAAAAAGGGGGAAATTGACAGGAGACTTCCTCAAAGGTGTTTTGATGATTCCTCACCAGTGCAGGGACCCGATCCTCTGCAGAGTTGAAAAACTGGTCTTATATGTGAAAAGTATAGACAACTGTAAAGTTTGTCCGTGTCAGAGAAGTTGGTGAGAAGTAGTGTCCTGCTCCAATCAGAATCGTCTAGGATGTTTTGTTTGATGGACAACAAATCTTCATAGTATATATCAAACAAAACATCACATGTTACTCATTCATTCAAAAACAATATACGAGCAAGGATCAAAACAACAAGATATTGATTCAAGGGCTTTCAGTTCTTCTTGTGATTTGCTATTTTTATATTTGCTTGTAATATTTCTAAAATTGTAGGATTCGTTTCATAAGTGATTAGAAACGTTTCAAACATTGGGTGTTTCATTGTAAGAGATTTAGTTAAGAGTTAACTTAGGTTCTTACTGAGCAGTGTTGTATCTGCTCGTGCTCAGCTAAGTAATAGGGTGTATTGCTTAGTGAAGAGGCTAGCAAGTTAGTCTCTTGTTGTGTAACCGACTTTTACTTTTGCTTGTGAGAATATTAGTGAAAGTGGTTGTTGAAAAGTCCTGTTGAGAACATGTCGTGGTTTTACTCCCTTGAGCAAGGAGATTTCCACGTAAAAGTGATTGTCTCTTTTACTTTTGTTCTTGCATTGTTATTACTGCTTTGTAGTGTTACGAGGACCAAGTCCCATCTTAGTTACGGGGACACATACATTCCAACAAATCTGTTTGTAAGTTACTTTGATGATCAATACAAAGCTTAATTTGGCACATTAAAGTCCTACTCCATGACTTTCTGTCCTGTTACCATGATCAGTTCTCAGTTCAGAACCCTCTTTGAATCAGTGTGACAAGAATTGGTGAAGGTGATTCAAGAGAGTCATTCTAGTAGGTCTCATCCATTTGCCATATGTTATCACTAATGCATGAGAAGATGCAATCATACACCACGACTTTGGATACACCAGAGCTTTCAGAGGTACAACTATCACCTTTGTGTGAGAGTCAGCATACAACGATAGTAACACCGAGATGGCTAATATTGTGAGATCACATCAGGATTCACAGCTTACAGTTCTTGCTTGACATGGAGTTTGCCAAAATATCAAGCTCCTTAAATCATAGTTAATGAATCGGCTACTAAGAGACTATTTATATCCCTTTTATTCATACTTTTTTTTATTAATATTTTGCAAGAAAGATAATATAGAGTAAAATCTCTATAAACTAATATAGTTAGGACCGTGAATTTTATTATTTTATAAAGATATTATTTAATCGATAAATGAGTATTTATTAATTTAAAGAATGATTTGAAGTTTAATGAATGTTAATTTTGATTATATCAAAATCATTGTATCTTACTAATTCATATATTATATTTATTGATTTTACATAAAAAATATATTATATATAAAGTGCAACGAATACATCAAATTCATTATATCTTACTAATTTATGTATCAAATTGTCAATATCGTGCAAACAAAAGAGCTTGGATGACAAGCGTTTTTTTATGAATATATTTGTTGGTTTGATCATAAAATGCATGGTAGACGAGTTTTGCTTATGGTAGATACTTATCCAGCCCATAATAGAAATATTGATGGACTTCAAAATATTGAATTATTTTTCTTGCCACCCAACATGATATCCAAAATTCAACCTTGTGATGTTGGGATAATAAGAACTTTCAAGATGTATTATCGTAACAGATTTTATCGTAGGATATTAGAAGGCTATGAAGTAGGATAAACGGATCCAACAAAGATTAATGTTTTGGAAGTTATCAATTTTGCGATCCTTGCTTGGACAATAAATGTTCAGCAAGAGACAATAGCAAATTATTTTCGACATTGTAAAATTCGTTGGGGGATGCAATCTCAAAGAACCTTCTTGTGAAAATGTCATTAATGAACTTGATGTCATGATTAATGATCTCGTTTAGCATAATAAAATGGATGTCAATAACATGTTGGATTATCCAGGTGAAAGTGATACATGTTCAGAGGTCCAGATCTTAGAAGTTGTGGATACCATCAGAAAAAGCAATGTTAATGATGAAGTTAGAGATTATACTATACCTTTGGAACCACTTACGCGTAAGGAAGCACTTGTCGCATTTAGAACTCTTCACAATTTTTTGGTGCAGTTTGAAAAGACAATACCAGAGTTCTTGTATGCAATAAGAAATCTTAGAGATGAGCTTCAACTATATTTACATTTTAAGAAAAAAAAGAACATCATAAAACCATATTTCACTAAATTGTCTTAGATATATTTTTTACTTTTAAAAAATTATTAATTTATGATATTAATGGGACCATATATCCATATAGGGATCTTCCGGAGATATATTATCTTATTGATTTTTGTGATTTTTTCTATTGGTCCAAGTCGGAATTGGAGAAAAATATTACTTTAGAGAAATTATTAATTTATTAAGTATTAATTTATAGAGGTTTTACTGTAATTACCTTTATGGTGTCAAGATTTGGCGGCATACCTCTAGCAACAACATTGTACAAGTTCCGACGAATATCATAATTATAACATTTTGAACCTTAATGTCATGAACCATGACCTTTTGAACCTTTCATAATTTCTCTAATTTCTTTGGTTCCCTTCTTTTCTTGATTCATTATCTCAATCGAAATGTAATGATATTTTAAATACATAATACATAGATATGCCATTTAGCTTGGTTTCAAATAACATTTATGCCTTTCAATTTAGGGTGTGCACAAGTAGACACTGAAACTTGTATAAAGTTGAACAAATAGACACACATGTCCAACATGACATCCTACATGTCATTTTTTGGCATACGTGGTGTCCTACGCGTATTGTGTCATGTAGGACTCGTGTGTTTACTAGTTCTACTTTACACAAGTATAAGTGTCTACTTGGACATATCCAAAGTTGGAGGACATAAACGTAAAATGAAGCCAAGTTAAAGGGCACATATATGTATTATGCCGATTTCAAATACTATTAATTTACTCACTTTGTCCAACAATAGTTGTCTATTTGCATACTTCTTAAAAAACTATATATAGAAGAATAATTTTATTAATCATCCTTTGAATATAATAAATATTTCTTGAAAATGTTATAGAAGAAATAACTATAATTAACGATAATGATAAATTAGAAACTAGTATAAAATTATATATTGATTTCATAAAGTAGACAAGTGTGCTATAAATGGATAATTATGGACAGAAGGAGTAATTACTGTGATATAAATGGAGAACTATGACAGAGGGAGTAATTACTTTGATACAAATTCAATTAAAATTATTTTATGTTGCCGGATGATTTTGTTTTGTATAAAAAGAATCACATTAATTTTTTGATGATAGAGTTAGTTAGATGATTTTGTTGATATAAAAATCTAAATTGAGTCATTTTATTGATACAACACAAATTTAAATGATTTTTTAGACAAATTGTGAAAGTTGAGTGGTCTTTTGAGACATTAACTCTAAAAAAAACAAGGAAAAATCATGTGTATAAGAAAATAAATACTAGTTAATTACTTAACATAACTATAGATTGCCTCATGATCTACTTATAGCTATGATTATGCGACTCTAACTTTTTAGTTTTGTATAATTCACGTTTGTATATACATAATGAAGAAACCTTACCCCTACATCAAGAACCAGGTTCTTGATTATTTGCCTAAAACAAGAAAATAAAGCAATATACTTTTAACTAAAACCTTCCTCTCTCAAGGAAGGAAAATCACAACTTTGTTTTATTAAGTTTTCAACTCTAATACAATTTTCGATTAACTCTAATAAAAAATCTTTAACTTAAAAGAAGCCAAACCCACTTCTTCTTAGTTAAACACTCTCTCTCCACAAGAAGCCAAACCTACTCCTTGTTTACAAATCACACAGCCTCACAAAAACTCACAACTCACAAAAACTCACAAAAACTATTCTTGCTATTTCTCTCTTCTTCTCACCTCTCTGTACGTTTCTCCTTGATTGCAAGAACTAATTCTCTTGGCCTTGCCATCTCTGTTTGTATAGACGCTTTTTGATCAAGAATTATCGCCTCTCTACTAAGTTGACAATAACTCTGTTTTCTGTGTCCTCCTTTGATATGGAAAGGTTTCCTTTTATTTTGTTGTATAAAGAAAACACCTTTTAAGAAAAGGTTTTGTTTTCTTTATTTTACATATAAAGTAAACCACCTTTTAGGAAAAAGTGTTTTATCGTATTTATTTATGGAAACATAATACTTTTGTTTTCCTTCTTTCCATAAATAAATCTATGCCTCAATTCTTCTCCTTCACTTCTTTTTTCATAAAACGACAACTTCTTTTAATCTTCTTTTACTTTCTGTTTTAACAAATGAACCTGGTTCATGAATGATCAAAGAATATTTGTCATTATCAAAAGTAATTAGCACAACTTCCATCAAATTCCCCCTTTTTGATGATGACAAATAATACCAGGTTTGAGAAACTGTTTCCCCCTTTTGACATATCAAAAAGCCCAAGATAGAGACGACAAAAATATCCACAGCATCAAAAGAGACTTCTACAATAAGTTCACAGGAGCTATAGGATCAACATAACCAAGCAAAATAGTTGAACTATAAACGGTGGCTGAAAAAGACACTAATTAATGCCTAGAAAAAACATTAAACATATGATCAACACGAGCATTGTTGTCAATTTGCTGTTGAATGAGTTGATCCTTCAATCTTCCAACTTCCCCCTGAGACGCAGCCAACTGAGCCTTAAGAATAGCAACTTTATATTTTAATAGAACATTCTGAGCTCGAGCCTCATTAAGGTCAGAAAGAAGATCAGTAACAGGACTAGCAGAACGAAGAGGAACCTGATCTACCATATCATCCAAAAGATTACATTCAGCAAGCGTAGTCTGAGTGAACACATCATATTTGCTCAGAGAGCGACCATCCTTCAAGGGTACCCCAAATTCCTTAAACACAGTAGTCAACAGATTCCCATAAGCTAATTGATGAGGCTTCTTAGGATCCATTATTCTGTTCATATGTTTAATAATAAGAGATGGCCAATTAATAGGACGCATGGTATCTAGAGCATGACCAAGACCCATATTACGAAAATTTGCCTTATGTCTCCTTTCTCCTCTCGGAATAATACCTTTGTGAACTACTTCAAACACCAATTTGTGAAAAGGAGACATTTCTCCTTTTAGTACCTTTCGAGGTCGGTCAATGACCCTCTCCTGTGTGAATTTTGAAGTGAGCGCACAATTGTCATCTTTACACCAGTGGTATTCTTCCAACCCTATGCAAGGAATACGAAGTATTGCTCCCAACTTAGTTTTGTCAAAAACGATATCCACACCATGAACGGACGAGGAGAGGACAGAATCATCTATCATAGTTAAATTTGCATAAAACTCAGCCACTTCGTCATCAAATATCTGGTTATCAGTTTGAAGAAAAATATCTACCCACCCCTATACTGCAAGTAGGGCTAACAATTTCTTTATCGCAGTGTAATCGCGAATATCTGGATGAATTGTTCTACCTCTCATGATTTTCTGGGATTTGAAATAAGCCTCCTTACCCATGGCGAGAAATTTTATTTCATTTTTGGTTAGGGTTTTGGACGAGGGAGGGTTTGAAGAGGGAGCAAATTCTAAAATTTCTTCATCTATATCTGAGACAATAGGAGTGGAAGAAGAACAGACAGGTGACTTACCAGTGCGACGGCGTTTTATGGTTGACTCTGCCAACATCTCTAGTTGAGTTTGACTTGTCTGTCGAGTTCGAGGGGGACGAATCACTTTTCGTTTGACAGCGATGTGTTTGCGAGGACGCCGAGGAACTGGTTTCGATGAAGGAGATGCATGTGTTTGAGGAGCGGGAGAGACGGGCATGGTTGCCGGAGAGGATGGAATAGGGTTTGGGGTTGTGAGACTTTCTAAGGGAATGGATGAAGGAGATGGTGGTGGTGGTGGAGTGGGTTCAACAAGGGTTTTCCCCTGAGTATTTGCCGGAATTTCTGATTTGAGGGTGGGTTCATCGTCATTGTCAGAGTAATCGACGAGATGGAGAGAGAAGGCCATGAAAAAAAATTATTTTGTTGATTTTTGGTTTGGTGTGTGGGGAAGGTAAAAAGATTGTATGGGAAATAGGAAAGGAATGATGATGAACGGGTACTTTGAACCGACTCCTCGTTTAAAGAAATGTTTGAAGTGACGGCGGGCACATTGAAAAGACGTTGAGGTTTGAATGAGTCACTATGTTTTTCCCGCCAAAAATAAGTTAACCAGCAGAACCAAGTTTGAAAAATGTGAGAACCTGAGTATGTGATGAGTAGAACCTGGTTCTTTGGAGATTAGCTCTGAAACACAAGACCCAAGGATAGGTGATTTTAAAGAAATTGTTCTCGCCCAAGAGCTTTAGTGAATATATCAGCAATCTGGTCCTCAGTAGCGCAGAATGTCATTATGATAAATCCTTTTTCAACATTGTCTCTCAGAAAGTGATGTCGGATGTCAATATGTTTAGTGCGCTTGTGTTGCACCGGGTTCTTAGCCATATTGATAGCACTCGTGTTATCGCACATGATGGGAATACAACCTGTTTTGACCCCAAAGTCTTCTAGTTGTTGCTTGATCCACAATAATTGTGCACAACATGATGCAGCTGCTACATATTTTGCCTCTGCTGTTGATAGAGCAACGGAATTTTGTTTCCAATTGGCTCATGAGACGAGACATGGTCCTAGAAAGTTTGCCATTCCAAACGTACTTTTTGGGTCAACTAGGTATCCGGCATAGTCAGCATCAGCAAAGCCTACTAAGTCGAACGAGTCTCCTGATGGGTACCATAGCACCAGGTTCACAGAACCTTTGAGATACCTCAGTATTCTTTTGACAGCTTTTAGATGAGACTCTTTAGGACATGACTGAAATCGTGCACAAAGTCCAACACTAAACATAATGTTGGGTCTACTTGCGGTGAGGTATAAGAGTGGTCCAATCATACCTCTGTATTTTGTGTCATTAACTGAAGAACATGTTTCATCTTTATCTAGCTTTGTTGTAGTGCTAATGGGAGTGTCGATGATCTTTGCCTCATGCATGTCAAATTTTTTCAGCAGTTCATTGATGTACTTCTGTTGATGAATTGAAGTTCCCGTAGGTGACTGATTAATTTGAAGACCTAGAAAAAAAGTTAGTTCACCCATCATACTCATCTCAAACTCACTACTCATGAGTTTGGCAAACTCAATTCCAAGTGAGGGGTTGGTTCCACCAAAAATGATGTCATCGACATAAATTTGTACAATGAACATATATGAATGTTGTTTTTGAAGAAAAAGTGTATTGTCTATTTTTCCACGGGAGTAGCCATGTGTTAGAAGGAATGTGGATAGACGATCATACCATGCTCTTGGAGCTTGCTTTAGTTCATAAAGTGTTTTTTCTAGTTTGTAGACATGTTCAGGTTTATCTGGGTCCTCAAAACCAGGGGGTTGTTTCACAAATACTTCTTCTTGTAAAAAACCGTTCAAGAATACACTTTTTACATCCATCTGATAGAGTTTGAATTCCATATGGGCTGCAAAAGCAATTAACATTCTTATGGCTTCTATTTTCCTGCCACTGGTGCAAAGGTTTCATCATAGTCGATTCCTTCTTCCTGGTTGTAGCCTTGAACTACTAGTCTAGCTTTGTTTCTAGTGATCTGACCTTGGTCATCTAATTTGTTTCTGAAGACCCATATCCACTTGAGTGCCTGTTTGTGATTAAGGGTGTGTATGAGATCCTTTTTAGCCCATATAGGAAGAACCTTAGAGGTAGAAACAGGTTCAAGATCAGTTTTCTTTTGAATTTTTCTTAGAAAGGTAAAAAATTTCTGATGTGCAATTTGTTTTTTATCACATGCATGACTCTTATGTCCTGTCAAGCCACAGTGAGAGCATAGACAGTCTATGTTGGGATTTTTTGTTTCAGAAAAACCTATTCCATGTCTTGTGCTAGATTGACTTTTATGGAGACTATCGAGTATTATGGAGGACCTGGTCCATCTCATACTGTTCTCTGCTTCCTGTTCAATCGTGTTTAGTTTCTTTTGTAAGGCTTGATTTTTCAAGATGCTAGACTTCAGTTCTTTTTTTAATTCTAGTTGTTTATTGAGCAGGGAACAATTTTGTTGTTCTAGAATCATGTTATCTTCTCTTAGAGATGCGTAATCTTCCATTAGTAGTTCCTTTTCATGGCAGGTTGATTGATATGCATTTATGACAGTTTCCAGTAGTGACTCTAGCTCCTTTTTAGTACAGTTTTCTTTAATGAAAGTCGAGCTAACCTGTTTGTTTTGGTCTTCTTCTTCTTGCTCAGAATCTGAACCAGCCATTAGAGCATGAATTATATCTTGTGTTTGACAATTACTTTCTTTGTTTGCTTCTTCAGTTACAGCTACTAGTGCAAGAAAGTCGTATTTGTCTTCTTGCTTTATTGCAAGTAAAGATTGATTCTCGGTTTCCTCATCCTCAGATTCATCTTCAGATATTCCTCCCATTGCAGCGAATGCCTTCTTCATGGATATGTCGGCCTCTTGATTTGTCATTCTCCGGTTATTTGGAATATATCTGTCACCTTTTCCTTCCCTTGCTTTTTCTGGGTTGTTTTTCTTGTATTCAAGGGCCCATAGTGGACAGAATTTTATAAAGTGATCTGGACTACCACATTTATGACACAGTTGTTCTCTTGTATTTTCAACATTCTTTTGAGGATTCCTTTTTTGAAATGTCTGTCCCTTTTTTAACAATTTGGAGAATCTTTTAGCCATGAGAGCGATATTTTCATCCTCAAAGTCTTCAGAAGTAGTAGTTTTAAGGGCTAAATGTTTTTCTTTTCTTTTACTACCAATCTCTCTCTCTTGATTTTTCTTTAGTTCGTATGTTATGAGGTTTCCAATGAGCTCATCCATAGCAAGTTTATCTAAGTCACGTGCTTCAGTAATTGCTTCAACCTTACTTTCCCATGATTCAGGTAAGACGCTCAAGAGTTTTCTGACTGCCTTTCCGTTTGGAATTACTTCTCCTAAAGAGTAGATCTCATTGATGATTGCAGTGAATCTATTGTGCATATCTTGAATAGTTTCTCCTTCCATCATTCTGAATAGTTCGTATTGTCTATTCAAGTTATCAATCTTTGATTTCTTAACCTGAGTTGTTCTTCATGTGCAGTCTGCAAGGTTTCCCAGATTGACTTAGCATCTTGGCAAGAAGATATCTTGTTGTACTCGTCTGGTCCTATGCCACAAATTAGAATTTTCTTAGATTTTGCATTATTTTGAATTGCTAGTTTGTCTGCAGCATCCCACTCCTTTCTCTCTTTTGGTACCATTGTTACTCCATCGGGTCCCCTTTTTATAGGAATAGTAGGACCATCTAGGACTACACTCCAGAGATCAGGATTTTCTCCTATAAGATGATCCATCATGCGATTCTTCCACCATCCATAATATTTTCCATTGAATAGTGGTGGTCGAGTTTGAGAAGCTCCTTCTTGAGGGGTAGGTGGTGCTGCCATTTTCTTTTCAAGATGTTAATCTTTTAACGAAAAGATCCCGCTCTGATACCAATTGAAGAAACCTTACCCCTAGATCAAGAACCAGGTTCTTGATTATTTGCCTAAAACAAGAAAATAAAGCAATATACTTTTAACTAAAACCTTCCTCTCTCAAGGAAGGAAAAACACAACTTTGTTTTATTAAGTTTTCAACTCTAATACAATTTTCGATTAACTCTAATAAAAAATCTTTAACTTAAAAGAAGCCAAACCCACTTCTTCTTAGTTAAACACTCTCTCTCCACAAGAAGCCAAACCTACTCCTTGTTTACAAATCACACAGCCTCACAAAAACTCACAACTCACAAAACAATCAACTCACAAAAACTCACAAAAACTATTCTTGCTATTTCTCTCTTCTTCTCACCTCTCTGTACGTTTCTCCTTGATTGCAAGAACTAATTCTCTTGGCCTTGCCATCTCTGTTTGTATAGACGCTTTTTGATCAAGAATTATCGCCTCTCTACTAAGTTGACAATAACTCTGTTTTCTGTGTCCTCCTTTGATATGGAAAGGTTTTCTTTTATTTTGTTGTATAAAGAAAACACCTTTTAAGAAAAGGTTTTGTTTTCTTTATTTTACATATAAAGTAAACCACCTTTTAGGAAAAAGTGTTTTATCGTATTTATTTATGGAAACATAATACTTTTGTTTTCCTTCTTTCCATAAATCAATCTATGCCTCAATTCTTCTCCTTCACTTCTTTTTTCATAAAACGACAACTTCTTTTAATCTTCTTTTACTTTCTGTTTTAACAAATGAACCTGGTTCATGAATGATTAAAGAATATTTGTCATTATCAAAAGTAATTAGCACAACTTCCATCACATAATTTGTATAATATAATGGGAAAATGTACAAGTACCCCCTCAACCTATGCCCGAAATTTCAGACACACTCATAGTATACTAAGGTCCTATTACCCCCTGAAGTTATTTTATAAGTAATTTTCTACCCCTTTTCGGTCTACGTAGCACTAGCTTGGAAAAAAAAGTCAAACAGCGTTGGGCCCACAAGATAGTGTCACGTAGGCCGAAAAGGGTAGAAAATTATTAATAAAATAAGTTTAGGGGGTAATAGGACCTTAATATAGTATAAGTGTGTCTCTGAGATTGCAGGCATAGGTTGAGGGGGTACTTGTGTATTATCCCTAATATAATTTATATAACTGTTTACACTTAGGATGTTTGTAATTGTATTAATTCGTTATTTTGAGTTTTATAAAAAGCAAATGAATTATACAAATATACCCGCAAATTATACAAACCTGTAAATTATACAACGAAACCGCTTAAACTGTAGTTATAACTTGTAAATATACAAACTATAGCTATTGAATATAATTAAATTTATTTTAATGACTATTTGCAAAAACTCCTAAATGAATTATTTCATAACCCATAACCGTAAAAGAAAGAAAATAAGAATAAGGTTCTTTAGAGATAATACCAAGGAAATTTTAAAATCGAAATATTGAGGATAAAAACATTTTAAAACCACATTATAAATAAAATATATTTTTATTAATTTACAGTATATTTTACCTTTTTTCTGTAAATTCAATAAAAAAATATAGTAGTACGATATTTTGCCTTCGTTTTGACAATTTCCACATTTGGTATAACGTGGAGCTTGTTGAACCACTTGAGCTTCATGATCCATTTGCACCGTTTCCCGATAAAAAAAAAATAATCTCCTTTTTTTTAGTCTATTTTAAAAAAAAAGATTTTAAATACATTTGATATGTAATTTTAATTTAGGATTAAAAAAATTAAAAGTTTGTATTTATTAAATTTTGTGTTAAGTCAAATTATGTCATTCTTTTTAAAATAAATGAAATAGTATTTCATTTCTTTTTATAAATAGCTGAATCACAGTATTTGTCATTTTATAAAATTTATGTATAAATTATTATATTTTGCTGACTTAAGAAAATATTAAATAAGAAAAGAATGATAAAGTTATATTACTTTGTAATGCAAGTAAAACGTAAAAATATGACATATAAAATGAAAGGAGAGTATTTAATTAGTGTGACATTATAAATGGAGAATTGTGGATGAAAATAATAGAACTACTTTTGATCCACAATTCTTCCGCAGCAGAGCGACAGTGAAATTGTATTGTATAGTATGGAGCATCTTGTTGAGGAACCTTCAGAGTTATGTGACCAAATGCCTTGTAAATTGTACTGGTCTAAACTGAAGCCCAATGGCTGGGCATTTTGGAGCATGAAACACAATGACGAGTTGGAGTACCAGCGATCCATTAAGTCTTTTTCTTGTGAGTGAATATTTTCTCCAATTTTTGTTTAGTTTAGCACTCACGTATCTTTTTTTATAACTCCAGCTGCTGCTTCTGTTGTTTCCATGTTTCCGACTGAGAAATGGAGGATCCAATCTGTTATGGAGAAAATGTGGAATTCAAATATTTGCCTGTTTCAATTCTGGGCAGCCATCAAGGTCAATGGATCTACTTTCCTGTCCACAGCGGATCAACCATTTGCTTTCTCTAAGGGAATTGATAAGAGGCTCGAAGCTCTGTTTAGATACTTTGATTCGAATGGAAATTCCATTTGGTCCCCCTGCACGAGTTTTCTCAAGACGCTTGCCTGAATATAACCCCAACGTCCGAAGCTACTCCTCTGCAGAGTTTCCACTGATTCAAACTGCAATTCTCTTGGAAATTCGTTCTTATTATGCATTTCCAGTTTCCAACCTCCATGATCAGCAGTGCGTTGGTGTATTTGAGATTGTATCTACACTACCATCTCTCCCTCTTCACAACCTTATCCTTATTAAGGTATTTGCTCAACCACATTCACTTTTGTTTGAACAATTCCATAATCCTTGTTTAATTTGCCATTCATAGGGGTTCAATTTCGAATCACTTGGGTTCTACATTCCTTACTCATTGGATATACTTTTGGGACCTAAGGTAACGTGTTGCTGCATTTTTTATTTTGGTGAAACTAAACAAAATAAATCAAAGTAAGAAAAAAGACATTAGTCGTCCCACTAATTTCTGATCATTTTTTATAGCCCCTGCTTCATGATAGACTTGCTGATATAAAGGACGGGTATTGGAAGACATAGTTGGATTTCCTTTGCACAAATTTGGATTCCTTCTTCCCGATCTGCTTCTTCAAAAGTCGTGTATCGTGCTGCTGCCTCCATATATGAACATTTGAGTCCAATGTATCATGACTTTGAATATGCTTCTGAGGTCTGTTTTATTAACAACGGTGAAGCATTGGTGGGGAGGGCATTTGCATCCCAAGGTTCATGCTTTTGCAAAGATGTTACTCTATTAACCATCAATGACTACCCTTTGGTGACTAGTGCACGAAAAGCTAGATTCACTCAGAGCTTTGCCATTTGTTTGCAAAGTAACAATTTTATTTGCGTAATTGAGTATTTTCTGCCACACAACGAAATGGCTGTTAGAGATACAAAGACTTTCTTAAACATGCTTTTAACCACAATGAAAGAACAACTTCCAGGTTCCATAGTTGCTTCTGGAAATGAAATAGGGCAGAGGATGCTCGTTGAAGTTGTTAAAGTTTCCCCCGGTGATGAACTTGACTCCTTTGAAATAGGCCAAACTCTGCCGTTAATGTTGATGTTGGCCAAGGCGTATCTTTTCAAGGTGCTGAACCATATGTAGTCGATCAACAATGTCCTGCACTTTCCCAAGAAAAAGGCACAGATTATTTGGGTCACAAAATATCTGCTGCAACAGGAGTATCTCGTGATAGTGTGATGACTTTAAAGGTTACATATAGAGGTGATATCATAAAGTTTCAGCTCCCCTTTTCATCAACGAGGATAGAATTGGAGGGGGAAGTGGAAAAGAGGCTTAAGATATCACTTCAAAAGTTTTCAATAAAGTATGAAGATGAAGATGATGATTGGATTTTGATAACTACTGATTCAGATTTGAGATATGGTATGCATTCACTAAGATTGTTGGGACGGACTACCATGAAATTACTGGTTACCCCACAAGCTGACTCATGAAGGATTTTCCGAAAGTTATGTTATCTTTTGTTTATCTCTTCCCTGAGGACTGAGGTGTTGTGACATGTCTTTGTGCTCAGTGAACCAAGGTGCTTAATGCTGTTACGAATGGGGAACTGTCAAATTACAAAAGATGCCTATATATAGAAGAGGAAAATAATGAGTTATGTCATATTTTCTTTTCATTAGCTATTTTGTATTTTGCTGTTTGTTGTTTGATTACATGAATAACCGGTTTGTAAATTGCTTTGATGATCAATACAAAGCTCGATGTTCAGTTCAATACCCTCTTTGAATCAGTGAAGGTGCTGCAAGGAAGTCATTCTAGTATTGTATCTTCCATTGATTTGCAGTATGCTTATCACCTGCAGAAGGAGATCAGATGAAATCGGACTCCACAGCTTCAGAGATTTCAGATGACTATCATCTCTGTGTGAGAGTCAGCTTACAATGATAGTAACACCGGCAGTGAAATCACATCAGGTCAGGACTCACAGCTCCCAGTTCTTGCTGTTGGAGAAACAATAGGAGCTTGACATGAAGTTTGGCCACAATGTCAAGCTCCTTAAATCGTACTCCCTTCGTTTCACAAAGAATGATCTAGTTTGACTTAGCACGGAGTTTAAGAGTATAAAGAAGACTTTTGAATCTTGTGGTCATAAATTAAAGTTAGGTCAAATGTACAAAATTGCCCTTTGATCTTGTAGCCTTAAACATACCACGTGGAAAGTTATTAAAAAAAAGAAAGAGGTCATTCTTTTTTAAACATACTAAAAAGAAAGGAGATCGTTCTTTTTTAAACAAAGGAAATAGCTAATAAGACACTATTCATATCCCTTTTATTCATACTGCTTTTTTCAAAATAAAAAAATAAAAATGAGATGAAAATACAATTATTTGCAGGAAAGATAATAAAAGTGCACCTAATTAAAGTTTTTAGTAAATAATTATAATTGAAAGAACAATGGACAATTTTAAATGATTAATACAAATTGTCATAGGTTACTTATTTTTTGAGATCAAACTTATCAATATCATTAAAATATTTCAAAATACATTCAACTAAATATGAGAAGAAAAGTAACATGTCTTTAGTAGTTTCGTTTTTTACTTCTCTCATGTTATAGTTTCTAGATTCCATAATGTGGAGTTATAGTGAATATATGGTTATATTTTATTGTTGTTATCATGTGAATACGTGTGTTGCACGTTTGTCCTTTAATTGATATTAGAAAAGTTAATTTATATAATTATAGTGGAGTTTACATAAATTCATCGCTAATCATCGCTAAGTTTAAAGCTAAGTCCTTTTGTATGTAAATTTGACATAAGAATATAACTCTTCACAAAATATAGCATGAAGAACTTGTGATAGATGTTGGAGGCTTGATATTTTTAATACTTTACAAAAAATAAACCCTTTATTATATCAGAAGAATTAATATAATTTAATTACTAAACGTAAGATTTAATAATCCAAAAAGAAATTGGCTATAAAAAAGACACGTATAAAGAAAAATATTATAAAATGACTATTTGGTGTAACATCAAATTTATAGATAAAAATACAAGTTCAAACAAAAAAGAAAAAAGTAAATAAAGACATGACATTCATAATAAGGACATCACCATTAAAATATATAGACAAAAATATTATCATATTGATTTAATCACACTTGTTAGAAGCCGACTTGCTATAGACAAAAAAAAATTATATGTATAAAAAACTGAAATCATACAAAAAAAATCAGAAAAGAAAGCATGAATATATTAAAAATACAGATACACTATATTTCTTAAACTATTTATTGAAGGATTTGTATATAAAAAATTAAATATGAATTCTATTACAATAAATTCAATGTTAACATTTCGTCTAGTCATCTTTTTACTTTCATTATTGTTTATTTTATTTTTACTTTTGCACTAACTTTTCTATCTCTCTGTAATAATTAAGTGCATAAATTTTTTAAACATTTGAAATTATATATAAAAAGGAAAAAGTACAAACAAGTGGTTTTATAAAGATAAATGATTATCAAACATTGAAGAAGACATAACTATTAGTGTTTATCAAAAACTTACTCGTTTACGGGTCTAGTTATAAAAATATTTTATGGGATTTAACATGAAACTAGTTATAAAAATATTCTATGGGATTTAACATACTTGCCGTCATAACAATTAACTATAAATATAAGTTGGGATTACCTTTATTATATTTATATCCTAAAGATATATAGAAGAAAGGGTGAACACAAAAAATAGTAATCAATTACGAAATTATATTTAAAAACTCAAAAAGATGGAAATATGAAAAATAACAATTCATTTACAACTTCATAAATATTCATCTTGTAACTATGATAATTTACATATCTCTCAATAAAAAGAATGAATATGCATGAAATTTAAACAATACTAATAAATAAATCAATATGAAATCTTATAATTACAAATTTGTAATGAAAATTTTACATATATACTAACTTAATGTAGAATGCAAGATGCTCACAAACTTAAGAAGGAAATATAAATAAACGTTGTTTGATCGTCTTTGATAGACTCTTAATTATCCAACTTATCTTACAAATTAATATTGAAGGTTATTAGATCTTCATTAGCTACATTTAATTAGTACATGAATATATGATTGCATTAAGATCTTGCTTGATGTATGAATTTAAAAATAACTATTACTTAATATTTAACTAATTAAATAAATATTAATATTTAATTTATTTTACGGGTAAAATAAGGGCAAAATGATAAATCAACTTTAGGGTTAGGAGTTTCTTACTTATAAGGGAAAAAGTTCAAATATGTCATCGAACTTTCTGAAAAAACTCATTTATGTCATTCGTTAAAAGTTTGGGTCATCTCTATAATTACCATTCAAGAAAAGACTCATTCATGCCACTATTTTTAATAGTGGTTTTGCAAAACTATTTTTGACATGTGACTAATTGTAATTCGGGCACGTCATCAATTTTTGTAATTAAAAAATCATATTTCTGAAGAAAAAAAATTGAATTAATTTTTTTTGATTTAAAAATGATGACGTTGCCGAATTATAATTGGTCATGCCATCAATTTTTTTAATAAATAAAATAAAATTCTGAATAAAAATTGATTTTTTTTATTTTTTTAATTAAAAAAATTGATGACGTGATCGAATTATAATTGGTCACGTGTCAAAAATGGTTTAGCAAAACCATTATTAAAAATAATGGCATTAATGAGTATTTTCTTTAACGATAATGACATAAATAAGTCAAACTTTTAACTGATGAGATATATGATCTTTTTGTGAAATGGCATAGTTGAGCCTTTTCCTATTTATAATAATATATGATATGGTATGATTGATTATAATTAGTAAGTAAGTCCGTTTGAACCTTTTGAGCTTTTTGATCCATTTATACTTGTCCACAAACTTAACTTTTTACTTTATTTAGAGGTGGAAAATAAACGGTTGATCCAAATTTAAAAATACATCATGTTAATTTGCATTTGAACGAATTAAAATAAATTGATATTTCTTTATTCATTTTTATTTGTCATGTTATGTTTTTTGAAAGTTAATTTGACTAATTTTCAAAGTTAAATTAGATTATATTAATTTGATATTTTAAATAAAAAGTTTAAATATTTAAAAACTATATTAAAATACTATAAATTATAATTTTTTATATATCAATATGATAAAAAAATATATCTTAAAATTTTAATTAAAATTCTTATAATATAACTCTAAAAATAAAAATTAGGATAATTAAAAATGGACGAAAGATTATAAGTAAATGGACGTTTGAATAAAGAACAGATAGTAACTCAACTTTTTGAACTTTTCAAGATTTTCCTATTATCCTGATTTGTAGGTCCCAATCGAAAGTATGTGTGAAATTGAGACTAAATTCAATAAAGAACAAATAGCTACAACTTTTTGACTTTCTTGGCAATTTCCATTGTTATGTATTTTCATAAAAACTCTACTACGCATGTTTTGTATTTTCATAAAAAAAGACGGAATCTATTTGAATCACTTTAGCTTTTTGATCCACTTTTATTTGTCTACGCACTGAACTTGAATTTGATCAAATTAAAATAAATTAATATAAACAAATAAATTATTGATCCATTCTAAAAATACTTAAATTAAAATACATTAACTGTTCATCACACAAGCGTGACTCACTCAACTGTGAAGGGACAGTGGAAGTTGATCCCTCACTTCCTCATCCAATAGAGGAAGCTGTGACAAACAGAGGAACCGTTAACGTGGAACCAAATTTAGAAACTGATTCTGCAGGAAATGCAACAACTAACAACCAGATAATTCATTCGCATAAGAAAAACGCAATTCAAAGGATAGAAAAAGATCATTGGATTACTCGCAAGATTCTGGAGCAGCATCTTTTATTGCAGTTAGTCGAATAACACTAAAACGATATGAATTATGCCCTGAAATCCCTTTTGTGGACTTCTTTTATTGCAGTTAGTCGACCAACACTAAAACGAATATGTAGAGGATATAGTATCTCTAGATGGCCACATCATAAGACTAGAAAGGTTAATGTCCATGTTAGCCAAGGCGTATCTTTTCAAGGTGCTGAACCATATGTAGTCGATCAACAATGTCCTGCACTTTCCCAAGAAAAAATATCTGCTGCAACAGGAAAACCTTGTGATAAAGTGATGACTTTAAAGGTTACATATAGAGGTGATATCATAAAGTTTCAACTCCCCTTTTCATCAACGAGGATAGAATTGGAGGGAGAAGTGGAAAAGAGGCTTAAGATATCACTTGAAAGGTTTTCAATAAAGTATGAAGATGAAGATGATGATTGGATTTTGATAACTACTGATTCAGATTTGAGGGATGGGATGAATTCACTTAGATTGTTGGGAAGGAATAGGATGAGATTATTGGTTACCCCACAAGCTGACACATGAAGGATTTTCCATATGTTTTCACTTAGTTCATCTTCATAGCAGTTTTCTTTCTTGCTTTCTCTATCTTCATAGTTTCTTAAGGTTTGTTTGGCACAAATATTGATAACGCATAGATTAGTAATGTACGTAGATACTATTTTCATGAACGGTTCTATTCATTATTCACCTTAATTTTGTGCTTGATTCAAAACTCTAATTTCTTTACTATTATATCTTTATGTTATTATAAGATTATTTATTTAATGTGATTGGTCCTAGATAACTTCAGAACAATTTCTTTTTTAGTATTTTCTATTTTATTTAACTAGTTAATTAGTTAAACACACACACACACATTTAACTACGAGATCTTTGATGACATAGTGTATTTTTAATTTTTTGTTGGTCAAATATATCTTAATCTAAAAATAGATTTCAGACTACTTAAATTATTCAATACCTAAAACTTATTTTTTTCACTTAAAAATTAGTTCAGGTGGTTAATCGACGAACTACGTTGAATAAAAATAAAAAATATAGAGAAAAAAATATAGTGAAATCATCAAATTACACCAAACGAAATTGGAGAAATAATAAGAATATTTATAACCATTCCAATATAAATAAAAAAGAAATCAAATAACAAAATGAATATGAGAATAGTTTTGTCATTTAGGACTCTTATCCAAGGATTTTTAAACCTTATATTAGTTATCGTGAAAAGGGTCAAAAATACCCTCCAACATTGATTTATTGTTTAAATTTACCCTCGTCGTTAAAATAAAGTTAATTTTACCTCTATTACTCCTCGCCGTTAAAGTAAAGTTAATTTTACCCCTCCTGTTACTAATTTCACCAAATTTACCCCTCATTAGATGGATTGACCCGAATTTTAAAAATAAAACCTATTCCTATTTTAATCCATTTAAACACACACACACACATTTAACTACGGAGATCTTTGACACATAGTGTATTTTAATTTTTTGTTGGTCAATATATCTTAATCTAAAAATAGATTTCAGACTACTTAAATTATTCAATACCTAAAACTTATTTTTTTCACTTAAAAAATTAGTTCAGGTGGTTAATCGACGAACTATCGTTGAATAAAAATAAAAATATAGAGAAAAAATATAGTGAAATCATCAAATTACACCCAAACGAAATTGGAGAAGATAATAAGAATATTTATAACCATTCCAATATAATAATAAAAGAAATCAAATAACAAAATGAATATGAGAATAGTTTTTGTCATTTAGGACTCTTATCCAAGGATTTTTTAAACCTTAGATTAGTTATCGTGAAAAGGATCAAAAATACCCTCCAACATTGATTTATTGTTTAAATTTACCCTCGTCGTTAAAATAAAGTTAATTTTACCTCTCGCCGTTAAAATAAAGTTAATATTACTCCTCGCCGTTAAAGTAAAGTTAATTTTACCCCTCCTGTTACTAATTTCACCAAATTTACCCCTCATTAGATGGATTGACCCGAATTTTAAAAATAAAACCTATTCCTATTTTAATCCATTAACCCGATTATTTAGAATAACCCGACCCCATTCTCCCAATATCCTATACTCATTTACCCATTCTCTCAAATCTCCATTAAATATGTCAAAGAGGTAAATTCAGGTCAATTTGGGTCAATCCGTCTAATGAGGGGTAAATTTGGTGAAATTAGTAACAGGAGGGGTACAATTAACTTTATTTTAATGGCGATGGGTAAAATTAACTTTATTTTAACGGCGAGGGTAAATTTAAACAATAAATCAAAGTTGAGGGGCATTTTTGACCCTTTTCCCTTAGTTATCCATCTATTTTCTAGGGATAAAATAAGACCACATATGGTGCATAACTAATCCATGAATTGAGTTAAATAAAATAACCAAACAATATATCAGATGAACTAAATTTTAATCCATGCACTATTCTAATTAATACAACCTACAAAACGGGTCCTTAGGACAGTAACCATCACAATTCAAATATTAATTTTGTACACTATTATTTGTATATTATCATAATAATATTTATCTAATTTCCAATACTATTGTTTTTGCTAAATAATAAGTTATACATAAAATAATTATTTTCGTCCAATATTTTATTGCCTTATTTTGGTTTTGATCCTTGAATATCTTACTTTCCAGATTTAATCTTTAATTAATTACTCCCTCGGTCACATTTTATATGTCAATACTTTATATAAATAGATGATTTATAATACTTATCATTTCACAAAATCAATGCATAAATTGTCATATTCTTTCTTTTTTACCCTTCTGAGTTATTAGCTTTGAAAATATATATTTGACCAACTTAGAAAATTTACGTAAATTATTCATTTTCATTGGTTAAATCAATTAATCAAAATATTTTAATTCATATTCATTGATTGAAAATTTGAGTTCCAAAAAAATTAAAAAAGGGCAAAAGAACAAAGTTACATCATTTATTAATGCAAGTACAAAGTAAAAAGGTGACATATAAAAAGAGACGGAGAGAGTAGAATCAATTATTTTAGTCTTTCTACTAACGGTAATAACCAATACAAACATATATTTTTTATTATTTCTGTCACATGTAATTATGATACTTCACAATAGGAAACACTTTTATACCGAAAATAAAATCTAAACATACAAACAAGTTTACAAATTGTTCGATAACATCTTTTGTCATACATAATAATATCTTAAAACTTTTGATTGAAGATGCTTTCATTATCTTCGATGGACAACATCAAGATATCTTCATATTCTTCAGTTTCTTCTTTTGACTAACTTGAATCATCTCCAATATGGCAAAGGCATTCTTCACCATCTGATCAGTATGCGTCTTCCTTCGAAAGTTGTCTGGGATAAGGTCCTTCTTACGATATCTCACTTCATGAGACTCTTGCTTTTGACTTGGACAGTCTCTCATAAAGTAACCTGGCTTCCCACATCTGTGACATAGGTCATTTGTTGTTGTCACTCTGCTAGTATTTCCCTTCTTTTGAAAGCCACCATGTTTTTAATGATTTTTTGAAATCTCTTTGTCAAGTATGTAATCTCAACTTCCTCCTCTGACATTTCACCTTGTGAAGACTTCAAAGCAATGTTCTTTTCCTTCTTTGATTTCTTTCCAGCAGCTCCTTGCTTCCTCTTCATCTCATAGGTTTGTAAATTTCCTATGAGCTCATCCATAGACAATGTCATTAAATCTTTTGCCTCAGTGATTTCATCCACCTTGCTTTTTCAAGATTTTGGAAGAACCTTGAGAATTTTACTTATTTGCTTGCATGTAGGAATTGGTTCTCCCAATTCTCTGAACTCATTTGTGATAGCAGTGAAACGAGAGTTCATTTCAAAAATGGTTTCACCTTCCTTCATCACAAGATTCTCATATTGAGTAGTAAGCATGTCCACCTTTGATTCTTTTACCCTTTTTGTTCCTTCATGTGCAGGTTGAAGACAATCACAAATTTCTATTGCGGATTCACAAGCAGAGATCCGATTATATTTATCAGCACCAATAACATATACCAAAATCTCTTTCGCCTTAAAGTTCTTTTCAATCTTCTTTCGATCAGCCTCGGTGTACTCCTTTATGGTCTTCACTTCATAGATGGTAAGTGCTCCATCTGTTACCTCCTTCAAAGGGATATAAGGTCCATCTAGAATAGTGTCCCACAACTCAGAGTCTTCATCATTTGTATAGTCATGCATTCGATTCTTCCACCACCCATAGTAGTGACCATTGAAGCGAGGTGGCCTTGTTGATGATTGTCCTTCTTCCAGATTTGGTGGAGCAGCAATTCCTTCAGGATCTTTCTTTTCTTGGTGTTAACCAAAGTGAAAAGTCAGGCTCTGATACCATTTGTTGAAATGTATGCATCCACGTAACTAATATGGGACTTGGTCCCCGTAATACTACAAAGCAGTAAATAACAATACAAAGACAGAAGTAAAAGAGACAATCACTTTTACGTGGAAACCTCCTTACTCAAGGGAGTAAAATCATGACTTATTCTCAACAACCACTTTCACTAATCTTCTCACAAGCAAAAGTAAAAGTCGATTACACAACAAGAGATTAACTCTTTAGCCTCTTCACTAAGCAATACACACTATTGCTTAGTTGAGCACAAGCAGATACAATACTTCTCAGTAAGAGCCTAAGTTACCCTTAACTAAAGCCCTTACGATGAAACACCCAATGTTCAGTACGTTTCTAATCACTTCAAAATAATCTTACAAATTTAGAACAATTACAAGCAAATATAAAAACAACAAATCACTAGAAGAACTGAAAGCCCTTTGAATCGATATCTTGTTATTTTGATCCTTGCTGGTATATTTTGTTTTTGAATGAATAAGTACTATATGATGTTTTGTTTGATATATACTATGAAGATTTGTTGTCCATCAACCAAAACATCTTAGACGATTCTGATTGGAGTAGTAGACTGCTCCTCACCAACTTCTCTGACACAGACAAATTTTACAGCTGTCTATACTTTTCACTTATAAGACCAGTTCTTTAACTCTGCAAAGGACCAGGTCCCTTTACTGGTGACAAATCATCAAAACACCTTTGAGGAAGCCTCCTGTCAAATTTGAACACATCAAAATAAATTGATACGAATAGATAGACGTTTGAAAATTAAAATAAATTGAAATGAATAGTACCAAGTTGATTTCTTTCCTTTTTAAGGTAAGTGGACCTCTTTAACACTTTGTTAAGTATATTAAATCTTGAATGTCTTGTTTTGTAATTGAGAGTAATAGAGAATGGTGAAGGTCTTCTTATATTATACTCCCTTTTATCCCATTTTACGTAAGATAGTTTGACTCGATACGAAGTTTAAGAAAAAAATAAAGACTTTTAAAATTTGTGAATTAAAATGATGATAGAAATTTGTGTGGTTGTAAATCATTTCATTAAGGGTAAAATAAATATTTTAGAGTTCAATTGTTACTTAATATAGAAATGTGTCTTAATATTTGTAATGATCATGTGGAAAAAAATGAATTGGTAGATATAATATTGTTTGATGTGCCACGAGTAGATTGAATGATTATCTTGACACACTTTTAATGATGTGTCATAATTGTGTGTGGATTGATTATTGATGTAAAATTTATTATCTTCTTATTATACACGTGAACATGCTTATTTGTATTGAATCTGAAACATTATTGTGGGATTTGAATTCGTGATATATTGATGGAAAATGATTCCGGCAATTGATGTTTATGCTTATAAAAAATAATTATGGCGATATGTTTATATCGATGAAATTTTTTTTGGTGATCGATGTATATACCAATAAAAATTGCATCCGAACATATGCATGTACTAATATGTCTTTTATGGTATTGGCTCCTAGTAGCACTTTTGTAGTGAATGCATGGACATACATGTTGTTAGGTAGGCAAACTATTCTACCTTAATTTTATGTAGAAAATCAGCCCAACCTAATGGCAGTCAAGTCTCACTCAACTCAGCCTTTCGCAGCCTATTCTGCCTAACGTTCAAGGACGTTTTTCTGTCTTTCAACCTTAGATTATTTTTTAAACTTTAACATGAAACAACACAAAAATATACGGGCAAACCCAACCTTTATATTTATAATCAAAACAATACAAAGAACTCACTCGTTGAACAACAATTTTGTCCAACTTTCGACTTTGACTTTGACTTAAGGCATAATCACAAGTCGATTGCTGCCTTAGACACTTTTTAAAGCCCTCACGTTTTATTCTAAGTGTCTTGGTGAACTTCCAGACTTCTTATTTACTCTTTCACCTTAAGGATAACAATTCTATCCAATACTTAGCCTCTAACACGTTCAACACCAAGACTGCTCATTTATAGACCATGTGGCAGCCTTTTGTTTTACATTGCATAGTGTTATGATACATGTCTAACACTTGTCAAATGTTTTGCCTACTAAAATATAAATAAGTTGACATCCCTAACTGATAATAAGCATTCAAAATTTGAATTCAAAATGCTATTACAAGATACAAAGAATCTGTACACAAGCGGTTACAAAAAGGTAATCGTCGCATATGCTTGGCATGTGCATTGCTGACTGGATTTCGGCCCCTTTGCTGCATTTTCCTTCAACATTTTTGACTCCAATACAATGTCTAAATCATTATATTCAATGCCTCATCAAATCCTACCCAGATTCATCCGCACATTTTCATGTCTGCGCACTGCCGACGCCTTGCCTCTGCCTTGCTTTGGCAATGCTAACTTTTAATACACTCGTGTCATTTCTTGTTTTATTGTTGCGATTCATTCACAATTGACAATGCTTCAATTTAGCTCAGCTCAATTTCCCCGCATTTAACCAAACTATGTGATTTTTGCATGCCAACTTTTCCCACAACCGATGTTGGCCAGCGTCCAAGTGATGCCATGGGCTGTTATTTTGCTAACACCCATGTCATGTCTTGACACTGTCTTACCAACATATTTTGAACCCATTTGACCATTCCAACACTTTTCTCACACAACGTATGACTGATTCCACCCGCATTTTGGCCTTTGGCAAAGTCATTCATGCCAACCCTTTGCCACGCCCATGCCTATGTCGAGTCATTTGGTCAGGACCCTTACAAACCTCCCCCACCTAATGAAACTCGACGTCCTCGTCGGGGATATCATTCATGTGAACCTTTTTGGGTTTCAGACAAGGATCATTCCCTGTCTATTATCTTCATCTTCCGACCAACGCCAAAGAGTTCACTTTTGATGTTTCTGTTTCATTGTTCTTTTCCTTCTCCAATTCGGCACAAAGTATGTCATTCACTTTCACTTGCATTGGACAGTCCCTTTTCAAGTGAGGACCACCACAAGTAAAGCATCCTCCAAACTTTCTCTTATGTTTTGGAAAAGTAGACTCCCCTTGCCTAGTTTTCCCACCTTCATCTTCCTTTTCGGTGGCTTGGCCCTTCCCATTTTTCTTCCACTCCTTTACTTGTCTTTCTGTTTGAAGTGCAAAGAATCCCTTGGGTCGTCACCCTCATCGAAGTCATCCAACTTGTCTGCTGCCACTATGGAAGAATTAAGAGTTTGGACATTCTGTCTCCTTAACTCTCTTTGTGCCCATCCTTTCAATCCACTTATGAAATAGTGCAACTTGTCTTCCTCGACCATGTTGCCTATGTTTAAAATCAAGGATGAAAATTCCATGATATAAGCCCTCACTGTACTGCCTTGTTTCAAACGTCGCAGTCTATCTCTTGCCAACCAAGATGAATTGCTTGGAAGGAATTGAGTTTTCAACTCTTTCTTCAACATTTCCCACGTTTCAATCTGTGGAAAATTCAAATTTTCAACTTCAGCAATCCTTGTTCTCCACCAAACCTTAGCATTATTACATAAATACATTGTTGTGACTGACACCTTTTCAGCATCTTGAACCTTTGTTGCCTTGAAGTAATTTTCGATATCCCAAAGAAAATTCTCCAATTCCTTGGCACTTCTCATACCATTGTAAGCCTTAGGTTCTGGAACTTTCAACCTTATGGGGCCAATCGTTCCTTGCAACGCCCGACGTAGAAGAAGAACTTCACCACACAGATCTTCTTTCTTCCTGCGAACGAGTTCCATCTCTTGTTGGGCAGTGTCATGTTTGGCGGCATATTCTGCCTCCAACATTAATAATTTTTCATTCAAGACTTCCTTAGTCAAGGTTAATTCTGCACTCATTCTCTAAATCTGAGTGACCAGATCAACCAAGTTTTTCCCATCGTTTGTTCCACCAATAAGCGCCTCCAATCGTGTCACCTTTTTCCGTAGTTCAGCGTTTTCCCATCCATAGAATAATCTAAGCGTGCTCTGATATCAATTGTTAGGTAGGCAGACTATGCTACCTTAATTTCATGTAGAAAATCAGCCCAACCTAATGGCAGTCAAGTCTCACTCAACTCAGCCTTTCGCAACCTATTCTGCCTAACATTCAAGGACGTTTTTCTCTCTTTCAACCTTAGATTATTTTTCAAACTTTAACATGAAACAACACACAAACGTACGGGCAAACCCAATCTTTATATTTATAATCAAAATAATACAAAGGACTCACTCGTTGAATAACAATTTTGTCCAACTTTCGACTTCGACTTCGACTTAAGGTACAATCACAAGTTGATTGCTGCCTTAGACACTTTTTTAAATCCTCACGTTTTATTCTAAGTGTCTTGGTGAACTTTCAAACTTCTTCTTCCCTCTTTCACCTTTAGGATAACAATTCTATCCAATACTTAGCCTCTAAAACGTTTAACACCAAGATTGCCCATTTATAGACCATGTGGCAGCCTTGTGTTTTACATTGCATAGTGTTATGATACATGTTTAACACTTGTCAAATGTTTAGCCTACTAAAATATAAATAAGTTGACATCCCTAACTGATAAGAAGCATTCAAAATTCGAATTTAAAATGCTATTACAAGATACAAAGAATTTGGACACAAGCGGTTACAAAAAGGTAACCGCCGCATGTGCTTGGCATTTGCATTGCTGACTAGATTTCGGCCCCTTTGCTGCATTTTCCTTCAATATTTTTGACTCCAATGCAATGTCCAAATCATTATATTCAATGCCTCATCAAATCCCACCCGAATCCATCAGCACATTTTCCATGTCTGCGCATTGCTGACGCCCTGCCGTTGCCTTGCTTTGGCAATGCTAACTTTTAAACCACTTGTGTCATTTCTTGTTTTTTTGTTGTGTTTCATTCACAATTGAAAATGCTTCAATTTAGCTCAGCTCAATTTCCCCGCATTTGACCAAAATATGTGATTTTCACATGCCAACTTTGCCGACAACCGATGTTGGCCAGCGCCCATGTCATGCCATGGGCTGTTGTTTTGACAACACCCATGTCATCGTTCGAGACTTACCTTTGGAGTTCGTGATCATCTCAACACTTATCACATACTCTTGATTACGTCTTTCTACCCATTATTGTACATTTGTACTACTTTTAAATTCGTTGTATTATTTAGAGGCTTGTACACGTGACAAAAGATTTTGGGTGAAAGTTGTGTTATATTAAGAGTTTTGCATTATTATGTTATGTTTAGTTCTTGATTTCTTCTTACTTTTGTTATTGCCCTTGCCAATGTTGTTTAAGTTAACCTGTATTGGTGGGATAAGGCGGTGTCACTAACTTTTGGATCGTGATAAGGATGAATTCAAACCATCCCCTAAGAGCGCAAGTACTTCTTTAAGGATTAGGAATTGAACTACAAAAGTAGAAAATTGAAATGCTCACCTTTAAGAAAATTCTTGGTGTTTTCAAGGAAGAACAAACAAAAGAGGTACATTTGATTCTAAAACTTCAATTGAAAAGTGTTAAAACCGGGGTGTAAAAAGTGATTTTGTAAAATTAGAGTAATAAAAAATGGTCTGAATAAGTCTTTTCTTTAATATCAATGACATAAATGAATTAAACTTTTAACAGATGACATAAATAAATCTTTTCTGAAAATTCGATCACATATTAAAATCTTTTCCCTTTAATAAAAGACGAACAATTCAATTAACATTTGTAAGGACCCGATCATGCTTATAATATTGTATAAAATAATATAAATATTAATAAATAGATTATTTATATATATCACATTAGAGGAACTTTTTGATAATTGTTGTTAACTAGGATATGATTTTTAAATATTATTTATACAAATTTTAATTTTCTTTTAATATTGATTAAGGATTCACATGCAGTCCACATTCTTAAAAGCTTCAACAAATAATAAAATCACAACTTTTTGACTTTATCTTTCCCTTGGGCAATTTCCACAGTTGCGCGGAATCTATTTGAATCACTTTAGCTTTTTAATCCACTTGGACTTCTCTACACACTAAACTTTTGGTTTTTATTTGGAGGTGTCCAATAAACGAGTGATCTAAATTTAAAGGGAAAAGGGTCAAATATGTCCCTAAACTATTTGAAAAGGTCTAGATATACCCTCCGTTTAAAGTTTGGTTCACTCATGCCCTCGCCGTCCAACTTTTGGTCCAAACATGCCCTTATGGGCGTTAGTTGCCATGTTGGACATATCCAACTCATTTTTCATTTCTTTAAATGCCACATGGAATTGCCATGTCATTTTGACCTTATCACATGATATTTATATGAAATTTGAAAGATATTCGGACTCATAAACACTTAATCCGACCCATAAATCAACTCCTTTTAAATACACTATCCGACCCATTTTTAACAATTTTATTTAATTTTTATTTTTTCGGTAAATCTCAAAAATGAATAATTGATTAATAAAAAATAGGAAAAATATAAAAAATATAAAATTAACGCCAAAAATTCACAAATAAATATAGTAACTATAAATCCAACATTTCAATATTATTTTTTAAATTTTTATTTTTTCGATAAATCTCAAAAATAAGTAATTGATTAATAAAAAGTATAAAAGTATGAAAAAATATAATATTAACGCCAAAAATATAATATTAATGCCATGTCAATTGATTACTATATTTATTTGTGAACTTTTGGCGTTAATAATAATTTTTTTTCATACTTTTTATATTTTTTATTAATCAATTACTTATTTTTGAGATTTATCGAAAAAATAAAAAATTTAAAAAAATTATTGAAATGTTAGATTTATAGTTACTATATTTATTTGTGAATTTTTGGACGTTAATTTCATATTTTTTATATTTTTCCTATTTTTTATTAATCAATTATTCATTTTTGAGATTTACCGAAAAAATAAAAATTAAATAAAATTGTTAAAAATGGGTCGGATAGTGTATTTAAAAGGAGTTGATTTATGGGTCGGATTAAGTGTTTATGAGTCCGAATATCTTTCAAATTTCATATAAATATCATGTGATAAGGTCAAAATGACATGGCAATTCCATGTGGCATTTAAAGAAATGAAAAATGAGTTGGATATGTCCAACATGGCAACTAACGCCCATAAGGGCATATTTGGACCAAAAGTTGGACGGCGAGGGCATGAGTGAACCAAACTTTAAACGGAGGGTATATCTAGACCTTTTCAAATAGTTTAGGGGCATATTTGACCCTTTTCCCAAATTTAAAATTAGATCACGTTAATTAGAATTTAATAAAATTAACATAAATCAATATAAACAAATGAATTATTGATCCATTCTAAAAAGGGAAACATTCACATATAGCCACTTAAAAATAATTAATTACTCTCCATAACTATAGTTTGATAATTACAAGTTGTAGCTACATGTTATTTGGAGGAGAGAGGCGAACGAGACTGGGAGAGAGAGGAGAGAGGGGAAAAGAGTATGAGAAAGGTGAATTGTATATGTATATTGGTTAGATAATTGTATATTATACATATGTAATTGTATATATGGCAAGAGAGATTGGGAGAGGTAGGAGAGAGGCGAGCGATACTAGGAGAGAGAGTAGAGAGGCAAGAGAGATCGAGAGAGGCGAGCAAGAGAGTACAGAGAGTGGGAGAGAGGTGAATTTTATATGTATATAATTGTATATAACTGTATATTATACATATACATTTGTATAAATAACAAGAGAGATCGGGAGAGGGAGGAGAGAGGAGAGCGAGATTGAGAGAGGGAGGAGAGAGGCGAGCGAGAGAGGGCATAGAGTGGGAGAGAGGTGAATTGTATATGTATATAGGCTAAAAATTATATATTATACATATTTATTTGTATATCCTGGCGAATTATACATATACAAACATGACTAATTATACAAACTTGAAGTCAGCCCACATAATTAATATATAATGTTAGTCGCGATTGGTAATTATAACAAATTATAGCTATGATGAGTAATTAAATAGTATAAGTTTGCTTATCCGCGTAATTTTCCCTTGTATATATATGGCAAGAGAGATTGGGAGAAGAAGGAGAGAGGCAAGCGAGACTGGGAGAGAGAGGAGAGAGGCGAGCGAGATCGAGAGATGATAGAGAGTGGGAGAGAGGTAAATTTTATATGTATATAATTGTATACAACTGTATATTATACATATACATTGTATAAATGGCAAGCGAGATTGGGAGAGGGAGGAGAAGGCGAGCGATATTGAGAGAGGGAGGAGAGAGGCGAGCGAGAGAGGACAGAGAGTGGGAGAGAGGTGAATTGTATATGTATATTATACATATTTATTTGTATATCCTAGCGAATTATACATATACAAACATGACTAATTATACAAATTCGAAGTCAATCCACGTAATTAATGTATAATGTTAGTCGCGAGTGGTAATTATAACAAACTATAACTATGATTAGTAATTAAATAGTATAACTTTGTTTATCCGCGTAATTTTCCCTTTTAAAAATACTTTAAATTAAAATACATTAAATGTGGGTCGTAACCCAAAAAGTTGGCAAAATGTAATTTTTTTTGTTAGAAGTAAAATGTATTTTTTTTGTTAGAAGTAAAATCCATAATGAAAGAACAACTTCCAGGTTTCATAGTTGCTCCTGGAAATGGACTAGGCCAGAGGATGCCCATTGAAGTTGTTAAAGTTTCCCCGAGTGATGAACTTGATTCTTTCTGTCAACAGTTGAATTTACAGAATGGGGAGAATAATGTTGCTGCTGCATTACTGGTTCCTTCTTTTTCATCAGACAAGCGTGACTCACTCAACTGTGAAGGAACAGTGGAAGTTGATCCGTCACTTCCTCATCCAATAGAGGAACCTGTGACAAACAGAGGAATCGTTAACTTGGATGTCGCACATGATGATCACATTGAGGATACAATGCAACTTGATTCACTCTTTGAGCAACCAAATATAGAAATTAATTCTGCAGGAAATGCAACGATTAGCAATGGGAAAATCCATTCACATAAGAAAAACACAATACGAAGGATAGAAAAAGATCATGGGATTACTCGCAAGATTCTGGTGCAGCATTATGACATGACTCTTGAAGATGCTGCCAAGAATCTACATGGTAAGCTCACTAACTTTAGCGCATTTGAGTTTCATAGTTATTTTTGTATTATTATATATATGTACGCTCATATACCATTAACCGATATGATTTATACATATAGGTTCACTGAAATCCTTTTGTTGACTTCTTTTATTGCAGTTAGTCGAGCAACACTGAAACAGATATGTAGAGAATATGAAATCACTAGATGGCCAAATCACAAGACTAGAAAGGTTAATGTTGATGTTAGCCAAGGCGTATGTTCTCAAGGTGTTGAACCATATGTAGTCGATCAACAATGTCCTGCACTTCTCCAAGAAAAAGGCACAGACTATTTGGGTCACAAAATATCTGCTGCAACAGGAGTATCTCGTGATAGTGTGATGACTTTAAAGGTTACATATAGAGGTGATATCATAAAGTTTCAACTCTCCCTTTAATCAACGAGGGTAGAATTGGAGGGGGAAGTGGAAAAGAGGCTTAAGATATCACTTCAAAAGTTTTCAATAAAGTATGAAGATGAAGATGATGATTGGATTTTGATAACTACTGATTCAGATTTGAGATGGATGCATTCACTAAGATTGTTGGACGGACTAATGAAATTACTGGTTACGCCACAAGCTGACTCATGAAGATTTTCCGAAAGTATGTTATCTTTTGTTTATCTCTTCCTGAGGACTGAGGTGTTGTGACATGTCTTTGTTCTCAGTGATTATTGCTGTTACGAATGGGGAACTGTCAAATTACAAAAGATGCCTATATATAGAAGAGGAAAATAATGAGTTATGCCATTTTCTTTTCATTGGCTATTTTCTATTTTGCGGTTTGTTGTTTGATTACATGAACAACCTGTTTGTAAGTTCCTTTGATGATCAGCTTAATTTGTTACATTATTGTTCCTATACTCCATGCCCTCTCTCTGTTACGATGCTCGATGTGATGATGCAACAGAAGATGAAGTTGTAATTTCTTCTTCACCTAATTATTTATTCTTAAACTCTCCTTTCTTTTCATATAGGCTCTTCCATTTTATGGTTACTACTTATTGTGCATTTAGATTGTAAAATCTCATTTCCTTTATTTATCTATAATAATTTCTTCATATTTATAAGAAAAAAATTCATTACATCTTCACTTGTTCAATCAGAAATTGAAAAATCATTTGAGATGATTTAGGTATCATTTAGTTTTAATAAGATTAAGATGTCAAAATCTGAATATAATTAAGTTGTGCATTTAAATTTTAATATTTATTTTGTTAGAAGTAAAATGTAATTTATTGCCATGACATAAATTTCGTTATAATTGTTTCCTTTGTTGAGTCAGCTATTAATATAAGATTATAAATTTTCACATTTTAGTAACTTTTTATTTAACTCGATATGTTTTTTAATATTATTTGTACCTTTCTTTTAATAAATTAATGGAAAAATTATTTCTATCAAAATGATATTTATATGTTATTTTATCTTTTAAAATATGTTTACTCTTTTGACTTTGATATATTTTAACTAAAACATGGAAGAAAAAAATCATTTTAAAATAACAAAGCTATTATAATTTTTTTAATTTTCTAACCATTTAGCATTAGCCAATAAAAGGAATTCATGCACATACTTAAAAGATAGAAACATTGTATAAGTTCTGATGAATAACAAAATTATAACATTTTGAACCTTAATGTCATACACCACAACCTTTTGAACCTTTCAAGATTTCTCTAATTTCTTTGGCTCCCTCCTTTTCTTGATTCATGGTCCCAATCGAAATGTAATGATATTTTAAATATTTATTCTCTCTATTCAATGATACTTGTAAGCTATTGATTTTATACATTCTTTAAGAAATTATAAACAAAATAGTAATTATACTTATCATTCTTTATATATAATAAATATAATATCTTGAAAATGACTATATTTAGTGATAAGGGTAAATTAGAAACTAAGAATGAAATTACCTATTGATTCACAAAGTAAACAAGTATTGTTGGACATTCCAAAATATTACAATGAACAAATATTGTTGGACAGAGAGAGTAATTACTACTCTCTCTCGTCCCTAGTAATTAAATAGGTTGATGATTTTCTGTGCAAAAAATAATAATTGAGTGAGTTTCTATAAAAATAGACGATAGTTAAGTCACCTTATTAACTCTTATAAGTAGCAGAGCGATGAGTGTTGGAATGTATGAACCCACCAATCAGTCAAGGATCATTTCCTTTGACTCAGCAAGATCAATAACTAAAAGTTGCGTCCATCTGTTTCGATGGCACCAGGTCCTCAACACAGTTACAATAACAGAAAGTGAAACAAGTGCTAAAAGTAAAGGTTGAACAAACAACTTTACATGGAAATCTCCTTGCTCAAGTGAAGAAAACCACGACCTATTCTCAACAGGACTTTTCAAACCGCTTTCTCTAATCTTCAACAAGCAAAAGTAACACGAGATTAGCCTGCTAATCTCCACACTAAGCAATACCACCTATTACTTACACGAGCCAGAGCAGATACAACATTGCCCACAAACTATCACACCTAGATAACTTAGACTTCAACTAAGCGGATACCACACCGCCACTATACTAACCCAACTGATTAATATAAACTTTTAAAGTAAGACAAAAAGTTACTCCTAACTAAGTTCTTACAAGATTCAAACCAAGTTTGAAACGTTTCTAACAGACAATGAAACGAATCCTACAAGTTAAGCTCAATACAAACATTCAAGAACAACATCAGGTACGAAAAACACTTCTTCTCTTGATCAAGTCCTTGATGTATGTACTCCTGTGCTTGAGTTCTTCCTTGAAGATGACCTTCTCTTTTAAGCTCCTTGAATTTTAGTTTGCCAAATCTTGAATTTGTGTTTTTTAATTAAAGATAATATAAATCACCACAAATTCATTAAAACGATTCCATTGGCTGAAGGCCCGCAGATCAGAAATACTATGCACATGCCACATCAGAGGTGACAATTTTTCTGACAACTGTCTTTTCAGCTTTTCATATGGCAGTCTTGCGGGGACCAGGTCCCATACAAACTTCTTTGTGAGATCTTGAAAAGGCTTGCTGGTTGACTTCCTTCTTGGATGAATGAATATATTGGTTGTTTGTGATGTTGACTAAGTCAACCATAAAGTGACATTGACCGTTGGACAAACAATTGCGCCCATTCTATTGGTGTAGTACGTTGACGCCTCACCAACCTCTGACATGACAGCTTTACAACTATTCTAAATAAAGGATCTGGATGAGAACACTCTGCCAGGGACTAGGGACCACATTTGTGAGGATCATCAAAACACCTAGAATATAACATTTTCCCCCTTTTTTATGATAACGCACAAATATACCTCACATTGAGTTTATCATTTATCTCACTGTCAGCAGTTCCAATAACAAGGATCTGGTTCCTTGTTAGATGGATAAGTTTGTTAAATCATCAAAACTTCATATCAAGTTCGAACCAATATCTCAAATCAGCTTCGAACTAACATTTTCCCCCTTTTTGATGATAACATACTTATTCACCAGTTTCCTATCAACAAGAATTCTTGGGGTAACTGGAGTTTAATCATCCCCGAAGTTTGTCAAATCATCAAAACATCAATATAACATTTTCCTCTTTTTTTGATGATGACAAACATATTCACCAGTTCCCCCCTATCAACAAGAACTCTTGGGGTAACTGGAGTTTGATCATCCCCGAAGTTTGTCAAATCATCAAAACATCAATATAACATCTTCCCTCTTTTTGATGACGACAAACCTATTCACCAATTCCCCCTATCAACAAGAACTCTTGGGGTAACTGGAGTTTATCAACGAGGGTAGAATTGAAGGGGGGAGTGGTAAAGAGGCTTAAGATATCACTTAAAGGTTTTCAATAAAGAATGAAGATGAAGATGACGATTGAATTTTGATAACTACTGATTCAGATTTGAGATAGTATGCATTCACTAAGATTGTTGGGACGGACTACTATGAAATTATTGGTTACCCCACAAGCTGACTCATGAAGGTTTTTCCGAAAGTGATGTTATCTTTTGGTGATATGGTGTTTGTGCTCAGTGAACAAAGGTGATTATTGCTGTTGCGAATGGGAAAATGTCAAATTACTAAAGATGCCTATATATAGAAGAGGAAAATAATGAAAAGAATATTTGTTGTTTGTTATTTGATTACATGAACAACCTGTTTGGATTCAGAATAGTTTTGAAGTGTTTATGTAAATTTTGAAAAGAATTTATTGAGCTACAAAAACTTTTTCTCTTCTCACAATGGAGCATCCAATTTTTATATTTACATTATATATATAAAAGTTCTATGACTCAATTATTATTAATAGTATTAATTTTCAAATTAAAAATGCCTCTCCAGATGATCTTTGGAAGATGGTATGTATACAACTTTACCCTTACCTAGTAAAGGTAGAGAAGTTGTTTCTCACTCAAAACACCAACATTATAAGCAAAAATTTCATCCATCTATCATCGATACAAATTCCATACCATTTGAGAAGGGTACCAACAATGTAGAACATACACTTTTCATACCATTTTATGATACATGTTTGGTTGAGTACAAATTTAAGAAAGATTTAAGATTTGTGATGTAAAACAAGTCATAAACAGTCCTTTGCATCAGTCATTGCTTCCTTTTCATACTCCAGGCGAATTCCCCAGCATACTTCTTCCCCTGATATCTCCAACATGTAATAGTCATTTGGGTTCTTCCCTTCTTTATTGTCAGAAGCATGCCACAATGTTTCAAATGGTATGTAGGCACAAAAAATGAAACGATCCTCGAAACTCGAATATATAGGGATGTAGCTATACTCCAAGGAATAATTTCTTTCTGGGTCACACTTGCAGACCAATGTAGCTTCTAATCCTGTGTCCACTCTAGCAGGACCATAACTTATCCAAAAACCCATGAATTTATCAGTATACCAAGATGGGTTCAGCTCAATTGAGATCTCATTTTGATTTATAAACCGGTCATAATCGAACAACTCTGGAATTCTGACTCCGGGAAAAGAAATGATAAAACGATCCCTTTGGTGGTACTCACACTGCATGCAATAGAAAATTATTATTACTACTAGAAATTAATTCGACGAGAATATATATTCAACATTCATATATGTGTGGGATAGATCAAAACCTGGATGCATGTCCTGAGAAAATGTTGTAGGAACACATTAACTTGTTCACTAGAGATAGTTCCATAGTTGGATATTGCGAGCCTACACAGCTTAAGACAACAAATTACGAGATTTTTGCTGCTCTTCAAGGCTAGATGATAATCTGCAAATAGCTCCCTTAAATTTGGGGGTAGCTCTCCTGGCAGTTCATTAAGATTCTGACAGAATTGTACGTTCAAATGATGAAGGTGTAAGAGTTCTTTGAAGCTTTTTGGTAAACAAGAAATATTGCTTCCACTTACATTCAACTTTCCCAAAGAGTGCAGAGATCCTAAATCCTCAGGAAGTCCACTCAATATGTTGTGATAATTAAGATCAAGTGATGTCAAGGAGGATAGACCTGATACTTGATTCAAGACAAAACTTGAGGAATGTTGAAATTGTTGTTCATGTGAGAATCGTAACGTCCACAGTTTGCCAAGCTTAGTGATGGAGGGAGGTGGTTGGGAGATTGCAGTTTCGCTCGCGTCAAGCATATGTAAATGTTGCAAATCACCAATGTTTTCTGGAAGCTTCTCTAGCTTTCTGCACCCGTCGAGGTAAAGACTTCGAAGATTCATCAAATTGCAGAGGCTATCTGGTAGACTTAGAAGATCTTCACAACCTGACAGATAGAGATATTCTAGGCCTCTTAGATGCCCAATTGATGAAGGCACTTCTCTTATCCCAGTAGAATTCAGAGTCAGCTGTGTCAAGTAATGCATATCTCCGTCGATTTCTGGAAATGTATCTAATTTTGGGGAATTATATATCTTGAGCTTTTGGACGGATTTCATCTGAATCGAGCTTGGAAACTTCTTTAAGTTCTCACATCCATCTATCTCTAACAAATAGAGCTTATTTTGAACTCCAAGAGATATGGGGAGCTTTACCAATCCAGAACATCGGTTTATACGAAGACATTCCAATTGCTGTGATTCAAAGAAGCTGTTTGGCAGTGTTGCAAGTTTATTGCAACCTGAAATACTGAGATATCTAAGATTTTGACTGGCGTACGGAATATTTTCAAGAACTTCACAGTTAATCAATTGCAAACTGCTAAGGCTGCTGAAAGATGGAGGTAAGTTTCTTATCCACGGGGAATTTACATAGAGTACTGATAAGCGCGGCATATCTCCACAGATTTCTGGAAATTCTTCTAAGCTTGTGCATTCAAGTAGATTGAGAATCTCAAGAAATTCCATGCAGACAAATTTTGGAAGCTTCTTAACTTTGTGACAACCATGCAAACTCAAATAAGTAAGCAGTCTGCAATGTCCAAAAGAGGGATGGACCTCTTCCAAATTCACACACCCGTGTAAATTTAGTGTCTCCAAGTTTGGCATATCACCAAAATTAGGGGTTTTTCTTAACTCACAGCTATTCATGAGATCCAAATGCTTCAAGTTGCTCAATTTCTGTTTCCAAAACAACAAAAAGACGGTGAGCTTAAGTAGTACTCCTAACAAAAAATATTTTCTCCAGCAAACTAAGTTTCTTGATCCTTCTTTGATTCACAATTTATTTTAACTCAAACAGGACATGCAACAATTTTTAAGGTTGGGACCGGATATAACTTGTACAAAAAAGCTATTTTCACACCGTTGTTTCTTATGTTGACAACATTTCAGAAGTAGCTGTAGTGAAAAGTTTCAGACTAAAAACCCTTAGTTGAGCGGCAAAGATGGTAAAGCGAGAGACAATTGTGACATGAAAAATTGATAGAATTTCACACTATATTCTCCCTGACTATCTTGTTGGATAAGTTCTTTATAGGATTGTCATGGTTTCTAGTTATTACTCATGGCAACTCATTTGAACATATTTCATTTACTCTATTGGATTGTCTCGATTATGAGTTCACTCATGGTTCCTCATATAAACTTATTCCATTTATTCTAGGATTATCATGATTTCAGTTTTCACTTGTGATACCCCATTCAAACGTAACATATCAAAGTATACTTATAAAACTGCAAATTATTCACTATACATTGAAAATATATATCAAAAGCTGTAACATGCATCAACTATTGTTTCTACGAAACACAACATCACAAACTAGTACCAATATGTACTAAGCAAATTGAGCAAAGATACATAACTTTGTATTACATTATCATGAAAAGCATAGGGACTGCAAGATTGGGCTTACCAAAGGGAAAATGTCAATTGTCCTGCATAATAAACAAACGGAGCCTATTTTTACAACAAAATAAAACACCGGGACAGTATTTAAAGACGGGCCACAAGGAGGGGCATTGGATTTCCATTCCACCTAAATAATTTGAAGATTTAATCGAGAAATGAAAGATAAAAGTATGAGCTGCTGGAGAGATGATGCGTTTGATTTAAGTCTCTGTACATTGGATTTACAAGTTTTAAGTTTTCACTTTACAAATAATAAATTAAAAATATTTATGTTAATTGTGTATATCAAAGCAATTATTTTGTGTAGCCTTTCAAACTTGAAGTCATTAATTCATGAGCATTAATCCTATCAAACAAAAAAAAACTGCAATTTAGTTGTATTAGAGATAGAGATAGAGATAGAGATAGAGATAGAGATAGAGAGTATACCTTTGATATTGGCCAAAGTTCAACAAGCCAACTTCTATGTAAACAAAGCACCAGGAGCTGTGATGGTTCAAAGCTCTCTGGCAATGAAATTGAAGGATACCCCGGCCAATCAATAAGCCGCAAGCTCGAGGGAAGATAAGTGATAGCGCAGTTCGAGCTAAAAGCTCCATCACCAACTATGAGTATTTTTAAGCTTTGCATCCTCTTGAAAATATTGCTATAATTGAGAAAATCATTTTCAAAATAGTAATCATTTGGGATAAATAGGCTTTCCACCTTTTCTGTTATCTGTAAAGAATGAAACATATATATTTAATTGCTAACAAATTAAAAATCAGAACTAAAAGCTTATGAAATTATTACTAACGCTGAATATTGCTTACCAAGTTTCCTTTAAAAAGGTCACAAACCTCCTCGGGAAGCCATATTCTGCTGTTATCGTAATCTTCCCGTATGACATTTTCACCCATTTCTCTTATCATATTATGCATCACGATACTGTTACTTCTGTTGATGGATAACAGAGATTTTTCAATAAGGTAATCTATTAGAAAATCCTGACCCACGTCTCTGAGTACTAGTTCCACACAAAGATGAAAATCGTATGTAGTCAAGCATGCAATATCCAGAAATACAATATCTAGAAATAATTCCTTCTCATCTTTGTCCAGACCATCAAAACTAAGCCTAAGCTTTCCTAGAATATCCTTGTGAGGGATTCTCTTCAGCCGATCAATTATGTGTCTCCAGTGCTTTATGTCTCGTCCGTAAAATGAAGAGCCCAAAACTTTAAGAGCTAAAGGGAGTCCACCAGCATGGTTCACCACTTGTCTTGAAAGTTCCATAAAATCTTCTTTTGGTGATTTTTCTCTAAAAGCATGCCTACTGAACAATTCAAGTGCTTCATCATCCGATAATAGTTGGACTTCATACATGTTATCCCCAACGTGACTGATTAACAGGTGCTTGTCTCTTGCCGTTAAAATAATTCTGCTACCCATACCAAACCACTCTGTCCCTCCAACCAAAAATTCCAACTGTTCTTGATGGATTACGTCATCAATGATGAACAGAACTTTCTTCCAGCGAAGCATATTCTTTAAATATTCATCCCTTCATGCTCACTAGTTAGAGTCGATTTTTCACCCAAGAGCTTGTAAATTACGACTTCTTGTAGCCATGTTAGTCCATTTTTCTGATGAAGTTTTCCAACATCACCAAGAAAACAATCAGCTTCAAATCGATGGCGGTATCTCTGATGTAGAACATTTGCAATTTCTGTCTTGCCGATGCCGCCCATACCCCAAATTCCGATAGAGCGAACATCACTTGATTCCATATCTAATAATGAGGTTACTTTCTCAACCTGAGATTTTATACCCACTAAACATTCCGGGATAGGTGAAATAGTTTGAAGTGACTTAGGAAATATGTCATCGACTAACTTCTTGATGCACTCAGCCTCATCCCTACATTACAGTGAAAATACTCTCAGAGTAAATAAATAGAAAAGGAAAGACTTGTCATATATTAATATCTAAAGCAAGCACATAATAATGTCACAAAGGTAGTTCCCCCCTTTTCCCCCCGGTGTCATAAGGTAGCTTAAATCAACTATTATGAATTATAACATCTTAAAATCTACTTGCATCATCAAACAACCATATAGCTAAAAGTTTGGTCCTTTTTAGGGTAAAAGAATAGATGATGATCATGTGGAATTATAGCTAAAAGTTTGGTCCTTTTATATATGCTCTTGATAAAGAGAAACCCGAAGAGAAGAAGAAGGCGGCTTACTTGAAATTTTGTAAATGATACCCTGATAATTTCCCAGCCTCCGCAAATGCACCCCTCCATCTCTGAACCTGCTCCATATCATCTTTGCATTTTTCCTCATGTTGTAAAAATGAATCAGCAAAAGGGGGATATTGATGGCGCACATCTGATGGACTCACATCATAGAAGACTGGAATGACAATCTGCTCCAATTCCTTTTTACACTTTATGATGTGTGCAAGTTCCTCTAAACACCATCTTGACGATGCATAGCTTTTGGAAAATATCACTATAGCAAATTTAGACTCTTGTATGGCTTTCAAAAGTTCATCAGAAATTGATTTTCCCGTTTCTAGTCTCTCATCATCTTTAAAAGTGCGGATTCCTCTTAATGCCAAAGAATTATAGAGATGACTTACAAAGTTTCTACGTGTATCTTCACCTCTAAAACTCAAAAAGACATCGTACTTGCAAATTTTGGAAGAAGAAACATGAGACATTGTTGAAGAATATTGCTAAGGACTAACAGGCAACTTCTCAGCTTTAGGTATATGATGAGAAAATATATCAGTTTTGCTGCTTAATAATTGAAGCCCAATTATTTCTCAATTTAATATTAAAGAAAGAAAGGACATAGACAAAATTTCCAATTTAATATTAAAGAACAAGACTTCACCATTTTCACTATTCCTAATCTTTATGAGGAACTTCTTATCATCTTCCATAAAATGTTATTTTTTTCATTATTAAACAGATAACAAGACTTGCACCAAAAAAAGGCAAAACTCAAAAGGGAACTTGACCTTTTTCATTATTCCAAACCTCTGTAGGAAACTTGTTATCATCTTCCTAATTTATGACATATAATTGTACTTATTTAATTAAACAAATTGATACCTTTTCTGTAAATTGATATAATTCGTAGCCCTAACTGAGAAATTGAAGAAAAAAATCGTAACAATTTAGAAAAAAAACATACAAAAAGCAGGAAAAAAAATTAACCTGAGACATCAAAGATATAAGCAGAAAAGAAGAGAACCACACTCTAACAGCTGATTGTTAAGTGCTAAAGGCAAAATAATTTTTTTAAGCCCAAAAAATAAATAAATGGGTTTGACATAGTTTTTAAAAATTAGACAAAAATGTTTTATGCTTTTATCAGTTTGTATTCTTGATCTTCCTATTTAATCATTTGTCATTTGAGCCCTTAAATTCAATAAAATACAATTTAACAAATATCTTGCCATTTACCAGACTTATGTGATATTAAAATATCTAAGTTGGCAAAAGTGTGTAACTACACGCTCTTAAGGCGAGTGAATGACATTTTTTGATTAAAAAAATTAAAATTATAAGATAAATAATTTTTTTTAAATAATTAATTAAAAATTCCTTCTTCTTCACCAACTATCCCATCCTTTTTGCCATTTTTATCCAAAATCTATGGAGAAAGCCATCACCACCGCCGTCGTCATTTTTGCCAGCGAAATCGATATACTCTCTCCCTCACCTGTCTACATCTCCACCGCACACCATCACCATTTTCCTTTCCTCCTCCAACCTCCACAAAATCAACATAAGTCATCCCACCACCAGATCTGGCCAAACTCTTCAACGCCATCACCTCGCACACTCACCCACCTCGTTCTCCTCTACATTGACCAGTGCCGCCTCTTTTACTACAAAAAAAATCCTTAAATAGCGAGGGTTAATTTTAAGGTTTGTGAGGTTTAAAAGCAATCCAGTATTGCTGGAGTTGTAAAAAGGCATAATACATATATTTGTCCTTAAACTTGGCTTCAAATTTTAAGTATGACCTCAAACTTTCACAGTGCACAAATAGGCACTTTAACTATCCTATTTTTTCTATAAATACACACGCGAATTTTGGACTCAAAAAGCGTGAAATGCAGTCGCGCCCACGTGTATTAGTGAGTCACTCAATGGCTGCCAACTAATTAATTATTTTACACGTTATTTTTTTAAAAGAAAAATTTACACGTCATTTAAGTATTAAAAAAATTAAAATTAATTTTAATTAATAAACAGGGTAGACATTTCTACCCCATTTCACATTTTCACCCGTTTGTGAATCAAAGTCACTCAGCTCAAAGGTGAAAACCCTAGGTTATCAAGGGAATCAAAATTTTGGAATCAAAAGGGAAAAATCATTCAAGATTGCTACTAAAGTTGATGTTCAGCTGTTCATCTTCCTAGATTTAGTTCAGGTATGCTTCGATTTTGCTTTTTTCAAAGTTTATCTTTGATTACAAAGTAGAATCTTTTTGTCATCATTAGTGTAAAATTGTTAATTTCTTACAGATTTATACATATGGGTCATATTATAGCTATTTTTCACCATGGAGGTCGCTTTTATAAAGGTCAATATGTGTCGAAATTGGGAAACATCGTTTTCAGCTTATATAAGGACCACTTCTCTTTGACCGAGCTGAAATCGTATGCAAAAAATATTGGGTATGATGAAGTTGATGCTTTTTTTACTGAAGACCCTACAACCCATAATTTTGTTAAGTTAGAAAGTGACAGCCAACTATATAACTTTGTTAAAGATTTGTGGAGTGGGTCATCTATTAAGTTATTTTTGAAGCATGTGACTGATAAAGAAGGTGGGTCCACTGCTACAACTACTTTGGGACCATTTTCTATTGAAAATAATAATCAAGAATTGGAAAATTGCTCTAGGATTTCACACGGGGTAGGTGAAGTTGAACAACCATTAGAAGAAGAAAATGGTGATTCTCTTGACTTTGGAGAGGATGACTTAGATAATGTTCCAGATCAGAATGATAGTGAAATTGATGAAGAACTGAGAGCTTTTAGAGAAAAACTTAGCGATGACAAAAAGAATTAAGCTGTAAAGAAAAAAAAGAAACTAAAAAATCCTCAAAGGATCAAGGTGTTGAGCTTGAAAAAGTTGGCATAGATAAGGGATTTGAAAATATCTTCAACAATAAGGCAGCCAAATATGATAGAAAATTGGGAGGTGATGAAGTGTTTATTGACTCATCAGATGAACCAAGTGAAGATAGTGATGAGGAGCTAGATGTTTTAGCACAATCGGGTGTTGATTTACCTTCAAGAAGAAAAAGCAACAAACTGAGGTATGATTCTTCTTCTTTCATTTCTTTCTTTGAGTTGGGTATGATATTTGAGAGTGCAACTCAATTTAGAAAGGTTGTTGCTGATTATGCTGTTCAACATAAGGTTCAGTTAAGGCTTAAACCCAATGAACTTCATATAGTTAGGGTAAAATGTGAAGGGAAGTGTAAATGGGAAATCTTTGCAAGCTTGGATAAAGATTCTGAAAATTTTTTTGTATAGAAATACCATCCTGCTCATAGATGTATTTCAAATAATAGAAACAGATTGTGCACAGCCAAATATGTGAAAATGAAGATGAGGAAAAGAATAATATATCAGCCTGACATGAGAGTTCATAAGCTTCAAGAGACACTAAGAAAAGAATGGGGATTAAAAGTGGGAATATCAATATGTTATAGGGCAAAAATTATTGCCAAGTTCTTGGGTGATTGGAAACTTGAGTTTTCAAGATTGTTAGACTATGTTGATATGATTAAGAGTACAAATCCTGAGAGTTCTTGTTTGGTTAGAACTGATAATGAAACAGTCCCTGGCTTACACTTGTTCAAATATTTTTATGTCTGTTTTGCTGCATTGAAAAATGGATGGCTAGAAGGTTGTAGGAAGATTATAGGATTGGATGGATGCTTTTTGAAGGGTGCTTGTAGAGGAGAATTATTAGTGGCTGTTGGAAAAAATGGAAACAATCAAATGTATTCAATAGTTTGGGCAGTGGTTGATCAAGAAACTAAACACTCTTAGAGTTGGTTCTTAAGCTATCTCATTGAAGACTTGCAACTTGGTGATGGAAGTGGCATAACAATCATGTCTGACATGCAAAAGGTATTATTATTTTTTTGCTTATTGCCTTGTGTTACTGTACCAGTTTAATGTCTCTTTTTTTTTTTGGCTTACTGCCTTGTTTTACTGTACCAGTTTAATGTCTTTTTTTTTTTTGGCTTACTGCCTTGTGTTACTGATTTTATTTTGTCTTTGTTTTATTCTTAGTTATTACCAATGCATGTGGATGTTGTTAGTGTGTGAAGTAAGTGATGTTGTTAGTGTGTGTGATAAAGAAAGTGTCTTAATTTTATATTTCTTAGGGTCTTGAGGTGGCAGTGAAAGTCTTACTTCCTAATGCTGAAAGAAGAATGTGTGCAAGACACATTTGGACAAACTAGCAAAAAAGATGGAGAGGTGAGGAAAGGAGAAAAGCATTTTGGAGGTGCTCCAAAGCTAGTTTTGAGGTTAAACTGAGAGATGAATTTGAATATATGAAAAATTGGGTCATAAAATATGTGAGGCATTGCTTTAATATAACAAAGAATATTGGTGTAGAGCTTTATTTAGTGAAAGATCAAAGTGTGATGTGGTGAAAAATAATATGTGTGAAACATTTAACTCATTGATTGTTGGTCCTATACACAAATCTGTGATTAGTATGCTTGAAGATATTAGGCATAAAATGATGAATAGGTATGAAGATATGATTAAGTTTGCAGATAATTGGATCAGTGACATTTCACCTATGGCAAGACTGATTTTAGAAGAAAACAAAGAGATTGGCAGGGCACTAAGGGTGAATTGGAATCATGACATTGGATTTGAAATCCAAGAAGGAGAGTATAGACACATAATTGACATGACTATAAAAACATGTAGCTGTAGGTTGTGGCAGTTGAGGGGCATACCAATCATATTGGGCAAGAACCAGAAGATTATGTGGAACATTGGTACAAAAAAGATACATTCCTAAGTGCATATAAGTACTTTTTAGAACCCATCTTCAATATGGTAATGTGGCCTGACACCAATAATCCACATGTTGAGCCTCCTGAAGTGAAGCCAATGCCTGGAAGACCAGGTAGATGTAGAAGAAAAGATAAAGATGAACCAAGAAAAAAGAAATGGGGGAAAGCATAAAAGAATTGAGTGAAGATGTCATGTTCCAAATGTCATCAAGTTGGGCATAACAAAAGTACTTGTAAATCAGTGGTAAGTACTTTTGTCTTTCTTTTAAATTTTAATCACTTTTATACTTCTAATTGTGTGTCTTTACAGACCTCTGAACAGCCCACGCAACAGCCTGCAAGGCTCTTTCAATAACCACCACTGAGGCAGCCTTCACAATCACCAATGAGGCAACCTTCACAGCCATCAGTGAGGCAGCCTAGCACTGGAAATGCCTCTTCTTTAAGTGCAGATACTTCAAAGGTTAAAAGAAGGAAAAAGAAGCAGTCAACTGTAAGGGCAACATTTCCTTCAACTGTATGGACATCATCTTCTTCAGTTGGAATGTCACCACCTTCTTCAATTGGAAGGCCACCAACTTCTTTAGTTGGAATGCAACCAGCTGCTTCAGTTGGAAGAAAAAGAACAAGAGATGTGGGATTTGGTGTTACACAGATATACAATCTGGAAGACAAGTGATTAACGTATGTATATTGCCTTCTTTAATTGTTGATTTTCTTACATCTTTATTTAGGTATATTAAATAATGCCCTATGGATTATGCAGCTAGAAAGATCAAGTGAAAGAGTTATCTCAAGTGGAACAGGGGTAGCATTTAAAGATGCATCACAAACAAATGTTGATCTTGAATTCAAGCCATCCAGTTTAAAATGGAAAGGAAAAGATGCAATGACTGAAAATCAACTTCAATAATTGTCAAAGACAAAGTTGCAAAGCAAATCCAAGGGGAAGTGGGTTCCATAAGAGCTCAAAGTCTTACTGATGTGTATAATTGTTGATCTAGTAGGAGGTCTTTCTTTTTGTTTATTTTGATAACTGTGTGTAAAGGCATACTCCAATTACTGGTCATTTTGATGTATGTATGCATAGACAAATATTTAGAGTTTGTTAGGTTGTGTTTAATGGATATTAAGTTGTGTTTTGTGTAGCCTTTTGGTGTTTGTTATGATTGATATTAAGGCTGCCTTGATGCTAGGTGTTTACTATGTATGTAAGTGTGTGAATCATGCTTGTATGAAATTGTGTGAATAATGTAAATCGATTGTATAAGTGATGAATATTGAAGCCAATGTTGGAGACAAACTGTCAACTCTAAAATAGTGCATCTCAATCCATTACTTTGATTGCTTACAATACATATTGGCAGCCCCTAACCCATAAAGAAAGCTACATTACGAACAAAACGATTTTGGCATAATTTTTTCAACCAATCTACATTACATTTACTAGATAAAGAACTCTCTATAAATCCAAGATAGTATCACAATGATCAGCAAAAGTCGATATTTCCTCCTAATCTTTTCCTTTTCTTCATCAAGTTTTTTTATCCTCTTTTGTAATTCTGAAATAGCAATTCTAGCGTGTTCAGTATAATCAAGTTCACACCACCTAAAAAACTTGCATCCAACCTGTTTAAGAAGAACAAATTCACTATCAAAATTGAATCTTGAGAACTAAAATTTAAACAAAAAAATATGTTTTAAATGGAACCATACCTGACCATCTTCACATCCAAAAAACCAACGACCTGGATTGTTTGCAGACCAAGAAATCTTCATTATAGCTCTTTTCCACAATGACAAAAAAAATTAGAAGCCATTTGCACAAAATAATATGAGCACAAATCGTTTTAAAGAGAGGAAAAAAATCTTGGTTTGAAAGAGGAGGAAAGATAAATTAGATTTTGATTTGAAAATATAAAGATATATATAAAAGGGATTCATTAAGGGTACATTTGTTATTTCTTCTTTTTTTACCGTTGTGGGCCTCAAAAATAGTCATAACTTGCGCAGAAAACGTGCAACACACGCGTTTTGCCATGTAGGATTCGCGTGTGTATTTATAAAAAAAAATAGGATAGTTAAAGTGTCTATTTGTGCACTATGAAAGTTTGAGGTCATACTTAAAATTTGAAGCCAAGTTTAAGGGCAAATATATGTATTATGCCTTGTAAAAACTCCCACAATAAGAGTTGTCGCAAGCAATTTGCGGCAGTTTTTCTTTGACCCCTACAATCAATTAGCGAGGTTGCTTTGTGGTGGTTGAACCACGCTAATTTAAATTATTTTTTTTTTAATATTATTCTTCAAATAGAAATAGTGGGGGTTCAAAACCTCCATAATTTTTGCAATTGCTTATATTGAATGATCCGGGCAATTGTATAAGCTCTAAAATTCATCAATATACTTTTATTCATATATAATTTATAGAATCACTAATTAAGCTATAAATCACAATCAAATTCAAAAAAAATGTCTCAAGGTCAAGAAATATATATTCTTTAACGACATATCATAAATTCACAAAAATATTGCATTGTCATTAGTCACTAAAATAATATTGTCAACATCAAATATCTTCATCAAAATCAAAAATTAAATCTGAACACAAAATATCTAATCCAACATTTTAACATCCCCTCCAATCACACAATCTTGTCATCATATTAATTAGCTAATATATAGGTGGAATTGGTTCACTACAATGTAATCAACGATTGTCATGACTAGGATTACTATCACCACCGCATGATCTTCTTGTGTGCATAGGCGCAATTGGTTCACTAGCAGCATCACGTAGCTGCATAAAAAAATAAAATACAAAATTAATTAAATCATATGAAAAAATATAAAATCTTTGACAAATATTATGTTTCAAACTATACTTATCATCTGTTAATATATGTCAATAAAAATTGCATTAAAGAAAGGAGAAGCAATATACATATCAAATAAAAATAGAAATGTAAGAACATTACTTACAGTTGTTAAAGAATTTATCGAAGGAGAAGCAACGAACCCCGTAAATTGTTCTGGTATCATCCCTTCTTTCATTATCATATACGCCTTAAAAGCATTCATCATTTGATTGTGGTTCTCTTGGCATTGGGACGAACATGAGCCTTCACTACTTGAAGCACTTGCACCATCAATACGCGATCTTACTTGTTTAAAAACTTTATGGGGACAACTCCTAATCCCAAACATCTAACCCTTCCAGAGTGATCTTTTCCTAAAACCTTACCGACAACATTATTTAGCGAAATTTGAGACTCTTCCATGGTACTTTGGCTCAAAGTTAGCTCAATTTTTGTCTATACATACAAAATCAATGCCGCAAATAAACAAGCAGTAATATTGGAATCACCTTAGTAAAGACAGAAAGATAAAAGCTACTTATATGTACACATAAGAACATGAGCACTTCGAGATATGGGACCACAAGACATCATAATACAATTAAATAGCAAAGAATTGAGTCTATATATCCTCCATCAATTAATCTTTTAGTTCAGAACTATTGCCCTATCTTTTTTTTTATCTTGTTAAAATACAATTATAATTCATGAAAAAACTTACACATATTTCTTTTGCAACTTCATTAACATATATTTCATCTTTAGCTAGATTCTAATACTAAAAAGGGAAAAGGTTAGAAGAAAAGATAGATTGATTCCTCGCTTCAAATGATGCAGAGTTTACGAAATCAAAGTTCGATCTCAAGTTGCATGCATGCGCTTCAATCCATTGTGATTCGCTTTCTTGGTATGGAGAGGTCTCTGCAATAAAAGAGAGAGCTCCTAAGCCTTATTCTGCAGATCAAAGAGCAGATCAATCACACTAATAGCTTCAATAATTCACTGAAATTTATGTGAATGATCGTGACAGCTCTTCAAATCCTATTCAATCTGATTATATATGTCACTAAAGCAAAGTGATTTCGTTTTGTCTCTCTTTTCTTTTCAGATTTCGAGGATGAGCCTGCCGATCCCTCCGCGGGGAGCGGGATGAGTGATACATCTGGCGAGCGCAGGTGAAGAAGCAAGCAAGGTTGGTGCTCGGGTATTGATATATTCCACACCACCCGTCACACTATAGGAGATGGCCATGCCCGAAGTCGTTACCTTAACCGGAAGGAGGGGGATGCCGAAGGCAGGATGTTGCACCCATGAAGTATGGAAAGTGCCAAACATTGAGAACTACCCGCGGAGGAGTTAGGAACAGGATTTTTATGAGTTGCAATATATATTTGTGATCGTCCAGGTCTTTGTCTTGTTTCAGCCATTTACAAATAAAAAATCCAAATAAGAATAATTTATTACACAAACATGAATACATAATAAGTTAATTTACTAATAACCATTTCAGCCCTTCTCGTAGCATTCACTTTGGAGCCATCTGTGTGAAATTGTTTTTTTTTTTATATTTTCAGTATTTCTTCTACGCATTTCCTTATAAAAAATAGAAGAAACTTATTAAGAAAATCAAATAGTTACATGATAATAAAGACTAGTAAAAAACAGTAACGTAAGTGCCTTTGTTGAATCTTTATATTGATAATCAACAAAAGAAATCCATTGATGTCGTGAAATTCCATCGGGCACATTATCAATAATCTCAACTTTGCTTTTAAGTGGGTCTTCGACTAACTTCCACAAGTTTGTTCTTATTTCCAGCCCACTTCTTTCCAATAGATTTATAAATATGTTATCGCGCATTTGACTCTGTTGTCTTAAAGGAGAACTTGAACTTCAAGAAAAAAAAAATTATTAGCTTATGTATTGCTTGTAAATATAATATTGAAATTACCAATTATCTTTCTCACGAAAAGTAAAATAGAGTAAGAGTCTAGTTGTAAGCTTATACCTTTATAATTTGATCAAAGACGCGATTTAATACAATTATATTGCACTGATTTGTAAAACGCATGAGACTAAACAAGTTTCTTATAATACAATTCTATTGCACGATTTAGAGCATGAAAAAGGGAAACTTTTCTTAAATGTATGTAGTCCCTCATTTATAGAAGTAAGGAATCTTAATCGGTAAGGAAACTTTCAACTCAGCTTTGCAGGATATATACTATTAACCACGTGTTTAAATATAGTATTTATTATAGAATAATTATTTATTTATTTTAATAGATCATATATTCGTTTATGATGTTTGTTTACTTTATAATAGATGATTTAGTGTATAGAGTTTAAGCTTATACACAGAGGATTAGATCATCAGTTCTATTATAAGTGAAAAAATTTATTCAAAATCTAAGATGGGAATTGTACATGTCATCGATACGATTGTAGCACAAGATTATATGTAGTTTATCTTGATTATGGGAATGGTATATTCCAACTTCTTGTGCTAGTGCATTTTGTTTGTATTGAACGGGACCGAGTAGAAATAGTTGCTTAAGATTGACTGACAAAAGCATATTCTCAAAACTATTAAATGTACTTATATTTTTAATCCTGATATAACTATTATGATCTATATATGTGTGTGTGTTAATTATCCTTTTTATTTATTAAAATGTGAGATTCTAAGATGAGTCAACTTTCCTGGTAGATTGGATGATGATAATATATATTGGTGAAATAATAAGTTAGTTGACGGAATCAATATCTCGATGTAGAGATTGATGATATGCCTTTTTTAAGAAGCTTAAAAGTTTTCGTCGTGTCAAACCTTGCAAGTGGATTTATGAATCTGACACATGAAATAAGTTAAGCAATGCTCGAAAAGAAATTGATCATTGAATTAAGTTCATCGATAATTTAATTTATTGATTAATATCTGTAATCTTAACATGGAGAATATAATTATATATGTGTTTAATGGGAATTTCGAAATATAAATAGAGGGGTGCAATTACGAACTTTTAGTGAAATAATTTGTAATTTATTATGGTAACAATAATTCAAATTAATTATTTGAAATTATTCCATAATAGAAAGCCTCAGTAATTAATTATGCGATCCCTCTGTGTTCATGTTTAACTAGAACTCATAATCTATTCTAAAGGGAAAAGGGAAAAGCATGTGTCTTTCTTTAATCTAAGTGAGAAGTATGTATCTTTCTCTATTCTAAGGCAAGGGAAAATCATATCATTTTTTCTATTCTAAGGAAAGGGAGAAAGCCATGACTTTTTCTTTTCTAAGGAAAGAGAGATGTACATGTCTTTCTATTCTAATGAAATGCATGGTATTCCTTCTCCTTGGACTAGGAAGGAATCTCTATAAATAGGATTTTTCTTAACCCTTGTAAGGAAGATAAGTTTTTAATATGATACTTGTCCACTCAAGTATTGAGAGAGTTCGGAAATAAACTTGGGATCACTGTAAAACATCGTAGAACTGCCGTCCAATTTGTGGACTAGCTTGTGGATTCGTTTGAAGGTTCTAGCTTGTGGATTTGATTGAAGGTACGTACCTGCTCACGCTTGAAGAGGTAATCCTTGAACTAAATTTCAAAAAGTTATGTGCTTTAGAATGATTATATATGTTCTAGCGTAAACTATGTTATGTCTATTATTCATGCAAGTAGTATGATTCTAGTATGCTTCCGCTGTGCATATAGTTTTTCAACAAATTAACTTTGTGCTATATGATTCTTGTGGCCTTAATTCATCTTCAAATTTACTTTCACACCAAATAATGGAACTAACACCTAAGAACAATTTAAGAATTATCCGATACAAATACAAATGAGGAATGATTCGAGTCTTCACTTTGAAATTTTTAAAGTGTTACACCTTATTTAACTCAAATATAATTTTTAACGTTATTTGAACGAATTTTAATTTTCTTTTAATATTGATCAAGAATTCACCTGCAGTCCACATACTTAAAAGCTTCATCAAATAATAAAATCACAACCTTCCAAGGTTTTCCTATTATTCCGATTTGTAGGTCCCAATCGGAAGTATATGTGAAATTTGAGACTAAATTCAATAAAGAACAAATAGCTACAACTTTTTGACTTTGTGTTTTCCTATGGCAATTTCCACAGTGACAATAGCATGGAAATGTCTACTACACTATTTCCACAAAAAAAAAAGGTGGAATCTATTTGAATCACTTGAGCTTTTTAATATATTTGGACTTGTCTACGCATTAAGTTTTGGCTAAAATCATATCTTTAACTATAACTCAAATTTAATATACATCTTTATATTATATAAGTGAGCAAAAAACATTCTTATACTATTTAAAAAATAACAAAAATCATACTTCCGTGTATTTTTGTTAAGAAACTAATTGAATCAATAAATATTTTTTTTTGCTTTGGTCATGTCTTAGCTACATCGAGAAGATCAATGTTACTTAAAAAGAATAAGAATATGGATAAAAAATGAATATTTTATTCTCATGTGTTGTTAGTTTATATGTTTTTTTTGCATCAAGTAAATGGACTTGCAATAGTACATAAGTTTTGAAATATTTATACAGTAGGATCCAATGATTTGAAAGATTATGCAAAAAAATTAAAAATATTATGTGCAACTATTTAAAAATTATCTTTAATAAAAAAATATATAGTATGTATATACTATATAGACAATGCAATTCACATTTTATACAATATATAAAAATACTGGTAAGTGAAATTATATCGGCGTTTTGTTGTGAAAATTAAATAATAATTACATTATTTGAAATTTTTAAAGTTGGAGTTGTATTTGGACATATTTTTTACAAAGCATATTCAAAATTTGAATATATTTTGTCTAGAGATGATTTAAATCCTCAATTTCTAAAAATTAAAAAAATCATCCAACTTGACTAGCTGAACCGTATGTACATATACTCATTCGACTTGATAGATTTTTTGTTGGTGGTGTGAGTTTCTTAAAAAAATAGACATAAAGATAATTTTACAACTTTTTAAATAGTTCAAAGATGTTTTTATTCATTTTTATAACAAAAGGATATACTTTAGATTCAGGTCATAATTGAGGAATGATGTTAGCCAAAAACTTTATTTAGAGGTGTCACGTTAATTCGAATAAATTAATGTAATATAAATGAGATCCTTGAAAGACATAGTTTACCCTTTGCTCAAATTTGGACTCCTCCTTCTCAATCTGGCTCTTTGAAAGTCTTGTATCATGCTGCTGCCTCCATATATAAACCAGTGTATGATGAGTTTGAATATTCTTCTGAGATCTGTCTTATTGAGAGTGGCAAGGTATTGGTGAGGAGGGCATTTGCATCACAATGTTCTTGCTTTTGTAAAGATGTTACTCTATTAATTAGAGGCGCATCCAGGATTTAGAGGTTCTGGGTGCCACATTATTCAAGTAAAGCGGGTCGGTTGTTCTTTAATTTTAAATTACAATTGAGTTAATTATTTTTTTTTCGATTTTTATAAACAAATCAATTAATATGCATGTTAGTAATATTTTGTTTTTAGATACTAACTAAAATTCAATGTTTATTTTTCTTTAGGAATTAGTGACTTTATTCGCTGAAACTTTGAGAAAAAAAAAATTTCATTCTAAAATTTGAGCTTTTATACACTATCTAATAGTTTTAACTTAATATATTGTTATAAATATAACAAAGAGAAATACAAAATATAGTTCAATCTAGTCATCCTACTTACCAAGAACATGGTGAAGATCGAAAGAACCTTCAAATTAAAAGAATTCTAATAATAGTATTCACCATTTTTTAAAACTTACATATTTTTTTAAAATCACTATTTAAATATGTTCGTAATAATATTTATGTCACATTCATAATTCAATACTCATTAACTGATAAAAGAATAAACACGCGACACTCATATCAAAAGATTAATAATAATTAATGAAAGAGAAAGTAAAGGAACTTAAGAATTAATTATGTGAATAAGAATCGATTCAAATTAATAAAAGATACTAATAAATAAATAAGAAAGAATGGAACGAAAAAAAAAACCTTCACATTAATAAAAATGAAAAAAAAAAAAAAAAAGCTTCAGCTTCCAAAAAAATTAATGTTGCAGACAAAGTTTGATCCCAGGCTGCGCATGTGGCAAATGGTCTGCTTTGACAATTCCATATTGTTTAGAAGGTGGCAAAGAAACTATATATTAACTTTCTTACACATATATACATATATATACAAAGTTTTTTCCAAAATCGCGTGCCCATAGATTCGCCCCTGCTATTAACCATCAAAGAGTACCCTTTGGTGCGTATTGCACGAAAAGCTAGATTCACTCACAGTTTTGCTATTTGTTTGCAAAGTAAATGCGCCAACATTTTTATTTGCGTAGTTGAGTACTTTCTACCATGCAACGAAATGGCTGTTAAAGATACAGAGACTTTCTTAAGCATGCTTTTAACCACATCTTTGAAATAGTTTCTTGACGGTTGTTTGTAAACACACACACTCATTTAACTACACAGATCTTTGATGATATGGTGTATTTCTAAATTCTTTATTGGTCAAATATATCTTAATTTTAAAATAAATTTAAGACTAATTAATTATTCAATACCTAAAATTTAATTTTTTTACTTAAAAAGTAGTTCTAGTGGTTAATCGACGAACTAACATTGAATAACAAATTCAAAAATATAGAGAGAAAAATATTAGTGAAATCATCAAATTACAATAAACGAAATTGGAGAAATAATAACAACATTTATAACCATTTCAATATAAATAAAAGAAAAATCAAATTAGAAAAGGAATATGGGGATAGTTTAGTCATTTAGGGATTTTATCCAAGAATTGTTAAACCTTAAATTAGTTATCCATCTATTTTCTATGGATAAATAAGACCACATATGGTGTATAACTAATTCGTGAATTGAGTTAAATAAAATAATCAAACATTTATATCAGATGAACTAAATTTTAATCCATGCAATATTCTAATCAATATCGCCTACCAAACGGGTCCTTAGGACAGTGACCTTCACAACTCAAATATTAACTTTGTACACTATTATTTGTATATTATCATAATAATGTTTATCTAATTTTTTATACTATTGTTTTTGCTAAAAAATAAGTTATAGAGAAAATAATTATTTCATCTGTATGTTATTGCATTATTTTGATTTTGATCTTGAAATATCTTACTTTCCAGATTTAATCATTTATTAATTACTCCCTCGATCACATTTTATATGCCATTATTTTTTATAAATAGATGATTTATAATACTTGTCATTTCATAAAATCAATGCATGAATTGTCATATTCTTTCTTTTTTACCCTTGTGAGTTATTAGCTTAGAAATATACATTTGATCAACTTAGAAAAGCTAAGTTAATGATTCATGTTCATTGGTTAAATTAATTAATCAAAATATTTTAATTCATATTCATTGATTGAAAATTTGAATTCTAAAAAAATTAAATAAGGGCAAAAGAGCAAAGTTACATCATTTATTAATACAATACAAAGTAAAAAGATGACATATAAAAAAAAAAAAAAGTCGAATCAATTATGTTAATCTTTCTACTATATGTGATAACCAATATACAAATATATTTTTTATTTCTGTCACAGATAATTATGATACTTCACAATAAGAAACACTTTTATACCGAATACACAATAATATCCAACCCTCCTCCCTTCTTTCATTAGAATGTCAATCCTCTAATACACGAATAATGATAGCATATTATTTGTTGATTGATGATCCATCATCCTCTTTAGTTACATCCTTTCATGTGAGAACACAATTTAGCAACTCCTCTAACTAACTAGTAAAGTAACGAAGAACGAAATCATAACCTTTTGAACCTTGGGAGATTTTCATTTTCATTTCCTCGATTAATGGGTCCTAATCAAAACTCTGTGTGATGGTGATGTGATAATATTATTTGGTCAGAAAATATGATTAGAATGATATTTAATTGTATATTTTATCTTTTTTTAATAATTTTATTCTTTTAGTTCTAATACTCCCGCATCTCATTTTATGTGACAATATTTGAGTGGGCACGGAGTTTAAAAAATAATGAATACTTTAAAATATTTACTAAATTACCCTTCAAAATACTTATATTAAAAAGTAGACTCATTTAATTTCTCTCTCCTCATAAATATATTGGAGTATTATATTTAAGATTAAGTAGGATCAACAAGGGAAACGAAGAATTGTACCTATAAATACTTAGCATATAAGGAAATTTGATATTCTTTTTGGGACTTACCAAAAAGAAAATGGTGTCACATAAAATGGGACGGAGTGAGTACCTTTTAAAAAAAAATTGGGAAAAAATATTATAGATTTTTTAATTTTCTTGCCGAATTCTGACCAAATTTTCTGGCTATTTAGCATTACCAATAAAAGTAATTAACTGAATGCATAAATTTTACAGCTTAATCTAAGAAAGACTTTTTTTTTTCAACAATAGTTTATGCTATTAACTTGACACATACTTTAAAAAATATAAATAATACGACAATATTACTATATTATCCTTCGAATATATTAAATTTATTATTTTGGAAAAAGTATTATACATTGAATAGTAACTAATAACAATGATAAAATAGATAGAAAAGAATAAATTATCTTTTAATAATTTAAAATAAATAAGTATTATTGGATAACAATTTTTAATATAATGTATAAGTAAAAATAAACGGAGGTACTAATGTGGTGTTTAAACGAGTTGAATCATTATGAAGTGTACAAAACTTGTATTGTAGTGAATTTTCCCATTTGAAAGGACTTCACTGTCATATAAATCGAGAATTATGGATGATTTTATAAATTCAATAAAGAACAAATAGTACCAACTTTAACTCCACAATTTTTTTGTCTTTATTTTACCTTTGACAATTTCCATAGTTTAGTGGGAAATGTACAATTTCCAAAAACAACGCGTACTCTTTGTACCTCTTGAGCTTTTTTTATTCATAAACTAAATTTTTGATTTTTTTTTTTTTTTGTCAAATAGATGGATGATTTGAGCCCGTCATAATTATCCACTTGAACCCTCAAAAATTTATTTTTAATTAAAGTATATGTCATAATCCAAATATTTGAGCAGAACTTATATATTTGGGGTCTAATTTTGGTGTTTAATATGTACTATTATTTTTTAAATTAATTGCTATGACATACAATTCCGTAATAATTTCTTCCTTTATTGAGTTAGTTATTTAAGATGATTATTTATCATGTTTCACAAACTCCTTTGGGTATATGATTTTTAATATTATTTATTAAAAATATTGATAATAAATTTACGTGTAACGCATATACTCAATATCATAATCTTTTGAAGCTTAATATCTTATGTTATAACCTTTTCAACCTTTTAAAAGTTTAATATTTTCTTTTCCCGGTTCGTCAGTCCTAATCGAAACTATGTGGGAAGTTTGAGACTAGATTGTAATGGTACTTATTTGAATTATATATTTGAATAATATATATATATATAGGTCAGCCTATGTGGCGCCATAACAAACCAATATTTTCTTTTTAATTTACTTCTTCAGTTTTTTTTTACTTGTTCACTTTTGAATTGGCATACCTATTAAGAAATAATTAATAACATAGTGAGTTTATCATTTTATCCCTATTAATTATGAAGTGGATGAAAAGTTCTACATTTCAGTCATTTAATTGAGAGTATAATAGGTAAAAAAAATTGTCATTTCTTGATTTGTTAAAATGAACAAGTAATTAGGGACTACTATAAAAGTGGACAAGTATTTTCAAAATTAGCCTTCATCATACATGAAAAATTGCGACTTTTCTGAAAAATTGCGACTTTTATGAAGAGTTGCGACTTTTATGAAAAATTGTGATTTTATGAAAGGTTGTGACCTTTCCGAAGGGTTAATAACTTTTTCATAGAATTCTTACCTTTCCGTTAAGGTATAATAAGCACTTGTTCACACTACTCTTTGTTGTCTATAAATTAAAGAATTTCATCTCATTTTAAAATAAATTATGCATTCAGTAGGCTCGATTTTTTCTTTTTGTTTCCTCTATAGTTACACATCCTGATTTATTTTTTTACATTCATTAATTTATATATATGCTAATGTTATTAATTGTTATTTTTGGGTACATGTTTAAAACTTTGTTTTTTATGTCTGCAAATTTATTGTTATAAGTATTTGTTAGTACTGATTAAATAACACAAATTAATTGAGTATTCATGCAATTTTTCTCTACTGAAATTGTTGAATATAGAGTCAAAAATTCCTTAAAGATCTATGCTAACATCTTTTGAAGACAAAATTCAAATTTGGGATGCTATTGTGAGGACATAAAGACCTTAAAAATGTAAGCGCACCTTGATGTGCGAAGTGAATCAAGAAAAGAAGAGAAGAATTAATAAACTTTTGACATGGGTTCAAGAATAAATTACAAAATCAAATTAAAGATGATTGATTGAAGGATAAATAATAAGTAAGGTGTTATAATTATCATTTTCCTATATATTATTAATGTTTGTTATTACATAATCTTATATGTAAGATAATATTTTGTTTTAATTTTAATGATTGATATTTTTATATATTATTTTATAAATTTTATGGTATTAAATTTCCATTCGAAATGCAGCTAATTTTACTAGCAATAAAATAAAAAAGGAAATACAGCATAGATAAGGAGAATTTCTAAAAAAGAAAATTAATACATATTTGCATAATCTACCTCTAAATATTGGACAATAAATTAATAATGTAAAGTCAATTTCGTTAGAGCTACACATTAATATGTTGTCCACGTCCTCTTTTTTTCTTTTTCCGGTACACTTGTTTTTACTATGATTGAAATCAAATTAATAATTTAAGAAAATTAACAAATGACAATATTGTTTATTATAGGGTCTTTTAATGAAAGACAAATAATTCAATGGAAAAGGGTTAAAAAAAAATTAGACTATGTGAAATAGATTATTTTTATCTTTAGTTACATTTTAAGATAAGAATGTCCCTGTTGTTATTCTAAAAGACTATATATACCCTCAAAAGTTAACACCTCATATTTATATTGACTTGGTAAGCCACATGAGACTAATCCTCCACCTAAACATTGACAATTAGGATTCACTACAAATGAACTAGACCTTTAGCGGCGATAAAAGTCGCCACAAAAACCCAGAAAGGTAATATAAATATGAATAAATAGATTATTTATATTTGTCACATTTTAAAAACTTTTTTGGTAATATTTATTTGAACTAGAATTTGATTGTCAGTATTTACGAATTTTAATTTTCTTATAATATTGATTAAGGATTTACATGTCATATTAGTTTTGGAAAAATTTGTAAAATTAAAAATTTTCCCTTCTAGATAGTTACTCGAATCATTTATGATCAGTCGGTGAAGTTGATTTGGAGATTTTGAACTATTCGATAACTATAGTTACTTTATTGATAGATATTTATTAAATAATTTATTTTAATTTAATTAGTAATTAATGGATCAAACCCTTGCTTTATTTAAGGATTAATTACATAAACAAAGACCTTTTATTTTATAATTACCAATTTTAAGTATACTTTTAATTTATTACCATTTTTGTCAACTTTTAGCTATATTAACTTAAAACAATTTTAGAACACATTTATTCCTTTTTTATACAATTTTTAAACCAAGTAAAAACGTATCTCATAAGTCATATCCTCTCTCGCTCTTTTCTTTCTCCTTCTCCTCGTCTGTTCAAAAAATTAGGGTTTTTTGTTCTTTTTTCTTCATTTTTCTGCACAAATTTTAATGGAAGAATGTAATGGAAAATCTCTTAGAAGAAGTCCGCGTCTAGTGAGGGATATTGATACTTCAAATCCGAAAGTTTATAGAAGAAGTCGAAAGAAGCCGCAAGTTTCGTCTTCTACTTCTATGGATGAAGTTCCAAGTTTTAGTTTGGGAATCTCACAAATATCGGGGGAGCAGAACAATGAGGAGAAGAACAATGAGGAACAGAACAAGAAGCAAAAGAAAGGTAAGAAACGAGTTAAAGAGGTTAAAACAATGAAGAAATCGAAAAAAATATGTGTTACTTTGGCATCTACGTCGAAGAAACTCGTTGACAGTGATGATGATTTTGAGGATTTACCGCCTCAATTTCAGTCAAAAAGTTTGAAAAATAAAGATGGATTGGAGAAGAAAAAGCCGGTGAATGATGGAAAAACACGAAATCGTTTACCCAAAAGTGTCATTCTACCAGAGAGTAGATATCCGCTATGTGCTAGTAGTTCTTAGTTATTTGTTGTTTAGCAATGGTTGTATGTTGATTGCTGCTTGTTTTTTAGATGTAGTATGTGAAATTCATCTTTAATTCAACTTTAATTCAACTTTAGTATGACACAGGAAGTGAATAGAGCAGGTAGGATTCTGAGTGCTGACCTTAACTAGATTGGGATTTGAGTGTCCTAGTGTATTGAATATAGGAAGAATATCACGCTCATAGTTGGTTAACTACTAAAGTTCCTCAATGGTGCACCATGAGATTATAGCTGATTGGGTGACCTTTATATCAGCACAACTTCAACAACATAGTGTATCTGTAAATTCAAAATAACAATAAGATGCTTACCAGATCTTATGTCCTCCCCAACTTGAAATTTCTACTTTCTGACATTGTATTTTGTAGCATATCCCCCATCCCAAACCTCCCCAAAATCAAAAAAAGGAAAGAAACAAATCAAGTTATGAAAAGTATCTCTGGAGATCTGTCCAATTTCACGTTACAAAACTATTGTCATGTTAGTTTGTTATTGTCTTACTAGTGTTGTTTTACTTATCATTCCTTCTCAATATGATTCTAAATTAATATTTAGATTTGACCATTAACCTGTTTATTTTAGTTTTTCTTTCTGGTGGTAAATTGATTTGTCTTATAACTGCATTTCTGTAATATTTCTGATCAACTTTGTGAATAGCTCTTATAGAGGAGAGTTGGCTTGTGAATGTATGATGTGTTGGTGTTGCAGTTCATTTAGAATAACAAACTCAAGATCAAACATGCTCCCTCTCACTGCCTTAGTATCCCCCTTAAACTTTTCAAGGGGCATGAACACGATATGAGTTGAAGCCTTTAACTATATCATTGTTTAGGCTGCTTGTGTTGAAGTTGATAAGTTGTTTCTGGATTTTGAACCAGAAGTGATCATTGTTGTAATTCAACTTTAATTCATCTTTTATTCAACTGATTACTACCTTTCTTTGACACATAGTATGTGAAATTCATCTTCAATTCATCTTTAGTATGTAGTAACACATTTTTAATTCATGTTTAATGCATATGCAGGATCGTAAATTCTGGAAACATCCTGATGTTGTGTATATTCCGAGTAGGTGGTCATGTTACACTAATCATAGTGTCATTGAACAAATCAAACTATCTTTATCTGATAAACAACTTGAGTTGTTTAGGAATACATGTTTTAGGTACTTTCTTGACCTTCCAAAATCGAGCACACAACTACAACTTATTCATTGTCTTATAAATAGAGAGTTAAAACACACACCGGATGATGTGTTTGCTATTGAAATAAATAACAAAAAATTGTTTTTTGGTCTTAGAGAATTTGGGATAGTTACGGGCTTAAATTGTGTTAGTGATGACACTTCTATCAATGTTCCCAATTCTAGATGTAGTTTGATGAGTAGTTATTTCCAGAAAAAATCACAGTTCCAAAGAGTCATCTACGTGCACTGTTTTTAGCTAAAAAATTCATAGATGATGACTCAGCTGTTTCATTGGCTGTTCTATACTTCATTAATGATTTTTTATTTTCATATGAGGACAACGAATACCAAATTAGCAATAGAGATTTTTACCTTGTGGAAAGTGGAAAATTCAATTCATATCCGTGGGGTTTAGATGTCTACAAAAAGTTGTCTGATTCTGTGAGACATGAGCTTAAGTCAACACATAAGTACTATAGAATTGGTGGCTTGCCTCTTGCTCTTCAAATTTGGATATTTGAGTGTTGTTCAAAGGTTGATGAAGATATAGCTATTCGTGTTGCTGATTCTATTCCAAGAATCTTGAATTGGAAGACAATTGCAGAAAGTCCATGGTTAAAATATATTGAGAAATGTCTCTTCATGCCTACAAAAAATAAGGTATTTGTACAAAGTTAATACATTTTATTACATTGTTTATTTCAACTCAAGTTACTATATCTAATGTTATTTTGTGTATTTGATTTTTCAGTTTGAGAACATAGTGGCCAGTGAAGATGAAGTATCCAAATTCAGGCTTCCTGAAACTCGTGATTACCATGCTGAAATTTTAAAATTGGAGCCTAAAGGATCAAATCATGGTCTAGACATTTTGACCAATGAAGTCATAGAATTGAGAAAAGAGCTTGTAAAAGTATACACAAACTAAACTTTAGGCTTTTTATTTTAAAACTGTTATTTTTTTAATATTTACGTTATGATTTAATATCTATTAGGTGAATGAAAATAACAAAGCGCTTGAAGAGAAGATTGATTTAGGATTCAATCAAATCAAAGAATTTGTGGTGAACTCAAACAAACAATTATTGGAGGATATTTCTTTGTTGTTTGCTAAGAGTGGTGGTAGCAGCTCTGTTATTCGAGAAGTCAGGGAACCATCTAAGAAGCATGCTGGTGAGACATTTTCGGGTGGATTAGATTTTAATAGAGGTTCGTTTATATTTTCAGTACATTTCTGTTATATTCATAATATAATGTTAATAGTCTAGTAGTTTCTTCCAGTTAATCTAGAAGTGACACGAATTTAATATTTCATTTTCCAGTTAACTTTGATATTTTTTTTTATAATATGTTAATTGCATATACACATTTTCTTCCCGTGTTAATGCATCTGTAAATGAATCGAGAGGGAACGATGCTCATGTTATGGGATCAAATCAAAATGAAGAATCTCAAGTGCTTAAAACTTCAGTTAGATTTGTTGATGTTGAAAATTTTGAAAGAGTATCAAGTAAAATAGGTAATGAAGGATTTTATACAGATATATTACATATTTCATATATTTTAATTCAATTCTGTTATTTTAAATGTTCTTGTTATGTACAGATGAAGATGTTGCAGGAATTGCTATTGAAAAAGTTCTGTCAGAGGTTGTTGCTGATATAAATGGTATTCATTTTCTTAACTTCAACTAAACTTCTTTCGTTTTATTTTGATAACATTATTAAAATATTTATTTTGCTTACAGTCCAAGAGGCAGCTGATGTGAATACAGTTGGGACGAAACCTGATGGTAATGTAGTAAAAAAAACCAACATAAATAAGTGTTGTATCTGTTGATTGTAAATTAATAAATATATCTATTATATGCAGATGCAACAGAGGATTGTCAAAAACCTTTGCATACTCTTGATGACTTTATTTTACTTGATAAAGATCTTTCTCAGATAAATAGGACTGAAGAATCTAATCTACAAAAAAGAGCCCATGTTGATCAAAACAAAAAGAAAGCGTCACCGAAGAAACGTGGCAGAAAGAAAAATCTAGGAAAGTTAATAACATCTCCCTTCACACAACATTTTGAATCTGGAGGAACTTTATGTTTTACACGTCAGGTTTTTGAGATAAAACATTCTTTTTTATATGCAACCGGAGGAGATGATGAATCTGATTTGATCGATTCATTCACTAAGTGGCTTTATACGGGTACAAAAAAGAGGTAATTTATTTTGATATTTTTGGGATAATTTTCCTAATTCATAATATATACAAGATTAATTCAACTTGTGGAACGCTCTGTACCTCTTCTTTAATTTCGTATTTGCCTCTTTTTTAGTTGTTGTTGTCTCAGTTTTGAGTATTTTTTAATTTTTATTCTGTTTTGATAGGGGAAAGAAACCTTATACAGATGCTCTTAATGTTATCAATCCAGCATTTGAATTGGGTATCTGTACGGTAGATGAAAGACTCTGGTTTTTTAAATTGGCACATTCTGGACAACAATGGTGTGATGAGGTTTGTTATATAAATTTTAGTTGGACGTTAATATTTTTTTGATTCTTTTTGTTTCTTAATCTTGAGTTTGCCTTTGTCTCTTCATAAGAGTACTTCAAGGATATTCTGTGATATTTTCAGGGAAAAAAAAGGTGTCTTTTGATACTTTTTAAGTTTATTTTATATTATCAAAGATTCCTCTGTCTAATTTTCTTCTTCAAAGATGTTAGATGTTTGATTTTCTTGCTTTGACTCTTAATTGCTTTTTTTTCATACATATAACTAGCTTATCTTGATGAAGCCTAGTTAATGTTCATAGTAATCTAGTGGTATGCAGTTTTTATTTTCCTCTTTTTGGCCTCATTTCTTGCAACTTTCTTTTCTTCTTCTACTTTTTTTTTTACTTTGGAAAAAAATATGTATACCAAGATTACAAAACCCAATTTGGTGAAATATGTTGATTTCTTCATATATATGATTCTTGGAGCTAAATAACCTCTTTTTGTTGTTGTTTTATATTCTTTGGTTCATCTATCCTTTTTTCTTTACTGTTGATTCTCAGTTAGAACATAAATTTGACAGATTTGATTTTATCAAGACAGGAGTTTTTTTTAGGATAGATTGTATCTAGAAGGACTGATTAGTGATTATCATAAATTTGGATCAAGTACATTACTGATCTTTGGAATTTGAAGACATATAGTTGCTGCAGAACCATTTAACAGCAATAGTGTACGCCCCCGTTGACTGAACTTTTCATAGCATTAATGATTTGGCTATGTCATCCCTTGTTCTTTGGCACATTATGTAGTTTTAGACCAAGACCTTCTGATAGTTAGCCAAAAAGAATTTCCCCTAGTTTATCAACATGATTTGTGTACTCAACGTATTTCTTCCTGGTTAATTGAATGTTTGTTTGTTGAGACTATTTCTTCTTATATTTCAATCTATTTCTTTTTTTTGCAGCATATTGATGTCATTTTCTATTACCTAAGAAAGAAAGAAAAATATGAAACCAACAGTAATATTCGTTTTACGACGACTGATTGTGTTTTCAAGACAAAGATTATCAATTCTTTCTTTAAACTTTGTGATGCTCATGAGGATAAGAAGAATTTTAAAGTTTTAGATTCTGATGATATTGCCCGATATATATGTGGACGTCGTTTGTTGGCAAGTACCTCGTGGGATAAAGTGGATTTTGTTCTTATTCCACTAAACATTAAAGAGAATCGTCACTGGATTTTTGTGGTGTTTGATATTGGGCAAAGGTCTTTGGAGGTGTATGATTCATTTCCGGCTAGGGGTGGGGGTGAATTTAGAGGTAAAAAATATTGTTGAGATGCTTTCAGTTGTTTTACCATATTATTTAAGTGTGATCAAGTTCTATGATAAGCGTCCTGAATTGAAGGCAACACCAAAATACAGTGAGGTAAATGAGTTTGAGAAAATTGAGTTTCATTTCATAACTAAAGATGTTCCCAGACAACAAGAGGATTCGCTGTAAGTATTATCAAATAGGTATTTTTTTTTGTATTAAATCGATATTTTGATAATAATTTTATATTGAATTTTGTAGGGATTGTGGAGTTTTCGTTGCTGCATTTGCGGAGTTAGTAAGTAATGGCCAACATATTCTAAATCAACAAGTAAAGGCAGACATTCTCCAAAAGAGATTTGGAGCTATATTATGGGAATATGCAAGAAGGAAGCAAGCGAGTGACCTTCAAAGTGAAGACGAAAGACCAGTTAGATAAAGGAATATAGTTATATTAGTTAGTATGACTATGAAAACTATATAATGTAAAACAATTTGTAGTTACTATGGCTATGAAAAACTATATTGGTTTATTTTGTAAGTCTTGATATTATATACCTAACTGTGTTGTTTATATGTAAGTCTTCTATTTGAAGTTGTTCCTTCTTTGTGTCCTTATTGATGCTGTCATGGTAATTGTTTCAGAATTTTCAAGTGAACAGAGCATACTCAGCACTAACCTTTTTTTAAATTTCCACAAGTGAATTAAACCTGAATTAAACTTGAATTAAATCTATATTACACAAATGCTAACAAGGGAATTAAACCTAAGCTAAAGTTGTATTACACAAATACTAACAAGTGAATTAAATTTTGAATTAAAGCTATATTACACAAATACTAACAAGTGAACTAAACCTGAATTAAAGTTGTATTACACAAATGCTAACAAGTGAATTAAACCTAAACTAAAGTTGTATTAACACAAATACTAACAAGTGAATTAAACCTGAATTAAACTTGAATTAAAGTCCATTCTTGACACATACTCGAAATCATAGCAACACTCTTGCACTACAAACATACCCAAAATTCTATCTCTCTTAGACATTCCATCAAACAACACTCTTGCAATGCAAACATCACCACACTTAACATACATTGTAATCAATGCATTAACGACATCATTTCCAAATCATAGCTGAAACGTATTACATAAGCATGTATCTCCCTACCCATTCTCCAATCAGGCAAACCCCCACAAGTCCTCAAGACACAAAGAAAAGTATAAACACCAGGCCTAATTCCACCCACAACATCCATGGATACAAATCTAATTCAAGAGCTGCTTCTTTAGCTCTCCAAGCTTGCATATATGTGAGTCGCACACCATATTCAGCTAACATGTCACGTTGTATGTCTTTTGGTGTGTAAATAACATCTGGTTCAGCATATTTACCCACAATAATACTCCCAACAACACTCTTAGTTGCTAGCCTTTCCGATAATGAATTATGTAGCAACAAACATGTGTGTTCGCTTTCAAATTCTCTAATCTTGAACATTTCAGATTTGTTCAAGCTTGAAGCTCGTAAACTCCAACTGCAGCTTTCTCCTAGGCACTGTATCGAATAGCTGTAGAAAAAATATTAATACACAATTAATAATTTAAAGTGACTTGAATTTAGGTCTTACCTTATTGCGCTTGATCTTGTTGTCTTGAATTGAAAATGATTAAGAATGGAATGTCTTTTTAGTGCACTGGTGAGGACATATTTATTCTTATACACCTGATCTTTCTCAAATAAAGAGTGATTGGGATTAATAATGATGCCTGGTGCTAATTCTTCTAGCTCATCAACTTCCTCACATGATCCGAATCCAATTAACCCTATTGCTTCATCAATACCATTAAATGTATTAGAGAAGTATGAATTGTGTATAACCCTCATATCTCCTGAAGTGTCTGAACACAAAAGTGGAATGAGTGCAGGATTAGTCTCCAAGTTGACTGGTTCAGTTGTTGTGACACATAAAGGGTATCTTGCCATATCTCGATTTCCTTTTTAGTTTCAAGATATACCTTTACCCCCATATCATTATGAATTTGAATTGGAGGAGACCTTTCATCAATTTTATATCTGATTTCAACTTTACTTGTTGATGTGTCTATTGACAATTGAGTAGCAATTACAGAAACGAGGGTGGCAAACGTTGACTCTGTGTGTATCAACACACCATCTGCCAAGTAGTTAATATATTTGTTGCTAGGATCCCATCGTCCATTGAAGTAAAGCATCACCGCTATATTAGTCATATTTTTTCTGCACATCATTAAAAAGTGTATTACTAATATTAAAAGACTAGAGAGAGACATATAGACTAATCTGCTAGAAAAGCACCACTTTGCTAACAACTGAATTAAATCTGAATAAAACCTGAAATTAAAGTTTTATTACACAAATGCTAACAGGTGAATTAAACATGTATCTATTGTGATCATGGCTTGCATATAAATAAGTCAGAAATTGAATTACACCAATGCTAACAAGTGAATTAAACCTGAATTGAAGTTGTATTACACAGATGCTAACAAGTGAACTAAAACTGAATTGAAGTTGAATTACACATATGCTAACAAGGGAATTAAACCTGAATTAAGTTGTATTACACAGATGCTAACAAGTGAACTAAAACTGAATTGAAGTTGAATTACACATATGCTAACAAGTGAATTAAACCTGAATTAAAGTTGTATTACACAGATGCTAACAAGTGAATTAAACCTGAATTAAAGTTGTATTACACAGATGCTAACAAGTGAACTAAACCTAAATTGAAGTTGAATTACACAGATGCTAACAAGTGAATTAAACCTGAATTTAAGTTGTATTACACAGATGCTAACAAGTGAATTAAACCTGAATTAAAGTTATATTACACAGATGCTAACAAGTGAATTAAACCTGAATTAAAGCTGTATTACACGGATGCTAACAAGTGAACTAAAACTGAATTGAAGTTGAATTACACAGATGCTAACAAGTGAACTAAAACTGAATTGAAGTTGAATTACACAGATGCTAACAAGTGAATTAAACCTGAATTAAAGTTGTATTACATAGATGCTAACAAGTGAACTAAACCTAAATTGAAGTTGAATTACACAGATGCTAACAAGTGAATTAAACCTGAATTGAAGTTGTATTACACAAATGTTAACAAGAGATCATACTTACTAGAGAATAGAACTGAATACCAGACACTCACAAGAACTTGAATCAAACGAAATCTCAACATAAATCAACAAACAAAAAGGCTTCCACACAAAAAAAAGAAATTAAACTTTTAAGACCACAATTGCAAGCTCACATTAAAGGATCAGTTAAGTGCAAAGGAGACCAACAAAAACCGCAGATTGCAGTGCAAGTACCCTAAACGAACAGAGCTTACTCAACACTAACCTTTAAATTGCAATGGCGAGAGAAAATTGAAGTCTGGCACCCTAAACGAACAGAGCTTACTCAACACTAACCTTTAAATTGCAATGGCGAGAGAAAATTGAAGTCCGGCACCCTAAACGAACAGAGCTTATTCAACACTAACCTTTAAATTGCAATGGCGAGAGAAAATTGAAGTCCGGCACCCTAAACGAACAGAGTTTACTCAACACTAACCTTTAAATTGCAATGGCGAGAGAAAATTGAAGTCGTCGGAGAGAAAATTGTAGTCGCCGGAAAAAAAATTGCAATCGCGAGAGAGAAAATTGCATGGGCGTGAATCGCGGGCGTGGGAAAATTTTGGGGCGAGAGAAAAAATATGAAGTTGAATATTTAATTAAATTGACATTTATCGTTAAAAAAATAATACTGACAAATATGGTAATTATTTTTTAAAAAGTAGACACACAAGTTATTTTCCCATTATTTAATGCCCCTACCATGTGGCCCATGTATAAGAAAATAATTAAATAAAGAAGGGTTAGTATTTTTATTGATCATACGAAACTGTTATGCCTTAAATTTCCTCTTTTTTCTACATTAATTTTCTCCACTTAGTTTCAATTTCTAGGTCACATGTTAAATTATTATTTTATTATAGAATGAGGATGTTGTAATTTGATTTGTTGTTGATGAATGTCGGCAGAATATTGGTCAAAGGGAAGTATGGTTTGGTAGGATATAACATGTTAGTAATCATTCAATATTTGTTATCAAATTATAGCATAATAATTAGAAGGATAGGATGGAGAAAAGGATTTTTAAGATTAACTTATATTTATTTGAGTGGTGAAAGTTTTGATCTCCCCGTAATCGAAAAAGCTATGTTCCAAATTTGGGTTTTTAGTGTTTCTCCAATTTAATCTTATAATTTTCATATTATAATTTAAGTTTTGATATATTAAGGTAGATAATTGAATATAAGGAGTAAATTTATTATATTAATACTATTAGAATTATGATATGAGAGAAGTTGGATAATTTTAGACTCGAAATTTGATAATATGAGGATTGACATGATAATTGACATCAAAATTTAGGAAATAAATTTTAGGTTTGTGTAAGTTTTTGGTTATAGGCTAGACCAATTGTAATACGAGTGTTGTTAGTTTTGAAAACTTATTGTGATTGATTACTTAAATAGATTGCATTGATTTGGAAGTTCAACGAAAAGGGAAGCCTCAAGTTTCGGAGTGATTATTCGAATATTTGAGGCAAGTGGATTTCTGAACCCTTGTTAAGTGTATGAAGTGTGTGTATTTCCTTGTGATATATGTTCGGCAGTAATGAGACTTGGTGATGGGTGATTTGTCCACATTGATTAATTCTAATGATTAAAACAAAGGGTAATAAAAAATAATGTGAATAATTGGTTATGTGTGATGTGTTGATAATGGAGAATGGTTTGAAAGGCTTGTTGAATCATTGTTGATGTTGTTGTGAATTGTGCAATGTTATGAAAATGGTGATATCCTCTTTATTTGCGTGAATATGTCATTTGCATTATTTTGAGACATGGTGGTGAAAAGTGTTATGTGCATTGAGAAAAAATGAGAACTTAAAGAGGATGTACCATTTCGAGGGACGTATTGTGCACCGCGATAGATACTATATTTCTAGGGACGTATCGCGCGCCGCGATGATTACTATTATCGAAGGTTGTGTCGTGCGCCGCGACAGATGCATAGACAAATATGTCCCTCATGGGTCCCGGACTGAGACACAGCGGGTGTGTATCACTAGGTCAGACATGCATCATTATACTTGACATTGCATTGCACATACTCATCATTAGTGAACTTGATATTTGTGTTTTGCTGATCTTGTGAATGCCTTTCTGTGGAATTGGTGATTGATAAATATTGAGCTTGTTGTTGAAGATATGTAATTTGTTTAAGTGTTGTTGATGACATGTAATTTGTTGAAAGTGTTGTTGTTGAGGGCATGTAATTTGTCAAAAGTGTTGTTGTTGAAGACATGTAATTTGTCAAAGTGTTGTTGTTGAGGATATGTAATTTGTTTAAGTGTTGTTGTTGAACTATGTGCACTGTAAACTATGAGTTGTTAGATTGAGCTGATTTTTATGCAAGTTGTAGTTGTGGAGGTTCGATTGGCGTGGTAGGAGTACCCGTATTTCATTCCCTTAACTTGTGTTTAGAGTTTTACTTGCTGAGTACTGTGTGGTTTGGTACTCACCCCTTGCTTCTACAAATATTTGTAGGTTACGAGCCTGGATTTTTGTGGTACTTGTCATTCTCTTCTTTTTCAAGGCATTTTTTAGATTTGTGAGGTAGTTGTTTGTCGTCTCAACGGACTTTCTTTCTCTTTAGTTATGATCTTGTTCTATTCTAGAAACAAGTTCATTTGAGGCTAGTGTTTTCTTTTGAATCAATTGTAATACTTTAGAGGTTTGTACACGTGACAATCAGATTTTAGGATATTTTTGAGCTTATTATAAAATTTCCACATTTACGTTTAATGATTTTGAATTTTAGACTGATTTATCTTGGTAGAATAAGACGAATGTTATCACGTTTATTTTTAAATATGTGACAAATATAAATTTAATTAAAGTATATTCTATAAAACTTATATATCATGTCACTTAAATTTAATTTATCAAAAATAGTCATCTTTCAATCACAATTTCTCTATCCTAAAACTATAAATAACAAACAGTACACTACACATTGGACATTTCTTGACTTTCTTTTTTCCCTTTGGCAACGAAAGGAAAAATCTACTACACATGTTAATGTATTTTCCACAAAATAATAATAATAATAATAATAATAATAATAATGAACGCCGAATTAGTTTGAACCTCTTGAGCTTTTTAATCCACTTGCACTTATCTACATACTAAAGTTTTTTATTTTATTTAGAGCTGTCCACCATTAATTTTACACAGCTTTTGAGGAATAAAAAATATTTTTTGTTAATAGTCTTGAGTAATAAATATAGTAATTCGAAATAAATATAATTTACTTATTGATTTTATAAAATAGATAAATATAATTAAATACTCCAAAATGTGTGACAAGTATTTCAAAAACATTTGTTTTCCTCTTTTCTGTTAACTCAATAAAAAAAAAAAAAAATCTAGTAGGATATTTTGGCTTCGTTTTGACAATTTCGACATTGGTTACAACGTGTAGCTTCTTAAGCCATTTGCACCGTTTCCTTATAACTTGAACCGGTCTAAATATAATGGTATTTTAATATTATGTGTGATATTATAAATGGAGAATTGTGGATGAAAATAATAGAACTACTTTTGATCCACAATTCTTCCACAGCAGAGCGACAGTGAAATTGTATTGTATAGTATGGAGCATCTTGTTGAGGAACCTTCAGAGTTATGTGACCAAATGCCTTGTAAATTGTACTGGTCTAAACTGAAGCCCAATGGCTGGGCATTTTGGAGCATGAAACACAATGACGAGTTGGAGTACCAGCGATCCATTAAGTCTTTTTCTTGTGAGTGAATATTTTCTCCAATTTTTGTTTAGTTTAGCACTCACGTATCTTTTTTTATAACTCCAGCTGCTGCTTCTGTTGTTTCCATGTTTCCGACTGAGAAATGGAGGATCCAATCTGTTATGGAGAAAATGTGGAATTCAAATATTTGCCTGTTTCAATTCTGGGCAGCCATCAAGGTCAATGGATCTACTTTCCTGTCCACAGCGGATCAACCATTTGCTTTCTCTAAGGGAATTGATAAGAGGCTCGAAGCTCTGTTTAGATACTTTGATTCGAATGGAAATTCCATTTGGTCCCCCTGCACGAGTTTTCTCAAGACGCTTGCCTGAATATAACCCCAACGTCCGAAGCTACTCCTCTGCAGAGTTTCCACTGATTCAAACTGCAATTCTCTTGGAAATTCGTTCTTATTATGCATTTCCAGTTTCCAACCTCCATGATCAGCAGTGCGTTGGTGTATTTGAGATTGTATCTACACTACCATCTCTCCCTCTTCACAACCTTATCCTTATTAAGGTATTTGCTCAACCACATTCACTTTTGTTTGAACAATTCCATAATCCTTGTTTAATTTGCCATTCATAGGGGTTCAATTTCGAATCACTTGGGTTCTACATTCCTTACTCATTGGATATACTTTTGGGACCTAAGGTAACGTGTTGCTGCATTTTTTATTTTGGTGAAACTAAACAAAATAAATCAAAGTAAGAAAAAAGACATTAGTCGTCCCACTAATTTCTGATCATTTTTTATAGCCCCTGCTTCATGATAGACTTGCTGATATAAAGGACGGGTATTGGAAGACATAGTTGGATTTCCTTTGCACAAATTTGGATTCCTTCTTCCCGATCTGCTTCTTCAAAAGTCGTGTATCGTGCTGCTGCCTCCATATATGAACATTTGAGTCCAATGTATCATGACTTTGAATATGCTTCTGAGGTCTGTTTTATTAACAACGGTGAAGCATTGGTGGGGAGGGCATTTGCATCCCAAGGTTCATGCTTTTGCAAAGATGTTACTCTATTAACCATCAATGACTACCCTTTGGTGACTAGTGCACGAAAAGCTAGATTCACTCAGAGCTTTGCCATTTGTTTGCAAAGTAACAATTTTATTTGCGTAATTGAGTATTTTCTGCCACACAACGAAATGGCTGTTAGAGATACAAAGACTTTCTTAAACATGCTTTTAACCACAATGAAAGAACAACTTCCAGGTTCCATAGTTGCTTCTGGAAATGAAATAGGGCAGAGGATGCTCGTTGAAGTTGTTAAAGTTTCCCCCGGTGATGAACTTGACTCCTTTGAAATAGGCCAAACTCTGCCGAGTGTTCAGGATGGAGGAGAAACAACAGAAATTGATTCTTTCTGTCAACAGTCAAATTTACAGAATGGGGAGAATAATGTTGCTGCTGCACTACTGGTTCCTTCTTGTTCATCAGACTCACTTAACTATGAAAGGACAGTGGAAGTTGATCCATTACTTCCTCATCCAATAGGGGAATCTGTGACAAACAGAGGAAAAGTTAACTTGGATGTAGCACATGATAACCACATTGAGGATACAATGCAACTTGATTCACCCTTTTAGCAACCAAATATAGAAATTAATTCTGCAGGAAATGCAACGATTAGCAACGGGAAAATCCATTCTCATAAGAAAAACACAATACAAAGAATAGAAAAAGATCATGGGATTACTCGCATGATTCTGGAGCAGCATTATGGCATGACTCTTGAAGATGCTGCCAAAAGTCTACATGGTAAGTTCACTAACTTTAGCGCATCTGTAATGATTTATGCATAGTTCACTGAAATCCCTTTTGTTGACTTCTTTTATTGCAGTTAGTCGAGCAACACTGAAACGGATATGTAGAGAAAATGAAATCACTAGATGGCCAAATCACAAGACTAGAAAGGTTAATGTTGATGTTGGCCAAGGCGTATCTTTTCAAGGTGCTGAACCATATGTAGTCGATCAACAATGTCCTGCACTTTCCCAAGAAAAAGGCACAGATTATTTGGGTCACAAAATATCTGCTGCAACAGGAGTATCTCGTGATAGTGTGATGACTTTAAAGGTTACATATAGAGGTGATATCATAAAGTTTCAGCTCCCCTTTTCATCAACGAGGATAGAATTGGAGGGGGAAGTGGAAAAGAGGCTTAAGATATCACTTGAAAGGTTTTCAATAAAGTATGAAGATGAAGATGACGATTGGATTTTGATAACTACTGATTCAGATTTGAGATATGGGATGCATTCACTAAGATTGTTGGGACGGACTACTATGAAATTACTGGTTACCCAAAAAGCTGACTCATGAAGGATTTTTCGAAAGTGATGTTATCTTTTGTTTATCTCTTCCCTGAGGACTGAGGTGTTGTGACATGTCTTTGTGCTCAGTGCTTAATGCTGTTACGAATGGAGAACTGTCAAATGCCTATATATAGAAGAGGAAAATAATGAGTTGTCATATTTTCTTTTCATTAGCTATTTCATAATAATAGTCTGGAATCTCCCTTATCTATTTTCCATTTGCTCTTTGATTGTGTGAATAATCTATTTGTAATTAGTTCCTTTGATGATCAATACAAAGCTTAATTTGTTACATTATTGTTCCTACTCCATGCCCTCTCTGCCCTGTTACGATGCTCGATGAAGGTGATGATGCAACAGAGACATTCTAGTATTGTATCTTCCATTTGCAGTATGCTATCACCTCACCACTGCAGGAGGAGATGAAGTTGTAACTTCTTCTTCACATTTATTTTTAAACTCTCCTTTCTTTTCATATTGGCTCTTCCATTTTATGGTTATTACTTTATTAGCATTTTAGTTTTATATTTTGTACATTTAGATTGTAAAATCTCATTTCCTTTTGACAGAAATAAATGTTTTAAACCATATGTAGGCACTAAGTTAATACACATTTCCTTTATTTATATATAATAATTTTCTTTATATTTATAAGGAAAAAATTCATGACATCTTCATTTGTTCAATCAGAAATAATTTCTTTGTTTTAATCATCCATAACCAAGAGTGACTTTTCATTAGAAAATGCAACTTTACTATAGTGAACAAAATTCAGTTTTTTTAGTGTTTCGTGGTTATTCCTATTTAGAAACTGTGAATTAGACAATGTTTTAGGCATATTATGTTGTTTCTAAATAATTTTCTTAGAAAAAAATAGTATATGGATTGTGGAGTTTTTGGCTAAAATTATCCCTAAAGTATGACTTAAACCTAAAGTACATCCTTGTATTATATAAGTGAACAAAAATCATACTAGCGCTATCCAAATTGTTGCAAGTTTCATCTTTCTGTCTAATTTTTTTAGAAACTCACACAACCAACAAAAAAAAAATGTGTCCAGTTGAATAAAAAAGTGAACGAATGATGAAGCTAGTCAAGTTGGATTTTTTGTTTTTAATTTTTATAAAGGGTTTAAATCATATTCAGATAAAATATATTCAAATTCTAAATATTCTTTGTAAAAAGTAGAGTCAAATACAAAGTCCCAACGAGTTAATAACTTTGATGGTCACTCAACAATCATAGTTTTCACAGAAAGTCATTCAACTTTCATTTTCAACTTAATAGTCATTCAACTATCAATTGTTTTCACATTAAAGTCACTCAACTTTCATTTTCAACTCAAAAGTCACTCAACTATCAATTTTTTGCACAAAAAGCACTCAATCTATTTAGTTATTTTTTCCATTAAAATTTCGTGACATAAAATTTTAATTATTAATCAAAATCTTTAGAACCAAATAATATCCATTTAAACCATTTAATAACCCGTCCCATTTAATCCGACTCACTAAAAATATGATATTAAATATTTTACAAATAATTTTTATTTTTTCCTTATCTTCAATAGTTGTTTGTTTTACATTTTGGTGCCAAGAGTTTAGTAGAAACTATGAAATTGAAAAATAAAATAAAAATTCTAGTACTTTTTTAATGTATGATATAGATAACAAGTTTAACAATATGTTTTGTAATAGAAGTTGCAATAGAGAGAAAGAATGGAGAGACGAGGGAAAATGATTTAGAAAATTAATGGTAAAATAAAATGTTAAATATTATATTTTTAGCAGGTCGGCTTAAATGGGATGGGTCATCAAATGATTTAAATAGATGTATATTTGGTTCTTAAATTTTTGATTGATAATTAAAATCAATTAAAAAAATAATTAAATAGATTGAGTGACTTTCTGTGCAATGAAGTCGTAGTTGATTGACTTTTGAGTTGAAAATGATAGTTGAATGACTTTCTGTGAAAACAATTTATATTTGAGTGACTTTTGAATTGAAAATGAAAATTGAGTGACTTTCAGTGAAAACAATTAATAGTTGAGTGACCATCAAAGTAATTAACTCACTTCAAAAATTTCAAATAAAGTAATTATTTTTTTATTTTCATAACAACAAGCTATGTAATTTCACTAAATTTTCAGAATTTATGTACATTGTATGAAATGTTAATTGCATTGTATATAACGTACATACATACTAAATATTTTATTCAAAAAATTTCTAATTAATTGGGCATAATGTATATTTTTAAAATGAAATATTTTACATAATCTTTCTAATTATCAAACCTACTGTATAAATAATTCAAGACTTATGTATTGTTGTAACTTGCAAGTCAATTTACTTAATAATGAAATAAACATTTAAACTAACAACCAAAAAGTTACTCTCGCCAATTATCTATAATACTTCCCTCCATTATGAAAATAACCTCCAACTTTATGATCATTATTCATGTAACTGCCACCTCCATAAACTGTTGTATGTCTCTTACACTATAAATAGAGAAATGAAGGTTCATATTGTATACACTTGAAGATTTATTGATACATTTAAATACTTGTAAGAATACGAAAAGTTCTCATCTCTTGTCTCCTTATTTCTATTGCTTTCATCTTCTAATAGTTCTTATCCTATTTTGCTTTAGTTTCAATACTTAATATATAGTCACGCAAACATTTACACCATAATCTATACTAGAAATTGCAACTTTTTTGTATATCAATATAATGAAAAATACATCACAAAATATTAATAAAAGTTTTTATAATTTGATAACTCTAGATAAGAAACCATGACAATTAAAAGTAAATAGAGAGTGTTATCATATATTGCAAAAGTCACTCTTAAACTCCAAGTCAACTCATGAAGAGAGTAACTAGATAATATTTCTCCTGGAAAGAATCTTGTCTCCTACGGTTCACATCCATTACCAGAGAAAACTGGTGTGCAACAATAGATACAGCAAGAACTAAGAAAAAAGGGAATAAAAAGTAACCAAGTTAATCAAATATCCAACCTTCAATGACTCGTGGAGTCATGTGTACTGTTTAAATCACACTGCTATATCAACCGATCGAAACAGAGATACAACTGATGGCTGCAGGTTAGGATTTTGTACTCTCAAGAGTCTTCATGCGTAGCATAATTATGTATAGACAGAGGGGCAAGCATATAAAATTGTACACCTTCAAAAGAAGTATGAAAACGAGAGGTTAGGGCAAAAATATTGTATACCACACTTAAAATAACATAAGTACCAAACTGATCCGCATTTGATTTTTATCAAAAGATTCATTCAGAATCTGTAAGCTCTGCAATTGAAATAAGGTCCGCCCAAACAAAACAGTAATAACCCTTCAACAAGGGAAACGAGTGTGGGGTTTTTAAGCTTTAACCCACTCTAAGATTTCGAATTATTACAAAAAGGCAAAAGGAAAAATGATAATTGTCTCCCCAACTGAATACTCAAATGTAACACCAAAAAGATTTTCATCACCATCTAAATTCTAAAAGGATGTTACTAGGCTGACTTAGGCACCGCCAGATCCGTATTTCTTTCCCAAAACAAGAACCTGAAGCTTGTCATATCCAGCCAACACACCAGCACCGGCAACAGCTCTGAGGATGTTAGCACCAGCACCCTTGAACAGAGATTTGGGACCCTCATTCTTGACAATCTGGGAGAATGCATCAAGCGAGCTCTTGTACTTCACGGCCTCACCAGATGTCATCATCATTCTTCTTCTAACTGTATCAATTGGGTAAGAAGCAAGACCAGCACCATTGGTGATGAGCCAACCAAGTGCAAAGCTAGCAAAGAAACTATCCTGTATACAGCACCATAACAAGGGTAAGACACTCTAGTTTTTTATACATATATTAACTTCAAACAAGAAAATCAATAACAATTATCTATTTTCTAGCAAACAAATCAAGAAAGATGAAAAAACAGCAGAAATTGACAATCTTTTACGACAAATACTGAACTATTACCACTCTCCCACAATAAGTTCTAAACATCGTCTTTTCCAACACAAAACATTGATACATTTATACAGCCAACAACATGGTAAAGACTAACAACATTATGGTATGACACAGCAGAGATAATATTCAGAAAAGTATAAAGACATGAAAAAGCAGAGCAAAGCAAACATATAAAAACACTAACCTGCAGGTTTCCTGTCAAGAGGACAGGCTTCAAGGAGTCGTACATTCCAAAGTACAAACCACGGTACACAATGATACCAACACATGAAATGTTGAATCCACGGTATAGACCAGCAATTCCATCAGATTTGAGTGTCTTCCTGTAGACATCAACCAAACCATTGAACTGCCTCTCACCTCCCTTCTTTGAAGCCTTGGCATCATTAGCAAGACGGGTACGAGCATAGTCCAACGAGTAGACAAAGAACAGAGAGGAAGCACCAGCAGCACCACCTGATGCAAGGTTTCCAGCAAACCACTTCCAGTAGCCATCACGGTCCTTCTTGAAGTTGAAGAGTCTCTTGAAGTAGTCCTTGAATGCAAAGTTCAGGGCCTGTGGAGCAGAGCATCAGTCAGTCAATGCTCGACTTAAACAAACAACAGAAAAACAAATGTGTATGCATCTTTGATGCATAAATTTCATCCCTCGAAATGAAGACAAATGGTAAACCTGAGTGGGGAAATAACGGATAACATTAGCAGTGTTTCCTCTCCATAAAGACCCAAAACCTTCTTCCTTAATTGTCCTCCCGAAACAATCGCCAATTCCCTTGTATGGTTCTGAGAGCCTACCAGCCTTGAGCATCTCATCTTGATTTTGGATCAATAGTTTCACACGCTCAATAGGTGCAGCAGCGGTCTTTGAAACAGCAGCAGAAACTCCACCCATGAGAAAGTCAGTGGCAAAAGATGCAAATCCTTTCTCTTGAGGAGCCTGCACAAACACAGGTGAGGCATTTGAGGTGATCAATGATAGATCCTGAGTGGCTTGGCCTCTCTGCAGACCAGCATTGGAGTAGTTGCCATAAGCAAAATGCCTCTGGTAAATAGCAGGCTGAACGCCCCCATAGCGAGCATGGACATCTTGGGATAGACTAGAGCGCAAGTGCAGCTGGTTAGCTGCCTTCTGGAAAACAGTTGGATGCTGATTCATATCTGCCATTGCAACGTTTAAAAAAGTCCTGCACAGATTGAGCATGAATCAGATCTCTATAATGAGCCCAACATTGACAAAATAAGTACATAAATCCAGCAAAGAACAAAAAATTTGCTGCCATAAGCACTAGGAGTTCTCATCATTCATCTGCTTATATCACTGCACGCTAAACAATTAAGACCATCTATCTACTCACAAGTCACAATATATTCATACCCCAACACAAACTTAAAAACATTACTAAACCAGTTAAACATGGTATTCTCACATTTACCCGCCATTTGAAATGGCAATACCTTTGCCGCCTTAGAAATGTCAACAGCTACCACTTTTATGATCTCTACATAGCAATTAAAGTGGGCAAAACTTTAACTCAAAATTGTAGGTTTAAGGTCTCGAGATAAATCTTGTTCAAGTAAGATCTCAAAATATTTTAGGCTGGAAATGTGCAATAAAAGCTCAACCAACCAACTTCACACCAAAAGCATAACTCACACAGTTAGCAAGAATTCAAATAATAAACAAGAACTAGATTTACATTTCTTGCATTGCATCAATTCCAATTTCATTAGCTGATTTAGATTTACAAACAGACCATCATATCAATTTCAGAATAATTCACAACTCGTGCACAAAGTACTAACAGTATGCATAGCATGCATACAGGCACTAATTGATTACTGTAATTATATAACATAAGACAAACCTAATATATATAGATAGAGAGATTCCCCTGATTCAACCTCAATGCTAAATTCAACATGAATCATCTCACAATTCATTAATAAAATTAGTCTTTCTCCGCTCCAAGTTTAAATTTAAGTTAAAAGTACTTCCTTTTTTGTCTGTCACATTTCAAATGATAAAAAAACAATTTAATTCTCATATTACCAATTAGATTAGTTATAGCCACAAAAACATATACATAGCTTGTTTTAGATCAGATGTTTCAAAAATTATTCTTTCTTAGACTCAGTCAACCCTAGTCAACTACAATCACATAAACTGAGAGACTTTATAAAGTACTACAACCAGCAATTCTATACTACGTTTAGTGGGGAAAAAAACTAGTTCAAATCACTAGACGTTTGTCCATGGAGCACAATGAATGAACAGAGCAATACTATAACTCATTGACCAGATCTGCGGACTCAACAGTCAAAATACTCATCCACAACTAAAAAAGCATTGAAAAACACAAATACAATCAGATCCATTAAACTAAATCACATTTCTAGCAAAAACAAAAGCAGATCTCCATAACACCTTCAAAACTACTCAGAAATGAACCGCACTAACGTTACAAAACAGAACAATCACTATATTTTACAGATCTAATCAGAAAACAACTAAAAACAGTAAAATGAATACATATATACATAAGCAAAACGGAGATCAAAAATCTGAAAAAATGAATAAAACTAAACGATCTATTGTAGCCATTAGAGAAAGAGAGAGAGATTATACCTTCGTTCGACTCGCCTCGAAAGTAGTGATGGAGAGGAGAAGAACGAGGAGATGATGATGAGAAAGAGGGGTGAAAGGAGTTGAAACGGCGAATGCAATACTGCTATATATATTGGTTTTATTGGGTTGGCTGCCTCACTGACCTATTTTTGCGAATATTTTTGTAGGAATTTGACTTTTAATCCCTACTTCGCGGGCGCATGACTCCATTTTATGACCTCTTTCTTCCGCATTTGAAATTTATTGATTCAATTAATTTAAATTTATCTTTTTTTTATTTTAAAATAAGTGAATTGATGAGTCCTTTTTCATTGTTAAAATAAGTGAACTATTCATATATAAAATCTCAAATGGTGTCATCTTAATGCTCGAATGATAATTGTTATACAATTGTATGTAAACTTTGCTAAAGACAAAATCTGATACTAAGGATCACTAAAGTCGATCACTCAAGCCCGCAAGATGTCCTCAAGGACCGAATAGTCTATTCGAATCATGAAAGATTTTACTAAGATCTTTCTGAATATCCAACTCCTTCTACATAGACCTCAAAAAATGAGAAGTAACTTGTGTACGTCAATCTGAAATAATAGAAATGGGCACCACATGCAAGCGAATTATCTCCCGAATATAGATATTTGGCTAACTTCTCTAAATTAAAAGTAGTTTGAATCAATATGAAACGTGCAACCTTGGCCAATCAATCCACGATGACCCATATAGTAAACATACCCAAAATACGTGGCAACCCTACCACAAGATCCATATCTATTTGCTCTCACTTTCCACTCATGTATGAACATTATTTGAGTCACACCTCTAGGCTTTTGGTGTTCATACTTCACTTAATCATAAACTATACATCTTAGTTAGAGTGAGTAAAAGTTACACATTGGTTGAAGAATGGATTAATGGTCTCCTTATATGGACTTGGGCAATCCTTCCCTCATGAGCTAGTTTTTGGAGTTAAGTTAGGTCCAAGTGTCATATCTTTACATGGTATCAAAGTCAGATCCATCCCCGTTTGGGCTCTCGGTATATGCTCCAATCGGGCCTGGGCGTGAAGAGGCTGTTAGAGTAGGTAAAAGTCCCACAATGGTCAAGAATGGACTTGTGGTCTCCTTATATGGACTTGGGCAATCCTCACTCATGAGGTAACTTATGGGGTTGAGTCAGGTCCAGGTGTCATATCTTTACAATCTTAATAGAACCATCAAAAATTCCTTCCTAACTTCTCCTTGTCACCCCTTGTCTTGAATATTACACAAATTTCCATCACAAAATTGTCGAAACCAAATCTGCTCCGATAAAAACTATATCACCTCCATGTAAGCCAAAACTCTATTCAAATTTGAAACATCAAATCTTACAAAGCAATTGGCTAAGGACTAGACATCCGTAACCAAATGACGCTCTCCCACACATAACAAAGGTAGACTATTCAGACTCATCACCTTTCAAACTAAAGCATGGACTACCTTGTCCAAGTGATAAATGATAGTCATCTCATAATCCTTGAGCTACTCTAATCATCTCTGTATTGTAGAATCCGCTATAAACATACACCAAAATTAATAATCAGCCAAAAGTTTCAATCTTTAATGATAAATCTTAGGCAATATTTCAATTTTTCCACATATTATAGTTAATTAAAGACTTCGAGTTTGAGATATTCTACTTGTAGCTTACTTTTCCCTTATTTGTATTGAATTGAATTGGTAAAAGTGTTGGGTTGACTTACCTATTGGTTGGAAACACAGGTGCTATCACAACTTATGATTTTGGATCTTCACATTTTTGTAAATATCATACTTATATCTATCCCAATTTAATAACCATAAAACTCTAAAAAAAAATGTAAGTTGCTCTAAGAAGTGTTTCAAAAACACTTTTTAAAGAGCTGATTTTTTTTAAAAAATAAGAAATTACGTGTTTGAATAAAAGTGTTTAGCTGAAAAAATTACAGATTTATTTGGTATACATATATTATTAAGCATTTTTTTTGTCAAAATATCGTAAATAACCTAAAAAGTTGTTTAACATTATAAAATTTTAATTATTATAATTTTTCATTTCTAAAATAAATCAAATTAAAAATTAATTTATATTTTAATGGGAAAAGAATTAGAAATCTATGTGAAAAGAACAAAAATGTCATTCGTTTGTAGTTTAGCTAAAATGGCTCTTACTGTCAATACTTTAACTCAAAAATGCTCTTACATTTAATACTTTGGTCCAGAAATGCCCCTAGTTGTGAAATGGTCAAAAATATCCTTTTACGAATATATATATATATATATATATATATATATATATATATATTATTTTATTTTTCTGTCACATCCCGAGAGTACACCCTAGAAGATATGACACTCTCGGAGTGCAACATGGCGTACTTGACCTCTCAAAGGTCTTTTACAAGCTCTTGACATCATTCATTGCATAACATGCATGAAAAGTAGTGCGAAATTAAAAAATTTCACAGAAAACATCTTAAAACATCTTTCATATAAAATCATAGGAAATTTTAAGTCTCTACATATGTCATTCTTAGACTCAAGAATACTTAGAACACGGCCCATACAATACGAAATATAGAATTACTTAGTCTATTACAATACTTGAATTAAAGAAGTGTAAAGATCGTTATGCCCTCGAGTCAAGTGGGGACATACTTTAACTTTGCTTGAAAGAGTCCTAGTTTCCAAGATTGCTTCAAGGCACCTCTCACCTTCTAGCCACACCTTTAGAGATATACAAAAAATATGGAATTAGTACAATGCATGTACTAAGTATGACATAATGCATAAAATCATGAGAAACGAACATTTACGGGAAACATGCTCTTTTTTATTAAAACTTCATAGTATAAGCATAAGAATCACATTTAAACACCAAGCATCACATTTAGAACACATTACAAATTATATTCAATTTATATGAACATTACAATAATGTTACGGTGAGCTTACAGTGAAGTCCTATAATTCACATATCACAATATAGCATAAAAAATACATCAAAACACATAAACATGAGATCCTCCTACCAAAGGTGATTCTAAGGCTCACTTGAGTGAGTTAAGAAGCGACCGCCCATATAATCCCTTCACACACACCTAAGAGATCCTTTATACTACCTAGGATAAGATCATTCTCACTTCATTAACCAACTTTCCTATCTAGAGTTATTCTTAAGACTTCCCTAGGTAAGACATGAAGAGACCATTCTTATGCCCCCTTCACACCTTAACTAGGCAATCCTTAAAGTCACTCTAGACTAGTACTTATTCATTTACACACTTTCTAACTTAAGCAATTATCTTCATTAGTTCATTTAAGAGATATTCAACACTCAAGGACATTCAAGTAGTGGTCTTGGAGAAGACTTAGGGACTCACTCACTAACATTTTCAAAGCCTAATCGTGCAATGTCTAGATAGCTTCCCATACCACCACCTAAACTTCATAGAACTTCTCCAACACTAGTAGGTATCCCATATGATGAGAATAGGCAATAACTGACATAGACCATACTAGCTATGCATGGAATCCAGAGTCATGAACCTACTCCGATGAAGAGTGTTCTACTTGCCAATGGTAAAACTAGGACACATCCCATATAGGCACATGGTTAAGGAATATCGAGGGTTTCTTTGTTCTCTAAAGTCATCTTAGTTAGATCAACTTCCCAAGCATACTCACTCGGTGGTAGCCTTTGTTCGCATATAGTATTTCAATAAAGGAGTACATGAAGAGATTCCATATTTAGTTCACAACTCAATCACATTACACCTTACCAAAGAGGGTCCACTAAGGCTACCTACAATGGTTAAGAGGATAGCTCAATGACTTTCCTAAGGATGATTTCATGACGTTCCACCCAACCAACCCTAAGTCCACCATTCACACAAGAAGGATACCATTACGGCTTTCAACTTCAAGGATATCATAACTTTACATCTAGGATGAAGGTTCTACATAAAGGACCTTCTTAGCTATGTTCAAGGTCACATATCAATCACACATACAAGACTAATGAGCTTTATCATACTAAGTCAAGAAGTCATATTCACATTGTACATGTATCAAGTAAGGTTCACAAGTCTACCAAAACAAGACACACACATACTTCACCAAACCATACACATAGCATACTATTCTAGAGCACCTTGGGACAACCAAGTCAACTATAAGTTACCCTATTCACTACTATAACATCATCAATATAAACCATCACAAGCCTCATATAATTCAACAAGAAACATCATACTTTAATCTCAAGTAATACACATAATGACTTCACTATAGCCTACTAGAGACACATATCATCAACTAAAAGAATTCATGCTTTGACTCAACATAAACACATAGTCATCAAGACCTTTACAATACTCACATAATAAAGTTATAACTTGATAAAGTCATAATACATAAAGTAATGTCGACGAGGCTACATTGATTCATAATTCATAAAATAATGCCGACAAGGCCACATTATTCACAAGTATAACACATAAGCACCGCCACCATAAGTGGACCATACCAAACATCATTATCATCTAAGACCTATACTACACAATATGGAGAGAAGGTTAGGTCAACATACCATTAATCCAACCTCACAACTCCAATCCATAGCCAATTCAACCAACACTATATACCAAGGCTCTTACCAATAGCCATATATTACAATTCAATCCAACAATTACAATATATAATGAATCAAAGATAATACAATATGAATTAATCAAATTAGGGCAACCTATTTACAATTCTAGCATGATTTTTTCATAATTCAGTATCTCTAATCAAACTACATGAGAATTCAATAGCATTAAGACATAATCAAATCACCCATACATAATAAAAAACTAGGGTTTCATGAATTACACGGGTTCATAGAGTTTTTAGGTTGAAATCATCAAATTAACATCAATTCAATCAATATATAATGATTTAAAATGTTTTATGCAAGAACCCATGGATAGATATCAAAATAGGACAATTTCATCTTTGAAAATTACTTTGAAGTTTGGCTCCTTGAAGAAAAGTGATTCAAGGATGAAAATCATACCTTAATTGATGCTAGACCACGAATTTGATGAAGAATTGTTGGAGAAATCACCAAGAATCTTCAATCCAAGCTCTATCTTAATTTTTGGCTCCAATGGAGTTCTACAGAGTTTCTTTAGAGATTTTGGGTTTTGATTTGAAATAATGAATCCATTTAGGTGTTTTAGACTTATAAACCCACTTGAAATACCTAAAACAACCCTAGGAAATAGCCCATTTATTTATTTGGATGTGGGATGAATTTCCCAATTCACCCCTACACTTAATAGTGAGCTTGCGGGAATCGCAGACCCAATCGACGGTGGCCTATCGACGGGGTGTCGACCAGACGATGGGCTGTGCTGGCAACCGCCATCTTGGTCAGAGACTCCCAACTGGAGGCTTAATCCCCCACCACCAAGTGCCAATATACGCCCCTCATTGACGGGGCGTTGATTGCCTCCGTTGTTTGGGGCTGGCTTTGGTTGGTTGGCTCACACGATGGGTCCTTCTTTAAGAACCCTTGGTTGGTCCTTTGGGAGATTCGCACGGACGTTTCCAACCCTAATATGTTTGTATATATGTTTAGGACCCCTCATATCAATTTCATCTAAAACGAACACGTAAAATTCTATGAAACACACTAAGACACACAAGCACGTTTCAAGGCAAACCTTTCGAACATCGTGGACGCTCTTGGACGTTTGACCTCCAAACTTCACGAAACTTTAAACACTGCCTCCTAACCTCATTTCAACCCATTTTAGGACTTCAAAACATCAAAACACAAGTGTTAGGCTCTAAAATCACCTAAGTCAATTTAGAGGTGTTTGATACGCTCAAATTTACTTCTCGAAAAGAAGTATAAGCGGTCGTATCAAGTAAAGAACCCAACTATGAGGTTGGGGTCGATCCCACGAGGAAAATGATTTAGACTTAACTTTAACCTACTATTACTTCTATTTAGTCAAGTCCTTTCCGAAAACAAATAACAAAAAGGGTTTTTTAGGTAACGAATATAATTAACTATTTCTAAATAAACAAGTTCAAAGATTTGATTTTTATCAAGTAATGAGAGTAACTAGGGCTTAAGTGTTCCCCATAGGTCCATAACTCGGTAATTCTAGCTATAACAATCCTTTCCTAATATCTTGCATGCAAAGTGGTAAATTTTGTATCCCTAATTCCTTGGTCCGACGACTAGGAAATTTCACTCCGCACCTTGGTCCGGCTACGTGTGTATGCTTTACTAAACCTTACCTTTACCTCATATTAAGCATCATAATCGATGTTTGACTTAGTTGTTACTTCGCACCAATCGACACAAGCCTATTAGATAGTGTATACTAAATCTATGTTGATAATTCTTTTCTTATTATCTACCTCATTGGTCTGGCAAGTAGCAATAAGGCTAGTTCTAACGTGTGCACTCGTTAAAAAGACTTCTAAATGAAAGAATTATCAATACACGCCAGACACTATTCGAGAATTGTTATTTTAGCTAGGTTTTATATTGTTATTTACCCATGATTCCCACAACCCTAGTTATGGAGTTTAGTTACCCATGTTAATAATCACACAATTCATATTAATTAGATAAGAATTCATGCACTTACTTTGATGAGATTGAAGAAAATCCAGAAAATTACTTGGATTAATCAAAAACTTGCAACAAATGATTCCAAAAAATAAAGTAATTTCCAAAATCCCAAAATTCAACACTTAGAACAATAAAATTAAAAAAACATCTAAGAGTCTAACCCCAAAAACAAGGTTTTTACAAATATTTATACTACTAGAATCCTAACAAAAGAGGAAAATCTATTTAAGGAAAATATGCCCAAAAACGCGTCTGAGTCGTCGACTGGAGCGACAGACCGTCGAGGTCCTTCGTCGTTCCATACTTAACTTCTTCTTCTGCTATTCTCTTCACCCACTTTTTGTTACCATCGACGGACTTGGATGACGGTCCATTGCGTGCACGACGGTTCGTCGAAGGCTTTCGTTCCTCCATACTTAGAATCTTTTAAAGATGGGTATTGGGCTACTTTTTGTTAACATTGACGGATGTGCAGGACGGTCCGTCGTGGCTATGACGGTCCGTCGAGAGCCTCCGTAGCCCCACACTTAGTTAGAATTCCCCAACTTTCTTTAGCAGCCTTTTTCTTCGTACGACGGTGGCCACCTACGGACCGTCGATGGCTCCGTAGGTTGTCACTTCTGCAATTTTCAGCATAATTCTCCCACATTCCCCTTCTGGATAGATTTCCTGGAAAAAAAAGAGAAAACTACATTAAAACCAATACAAAAAGGCCTTAGACACACACTAAACTTAAGGAAAAAGCATTGAAAGTACCGTGAAACCACGGTACATCAACACCCTCAACTTAAATTCGTTGTTTGTCCTCAAGCAACGCACTATGACTCACCACAAAATCTTTGTACAAGAGTATCCTTATTTTAGCTTTTTGCAATCATCTGGCTATCAATCCCGATTATTTTGAAATTGATTTATGCATACTATCACTATTAGGCTCGCTCATGCGGATCAGACCATGACACAGATTCACCACACTCCGACACCTATCCTCTTTGTTCTCTCACCAAGGTACCAATTTTCCGGTATTGCAACTAGTGTCCTCATTTCAAAACAACATCCTTATTTTCACACAATGATTTTAGTTTGAGTATAAGGATTATTTTTCAACACTCACTCTCAGAACAACTTCACACCTCATTTATACTTATTGCTATAGGCTTGCCCTTATTTTCACTGCTTTAAGTTCACCATAATAGACTCTTAGGATCACGATAGGACTTTCTTAGCTTGTAACTTAGGCTCGGGGTCAGGTTGGGTACATTTAGATGTATTTTTAGTGACTTATTGCCCTCCTTGACATAACGACTAAGCGTCCTACCTTTTCATCGTTTTATTCTGCCCTATTTCTTAATTTTCTTGCATTCTTTCACCTTGATATTCTCCATTCTTTCTCCTTTTGTGTAAGTGACTCTTTTCTTTTTACTTGTATTTTCAAATTTTTCACTTTTCCTTCAACTTTTCTTGAGTCACTTTTCTTTTGTTCTTTCTCTCTTTTTATTCTTTCAACCCCACTTTCTAGGACATTCCTCATAATAGCCACCCTCAATCTCATGGCTTTGCCATGAGTCAAGGTACACAATACCCAAAGTTGGGTCAGGGCCACGACAAGATTGTTTATTGCATTAGCCACCCTCAACTTATGCTTTTGGCATAAGCTGAGGTGCACATGTCCAAAGAGGGACCAGAGCCAACACATTGTTCCCAAAAGATCAGTTGGGGTGAAAAAGAAAGGTCTATTTAAGCTCAAATCATTTGGATCAATAAGGGATTAATTTCATTCGGTTTTCTTTTATTTAGGCTAAAGATTGGCTATATTGAACAAGGGCCTATGATCCTTTCCTAATTGTCTATTACGACTTACTTTTAGCAGGACTAACCAGGCAAGTTCTAGCTCAGTACCAATGGTGGAATATTCAAATTTTCCTCACACTCATTTGACATCTCATTACTCTACCAAATTATCAGAAACCTAGTTCGAGTTTTAGATTTAGGGTCATGAAGTGGTGTATCTCTATGTCATGCTTAGAGCCACACATTTATCAGTTATTGTGCCTAGTCACACATCATTTTCTTTAAATCAGGATATCATTTTGTTTAGCCATCATGCTTCAGAGTCCATTTTCTATACTATGTACAAAAGATACCAACATGCCGGTTCAATAATAAAGTAACCAGTCTCTTGGGGAAAAAGAACACAGGCAAGAAAACCCCAAGAGAGGATCGTGAGTTGGGCTACTCAGACTTCACCCTAGCACTCACTTTCCATTTACCCCACCCCCAACAAAAAAGATATGCAATTGTCCCCAATACATAAAAGTATATAAAATAGAGTGGTAGGTGAAGCAAACCTGAGGAGCAAAGTGCCGGTGATCAATAAGTTGGCGGGTCCGGTTTTCCGAAACCCGCTCCATCTGAAGTAGGGACACCATCAGTAGTGTCCTCCGCAATGACAGCACCATCAGTAGTGATCCTCGCAGCCTCTGCAACTCTGGAACTAGACGCTCCAGCACCCACCTCCATAACCCTCAATTGGCGGGCCTCCTCATCGATCAGCGAGGCTCTCCTCGCAGCCTCCAACTCATGGCGCTCCTTCTTCCGAGCTCGGGACTCATCCTCATCTCTAGTACGGTGCCTCTTGGCACGCTCTCGTTGTGGAGGTGGTGGCACATCAGTAGTGGCGAACAGGGCAGCCATCACCGTGTCCTCAGCAGGCTCTGCAGAAGGGGCCTCAGACTCAGGCACCCGAGCCTCCAGGATAGTGTCTAAGTCGGCTCTTAAACTCTCTACAGCAGCCTGGAGAGACGTCACATCCACTGTAGGGGCTGGCCGAGCAAGCACCCGCAACTCAAATGTGTCCAAACGCTGGTGGACCCCCATAATCTTCCACTCTGTGTGCTGGGAGATCTTCCTCTCCATACGCTCCTCTGCCTCAGCGATGGACCTCTGCATCCAAGGCTGGATGTGATGCAGAAGTGTGGCCATTTGGGCCTCTAGTTTCTGGACCCTTGCAAGCGGGACCAGAGTGGTAGATGGAGTCGAGCGGGAGGAGCTCGGAGCGGTGCTACCACCCAGGATAGACTCGACCGAAGTGGTGTCGGTAGGCTCAGATGTAGCCGGGATAGCCGCTTGGGCTTGCTCTACCGTTGCCGCTAGGTTCTCACCAAGCGGCTGCACCTCCGGACGGGGCCCTCTATGGGGAGCCAACTCATTCGCCTCATCCCTAATGAGGCCAATATCTACTGTGCCAGGCGGGGTCTTGAGCACATCAATGTGCTACACGGGCACTCCTGCTAACCTGCACAAAGCAAAAACCATGCACGGGAAGGGGTAAGTAGTAGTGGTCTTGAAGGCCCTCTCGTGCATCACCGCCTGTAGTAGCCATGCGAAGTCCACCTCGAACCCCGCAATCATCGCCGCCATCAGTACCGCACGATCCCAAGTGACAATATTGTTAGCTGAAGTGGGAGAAAGGCAGTGTCGGACTAGTAACCACAAAAACTTGGCTGTGAAGGTGAGGTTAGCCTTCTTGATACTTCCCTTGGGCTCCAGCACCCAATCAGAAGCCTCACCATCGACTGAAAGGTACTATGCAATCCACCGCTTAGTGGTCTCTCTCAACTCTGGCTCACGCTGGAACCGGCCATCTTTAATTAACTTCCACCGATAGTCGAACTCGACGGTGAGAGGTGTCCGAGTGGCATCAACATCCGCGCCATAGAGAAACCTGCGGATGGTCGGCAAGGAAATATCAACCCGCTTGCCGCGGACTCGAACATAATCCAAAGGAGCATGTTTGGCGGGGGCTGCCCACCTGTCTAGCTGAGATCGAAGAGTCGCCACATAGGAGGCGTAGAAATCTAGGACCATCTCCTCACTGTAGTGGCCTATATCCCGAGCCGTCCACTCCAAACGATGTCTGGTGAACAAATCATGTATGGCTGTCATGGTGGAAAGGTTACCCGTGCGAACCCGCCGCTCAAGTGTCAGGGTCCGGGTTATGACCCCCTTGTCATTGGGCATCTTGGCATCAGTATAGATCAGGTATTGCCCCTCGACACACCACCGGTTGGGCTGATCAGCAACCGGAGCGGGGACGCCAGTCTGGGGTGCTGGAGTTGAGTCAGCACTGTCAGCCTCATCAGCCGAGGCAAAAGCAGAAGCCTCCTCAAATCCGGAGACCTCCTCAGAATCGGAAGCTTCCTCAGAACCGGATGCCTCCACGGAGCCAGACGCTCCCTCTGAATGTGCAGCCGACCCAGAAGGTGTGCCGTCAGTATGCGCTCCTAGTCAGACTGGGAGACAGTAAATACGTCGGGCGCCACCCTCGTGGGAGTGGCTCTGGTGGGACGGACAGCAGGGGTAGCAGTGCGGGTGTCTGGTGGCACGCACTCCGGGTCACGCTCATCATCTGAACCTATGACCAGTCGGTTGGATGGGGCGACGGACTTGGAACGCCCTCGTGAGTAGACACGGTCGTGTTTAGGAGCCATTAGTACCTGCAAAGAGAAGTAGTTAGTACCTGTAGAAGAATCAAAACACAGAAAAGGCAGTGCAGAAGTACATACTGCAGGACGGACCCATCGACGGTCTGTCGCAGGCACGATGGTCCGTCATGGGGGGTCCGTCGAGGGATACTTAGAGAAATTTTTAAAAACATCATAAACAAAGGTTCTGACAGAGGCGACGGATATGCAGGATGGACCGTCGAAGGCACGACGGTCCGTCATGAGTGTCCATCGAAGGACACTTAGAGTAAGCAAGGGAGTTGGGGTTGACGGACCCCAACGACGGTCCGTCGCAGGATCGACGGTCCGTCGACGGGGTCTCGTACTGACCTACAGGAACACAGTTGTGCAGCCACATTGGTTCCCTATCTTACTAATTTTTGGAAGCCTAAGCTTACCAAACATATACCAAGCATCCCATCATCCCTAGGGCAAGAATTTTTTGAGTTTTAGCATTCAATTTTCGACAGCCTATCAACCCTAGGTCAGAAACAGAATCAGGAAACACACGCCATTTTTTAACAAAACACCCCCATTTCTTTTCAATATCAGTGATCTACGGGAACTTAGGACTACGGGGGTGAGTTCTAGCATGCAATAAGGGTCCAAAATTGGAGACCCACACAGTAAGACAACAAGGTTAAGAAGATATCAAAAAATTAATAAGAGTTAATTCACATATCAGAAGAACATACCTGATAACTGTAGTAGAGGAGAAAGAGGTAAGACACTGGTAGTTGAACAGCAACACAAACACCACGAACACCGACCGGCAATGGACTGAAGAAACTGGGAGAGAAATGGACTGTGGAAATTTGGGGAAAATGTGGGAAATCAGAAGATGGAGAGGGAATGGGGGTTAATGGTGATGAAGTGGGGGGAAATGGTAGGAAATGAGGAGAGAAACGGTTATGAGGGGTTATATGAAGAGGTGGAAACATTAAAGGCTTAAAACTTTTAATATTCAGCCGGACAGGTCGGGTCGGGACGATGGGTAAAGACGCGATGATTCCCCATCAACGGACCATAACAGGGTCAACGGTCCGTCATGGGGGTCCGTCGAGGGTGTCCTAACTTGGAAAATTTGAAAGACATACCTGGGCATGAAGGATCCCACCGACGGTCCGTCGATGGTTCTGTCGATGGGTGCAGCAAACCAATTTTCTGCAGATTTCTAGTGGTTTGATACCTGCACATTTAACACCCATTAAGCTAATCTTTTTGTATTTTCTGGACACTTTTTGGACACGGACCCTAAACTACGCTCTAGCCAACACTTCTAAAGAAAAATAAAAGATCATTCAAACGAGACATTAAGTAATAAAAGCAAAAATAATGCAACTATTCCTAGAAAACCACGAAAGACCTATAGTTGGCTAGAGGATACATATTGGGTTGCCTCCCAAGCAGCGCTTGATTTAACGTCGCGGCACGACGGAGGAATCTTGATTACTCAGACTTCATCAAGATGGTATGCCTCGATCACTTCATTCGCCATTTCATCATGCCTCTGATAGATTTTGATTCGCTGTTCGTTCACCTTAAACCGCACACCCTCCTTGTTCTCCAACTCAACAACACCATGAGGGAATAGTTGTGTGATCAAGTAGGGACCAGTCCATTTGGACTTGAGTTTGCCCGGAAACAAGCGCAACCTAGAATTGAATAAAAGAACCAAATCCCCAACCAAAAAATCGCGCTTCTCAATCTTTTGGTCATGGTACTTCTTCATCTTTTCTTTGTAGAGGGCTGGACTTTCATATGCCTTCAAGCGAAATTCATCAAACTCATTCAACCCGTTTAACCTCAGTTCCGCAGCCTCATTCCAATTCATTTTCAACTTCTTCATTGCCCATATGGCTTTATGCTCTAATTCAACCGGTAAGTGACAAGCGTTCCCATAAACAAGTTGGTATGTGCACATACCTATGGGAGTCTTGTATGCTGTCCGGTAGGCCCAAAGAGCATCATCAAGCCTCCTTGACAATCCGTTCTACTAGCATTCACCGTTTTCGCCAGTGTTGACATCCTTCAAATTGGAGCAACGTCGCGGTGACTCATTTTAAAATAGAATTTGTTTAAAGAATTTTAAAACGGGTAAAAGGGGGTTAAAGGGAAAAATGAGTCGCCACCTAATTTTTTTTGGAAAACTAGGAAACCAATTAATTAATTAACTTAAAAAGAAATGTCTACGAAACCAAATTGATTCTAGGTAAGGGGTTCAAATTATTCCGAAGGGAAGGGATTAGGCATCCTTCGGAATCCACAAATGTGGTTCCCCATTGAGTTCATTTTTTCAAATTGAGGAGGAAAAAAAAGTAATGTATAAATATAATAAACATGCAATATACACAAATAATAAAATAAGAAAATATAAGAAACAACATGAAGTTTGTCTAACGTAATATATACAAAATATTGAATAAAGAGTATAATTCGAACTTAATTCGAATAACTTCAATGGGAAGCAACTCCGGGGTACCTGTAAACACACTTAGTAAAACTGTTAGTAATAAATAAATATGAATGAAATTAAATATATGAAATAATAACTTAAAAATAAAAACCCGTCTTATTAACATTGGAGGCCTTGGAAATCGACGGTAATTTCTTCATCGGCCAATTTCAACATATAAAATATATAAACTTAAAATTCCGTCTTTTTAAAATGAGAAGACCTCCAAAACCGACGGAGAGATTTTATCATTGGCCAATTTAAACAAATAAAATGCAACTAACAAATAATTATAAAACAATATGCATTAACTAAAAAAAATCAAAACAATAGCCAACATGCAATACCATTACTTACTAGAAAATTCTGAAAATAGTAATACTAAAAGTGCAAAAAGAAATAAATTTAACATATCAAGAGCAATACCCTCTAAAACCTGGAATTACCAAAAGAGGAGAGATGACAAATCAATAATTAAAACAAATAAATACTAAATAAATAACAAATGAAAATAACTTCAACATTACGATATAAAATTAACAAAACGAACAGTAAAGCAACATGTAATATGTCAAAAGATAACTAAATAAAATAATAGTAATAATAATAATAGCAACCCGTGATAAACACGACTTACAGAAACTACTTAAAATACATAATATTATAAATTTAATAAATTAAAAGTCATTAATATGGACAAATGTAGAGCAATACAGATAAGCAATTAAGTATATAATAAACTGTAACAAATAAAAATGAAGTCTAACAAGAATGATATTAACACAATAAGCAAAACAACACCAACCTAATAAAATACTTGCAAGTTAAAGAATCACCAAATATTAAAGAGCAATAATAAAAAAAATGATAGAAGTAAATAATAGTCTACACTTAAACGAAATTAACGGATGACATCTTGATTTTTACCAACATTAAAGATGATTGGAGTTTTTTGGAGCTTGGAGATCCATTTCGCCGGACCTCGTCAAAATATCGTCTACTGGTTCGGAGATGGGTTTCAGTTCGCTTGGGAGCTCAGAGCTTCGCCGGAGTTTACTGGCTTTGAGCCAAACACCTATAAAACAAAAAAAAATGTGAAAGGGAAAGGGGACTGGCGGAGCTTTACTTTTTGCTTCGGTTGTCGGAGGTATGAACTCCTTGCCGGAGTAACTGGTGATGTGAACGAGAAGGAGGAAAGGGTTGGGATTCGGTGGTTTTGTCGGAAAAAATGGGAGAAACAAAGGGGTTTTGGGTAGTGGTCTAGTAAGAAAAAATGGTGGTTTAATGGAGCTTTTTGGTGGCTGATTCAAGCAGGTTTTGGGGCCTACTTGGTGGGTTTGGATGCTATTTTCGAAGGTTTTTGGTGGTTGTTCCGGTGGAGGAAAAGGGAGGGAACGTCGTTGGTTTTCTTGTGGTTGTTCGCTGCTGGTGTGTAGTTGTTTTGGGTGTGTTTCGGTGATGTTTCTGGTGGTCTGGAAAGGTTTGGTTTCACAAGGGAGAGGGCGGTGGGTTATTGAAGGTGGAGGAATGGGGGAATAAGGGTGGTTTGGTGGTGTTCCGACGACGATATCTGCCGGAAAAAGGAGAAAATGGATTGGGATTTTAGTTGGTAGCGGCTGAGGGAGAAGAAGGAGAATAGTGAGGAAGATAAACTGACCAGTGGGGTCTCTTTAAGGTGGTGACTGGTCGGAGCTCCGGCGAAAGTTCGCCGGAGAAAGATAATAAACAATAAAATCTGAAAAATGAACCCCAAATTCTAAAATTAATTCACCACCCAAAAACCTAATGGACCAACTATTTCATATATAGGGAGTTGAAAACTATGGGCCCACGTTATGGGCTTGAGGTTGTGATCTAAAAATATCGATTGATAAAATATCTGTGTATGTAAATTGTATTCAAATTTGAATGGATTTTTAGCTGCGCAGAATATCAAAATGAATATTAACAATGTAAAGAGAAAAAATGATTATGAAAAATGTAATGAACGTAATCAATTACATGTAAAAAAAATAATTTAACAGAAATAATGATTTTATAATAAATGAATAAATATTTGAACGTCTGGTTGTGACAAAATAATATAAATATAACAATCGATAAAAGTCTAATACTGTGAGAAAGAGGATGATTGTCAACAAATTTCATTAAAATAACAAAATCAATACTCAAAATGTATTAATTTTAAAACTATCAGACCAAAATTTGGTGTCAACAACTTGCCCCTTTGTTTGATTAGGATCGATGAAAGAGATCCTGGTCAAACAAAGTTGACGAACCCAAATTTAGTTTGATAAACATTGAACAAAATAATTGAGACGTTAGTAGAGCTTTTGAGCAAGACTCCACATCTGTCGACTGGGCTAAAAATAATAAACAAAAGACGGAGATTGATTGTAAACTGAGAATATTCACATACCTTTGATATTACTTGCAAAATTGCACAATGAAGGTGGTGTACCTTTTGAAAGGAGGATGATGTGAATAACATGTCACTTTGAATGAGGTGACAACCCAGCGCGTCTCTTTGAAAGGAGGATGACCCAACTTGAACTTAACATGTCACTTGTATGGAGGTGACAACCAATCGTGTCTCTTTGAAAGGCGGACTACCCAACTTGAACTTAACATGTCACTTGAATGGAGGTGACAACTAATCGTGTCTCTTTGAAAGGCGAACGACCCAACTTGAACTTAACATGTCACTTAAAATGGAGGTGACAACCAATCGTGTCTCTTTGAAAGGCGGACGACCCAACTTGAATATAACATGTCACTTTGAACGAGGTGACAACCTAACGTGTCATTCGAAAGGTGGACGACCCAATTTGATCATAACATGTCAGTTTGAACGAGGTGACAACCCAACGTGTCTCTTTGAACGGCGGATGACCCAACTTGAACTTAACGTGTCATTTGAAGGAAGATGACAACCTAATCTTGAACTTAACGTGTCATTTGAAGGAAGATGACAACCTAATCTTGAACTTAACGTGTCATTTGAAGGGAGATGACAACCCAACGTGTGTCTTTGAAAGGCGGACGACCCAACTTGAACATAACATGTCATTTGAGGGGACATGACAACCCAATCTTGAACTTAACGTGTCATTTGAAGGGAGATGACAACCCAATCTTGAACTTAATGTGTCATTTGAAGGGAGATGACAACCCAATCTTGAACTTAACGTGTCATTTGAAGGAAGATGACGACCCAACGTGTCTCTTTGAAAGGCGGATGACCCAAATTGAATATAACATGTCATTTGAAGGAAGATGACAATCCAATCTTGTCTCTTTGAAAGGCGGACGATCTAATTTGATCATAACATGTCACTTTGAATGAGGTGACAACCCAATCTTGTCTCTTTGAAAGGCGAACGACCCAACTTGAATTTAACATGTCACTTTGAACGAGGTGACAACCCAACGTGTCTCTTTGAAAGGCGGACTTCCCGATTTGAACATAACATGTCATTTGAAGGGAGATGACAATCCAATCTTGAACTTAACATGTCATTTTAAGGGAGATGACCAACCAATCTTGAACTTAACGTGCCATTTGAAGAAAGATGATGACCCAATTTTTAACTTAATATGAATGGTGTATCACAAAATCTGCAATAACAATTTTAGTAGCAAATATAATATAAAAGCAACGTAAAACATACAACCATGACCTCATATGGACAAGGTAATTAACTGATGGGGCAATTTAAACTTAATAACATTATGAATTTTTTTTAAAAAAAATGACAATTTGAAATTGGATAACAGAATAAAAGTGTCATATTGAGCGGCATGACAAACCAATTTTAAAAGAATTATTTTGTTTGAGATAACAAATAATTTATTTACTTATTATTATTTAAAAAAAAAAAGATATCATTTTGAAAGGTATGACGACCTAAATTTAAAAAGATGTCATTTGAAGGATATGACGACCTAAAAAATAAAAAGGTGTCATTTTGAAGGGTATGACTACCAAAAATGCAATTTAAACTTTGAAACGGTCCACAAAGTTATTTGGACAAATATTAACAATGAAACGGTCCACAAAGTTGGTATGGACAAATATGGGGCATAAATTTAAAATGATGTCAGTTTGAAAGGTATGACGATCCAAATTTAAAAGATGTCATTTTGAAGAGTATGACTACCGAAAAATAAAAAGATGTCATTTTGAAGGGTATGACAACCAAAAAATGCAATTTGAACTTTGAAATGGTCCACAAAGTTATTATCAACAATGAAACAGTCAACAAAGTTGTTTGGACAAATATCAACAATGAAACGGTCCACAAAGTTGGTATGGACAAATATCAACAATGAAACAGTCCACAAAGTTGTTTGGACAAATATGAACAATGAAACAGTCCACAAAATTGGTATGGACAAATATGGAAAAGTGGATTTTAATCCATTTTTATTTTATGAACAATGAAACATATTTTAACTTGGTTGGCACCAACAAAAGTATCGTACAAAAATTCTCACAATTCTTTATCTTTGAACTGAGATTGATTTCGAGGTAAATCCTATAGATTCAAGTGGTACTTCAAATATACTTAAGTAACAACAAGATTTGTCCATCTTGCTATAAACAAAGACTTTGAACTAGACCTAAAATCACGTTTCAAGTGCCCTCATGATAAAGAAAGTTCCAATTTGCACACATTTAATATATTTTGATTTGGGAACATCTGGAAAAGCACACTCACACTCAGAAAAATGTTCAACGCATGCAATTGTGATACCATAGGCTTGACCTTTATGTAAATCTCCACTAATGTGAGAACATTTGAATTGAAATCATGTAGGGCTTGTTAATAGCTTGTAATGTAGGCTTAGGGACGGATAGGATAGTCATTTGGGATAAAAGTGACTTATTTTCTTCTTGAGCATTGCACCAAATTGGTGTTTTCAATATTTATTACTCTTTTAGCGTTTGATTCTCTTTGTTGTCCCTTCCTATGCACTTTCGACTTCTTTGAAACTTTGTTTGTCTGAGTTTTTTCCCTTTTGAATTTTCTCCTTTTTGTTTGGAGTGTTTTTCTTCTTTTCTTTAAATTCTGCTTTCTTAAATTTGTGGGGAATTTTGAACTTTCCTTTTTTTTGTTTTTCTTTTGAAGTCATTTTGACTTTCAAGGACTTTGATAACTTTTGTCTTCGATAACTTTTGAACTTGTAAATTTTCTTTGTAACTTGCACGTCTTCAGTGCGCTCAAGAAAGTTTGGCCAAAAGAGAATAGTGCGTGTAAGCACTCAGAAAAGGTATAGGCTAAGATGTTGTTGTCCAAAAAAAAGGCTTAAGGCTCAAAGTGGGGACATTTAAGGATAAACTTCATTTGGTAGACTTTGAAAGGCTCAAACGGGTCAAGGAAGGCCTACAATCATTTTTCAAATCAAACATTACTCAAAATTTCGTCTCGATAACATTTAGGCCAAGTTCTAGATCATAAATACAAAACAATTGAATTTAATTCAAAACTCACCACACAATGCACATGAAACAATGAATCCGATTTTGTTCTAATCTTGAATGTATACAAGAGAACATTTACAAGTGTAACAAAAGTATGAATGAGAGGTACCAAAAAGAATGTATGGTTTAACAAGAAGTCAATGTTCTTAATTGTACAAATTATTTTTCACATGCACACTTGAACTGTGTTGGCACCAACCAAGTCAAAAATGATTTAAAAAATATAAACATTAAAAGAATTAAAAATAAATAAACGATCTTTTGAATAAAGAATACCGAACCCCATAAGGGTTGCCTACGTATCTCATTATGTACAAAAAATTATTGCAAAACATACAAACCAATTCGGAGTGAAGCCTCATAAATTCTAGAGTCTGTGTACAACCTTGGTGAAATCTTTTAGGGCATTCCTAAAAAAATTTGCCCTGTCAGCTTCATCAACCTCCGGTATTTAATCTTGTAACAACTATCTCCTTTGTAAAAATTTTGGAGACCACAAAATATTTTGCCCCAGTTTCCGCTTTAAAAATTTGGAAAGCTTACGGAAAACATGATCGAGCTCTTATGGCGCCTACGTATCCCGTTGAAGCAGGAATCAGGTCAAACGTAGTTCCAACAAATTGTAACTTGAATAAAAACTAGTCTTGAATTATGAATATTCTAAAACTAGATTAGCAAGAGTGATTTTAGAATAATGAACTACCATACACTATATTAACGTATAGCAAGTATATCACATAACATACAAACAATGAATACATGTCTTATACAAATGCGCCTCGAGTTTTGTGTCATGCTTAATATGAGGTTTTGGCTTCGCTCTACACTAAATGACTAAGAGTGTGCTTTGCTTATTGTGGATAGGTGACCCAAGAGGACTATTTGGGTTGAGACAGTTAACGATCGTTGACTATCCAGTAGCCAAGTACATTCGTCAGGGTGTCCCAAGAAAAGTTTGGTTAACGAACGATTGCGAACCCGCATAATCGTCCATTTAGTAAAAAAGCAAAATTAGATGTCGTTTGACGGAATAAATGTTGTGCATGCAATGATAATATATAATAAATAATGAATCAATACTGAGTACAATATGCAAATAATCAAAAAAATATACAAGATACAATGAATAACACAATGAAAGAATAGTATCCTCAATTTGAAAAAATGAATCCATAAAGGTTAGAATCTCTATGTCCCCAGCGGAGATCGCCATTCTGTTGACATCCTTCGAATTGGAGCAACGTAGCGGTGACTCAATTTAAAAAAGAATTTTAAAACGGGTAAAAGGGGGTTAAAGGGAAAAAGGAGTCGCCACCTAATTTTGTTTGGAAAACTAGGAAACCGATTAATTAATTAACTTGAAAGAAATGTCTACGAAACCAAATTGATTCTAGTTAAGGGATTCAAATTATTCCGAAGGGAAGAGATTAGGCATCCTTCGGAATCCACAAATGTGGTTCCCGACTGAGTTTATTTTTTCAAATTGAGAAGGAAAAAAAAAGTAATGTATAAATATAATAAACATGCAATATACACAAATAATAAAATAAAAAAAATTTAAGAAACGATCTAAAGTTTGCCTAACGTAATATATACAAAATATTGAATAAAGAGTATAATTCGAACTTAATTCGAATAACTTCAATGGGAAGCAACTCCGGGGTACCTGTAAACACACTTAGTAAAACTGTTAGTAATAAATAAATATGAATGAAATTAAATATATGAAATAATAACTTAAAAATAAAAACCCGTCTTATTAACATTGGAGGCCTTGGAAATCGACGGTAATTTCTTCATCGGCCAATTTCAACATATAAAATATATAAACTTAAAATTCCGTCTTTTTAAAATGAGAAGACCTCCAAAACCGACGGAGAGATTTTATCATTGGCCAATTTAAACAAATAAAATGCAACTAACAAATAATTATAAAACAATATGCATTAACTAAAAAAAATCAAAACAATAGCCAACATGCAATACCATTACTTACTAGAAAATTCTGAAAATAGTAATACTAAAAGTGCAAAAAGAAATAAATTTAACATATCAAGAGCAATACCCTCTAAAACCTGGAATTACCAAAAGAGGAGAGATGACAAATCAATAATTAAAACAAATAAATACTAAATAAATAACAAATGAAAATAACTTCAACATTACGATATAAAATTAACAAAACGAACAGTAAAGCAACATGTAATATGTCAAAAGATAACTAAATAAAATAATAGTAATAATAATAATAGCAACCCGTGATAAACACGACTTACAGAAACTACTTAAAATACATAATATTATAAATTTAATAAATTAAAAGTCATTAATATGGACAAATGTAGAGCAATACAGATAAGCAATTAAGTATATAATAAACTGTAACAAATAAAAATGAAGTCTAACAAGAATGATATTAACACAATAAGCAAAACAACACCAACCTAATAAAATACTTGCAAGTTAAAGAATCACCAAATATTAAAGAGCAATAATAAAAAAAATGATAGAAGTAAATAATAGTCTACACTTAAACGAAATTAACGGATGACATCTTGATTTTTTACCAACATTAAAGATGATTGGAGTTTTTCGGAGCTTGGAGATCCATTTCGCCGGACCTCTTAAAAATATCGTCCACTGGTTCGAAGATGGGTTTCAGTTCGCTTGGGAGCTCAGAGCTTCGCCGGAGTTTACTGGCTTTGAGCCAAACACCTATAAAATAAAATAAAATGTGAAAGGGAAAGGGGAATGACGGAGCTTTAATTTTTGCTTCGGTTGTCGGAGGTATGAACTCCTCGCCGGAGTAACTGGTGATGTGAACGAGAAGGAGGAAAGGGTTGGGATCCGGTGGTTTTGTCGGAAAAAATGGGAGAAACAAAGGGGTTTTGGGTAGTGGTCTAGTAAGGAAAAATGGTGGTTTAATGGAGATTTTTGGTGGCTGATTCAAGCAGGTTTTGGGGCCTATTTGGGATGGGTTTGGATGCTATTTTCGAAGTTTTTTGGTGGTTGTTCCGGTGGAGGAAAAGGGAGGGAACGTCGTTGGTTTTCTTGTGGTTGTTCGCTGCTGGTGTGTAGTTGTTTTGGGTGTGTTTTGGTGATGTTTCTGGTGGTATGGAAAGGTTTGGTTTCACAAGAGAGAGGGCGGTGGGTTATTGAAGGTGGAGGAATGGGGGAATAAGGGTGGTTTGGTGGTGTTCCGACGACGATATCTGCCGGAAAAAGGAGAAAATAGATTGGGATTTTAGTTGGTAGCGGCTGAGGGAGAAGAAGGAGAATAGTGAGGAAGATAAGCTGACCAGTGGGGTCTCTCTTAGGTGGTGACTGGTCGGAGCTCCGGCGAAAGTTCGCCGGAGAAAGATAATAAACAATAAAATCTGAAAATTGAACCCCAAATTCTAAAATTAATTCACCACCCAAAAACCTAATGGACCAACTATTTCATATATAGGGAGTTGAAAACTATGGGCCCAAGTTACGGACTTGAGGTTGTGACCTAAAAAATATCGATTGATAAAATATCTGTGTATGTAAATTGTATTCAAATTTGAATGATTTTTTAGCTGCGCAGAATATCAAAATGAATATTAACAATGTAACAGAGAAAAAATGATTATGAAAAATGTAATGAACGTAATCAGTTACATGTAAAAAAAAACAATTTAATAGAAATAATGATTTTATAAGAAATGAATAAATATTTGAACGTCTTGTGACAAAATAATATAAACATAACAATCGATGGTACGGAGTGGCCACATTATGGCGAAGCCCATACTTTTCCAGTAATCCCTTAAATAGCTTGTTGCAAAAGTGGGATCCCCCATCACTAATAATAGCCCTTGGGGTGCCAAATCTGGAAAATATGTTCTTTTTCAAGAACGCGGTGACACTCTTCCCTTCATTATTTGCAAGTGCGATAGCATCCACCCATTTAGACACATAATCGACTGTCACAAGAATGTACTTCATCCCATGAGAACTCACAAATGGACCCAGAAAGTCAATGCCCCACACATCAAACAATTCAATCACAAGAATGGGATTTAAAGGGAGCTCTTGCTTTCTCGAAATGCCACCATCTCTTTGGCATCTATCACATACCTTGGCGAACTCATGAGCATTTTGGTGGATAGTTGGTCAATAGTAGACACATCGCAAGATCTTGTGGGCAGTCCGGATACCACTATGATGCTCACCTACAGGCGAAGAATGGCATGCCTCCAAAACACTCAACATCTCAACTATCGGCACACAACGCCGAATAAGCCCATCTGCACAACTCCTATATAAGTATGGTTCATCCCAAAAGAATTTTTTCACATCATGCATGAACTTTTTCCTTTGATGAAAGGACAAGTCTGGTGGGACGATATCACTAGCAAGATAATTCGCAAAATCTACCAACCATGGAATCAAGTCTTGGGAGGCAGCCAATACATGTTCATCATGAAAGTATCATCAATTTCAGCCTTTTCACCGAACTCCCTCATTGCTTCATCTTCTAATCGGGACAAGTGATCAACAACTTGATTTTCGGTCCCTTTTCTGTCTTTTACCTTAAAGTCGAATTCTTGCAATAGTAATACCCAATGGTTACAAAGAAAAGATCGGTCAGTTTTGACGGGCCACTTGTCTTGCCTCCCCTACCACATGGCCATACTTTCGTGGTAACTAGTAGTCTGATGCAAATGCTCACAGCTAGAGGTTTTTTTCTGGGTCTACCTTCTAAGGATCCACATGCTCATATCGCCAAAGTGAGGTCGGTGTGTAAGAGTTGTGTAGGGAGGCCTGATTTGAATATGGACGTAATTGGGTTGAGAGTGTTTCCTCTCTCACTGACGGGAGAGGCTGCTATATGGTTTACAGAACTCCCCTATAACTCAATCTACACTTGGAATCAATTGAGGGATATGTTCTTAGCACGTTACTACCCAGTGTCTAAGAAGCTAAACCACAAAGATAGGGTGAACAACTTTGTGGCACTACCGAGAGAATCAGTCAAGTAGTTCTTGGGACAAATTCACTTCGTTCTTGAGAAGTGTCCTCAATCACCGCATTGATGATGAGTCACTGAAAGAGTACTTCTATCAGGGATAAGATGATAATAATAAAGCAGTATTTGATACAATAGCAGGTGGTTCTTATGGGGAGTGTCCTTATGCTGAGATTGCTGAGAAGTTAAAGAAAATCTCCCGAAATAATAAAGCTTGGAGCACTAGGAAGTCAGATACTAGGAGAAACACTTTTGCAGTGCAATCCGCACACAACCCAGCCACAGATGAGATTCGTGAGGAAATGGATCAAATGAGAACTGAGCTTGGGTTGGTGTTAAAACATGTCACTGGGGTGCAAAAAAGGTAAATGCGGTGAACTACTTGTCTAAACCACTGCCACCGACTGATGAGTATTACTATGAGGAGGACTCTTATGCGGTAAATGAGCAGATGGGGGGTTTCCGACCAAACGCCCAAGTCTCCAATCAGGAGAATTGGTGACAAGGTCAAGGAAACCAAAGTCGAAACTATGATAATTACAACCGAGAGGGTCATTATGTCCGAGATGGGAATTACAACCGCGACAACAACTTCAACCGGGGTAACTATGGTAACAGAAATGATAGGAGTGGGCCCTATGTTCCACCTCAAAATTGTGAAGTTACTCCTAGGGACGGTGGAGGTAGTATGGCGCGAGTAGAGGATATGTTATAGAAAATGACGAGGAGGTTCGATGCTAGTGATGAGCACACTAAACAGTTGAGGAGTGACTTAGCGAGTATTGGAGATAAAGTTGATACACATGCAATCTCGATCAAGCATCTTGACTTGCAACTGGCCCAATTGTCTTCGACTGTGAACCCACGCCAACCGGGCACTCTTCTTAGCAACACTGTCCAAAATCTAAAAAATGATGGACATTGTATGGCAGTCACAACTCGAGGTGGTAAGCAAACCATTGACCCACCGATGTCGTCTGGTGTAAAAAAGGTGATAAGAGGTGATGATGAGGTAGTGAAGATTAGTGGTGAGTTAGGAAACAAAACGGGGAAAGAAGCTGAGGTACCCCAAAAGGTGATCCCCATGCCTAGACCACCACCTCATTCCCACAAAGGTTAGTGAAAAAGACCGAGGATGGTAAATACCGGCGTTTTATCAACATGTTGAAACAGCTTTCCATCAATGTCCCTTTGATAGAAGCTCTTGAACAAATGCCCGGTTATGCCAAGTTCATGAAAGTATGGTTACAAAGAAAAGATCGGTCAGTTTTGAGGATGATGATAGAATGCAACATCGTAGTGCTATTGCTACAAGGTCTCTATTGCAAAAGAAAGAAGATCCGGGTGCTTTCACTATTCCATATACAATCGGGTTATTACACTTTGCGAAAGCATTATGTGATCTTGGGGCAAGCATAAATCTCATGCCTCTCTCTATTTACAAGAAGTTGGGTTTGGGTGACCCAAAGCCCACTGCAATGCGGTTACTGATGGCCGATCGAACGGTGAAGAGGCCTATTGGGATACTCCACAATGTGTTAGTAAAGGTGAAGTCATTCATATTTCTGGCCGATTTAGTGATTCTTGATTGTAGATCGATTTTGAGGTGCCTATTATTCTTGGGAGGCCATTCCTTGCTACGGGTAGAGCCATGGTTGATATGGAAAAAGGGCAAATGAAATTTTGGTTGAACAATGGAGAAGTGACTTTCAACATTTGTAGGTCCATGAGGCAGAGTGGTGAGCTCCAATCGGTATCTGCCATATCTTACAGGGTTGAAAAGTCATATGAAGTACAAATAGAAGAACGTCTGGGTGTAGAAGCATTAGCATCAGTGATCATGAATTTTGATAGCGATTGCATTGAAGAGTATGGGTCATTGGTCGCGACACTTGATCGAGGTGATGTTCGGTTTAAGCCAAAGAAGTTTGAATTAGATATGATGCATCGCGAGTCTCCACCGGCGAAACCATCTATAGAGGAGGCTCCAAAATTAAAAGTATAAGCGGTCGTATCAAGTAAAGAACCCAACTACGAGGTTGGGGTCGATCCCATGAGAAAAATGATTTAGACTTAACTTTAACCTACTATTACTTCTATTTAGTCAAGTCCTTTCCGAAAACAAATAAAAAAAAGGGTTTTTTAAGTAACTAATATAATTAACTATTTCTAGATAAACAAGTTCAAAGATTTGATTTTTATCAAGTAATGAGAGTAACTAGGGCTTAAGTGTTCCCCATAGGTCCATAACTTGGTAATTCTAGTTAAAACAATCCTTTCCTAATATCTTGCATGCAAAGTGGTAAGTTATGTATCTCTAATTTCTTGGTCCGGCAACTAGGAAATTTCACTCCGCACCTTGGTCCGGCTACGTAAGTATGCTTTACTAAACCTTACCTTTACCTCATATTAAGCATCATAATCGATGTTTGGCTTAGTTGTTACTTCGCATCAATCGACACTAGCCTATTAGATAGTGTATACTAAATCTATGTTGATAATTCTTTTCTTATTATCTACCACCTTGGTCCGGCAAGTAGCAATAAGGATAGTTCTAACGTGTGCACTCGTTAAAAAGACTTCTAAATGAAAGAATTATCAATACACGCAAGACACTATTCGAGAATTGTTATTTTAGCTAGATTTTACCTTGTTATTTACCCATGGTTTCCACAACCCTAGTTACGGAGTTTAGTTACCCATATTAATAATCACACAATTCATATTAATTAGATAAGAATTCATATACTTACTTTGATGAGATTGAAGAAAATCCAGAAAATTACTTGGATTAATCAAAAACTTGCAACAAACGATTCCGAAAAATAAAGTAATTTCCAAAATCCCAAAATTCAACACTTAGAACAATAAAATTAAAAAAATATCCAAGAGTCTAACCCCAAAAACGAGGTTTTTACAAGTATTTATAATACTAGAATCCTAACAAAAGAGGGAAATCTATTTAAGGAAAATCTGCCCAAAAACGCGTCTGAGTCGTCGACTAGAGCGACGGACCGTCGAGGTCCTCCGTCGTTCCATACTTAACTTCTTCTTTTGCTGCTCTCTTCACCCACTTTCTGTTACCATCGACGGACATGGATGACAGTCCGTTGCGTGCACGACGGTCCGTCGAAGGCTTCCGTTTCTCCATACTTAGAATCTTTTGAAGATGGGTACTGGGGCTACTTTTTGTTAACATTGACGGATGTGCAGGACGGTCCGTCGTGGCTATGACGGTCCGTCGAGAGCCTCCGTAGCCCCACACTTAGTTAGAATTCCCCAACTTTCTTTAGCAGCATTTTTCTTCGTACGACGGTGGCCATCTACGGACCGTCGAGGTCACGACGGACCGTCGATGGCTCCGTAGGTCGTCACTTCTGTAATTTTCAGCATAATTCTTCCATGTTCCCCTTCTGGACAGATTTCCTGGAAACAAAGAGAAAACTACATTAAAACCAATATCAAAAGGCCTTAGACACACACTAAACTTAAGAAAAAAACATTGAAAGTACCGTGAAACCACGGTACATCAGTGTTACAATTTATTTTTAAAGACATCTTCTTTCTAATTAAAATATTATTAAAGAACATTATTCTTGTTTTATTTCTTCTAAAATCACTTTAACGAATTAAAATGCAGAAAATATTTTTTTTTCTTCTTAATATCATTTTATCAATTAAAACAAAATAATTTCATCTACTCTTTCGACATATAATATACGGAAAAGGGCCTAAAATACCCTCAAAATATTAAAAATGGTACAAAAATATCCTCCTTCCACGTATTAGCCCTCAAATACCCCTCACATCTACCTTTGGGCTCCATATTACCCTTACTTCTAACAGACCTCAATTAAAATTCAATTAATAAATTAATTAAATGATGTGGCAATCATCTATTGGTCACTTTATAATTCACTTAAACAAATTTTAAAATATTCCACCAATTCAAGTCAAATTGACTTGCCCCAAATTAAATAAAACCCGCCCCAAATTAATTTTGTTTCTATAGCTGGAACGAAGACCAGCTCAAATGAAGAATCATAGACCCATTTGGGATCATTAACATCACATTTCTCTAATAAATGTATCGTGCATCTTGAGTAAATTTTTTTTACCTATTGGCTATATTAGTATTCGTAAATAGGCGAAAAATTGATGGAAGAAACATAATTTCTCATAAGAAATTGAATTCTAGCTATGTTGTCTTGGGAATAAATTACAAATTAGTTGTTTAAATAATTCGACTGATATTGTAAACTCAAGAACTTTGATTCCAACCACCGAAAATTCACAAAATTTCATGATAAGAATCTCATCTTTGTGGACTTTATTTATACATTTTGTTTCACATTCAAAGCTAGATAAGTGCACAATCTCAAAATTTTGAGCTATAATTAAAAGCAATAAGAAAGCAAAAAAATCAATCAATTTTTTTTCCTGAGTGAGCAAAAGCAGAAAGAATCACAATATTCAAAATATGCAACTACTAAGCAAGTAAAAAAAACTCTAGGGCTTTGGAGAATAGAAAATATAAGAGATGGATGATAAAAACAAGAGAAATAAAAAAATGGAACCAATTGTTGAATTTTTGGTTGGAGAACAGCAAACTGCACTTGGAGAAAGAGATGAGAAAAACTTAAGTTGGCAGTTAATATGGGGTTGATGGTTCAAATTGATTGGGGCGGATGATTTGATTTGGGAATGGGTAATTTTTTTTAAATTTGATTAAGTTAATTATGAAGTGACCAATAGATGATTGCCACATCATTTAATGAATTTATTAATTGAATTTTAATTGAGGTCTGTTAGAAGTAAGGGTAATATGGAGCCCAAAGGTAGATGTGAGGGGTATTTGAGGGCTAATAGGTGGACGGAGGGTATTTTTGTACCATTTCTAATAGTTTGAGGGTATTTTAGGCCATTTTCGTATAATATATTATATATATATAGAGAGAGAGATAAAATTATAGTATATCCATCATTAATTTATATTTATATAATGATAAAAATAATGATAATATAATAAAAAATATTTATTTTTTTTATTTTTTCTGAATTGAAGTAGGATTAACATTTGTTAATTCTAAAAAAACATAAAATTAGAAAAAGAATGTGTTAAAAAAAAAAAATATATATGTAGATGAAAATAAATATTTTTGACTCATTAAATAACAATAACAACATTTTTGGACCAAACAACAAACGGAGGGCATTTTTATTCTTTTCGTATAGTTTAAGGGCATTTTTGAAACAAAGTATTGATGGTAAGGGCATTTCTGAAACAAACTATAAATGAAGGACATTTTTGTTCCTTTCACATCCTTTTCCCTATTTTAATTTCACTTCAATATAATTTGGTTATATAAGTTAATTTATATGTGTAAGTTATTTTTAATTTTTAAAATATATAATTTTGATAAAGCACATAAAATTTGAGATATTTTTTAAATATATTCATGAATAATAATGACTGTATTTCTTCTTTACTCAAAATAATTTATAAGAAAAAAAGTAGAAGAGTGGGAACATAATATAGAAGGAAAAAAAGTAGGAGGAGAATAATATGGAGATTATAATAAAAAAATAGGGATAAAGAAATATATTATTGATTAAACATAAATGACTTTTGAATCAAAAAGAAAATAGAAAATGGGCACCAACTTGTAACTTTTGACTTTCAAAAATTAAAATTTTAATTTATTTTAAATATTTTTTTAATTTACCAAATATTTTTAAAAAATTAAAGTAAATTTAAAAGCTAGTTAAGTCAATTCAAATACCCCTGAGTAAGGCCACCAAAGGAGAGAAGGAAGAACTAGATTTTATAATTTGACTATAAATTATTCAATAATTTGGGCTTTTAAATTATATTTTGGGTCAAAAGCCACAAAGTGGGGCATTAAAATTTGTGGCAGCCACACAATGTAGTTACTCCATCTTAATATTCTAGTACTAACTGTTTCTAGAAATGTACACTATTATTTATATCGGATCAAATACTCTCTTCGATCATTTTTAATTGTTATAAAAAAATTTAACATAAGTTTTCTAAGAAAAATTAGTAATAAAGGAGATTGAGTCAGCAACTAGTTTTTTTGAAATAGGAAGAAAGGATACTATTAAATCTTTTTGTTTGAAAGGCATTTTAGCAATTAGTGTTCTTTAATTTTTATTATGTATATGTACTTCTTAATTTTAAAATAATTGATATTAAGGACAAAGTTGAAAAAAATATATTAGTTCTCTCTTGATAGAATTAATTGAAAATAATTGAATTGTTTGAAATATTTTTCATATTTCAAATTAACTTAATTGTTTAATTTTTAAAACTGTTTTTAAAATATTCTTTCATTTTTACCTTTTATTTAAATTCATAATCTTCTTTCTTAAAGGTTGTGAAACACCCCAACGACTTAATTATTTTGAAATGGATGAAGTATTTTGGAACAAATATTCTTAGTACTATATACATTACAATTAAAAAGGAACCGCGAGAGTACTTATTTCATTTCAATTTGTTTGTTAAAGTATTTTAAAAAATATCATCCTTTTTGGACAATTTTTAAATTTTAATTTTTTCGTAACATGTTTAAGACCTGCAAAATTAAGAAATATTTTAAAAATATCTTTAATTTAAAATCTTAAAATTAAAAAAACATTTTTAAAAAAAATCAAACCCAATAAATAAATTAAAACGAAAGGAAATATATCACCATGTGTTATAAAATTGAAAGTCAATGATGAAGCGTTTGGTATGTGGGAAAAGTAGTGTTGGCGTGCTGTGGAAATTGTCTTCCGCGTGAAAACAACGGAAACGAAATTTGGTATATTTTGCCTTTTTCAATTGAAGGTTATGAGTTTGACAAGTAATCAAATTGCCTTTTAAGATGGACTTTAGGACGTTCAATACACCTTTCATATTTATTTTTTCCATTGGAGTTTATGTCTCCTTATTCAAGTTGTGTCCTTCCACATTTCCTTTATTCTTATGTAAATTTTTTTATTGCCAGAATGGTGCATTCACACTATAAACAATTTTTTTTTGACATTTTTATCTTATTTAAATTTAAGTTTATTAATTATTTTTTAAAACATAAAAGTTTCCCAATGCATGGGGATTAGACTTGTTCCCACATTCTCATAATTTCATAATTACATGTTAATTTCAATTTCTTTTAAAAAGACTACAAAATAATAGCCTTAATAATTTCTTTTCTTCCCTCTACTTTCCAATATAAATTTTAAAGAACACAAATTTAAAATTAAAATTAAGAAACAAAATTTAAAATTTAAATGATAAGATAAACACTAAGGAGCCGTTTGGTTTAGGGTTGTTTGGTTAGTGTATAAGAGTACCTTTTATTCATGAATAAAAAGTGGTATTAGTTTTACCATGTTTGGTATAAGTTTTTTATTAAGTTGAAAAGTCAACCTAACTTGTACAATGTTTGGTAGGTAGAGTCTAAATGTTATATAAAAGTTATTTAGGGGTTGTTTGGTTAGTGTATAAGAGTACCTTTTATTCATGAATAAAAAGTGGTATTAGTTTTACCATGTTTGGTATAAATTTTTTATTAAGTTGAAAAGTCAACCTAACTTGTACAATGTTTGGTAGGTAGAGTCTAAATGTTGTATAAAAGTTATTAATGTATTAATTTTATATGGTGTTTGGTTGTGTTTTTTGTAATCTTACATAATTAATACTAGCATAACTTATGAGGAAATTTATGTATAAGTTATGCGGGGTAGAAGGTGGAATAAGTTATGCGGGTATTAGTTATACATGTATTAAAATAATATATTACACATTTATCCCTATTAATTTATTTTTAAATCAATTTTTATTGAAAACTTTAACCCTTTTTTTTCCTCCGTTGAGAACTTTACCTAACTACTTATTTTTTTTTAACAAAAAAAAAATCTTAATACACGAACATCTTTTTTCTAAGCCGCAAAGCTCGTGCAAAATTAATCACCACTAATATTGCAATTTAGCCTTTTTTACCGTCTATCCATAGCTAATTTGTATCAAATCAAGAGCAAAATATTTATTTTTGTAAGAAAATTTTATATTTTATTTTTGTTCTTCTTTACTAAATAACATTTTTTTATTTTGTTTTCATTTGAATTCAAATGCAAATACTATATTAATATTATAAGTTGAATTGTATATATTTTGTCTGCGCATATGTTATATATATATATATTATTATTATTAAATATATTCTACATATTTAATTAACATGTATTATTTAGAACATAAATTTATATGTAATTCATATATTTGGTATATTAAAAATATATAAACAATATATATAATATATTGATAAAATATTTTACCTAATTAAATATGATATCATAATATATTTGAAATATATTAATAATCTTTTATTTTTATAAGTTATAAACATTAAAAAGAATAACAAAAAGAAAAAAAAAAGTTCAGTATAGAAGGGAGAATTTTTTTTCTTTACATTTTATTCAAAATGAGGTAAAATTATACCTTTTGTTTATTTATTTGTAAATAATATATATTAATTTACAACAAATAATATTCAGTATTTAATAATTTATGTATTATAATATCTATATAACTAAATAATATCTACATAACTAAACTCTTCATAACTAATACCTGCATAACTAAATCCTACATAACTAAATTCTACATAACTAATACCTGCATAACTAAACCCTGCATAACTAATACCTGCATAACTAAAACATGCATAACTAATACCTGCATAACTAAACCCTGCATAACTAATACCTGCATAACTCTAACCAGTAACCAAACGGCCCCTAATAATATTAAATTTATCTCACAAGCAATTCAAATTACAAATTCATAAAATAACTTAACAAGTAAAATATAAATCAAAAGTGTCATATATTGGTCATTTATATACTACTACTACTACTATTACTATTTACTACTACTACTACTAATAATAATAATATAATAATAATAAATTATATTTCTCAACTTTGTGACTTAAAGATAAAAAAAATTTTGTTAAAAGAAAGTGGTTCACATCTATTTCAATTGTTACATATATAACTTTGATATAACTAAATCTTTTTTAGCAGGAGAAGTCAAAAAATTGATTCAAAATTATTTTTTTATAAACTAAAAATTATACAAAGTATGATTGATCCTTATCATAGTATTTTGAGGTATATTTGAAGAGCCAAGATCATTTTTCGCTGATTAAAGTGAAAAACTTATTAACTTTTTTTAACAAAATAAAAATATAAAAGGTATATTTGACCCTTCTCGAAATATTTCGAGTTATAGTTGATCTTCTTCATACATGAATTTTTGTCCTTTTTTATTTTATTTTTTATCTTCTTTAATTTCATGATTAATTTTGATATACTATGTTGATGATCAAATTTAATTTTTCTCTTATCTTCTTGCAAAGTCTATTATAGATGCATCAACATTTTTACAACTACAAAATAAAATTCAATATAACCGCAAAAAAATGATTAATTTTAGTTTGTTGTTTTTAAAAAATAATTATTTTTATTTCGTTCACTATTTTTTTTATTTCTTTTTAATTCTCATGCTTTCTACACTAAAGAATGAAAGCGAAAAATTAAACATGAACAACAAACTCAAATAATGATAAACAAATATATTCATAAGGGCGATAATTAAGACCCAAATTCAAAAATTCAAAAATAAAATTTGTGAAAAACTATTTAATTTTCCTCTATGTGAATATTGTTTGGTTAAATAACTAAAATAAATAAATTAAAAATCTAAAGTATAACTTTCGTTACTCAAAAGATGATATATAAGTTATTTAATTTGCTCATGTAACAATAAATGTATATGTGATCTTTTTTTTACGGAATATATATTATCTCTATATCACAAAATTAAGGAGTATATTAAATCTTTTTCTCCTAAAATAATTCAACATAATCTACACAATATTATTATTATGAAGATCAAACAAACAATGTGGTATAGTAATGAAATGTAAAAAATATTCTATATCTTATTTGATTATTCTATATATATCAATTTTAGTATTATATTAAAAAGAGAGTAGTCAACATTGATATTAAGACAATTATATAATAAGAAATAACTTTCTTAATTCAAGGCATCACTCGAAAATTGCATTATTATTAATAGTTATTTAAAATATCTAAGTCCCAAGATTATATTAATATTTTTCTAAAAGAAAACACGCACAATATATAAACAGTTAATTAATTAGTGAAAAATCGTATTAATCATTATCATTCACTTGTAAATTTCAGAATTCATATTTATTTTACTTATATTGCATATTGCTGAAAATCCCAGAGAGTAACGTGTTAATGTTAATTATAGTCTTGTATCCGCACTATATTACGTCAATTTGATAACTTAGAGATCATTACTCATATTTGTTATTAATATGAAAAGTATATAATTTTATAAATTATTATGTTTAAATAAATTTAGGCTATTTATTTGAATATTTTAATATATAATCTAAAACTATATTAATATCGACAATCAAAACTCGAATCGCTTTAGAGATGCAAATATCACAATATTATAAAAATCATATATTTCATCAGTGTTGATCATATTTAACAACAATCATATTGAATATGTGATAGTTTTGCACCCTTATATTATGTTGGCTTGATAATATGTGAACTATTACTTATTTATTATTATTAATATGAGTTCTAACTAAATAAGTTTATGAAGTTGCGTTCAAATAAATTTAAAATACATATTTAAATAATTTTGTATGTATAATTTGAAAATATTTCAATAAAAGTCAGGCAAAACTCAAAACAATTTATATATGATAAACATTAAAACATACAGAAATCATAAATTTTTTATTACTTACAAGTATCGACCCTAATTAATTTTGTAAGAATAATGTCACAAAAACTTTTTTTTTTTATATTTTTAGTTTATTATTTAATAATTATATTTTGATATAATTAGTTATAGATAAACTTAGTCAGAGGTGTAAGTGTATATTTCTTATAGCACATAAAGTGTAAATGTTTAAAATTTGAAATATAGAGAGTGTATTTCAAATGGAGTCATATTACAAAAATAATAATAATGTATTAATTATATATACATAGAGAATTGACATTAAAGCAAATAAATTATGTTTTTTTTCCAGGAAATTATGATTTTCTTGGTGCTCTTAAAAAATATTTTACATTGATGAAGTTTCAATAGATACATAAAATAAATACTTTTATTGTTTCAACCAATTTAAGTGCTTATTTGTAATTACTTACTTTCACCATATTCTATTTTTTTTATAAGAAGAGTAAAAAAAAAAAAAAAGTCAAGAAGGAGAAGTGAAATGACAAAATAAAATAAAATTGAAGAAGTAATAAAGCATGGGACCCAGAAAATTAATCTTATCAAAATAATTAATGCTCTTACTATTTTGGAAAAATCAAAAAGTTAATTTTATTTTGGAGAGAAAGACTATAATAGTCTTTTTCACTATTCTGGGCAAATTCTGGCCACATTTTTCTGGCCATTTAGCACTTTTCTATTCTTATATATGAATACAATAAATATAGTTGTCTAATATCTCAAGAGCAAGAAATATAGAAATATACAGACAGTGGCGGAGCCAGGATGATGTATTTTAGCACAATTTTAATTGTTGGGCGGTCAACCTTTATTCTGTCAAGATTGTTCAACAATTAGTATATATCTAAAAAAATTGATATTTAGTATATATATTCTAAAGAAATTTTCAACTAAGGTTGTTCATCTAACCAATCTTGCCATGTCATAGCTCCGACCCTGTGCACAGGATGGGGGTGAGAGATGAAGAGAGAGGATATAACTTAAATGCATATATGAATATATTAATAGAATCGCATAATATTTTTTTAAAAGTAAATACTTAATATAAAGAAGGAAAGAGTGAGAAAGGGCGAGAGAGGAGAAAGGGAGGAGAGAGGTGAGTTTTTGTTTAACATGTTAAATAGTAGCGCTATAATTTGTAAATACCAAAACTATAATTATAAATCTATAATTATGCTTAAAGGTAGTCATTTTTTTTTTTGAGATTTCTTCTGTTTTATCGAAATCATATGTGAAATCTGTTTTCTTCCCTCGGTAGTGTCTTCACTTTTTCTGAAAATTTTACAGAAACCAATTACTCATAATGTCATTATCATTCTTCTTATTCTAATTACGGTAAAGGCTCAAAAATACCCCTGATCTATCAGAAATAACTCACATATACCCTTATACTAAATTCTGGCACAAAAATACCCTTCTGTTAAAGTATTGGGTCACTTTTACCCTTACTTTTAACAGAGGTGTGTTAAGTGCCACCTGGACGCCACGTGAACACCATGTAGACGCCACATAAGCACCAAACAATCTCACCTCCACATAGACTCATAAAATCTTAATTACTAATTTTTTCCTCAATTTTCAAATAGATTCAATTTTTGCCCTTTCTTTTTTCTCTAAAACATAATAAGATTTCCCTTGCTTTCTCTTATAAGATTTTCCCCTCTCTTATAGGATTTTCCCTAGAGTTACACAGATTTCCTGTCATGAACGCCGTTGGACTTCTGAGTTTGATTTCTTCCCTTTCTTCCTTTCACCCATTCTTATAGATAATGCACAAACACCATTCATAATTTGTAAATATCTTAAAATTAAAGTAACATGTCAATTCTGTCACCGTAAATTTCAATATGAGGAGGTGAAGGAGAGGGAAAATGCATACCAGTGCTTTTAGACACTTTGGATAGGCAATACACTTCTATACAATTCTTTTAAAGGAGCAGCTCTTAAAACAAATTCTGAAAGTGAAAGTAAATGTAGTGCCCAAAGAAGTCCTCATTTCATTGAACAACTCTGGCATCTAACTAAAAAGCAAAAAGAATTACACAACATTTGATCAAACAATATCAAAAGGGACTGCACAGATGACTATATTAGTCACTATGCTACTACTGTAATAGAAAATGAACATATGTTCACCAGCTATTAATTAAGGGCATTTAGAAAGACTACTAAACAATGAAAATACTATAATAGAGCACTGAATATACGTTCACAAACACTAATTAAAACTTGAACCATAATGCATTACCAACATAAAAAATAAGCAATAATAAAAAACTTACTGGAAATAACTAAAGAACCTTACTGTCGTTACCTTGTCAGTGAAATGAAGAAAGGGACGAAATCAACTCAGAAATCCAACGGCGTTCATGACAGGAAATCTGTGAAATCCTAGGAGAAATCGTATAAGAGAGAGGAAAAATCGTATAAGAGAAAGAAGGGGAATCGTATTATGTTATAGAGAAAAAAGAGTGGGTGAAAATTGAATCTATTTGAAAATTTGAGGAAAAATTAGTAATTAAGATTTTATGAGTCTATGTGGAGGTGAGATTGTTTGGTGCTTATGTGGCGTCCACATGGTGTCCACATGGCGTCCACATGGTGTCCACGTGGCGTCCAGGTGGTACTTAACACACCTCTGTTAAAAGTAAGGGTAAAAGTGACCCAATACTTTAACAGAAGGGTATTTTTGAGCCAGAATTTAGTATAAGGATATATGTGAGCTATTTCTGATAGTTCAAGGGTATTTTTGAGCCTTTTCCGTTCTAATTAATTAATCGTACTTTAGTATTCTCTTTTATTGCTATTATATTATTAGTAAATGACAATTGGTTAAAACTATTTCTGTTTATATAAATGCCATTATCATGCTAGTTTACAGCATTTTTATCTCCCAAACTGAAACATTCTATTTCTTTTGTCTTTAAATATAATGACAGGAGAATTGTTGTTCTTCTTTTAAAATCGTCAAAAAGCTAAAGTACACAAAACGAAAGTTATTCTTCCGTAAACAAACATCTAATTCACATAGTCAACATCATTTATATTTAGAAAAACATAATTATTGCTCTGATGTCCGTTTGGAAGAGAAAAAGTTCAACATCAAATTTATTTCAAAAATTTATAGGACTTAAAATTTGTGATTTAAAACAAATCATAGATGTTTGTGTCACTATAATCATTTCATTAAAAAGGTAAAAAAATAATTTTAAAGTTTTATTTCGAATTTTCAAAACTGACATTCTTTTTTAGAACAGACTAAAAAGAAAATATTGTCATATAAATTGAGACAGATGGGTCACAATACATACCAGTTGTATGTCATACTTAAGCAAATAGCAACAGAACAATAATGATAAAACACCTAACCAAATGTTTACTTGTAAGATGTTCACTATCAAGTAGTTGACAAGGGTATCATATTGAGGGAGACTAAATACAACAATGGTGATTATTTCAAAAAACTTAATTGACTCGAGTGTTAAGAGGTTTCTTATAAGACTGCAGCAGCAATGACGAACAGACCACGCTAATGGAAGAAGCAGCCATGCAAGCACCAGCAAGCCATGGGGGTAAACGGATTCCAGTGAAGGGGAACAAGACGCCAGCAGCAACTGGCATGCCAAGTACATTATATCCGAGTGCCCAAACGTAATTGAGCCTGATACGTGACATTGTCTTTCTAGAGAGATCTATTGCTGTGACAACATCTTCAAGGTTGCTCTTGATGAGAACAATATCAGCGGCTTCTATAGCTACATCAGTGCCTGCACCAATTGCCATCCCAACATCAGCTGCAACGAGTGCTGGGGAATCGTTTATCCCGTCTCCTACCATTGCAACAGGAGTGCCTTTCAACTGCATCAAAGTGGTAGAAATTAGAAGCTAAGTTGAGCGTAGCTTGATTGCACTACATCAACTGCTAATCATGAATCTTAACAAAAATATGCATATTATTAAGGAAGAGGAGAGAAAAGCTTGCCTGCAATTCTTTAATCTTATCAGCTTTTCCCAGCGGATCTGTTTCAGCAAACACCGTCTGAATTCCCACTTCACTTGCTATTGCTCTTGCTGTCGCCCAGTTATCACCAGTCACCATGACACTTGTGATGTCCATTGAGTGGAGAAAAGAAATAACGCGTGCAGCGTCTGGCTTTACAGGATCAGTCACAGCAAAAGCCCCAGCTATTTTCTCATCCACAGCAACCAAGACACAAGTCCGAGCAAGATGTTCATGCTCTGAAATGTAGTTATCAATTTCACTGCTTACTGGGACGTTGAAAGCATGCATAAGCCTCCTATTTCCGACTAGGATTTTCCATTCTCCAACTTTTCCGCTTACACCAGCTCCAATGTGCACTTCAAAGTTCTCTATCTCAGGGTGATATTCATTTTCAGCACCGTGCTTCAGGCGTAACTTTTTGGCATGGTCCACAACTGCTTTTGCAATAGGATGCTCACTATTTGCCTGAAAATCAAATTCTGGACAAATGAATCCAACACAGATATGCCCAAGATAATTGATACTTCACTAACTTTTTTTTAAAATAACTTCTTCACTGATGAATAACACAATGAAAATACCTCATTTTATTTGAGTTCATACTTGAATAGCCTAATTTTATAATGGAAAATCAAAAATATATAAAAGGAGTAAAAACTCGTCTTTATTGAAAAATCGAAGAAAAACTCTTTCGCTAGAAGTAAGAAAGAACCTTTCTTGAAAAAAAAGAACAAGCACTGGAATCTATTGATTCACAATTTTTTTGAACCGTATGCATCAAAAGGCGCATGTATGGGTTTACTGATTACTGATTACTAACTGAACATGATTGCAGGTAATCCACTTTCATATTGAAAAAGTCCAAAAATCTTTCACTTCAATGGAATTAATGTTAGCTGTGTTAACTGATGTAACTATATAGCTGCGATAGCTGATGTAACTACATTCACAACAATTAACACTCTCTTGTAAAACAATATAATATGTTCCCAAGTCAAATTTGCCTGCAATATCACGGTTACACTTCATAAAAAAAAAAAACGGAACCAAAAGTGGGAAGCGATGCATTATCATTTTACAAATACAAGTTGAGAAGAAATCATGTATGCACCGATGTTATTATCTCATGTGCCAGAGGGCCACAATATTCAGTTCAAATAATTTACTATTACTATAGTACTGAAGCTTCAATTCATGGAGAGGGCTATAGGATAGGAGGTAGACTAGTTCATAAACTTTACGGTGATAATTGAAACTCAGTCATGTTGAGCTATGAGCTATGAGGCCTTAGCTATGCCACATATGGAGTTTTGATGATTAACAAACATAACAAACATGATGCAAGAACTGGATTTTAAACATGTCTCAAATAATGACAGATATAGTTTATGACAAAGAACTACTGAAGAACCAATTCATTAACATGTCTATTGTAAGATCTGACTACAGAAGTACACTGCAAGAAGCAAAGGACCTAGGTCCTTCACAGGATACTACTGAAGATGTTGATCAGGAACAAAGCAAATTCCAAGTGCATGAAGGATTCCTTGAGGAATTGGGATTACAGCTAATCACATAGATCAAGGAACAAGAAATCAAAATGAAAATATTACAAAAATTGCAGACATGAAAAGAACTTTGGAAATAGGAGAAACACAAAGGAAGCTGATGCGCAAATGAAAACCAAGTTAAACTTGGATTAGGTTCTTGGATTCTTTCACTTATTGATAGCATCCACATTGGCATACCTCCATTAACATTGGCGGGCTTCAATGGAAAATCAAGAAAATGTTTATCACAGAAGAAGTGTTCAAATGCAAACCCAAAGGAAGAAGATTGGGGTCACATGAAGCCCAAAAGTTGCGCCAGCCCAAAATGCTGAATGTTCAAAGCCAAAGTTTCCTTATTTAAATTTTCCTAATTATTATTTCCATAAAAGTAGGATTTGAATCTCTTTCTCTTTGGGATATGTTTTCTCTATATATAGGGGTGGTTTTTGTTGTTTTTAGAAGACATGATTATGATTATTTGAGAGGTTTCTCTTCTTCACACCTTTGTGTGTGGTGACAATGAATTTAGAGGTTGTTTTTTCATATGAATCTTCTGTCTCCGGCTATTGGGATCCCATTTCCGTACCAATGCAAGATATGCTTATTGGACTCTATGTATTAACGAGCGGAAATCATCGAGGTATTTGTGTAAATAGATATAATCCATGTAACGGCAGAAACTATCAAAATCAAAAAAGAAGTGACACTAGTTACTATAAGTATACGAAAGAACCCTTTTTTCGAATTCCTATGATGCAATTGGGGCTTATCGACAGAAACAAATCAATTTAGATAGTCCTTTGTGACTCCGGTGGCGACTAGATCAACGCGTTATTGCTTCAAGAGAAACTCCCATCAAAGTTCACTATGAATCTTTACGTACTCTTTATGAGATTTATGGACACTATCTAATAGTAAGAAGTCTAAAAAAAATCTTTTTTATATACATTCGAACCACTGTTGGTCATATTGCTCTTTATCGAGAAATCAAAGAAGCTATGCAGAGGTTTTCTCGGGCCTATTCATATGCTACCTAATTCTATGATACCGTAGCACTTCGGGGCTCTCTAGTTCAGCTAGGTCCATAGTTCCGGATTTTTACGCGAATCAAGATCGATAAAAGGAAGTTTTACAATCACCGACTCAAACCCATTGTCGAATCCTACTCAGCTAAGATTAATTCTTAACTTTATATCTTTGATTTCTATTAAAGTAAATTAAAGAAGGTGATTTTTTTTTTACTAATTGTTGTCTATAATTTCTTTAAAATAGGGGTCAAAATCACTTTTAATCTAAGTTCTTGAATTGACTCTATTAATATTGTTGGCCTACAGAGGATTTCCAAAAAGATAAAACCATATCAAGATTTGATCATCTAAGATCTTAAGATAATTGTTGTAATCTAGAATATTATATCTATGATTCTTTCTCCATATGTCAAATATATGATTTTGTTTAATCACATACTTCATGGGATCTTGATGATTTTGTTCCACAATCATAGACATAGAAAGATATTAATTAAATTATTCAACTATCTTATTCCACATAGTATCAGAGCTTTAGGTTTAATCCTGACTACTTTTATTCATCCTGTCTTGAAAAATCTTTTTCTTTTGCTATCTTTATCCGCCCAAAGATTGAAACCATTGAAGAACCATGTCAGAAAATGTGGCTGCTGCAAATATTCCCTCCTCTGGAAATGTTTATGCAACCATAGAGAATAACTCTACAGTTTCAACTCTCTTATCGGTTGAATGGAAAAAATTACCAAAAATAAGCTCAAGTGGTTCATACCTTTTAAATGGTATAGGGAAAATACGACACCTTCTCAGTACAAGAACAACTAAAGAAGAACCCATGTTTGACGAATGGGATGAACACGATGCAATGATGTCTTAGTTAGAAACTCTATGCTTCCAGAAGTCAATGATAGCGTTATGTTACCGCTAAGAAAATTTGGGATGCAGTGAAGGAGACATACTCTAAAGTACATGATGCTGCCAGGATCTATGAAATAAAAACAAAACTTTCTGCAGCAAAACACATAGCTCGACCTGTTACTGAATATTCTAAATTTTTTCGGGGGTTATGGCAAGAAATGGATGGTTATCAATGCATTCAATGGATTGTAAAGATCATGTTGTAATTCTGAAAAGATTTATTTAAAAAAAAGGATTTATGATTTTCTTGCAAGACTAAATGCAGAATTTGATTTCGTGAGAGTGCAAATCTTAGGAAAAGAAGTGGGTGGTAAAGATGATGTTGTAATTTAGAAAGGACTTATTGAAAAAGAAAGGATTTATGATTTTCTTGCAAGCTAAATGCAGAATTTGATTCCATGAGAGTGAAAATCTTAGGAAAAGAAGTGGGTTGTAAAGATGATCTGTAATTTTGAAAAGATTTATTAGAAAGGAAAAGATTTATGATTTTCTAGAAGGCTAAATGCAGAATTTGATTCCATGAGAGTGCAAATATTAGGAAAAGAAAGATCTGTCAATTTATCATTAAATGAAACAATGACCATTATACGGACAGAAGAAGGACAAAGGAGTGTTATGCTTGAAACTCAAATTAATGAAGGATCAACTCTTGTAGCAAAATGGACAAGTTGAAAAGAATTTGGAGTTTCACAATGGAAGAGCACCATCAAGCCCGCAGTTCATTCAAACCGCCGTTCAATAGGGACAATCTTTATTACACCTATTGCAAAAGATATCGATACACTTGAGAGAGATGCTGGAGACTCAATTGTAGACCTCCAAACAAAAAGATTACTTATGGAACGCAAACACATATAGCTAGCAACCCTCTAACTGATGAAACAAATCCACACTCAACTTTAACAGGTAGTTATTCATTGGCCTTCAAAGGCATTTCTTGCTCTGTTGTTACTGATGTCATAGACAAACTATCTATGTAACCATAAAATTGTTAAATTTAGGTGAATTAATGGTGGAAAATCCCTAAAATGGGTGGAAAAATCATGAGGTTGGCCTGAGGTTTGGGATTAAGTTATAATCTGGAAATGTTTAGGTCAATGTCATTTATTTTGTACTTGTGTTATTATTTTAGACAAGAACAAGCTAAAGGTTCATAAAAGGAGTCGAAAGTTTGTGATGAAAAATTTTCAGCTAAAGATGGTTTACTTGTAGAAATTGGATTTCCTCAATCTAATCCAACTCCTCTCCATATTGATAACACAAGTGTCATTCAAATTGCTAGCAATCGTGTATCATGAAAGGACCAAACACATTAAAGTGGAAATGTATAAGAGAGTCATTACTCTTACAGATGTATAAAGTGATCTTCAAATAGCTAATGTGTTTACAAAATCTATGGCACGGAAACACCAGCATTTTCTAGTAGGCAAATTGATGTTTTTTGGTCCACCAGCATCAATTTGGGGGGGGGGGGTAGCATGTTGGACAATTCTCACAGTTGTACTTTCTATATAATAACTCTAGATATTTGTGTAACTATGATGTCAATTGCTTTCAATATGTAGGAGATATTAGGGATTAATGTAGCATAATTTTAAAGATATTACAACTAGGAATAACAGATATTTGGGGGATGTAAATATCAGATTATTAGGCATGTAAATCAGAATTCTTTCTACTTGATGGAAGAAATCTCAATATGAGAGCACTCATTCAACAAACTTGATACATCTTACCTTCTCCACTTAAATACAAGCTTTAGTAATCAGAGGGGTTTAAATCTGTGATGTGTGCCTAACCTACACAAGACGCTGCTCTCTTACCACTAGACGAAAGGTTGAGGACATCTCCACATAGCAAAGTTAACGGATAATAGGGTAGGCATCACATCTAAGAATGTATTAAAGAAAAGAATTATGAATACAAGGGAAAGAAGCCTACCTCGGCAGAGATAGTTACATCACAGAAGTCTTTCATGGAGATGTTAGAAAATAGCACAGCACTGACAACAGTGGGTTTCCCAACTGTCAGTGTTCCTGTCTTATCAAACACAACCAGTTTCACCTGTGCAAGAACAAGATGTGTTTACATTAACACCCACATAAGAAAACAAAAAAATGTAATTTCTTTTCTGCTCATGAATTAAATATATCGTATTAAAATTAGTCTGCAAGCACAATTGAACTCCCAGTTAATTTCTATTACTCCCTATGTCTCTAATTACTTGTCCACTTTTGAATTGGCACACCTATTAAGAAAACAATGATTGACATAGTGAGTTTACCCTTTTACCCCTATTAATTATAGAGTGGGTGAATTAAAAATTAAGATTTTCAAGAAGTTCTACCTTTTTCAAAATAATTAATTGAGGGTATAATAGGTAAAAAAATTATCCTTTCTTGATTTATCAAAATGGACAAGTAATTAGGGACAACTAAAAAAGGAAAAGTGGACAAGTAATTAGGGACAAGTAATTAGGGGCAGAAGGAGTATTATCCATAGTTGTAAACAAGAACTTCTAGAACCAAGGATTGATCTCATTTCTGGCTCTGAGTTTGAATTTACAAAGCAATGAACTGCCAACTCTCACGCCCTTGATCCCTCAATTCCCTCTCAGTTCAAAAGAGAGAAAAAAAAGATGAGGACAAATTTCTTGTGTGAAATTGAAGTAATTTCATCTACATGCTACTTATAAGGCTGGAAAGGTGAACAAACCTTATGTGCTTTTTCAAGAGCATTTCCACCTTTAATAAGCACACCTTGAGAAGCGCCCTTCCCGGTAGCAACCATAATTGCTGTAGGAGTAGCTAACCCGAGTGCACAGGGGCAAGCGACCACCAATACCGATATACCAAACTGTAACGCAAGCTCAAACACATTCATTCCTTTTGGTATCCAACTTGAAGGATATACACCTAGTTCTCCAGGGATAAACCATCCCAGCCATGTCACAATTGCTGTTAAAACAACCTGAAATGTGATAAAATTGGGTTGTTTTAGCTCTCCAGCAGATAACTGACAATATCTGAGAATAAGATCAACTCAAGCCATTTCAGATATTAAAAGCTATAACTATGAACGGTGCTGTACACACACATTAGAAACTATGACAGGCTCCAAATTATTCTTTATCCTAGTCATTCAGATTAAGGTCATAGAATAAACCAGAGTATATTTGGCCATGGTCTTCGCTATAGATTTCAGTGTTTGCATCCACCAGTACTTAAATAATGGTCCATTGTCACTAAAGAATTCTAAAATGAATACACTGAAGATATAAATTGCAACATATATCTTGATCACATATCGAGGGAGTACCTCTTTTGCCTAAACAAGCATACGCCAATTAAGATTCTGTCTGGAAAAAAATTAGCCATCATGCAGATCTGTATAGTTTTGTATGAACTGCTCGGATTTCATTTCATTCATAAAAACAAAATGACCTTACAGGATTTGTACTGGTTTCTACTAATATTGATAGCACTCACCGTGGGTACAAAAAATCTTGATATCTGATCAGCAAGTTTCTGAACAGGTGCTCTGGCAAGCTGAGCAGCTTCGACTAACTGAACAATTTGTGAGAGGGCAGTCTCTGAACCAATATGAGTGGCCTTGATGAGTACACATCCATTCTCATTTACAGTTCCACCAATGACCTAATAGTTACATGTTTATTATTAAAAAGCATGTTAAAAGATATACAATCTGTTCATGATAGCCTGCATTTGAAAACAAAAAGTGTGAAACGCCTGGCCAACAAATCTTGAGTACCTTATCACCTGGCATCTTAGAAACAGGCCTAGCTTCTCCTGTGATCATACTCTCATTCACATAACTGTGACCATTAATAACGACGCCATCTACAGGAACCTTTGCCCCTGGAACAATCTTAAGTACATCATTCTTTTGTATTAATTGAGAGCTAATTTCTGTCTCAGAAATAATATTCCCAGCACCGTCCAGTGTCAATAGGTATGCAGTCTCAGGAGCCAGCTCTGTCAACTTTGCCAAAGCATCTGATGTCTTTCCTTTTGCAAGAACCTCTAGGTATTTCCCCAATAATATAAATGATATCAACATGGGACTAGTCTCAAAGAAATCTTGTCCCTCAAAGGAGTTTGAGGTCAATGCTTTTATCATTATATAAACTGAATAGAAATAGGCGGCATTAGTTCCCAATGCAATCAGAACATCCATGTTTGCAGATACCCGTCTTAGTGCATGATATGATCCTGCATAGAACCTAAAGTAGAAGTTCATAATTAGAAATGATAAGATTTTACTCATATCTCTACGAAAGACAGTTCGGAATAAAAAAGAAAATCACATCGCAAATAAAATTCCATGAAGGAAAGAGTACCTTCGACCAATAACAAACTGCACAGGTGTACAAAGGATCCATTTTAACAATATTCCAACAGTTAGCATGTTGAAAACCTTATACTCTAACCAATTTCCATAAGGGGGAAGCATTGGAAGTACCATTGAGAAAACAAATATTGGCATTGAAAATAAGCAACTCCACAAAAACAGGTTCCTGTAAGTGTGGATTTCCTGCTCTTTTTCTATTTCTCTCTGTCTCGGTGGGATAAAAAGACTCGCACGATAAGTACTTGACTCATGCCCAGACTCTTGGATGCACTGCATTAGGGTTCTTGGACCAATTATATCTGGTTCATAACTTATGGTCACTCTATGCTCTTGCTGGTTAATGTCAACAGTGTTTACACCTTCCAAAGCATCGAGACAGCATTGAATAGCACTAAAATCATCTGGAGAATTGATGCCTTCTAGCTTGAAGTGTACTTTATTTAAATCGCTGCCTGAACTAATTATATCAGCTCCAAATCCAGCATCTTCAACTGCTTCAATAATCCGGCCGGTACTTGTAACATTTGGATCAAAATGAACTTTTGCTTCTTCAAGAGATAAACCAACCACAGCTTTCTTTACTCCATCAATCATCGAAAGAGCACGCTCAACAGACTCAGAACAGCTTGTGCATGCCATCCCTTTGATTCTGATCCGGCAGATAGCAATGTCTTGCTCTGGGAATTCATCAACTAGAAAACCAGTGTCTTCGACAGCCTCTTTTATCTTTTTTGCCTGGTATAGTCATATATTTAGTTAGAAATACGGAAACATAAATAAAGAAGAAAACCAAAGAGGAATCAACCCCCATCAAATCAATCTCTGAAGACATAAACATGTATTTGTGAAATTCCTCTTCACAGTGAGACATGCATAAATATGTATTTGTATGCTATAGCTATGTTTGCTCACTCTCCAAAAATGTAGCTGCACCTGTATTGGATCCTCCAAAAGAGCACTACTTTTGGAAGCCGACATATTACTGGAAGTGGAAAAAGAAAAGCACAAAGAAAAGAATCAATCTATCAGTTAACAATACTAGATTTTGTGAATTTTATAATCAATGGATTGTCGACAACATGAGAAGGCAACAAAGCTATTTGGTTGTCTAGGACTCTATAAAGTCCTTGAATATTTGATGATTAAATTCTTGGCTTAAAATTAAGAGAGTATCCCATTGTCTTAAATTGGACATACACTGATAAGTTCTGGCACATATTTAACAATGGCCTGGCCTTGAAGTGGAGACACTGTAGCACTCTCAATCCCCTTCAGCTTTCCCAACGCAGATTCTATGGAATTGGAACAAGATGCACAAGTGATGCCATTAACTTTGAAGAGAAGAGTTCTAATCTTTTTATTCCTACTGTCACTTAGTTGAACCACAGTGACAGCTACAGCATCATCATCTTGTAAAAGCGGTTTCTTCAATTCATCCTTCCCGTTAGCTTCCATTTCTTTGTCGTGGGAATCAAAATCTTCAACACTGAAAATAGATGATAACAATAGTCAAACCACAGATATTATTCAGTCCAAATTGAGCAATCCCGCAATTTCTCACAGTTAGTTCAACAGATTAACCATTTATGGAAATGAAAACATTGAAGGCTCCCCTCAAAACACACCATTATGCAGATAATGTCTCCAATATAACCAGTTCAACCATCTACATACTATCAGACACTTCCATAAGACAGATTAATGGGAGAGAGTGTCCACGAAACTCACTCTCTCTCACACACACACAAAAGTGGGTAAGACACGAATGGATAAATCGGATTTCAAGCACCACATTCGCTATAGCTGAAGACTGATCACTTGCAGGGGTGGAGCCAGGTGGGAGTAAGGGGGTTCATCGTCAATGAAAAATTACATTGTATATTCAAGGTTAGAACTATTGTATACGTGTATATATAGTAGATGTTTAATCCCCTCGACTTCTTTTCATATTTTGAAAGTGAAAATCAGGGTTCCGACACTAATCACTTGGGATTACTTTATCGGTTCTTATGAATCAAAAAAGAGAAGAAACAGGAAAAAAAACATGGCAATCCATAGTAGACAAACGAAATGTCTTGGAAACACCACAATTCACACACATAAATCCAATACCTTCGTAACCTCCGTAAGAAATTACCTTATCAAGAAAAAAAGAAGAAGCCAAAGACATGATAAATCTTGGAATAAGGAAGTCAATATAATCAAGAATTTTAGAAAAAAACCATTGACCTATTAACAATTTGGCCAAATTCTATCATCAAAAATCTCCAAAATCCAAAAAACAGAGCAACCCATAAGAAATAATGTGCAGAAAGTGAAATACCTTTAACTATTTTCTGGCATAACTTTCAGTATAACATAAGATTGATTAGTTGGTTTTTCCTTTCTTCACTTAAAAAGTAAAAAACGTGAAGAATGAATATTGGAATAAGAAAGTGAAAATAATCAAAAAATTTAAGAGACATCCATTGACCTATTAACAATTCGGCTCAAATTCTATCATCACAAAGCTCCAAAATCCATAAACAGCATACAAAAATGAAATACCTTTAACTATTTTCTGGCAATATAACAGAAGATTGATCAGTTGGGTTTTCCTTTCTTCACTTAAAAATTCAAAAAAGTGCAAAATTTTGGAATAAGAAAGTCAACCTAATCAAAAAATTTAAGAGACACCCAATAACATATCAACAATTTAGCCAAACTTTTATCATCACAAAGCTCCAAAATCCACGAAACAGAGCGACCCATAATAAAACAACGTACAGAAAGACAAATACCTGCAAAACTTTCAATATAACAGAAGATTGATCAGTTGGGTTTTCCTTACTTAACTTAAAAGGTCAAAAACATGAAAAAATAGAACTTTTGATAGGGTTTCACTGGTTCAACAATATAGGGTTTTGAGTCGGAGTAAAAACGTGGAAGTTTTTTAGACGGTTGCCGGAAGAAGGCAAAGGTGACGGTATGGTTTTATTAGGGAAAGTTGAATTTGAAGTGTGTGTCTTTTTATATAATGGGCTGGAAAAGATGCTTCCCATTTTGGTCCACTATCTTTTGAATTTTCGAATATAACGAACTGGTCCACTACTTTCCCACCAAGAAAATAACTCTCTACTCCTTATTTTACCCCCTCAACATGTGCTTAATTGCATAACTAACCCTTCATTTTTAAGGAAAAAATTTATTTGCATTCGATAATTGATATCTACATTCAACTAATGAATATAGTTAGAGTTGAACTGTCAAAATTACACTTGTATTTTTATTTTCGGAGAAAGGCCTACAATACCTTTTGACTATTTGAATCGATATAAAATCGCCCTTCATCCACCTTTGGGCTCTGAAATACACAAGGTAGAATTTTTCTAAACATAAATAAATAAAAAAATTAATTATTTGTTCATACATGTACCTATGTCTAGATAAATATATATACTAGGGAATTTTTAGTGGATCTTGTCTATTTAGTGCTTCTTTCACATGCATAAGTCCAAAATCAAATTAATGCTAAGAGCAGAACATATGAAGCTAAAGAGCTTAGTTGTACCAATGTTTGACTACTAGAAAAGGTTTGAAAATAGAAAATCAGATTCGATCACGATAAAAACTTAAATGTTTTTATGGGAAATTCTAACACAAATATTTTTTATTTAATTTTAAAGGTGATTAAGTGTGTACAGATTGATGAGTTTTTATTATGACAAAAATAAGAAAAAGTGAAAAAAATAGAAGATTGAAAATAGATGGAAGTATTATGACATACAGAAAACTCAAAGTTGTAAGTTTATTTTGTGACAGATATTGAGTCCTGAAAAGTATGACAGAATAATAATCAATGTAAAAAAAGATTATGAACAAAAATTAAGTACATATAACTTTTGAGTTTGTAAAATGTAAAAATCTGAAAAAAAATACAAAATAATATGTTGAAAGAGACAAAAGTCTGGAAAAAAGGAAAATGTATGCTTAAAAAAAGACGAAGAAGAAGAAAGAGGAAGGACAACGATCAAACCTAGTAGGAACAAAATAGCGTAGTAGATGCTGGGTAGGAGATTTGACTGGGAATAAATGTTATATAGGGTAAAGGGTAAAATAGTATTATGAAATATTAAGTAAGAATATTATTGGAAAAAGAAAATAAGTAACAATGCAAAAACACCAAATTGTTTGTTCCATAAAATGGGTTTTTTAGTTGTTATGTAACAACAAAATTTGACAATACAATACATTTTAAGTAACAATCAAAACAAACATTGTATGTATGGTAACAATACAATACAATACAATGGGTAACCATGATCCAAACATAGTGTAGTAGGCTCAAAAATTCCCTTATGTCTAACAGATGATGCTCATAAAGTGGATGAAGGGTAATATTGTACCAAATCTCAAGGCCCTTTCTATTAAAATAATTTGAAATTACTTAATCTATAAGCTCACATGATTAACTTGATTTTGAATAGTAAAATAAAAATAAAAGAAAAGGTTAGGTATTTACTCTCTACACTCCCCCCCTCTCACCGCAACCCCTTCACTTCCTATCTCTTCTATTTTTATCACGACCCCGACCATCGTGATTGACATCACACTAAACCTCCAGTGGAAAGACATTACTTCAGCCCAACTAAGCAACCTTAACTAAAACACTACGCATTTAAAGATACGGAAGCAGGTTTAAATGGCTAAAGAAAAACGGAATTCCCATAAACTCCGAAAGTTCAACAAACAACTAACAACTATTGCGGAAGTTAACCACTAGAACTGAAAGTCATTATATCAAAACATCTAAAGTGCAATAAGTCTAAGAAAAAAAGGGTACAACCCCAACCAAACATAAAAAATATCTAATCAAAGTCTCAATTTGAAGAGAATGGACTAAACAAAAATGAATGATTCCATTGCAGCCTGAAAGAACTTGTTCACCATTCAAATCCGGTCTGGATCACTAGATATCCTAGCTGAGGTCTATTAATAGTCGTCCGAAGATGCCTTGTACTCAACAAAGAACGAGTGCAGTACCAGTACAATCATAGTGTACCGGTAGGATCACGCGGCTATTCCAGTAAGCAAACATATAGAATCAATCACAATATAGTAAACACACATATACAACATATATAAATCAGTTATCATTTTAGGAACAATGTACAATTTCACATTCTTAATAACAAATAGATACAACGGTATAATGGTCCTCTTATGGAACCCGCACCTAGATTGTTAGTGTGCCAGAACGTGACATCTGATCCAATATATGTGTCAGAATGTGACACTCGATCCAATCAGCACAACCACAATCACAATCACAATCACACCCATAATGAACATTACTCATAATCACACAATCAAGTATTAGGTTCATGACATGCAATTGCTCATTCACACTCATTTTCATTAGGTTTGATCTACATTGCCTCAATTCATATATATGCATGCATACAATGAAGCAATTGCCGGCATATACTTCACAAACAGGTAATCAAACCATCACCTACCTGAAAATCAAGATTGAATCCTTCTAAGGCACTTGAATCTTTTCTTTTTGGATCTTTTCCGCTTATTTTTGGTCTAAAAATTAATAATTAATGCAAAGATAAAAAAAAATAAGGCCTAATTTACCCGGATAATAATTAATCTATCTATCCATGGCCAATCCCAAGATCCTAGTGTTTAATTAGGACTTTTGCCACCATTAGTTTCAGGTAAAAACCCTGGGTATCTAAGTTTTACGGATCAAAAAATGGATTAGGGAGTAATGAAGCCAATTGAGAAAGAATTGGGGTCGAAATCCTTTTTGGTAGTAACTTGGAATTTCTTAACCTAGTTCAAATTTAGACGAAGTCAGAATCAGTAAGGTCTAGAGAAATCTGGTAATGAATGAGAGATCTAATTATAATTTGGATCACATGAGTAGATAGCTAATACGTTAAGAAACTCGTACCACTTTGTGAAATCAAATCTGGGTAAGTAGAAAACCCAAAAATGATCTTAGCATAAATGGATAGTTGTTAAATGTCAAGAGATGAAGGTGTGTGGTGAAATGGGGGCTTGAAACTCAAACTCTAACATTCTGTCCCCGTGCATGCCGCTATAGCGGGATAGATCCATCTGTAACGGGATAGCCGCGACTTAAATAGGGTAATACCCCCCAAAAACATTATTTTATGCAAAAGTTCATTTTTGAGAGCTAAGAAACGACCCAAGACTATTTCTTGAAGGTTTTCCACCTCTTCTAGCACTAAAGGTAAGAATTTTACTCCCCTAATCCATTTTTTTATCCGTAGAACTTGGAGTCTTGGTTAATTACTATTGGTGGAAAAAGCCTTAAATTGGATATTAGGATCTTGGGTTTGGTCTTGGATATTGAGTTTGTTATAATCCGAATAATTAGGCCTTTGATTGTTGATCCTTGTGTATATTAATTATTTGTAGCCCGAGAACAAGTGGAAAGAATCGGGAAAGGGAACAAAAGTTGCAGAAAAATAACATTTTTTCTGGGGCTTTACATAACTTAAATCATGATTAGCCCGCTACGGTGGACCCCATCCCGCCACGGAGACCCTTCCTGGCAGGATTAATCTCGCCCTGGCGGCTTGCACGGAGACAGAGAATCAAAATTTGAGTTCCAAACTCTCATTTCACAACACACCTTCAACTCTTGACGTTCAAAAACTCCCCGTTCACGCTAAGATCAGTTTTGGGAGTTCTAATTGCCCGAATTCGATTTTGTAAAGTCGTGTGGGCTCCTTAACGTCTTGCTTATCTACTCATGTAATCAAATTCATGATTAATTCTCTCATTCATGAAACACCCTAGAAATTATATGACCTAAGCTAGAGCCCTACATGAGGTCTAATAACTTAAAAAGGGTCAAAACTTATGTTTCTAGACCTAATATATTGCTATTAACTTATTTTGGTAATTTTAGAAGTGAAACGTCAATAAGTGACCATAACGCTCGAAAACTAGTCTAGTTGAACTAGTGTGTGGTATTCTTGTGCTTGAGTTTTAGAGTATAGTATGAAGGTGAAATTGAGTTTCAAGGGTTCCTACACATAGAAGGGCATATTTAGGGTCCAAACGTCCGGGTAAGACTCCCCAAGGACCACCCTAAGGATCCTTGAGGAGGACCCAAATAATGGACCCAAAAGTTGTCAAATGACAGCGTGCCATCCACGAGCCCTATTGACGGGACATCAATGGTTTGATGGGGCGTGGATTGGCTTCGTGAGTTGAGACTTAGTATCCTCACCTAAGACTTTCTAACCCCCTCTCTGAACCAATTTACATATGACCAAGATGGGCCGTCAATCCGTCAATGGTGGCCGTCAATGGCCATCTGCAAACTGTCAAGTGATTCGGCCAAGTGAGGGGTGAATTGGAAAATTCACCCCACGTTCCAATTAATTCATGGACGATTATTTTTAGTGTTTTAAGGTATTTTAAGTATATTAAAACAATTAAGTAGTCATTTAGACTTCATCCTTCAAAACTAAACCCTTCCCTCCTTAAAGTTCTATCAAGATCACCATTGAAAAAGAAGAGAAGAATGAGGCAACAACTAGGCCAAATTCACCAACGTTTCAAGCTTAGTTTAAGGCATTGATCAAAGGTATGTGAAGCTCCTTCATCCATGGATCCCCATAGTTTCCCTCAATTGTGAATCCAAAATACCCCAATCTAGATAAGGTTGTGATTACCTTGTGGGTAAGGCTTGATTGTGATTCCAAAGTAGTGGATAACATTCAATTATGTTTGAATTATGTTTATTTGATGATTATATGATGTTTTTTCATGTGAATTCCTTGATGAAACCTAATCTAAGTTAATTAAGGTGATCATTGTGGGTTTAGGCCATTAGAGGCAATGTTGAAGGTTCTGAATTGATCTTCTTAATTCAATTGTCTTGAATACTAATTGATCATAGTTAGGATCATCTAAACATGAATTGAACTAGGTTTAATTGAATAAGAAGGATATCTTGACTTGTAAAGTTAGAATTGGACTTTTATGATCAAGTATGACTAGAATTACCTTCTAATAATTAAGGTGATTGAATAGCTTATAATTTAGACATTGATCATGATAGAATGAAGCTAGTATTGAAAATAGGGCTTGTAGCCATTTTTGTTAGGGCTTTTGGGTAAAGTCAATATGAGGAGATCTTGATTAAGTATTCTCTTTATCTTATACACCTAGACATGAATAAGGTAGGAGAAGTAAGTTCTCTCACATAGAAGAATTCTAGGTTGACTTAAGAACCTAAAATGAATCAAAGCATGATAGACTAGAATAGCTTGAAGTTGTGGTATATGATCCTTTCTTGTGTAGTTGACTTGGTAAGATAAGACCAAGATAGAATAGCTTGAGATTGAGTTTTATGACTCATTCATGGTTAGTTGAATTAGGTAGCTTGGGATGGTGGATCTCATGGTAGCTTGGGATGAAAAATCTCATGGTAGCTTGAGATGGTAGATCTCATGATAGCTTGGGTGGATAAGTTAAGCTCTCTCATGGTTAGCTTGATCTTGCATCGGTAGAATGCTTTTCATGGTAGCTTGCATTAGTATAGTCAAGATAGCCTAGGATGGAGGATCGATACTCCCCTAGGAGTAGCTTGAAGTAGCATGATTATAATGTCTTCATGATAGCTTGACTTGGTTAGGCCAAAACCATTTCATGGTAGCTTTAGGATAGATAACTTGTACTCTCCTAATGGTAGCTTGGAATAGCTTGAGCTAGATTACTCATGGTAGCTTAGGGTTGAAAATTCATACTCCCCTATGGATATCTTGCATCTTGATAGGATGGGTGCATGGTGGCTGGGTTAGTATAATTGTAACCTTCTTATAAGAGCTTGGATTGTATGATATGATGTTTCTGTGTTAGTTAGGCTTAGCATGATAGAATGTTATTCTTGATAGACTAGTATGAAAGATAGTTAGCATTGAGTAAGCTAGCCTAAAAGAGTACTTAGTGTGAATGGTAGAATGGGATGTCATTCATACATTGCACAAGTATGACTTGAAGCTACTTATAAAATGTCCTCTTATGAAGTATGTCTGGCTTGGGTAGTGTCTATAGTTGCCTTCCATGTTAAGATTTACTTAAGATGATAGTTCCTTGTCAAATATGAAGTAGGTCAATAATGACATTTAGAAATGGTACACATGAATAGGGTGACTTCAAGATATGCTTAGTATGTGTGGTAGAATGGGATGCCCCACATGCATTGCACAAGTGTGCCTTGAGGTGACCTAGGGGTATAGTGCTCTTATATCATGAAAACCTAGGTCTTAAGTAAGAAGGTGGGCTATGACCAAGAATGACCAAAGAGAGGTACTTAGCTTAGGTAGTAGAATGGGATGCTACCTTGGCCTTGCACCAGTATACTTGGAGGTGGCTTGTGAAGTAGCTCACTTGAATATGAAAGACTAATGGTTGAAGTATGAACTTATGTATGTCTTATGTTGATTGTTATGATATGATGCTTATGTTATGATTATGTTATTATTTCTTATGCTTATGTCTCATGTTGACTAATCATTTGAGATGCTCTTATGATGTTATGTTAACTTTCATACTTAGTATCTTTGTACTAACGCATATTGCCTACATTCTAACCAAATGTAGGATTGGAGCTTTGAGTTGCTTGGAGGATATAGTTTCAAGGACTTTGAAGGAGTGAAGAAGCGGTGAGTCCTCACAGCTTCAAGGACAAACCTTTATGTTCCATTATGTCTTTTCTTATGTTTTTAGACTTTATGTGGGCTGCATCCCAAGATTTTTATTTCTGTAATCCATAGATGGTTTGAGCTAATAATGTTAGAAAGACTTCCGATTTTATGAAATACTTTTCGGATTATGTTTTAAAGAAAATTTTAAATTCTTCCATATTTATAATGCTTTTATGTAATGAATGCTAATGGCTTGTATAAGATTTCTTCAAGATCGAATACGACATGTTACGACTTGGGGGTGTTCTCGAGTCGTGACAATTCATTACCAGATTTTCCTAGATCTCACCTGACTCAGATTTCGTTCAAATCTGGATTAGGCTAGAAATTTCCAAGTTACTACTCAAAAGTTTATGTCCCAAAGTCTTTCCCTATTGGCTTGTTCATAACGACGAAAACAGGTGGTTACAACTTTTTTTTAATTTTGGATCGTGTCCACCATTTTAAATTTTATTGTTTATCAAGTAATAACAAAAATAGAAAAAAAAAAGAAGGAAAATAACGATGCATTCTTATAGAAATATTCAGTCTAATTAAAAAATGACTTAATTAAGCAAATATATGCGAATATTGTATTTTTCTTTTTCTTGTACACAAAATTAAAAAAAAATATTTAAAATAATTATTTCGCTTATTCACATGCTCATCCCAGCATAACAATAATAAAAATTAAAAGAAGATAAACAAGTGAGTTCATTTCAAGTTTGAGTTTAAAATATCTTAATTAAGAATAAGAGATTAAAAAGGAAATAAATAGAGAAAATGAAAAAGATATTTCGATAATTGATAGAAAATTTTATATTTATAAAAATAATAATGTTTTTAGATGAATAATAAGGTGAGAATGGTTTTTAGTTGAATGCCCATTTATGAGTTGGCTTACGTTATAATAAATTAGGGGGTTGATTTAAAATAGGCCAATAGGTAGATATCATGAAATTAGTTATTTTTTCAATATTATTTTCAAGTGTATCGGGTCAAAATTTGAATCAAATGTGGTTTTAAAAAAATAAAAAACATAAATTTTATTATTTATTTGAGAATGGTTTAAACTTGGACCAATCACATTAAGCAATATAATAATAAATGTTTAATATTTGTACTTTAAGGGAGCTCTTAAAAATAAGGGTAAAATATGAGTCAAGGGATTAACATCGAGGGTATTTTTAAGCCGAAAGGTGGACGTCAAGGATATTTTAGGGCCTATAGGTGGATGAAGGGTAATTTTATACCAATTCAAATATTTAAGGGGAATTTTAGACCCTTCTGTGAAATGAAAATTCTTCGATGTTCGTGTGAAAGACAAAATCATATTCTAAGCGAATCTAATAATTAAAATCATAATCAAAAGAAATCTAATATTTTAAAATATCTTTAAAATGAGAATGAATAAAAAGGATAAACAGTTTGAAATTATCAATATTAATGATATTTGTCCAATATTTATTCTAATGAGATGATTTATTTCGATAGGTGGATGGAGGGTAATTTTGTACCAATTCAAATATTTAAGGAGAATTTTAGACCCTTCTCAGAAATGAAAATTCTTCGATGTTCGTGTGAAAGACAAAATCATATTTTAAGTGAATCTAATAATTAAAATCATAATAAAAAGAAATCTAATATTTTAAAATATCTTTAAAATGAGAATGAATAAAAAGGATAAACACTTTGAAATTATCAATATTAATGATATTTGTCCAATATTTATTCTAATGAGATGATTTATTATTATATAAATATATAATTTATTTTAAATAGAAATTTTAAAATTATAGGCTTTCCATCACTAGTACAAAAATAAATGAAGACATAAGGGGCAAACATGTCCATTTTAAGTTAAATAATAATTTTGTTACAATAAATATATAAAAGGGGAGATTTAAGTAATATTTATAACCAAAGGGTAGGTATGTGTTATAAGCCCAAGCTTTAGAGGAGGTTTGTGAAATTATTTCTATCTTTATTAAAATGAATGATTTTTTTTATTAACCCACATCGATTTCGGAAAAAAATATTATTTTAAAAAAGTTATTAATTAATTAAGTATTAGTTCAGAATTCTAGTGTAAATCTTAACTAGAAGATAATTTTTAAAATATAATTAAATTTAGTAGATGTATTATTAAATCTGAACATATTCATAAAGTATTTTGCAATTTAAATCACTAAAATTTCAAGGACAAGTGATAGCCAATGTGGTACTGTCAAAAATATGAATGACCTTAAAGCATAAAAATAATATGATTAAGATGTTTCATATAATAAATAAATAAACAAACAAATTAAGATAAGTTCCTTTTATCTAATGTATAATGAATAAACTCTCTTTGGTAGAATATATATGGGATTTTCCTGGATTTTTTTTTCAATAATAAGACAAATCAACTAGAATAAATGTTACTAAAAACAAAATAAATTCATGTGACAAGTCGTGCCAAAATTATTGGGTACTCCAACAACATCAGTATAAAAATCCAATGTATACTTGTTATTGTGTTAGAAAAAAAATAGAAGTTGATTTATGTAGGTAAGATTTTTCTTTAGAATTATATGCCTTTCACCGAAAAGAGTTGCAAAACAATGACGAAATTAGAGATTTTATTAAAACTATTTGAAATTTAATATAATATATTAATAAAAAGTGATATTAGATATATGTAGGTAAAAAAATTCAATGAAGCATGTCCAATTAGTTATCTTTATATTTATATATAGTTATTACACTATTGTGTGGTGAGATATTGAACAAGATCTCTCCATTGTTAATCAGAGATAGCAAGTCTGAGCTTTCGCAATGAAAATAAACCTTATTAAGCGTGTTTCTTCTTAAATGAGACTCATGCCACCAATTTAAATTAGTTAAAACTTTAATGTAAATACTAAACATACAAGGTGAAAATAAAATAAAAATTCAATTATTCAAGATTAGAATTATATTCTTAGTACGCCTAATTAATTACTAAATTGGTACTTAAAATCTCAACCTGAACCAAAATCTCTCTTTCTCAAACATTTGTATAAAGATATCAAATAACAATAACAATTTAATGTAATTTCATATGTGAAGTTTGAAAAAATTAAAATGTATACATATCTTATTCTTATTTTGTAAAGCTAAAAAAGTTATTGTTGAAAGACTCTATATGTTGAAAGATATAACAGAAAATGTTTTTTTATTTAGCAATCGATAAATATAAAAAAATATGCTGAATAACAAATATTTAGCATATATTAAGTACTATAGCTATAGTTTAAGAAAATTGAAATTCGCGTCAATAGTTTTTTCAGTTCTTGATATTCGCTTCATATGAATAAATTCAAAATTTGTATAATTCGATTCCTCATTGTATAAATTTTGAATTTTGTATATGCTTCTCATAGTTATTTGTATACGATCTATGGAAAAAAATCGTAAGTATTTTGTCTGTATACTGGCAAGCGAAATATACAAACGTAGTTTTGAGAAATTCCTAAATGTATAAATATAGAATATATATATATATATATATATATATATATATACACCTTATTTGCATATTCACAAGCAAAATATACAAACCGACAGAATATACAAATTGTAGCCTCCATAGCGAACAAAACTATAGTTATGAAGCGCAATTATAGAAACTATTACTATAAAACCTTATTATGTCTATTATGTTTGTTATTTCTAATTTTTTCTCGTAATTTAAATTATCTCTGAATAGACCCACACTAAGGCCTCATTTGTTTGCACTTAATGGGGTCTGAATCTTAATCATTTATATTTGCCCTATTAAGTGTGTTTATTTTTTATGACTGAATCTAAATTATTCAGATTCAGTTCATTAAGTTTGTTTATTTTATTTTCTTATAAGTCTCTTAATTGGTCTGAATATATCTGAATGAATCAGATCTCTAACACACTCTTAACACCATTCAGACTAAAAAATAAGACTCTTTTCTTAATTCAACTACATTACAACAATTCATAAAAGTTGTTTTCTTATTTAATTAATGTTGTTTACATGCTCACAGTTATAATTTTCTTTATTCTTGTTAACTTAATACATGCCTTTTACTTTCATAAATTAATCAATATATTCGAATTGATAAGCACTCCATGATATAATATTTAGCACGATTTTAAAAAATATGAAAGTATTAATTATTCGATCGATAACAATAACAAATGTCTATTATAAAATAAAATGTTTGTGTAAACATTATATTACTACTTTAAATAAACTATTTTACATTGTATTATATTAGATTCTAAAAGTTTTTGAGTGGAAATAATAGTCGTATTCATGATGTAACTTAATGTTAAATTCTTAAAAGATAAATCATATCACCTTGTTGCGATAAAAGTGTTCAAAATATTATTTTCTCTTTTAGAAAATATTTTACTAAAATGAGGTTTTTATAATATTTTATTGATATAGCGTTTAATTTCATTTGCACATTAAAAACAGACAGTCTCAATAATTCAGTGTTCAGATTCAGAGACAACACCTTAATATTCAAATTTCCATATCTAAATCGTAATGCACATCTTAATATTTAGATAAATATTTACATTTAGACGTTTTAATCTTAATGAAAACAAACGAGGCCTAAAAAGGAGACCATGAAGAGATCTCTCCAAGCAGGGGCGGAACTATGACACTCCTTGCAGAATTGTGTTGGCTTGGCGTTATTTTTTATTTTTAACCTTTTAAGTAATAAACATTTTTTTATTAATGTAATATTATTATAACAATTATTTATTATTAAATATCGATATCGCTTATTAAAAATGTTGTGTGCGCCACTTATTTATTCACCCTCATAACTTAAAGTTCAAAAAAGATTTCATCTAAGGCAGAAGAATTTGCCATCTCATAATATTCTTGGGCTTTGATAATCAATAATCTATCTGTTTGGTATTATTTTCATGTTATGTTTTACGAAAATTAATTTAGCTAATTTTTAAAGTTAAATTCGATCATATTAATTTGATATTTTAAATAAAAACATTAGAAATTTTAAAATTATATGAAAAGTTCTATAAATTGTAATTTTTTGCATATTAATATGATGAAAAAATATATTTTAAAATGTTAATAATTTCTTTTATTAATTTACTCTAAAAATAAAATTATGACAAATAAATACCAGACTGAGAAAATACTAACGAAAATATTAATAGAGTTTCGTTGACTTGTAAAATGCATGATTCACCCACCCGCGTGAAAAATAAAAAAATAGTTTTTCTAAATTATTATTATTTTCTTTTGGATTTTAGCCCCAAAGATAAAAGAAAAAGTCGCCCACCTCCCATTTCGTCTTCTTCGACGGGCCCCTCTTTTAACCCCTTACCAATGTTTTATCACAATCGCGGTTTAGATGAAAATAGTGAATTTTAAAACTTTATTTATAGTAAATTTATTGATAGAAACTCAAAAGTTACGTAATATAATTCGTTTTAGTAATTTTTTATTTTGAATGAACTTTTGTCCTTTTTCCCTTTTTGATTGACCTTTTTTTTCAATTGTTGTGTATGGTTAATAACTGAATCAAAATCAATAACAACTAAATTAATAAATATATTTTTATATTTGATTTGATTTGATTTTGATTTTGATTTTGATAATTTAAAAATCAATTGAATTAATTTGATTTTGATTAATAACCAACTCGTGAACACCCGCACATCCATATATTCGATTGAGTCAACAAAAAATATCAAAATGACATGATAAACTCTACTCTGTAACTATTTAAATAATACAAATTTTAATTAATATGTCTAAATAAAATTTCATTCCGAACTGTATATATTTGTGTATGACTTATTACGTAGCAAAGCATGTATATACATCTTTTGCACTATATCTAAAAGAATCTACGTGGTATGCATTATACTAAACTTCCTTTTCTTAGCAACATCACTATTTTTTAACTGAAATTTCCTACAAAAATTTGTTTAGTAGTTATTTTCATAAATATTTAATTGAACTAAATGACAAAAAAATATATTCCCTCCACTTTAAAAAGGATAACCTAGTTTGAATTGAAACGGAGTTTAAAAAAAGAAAGAAAACTTTTAATCTTGTGGTACTAAATAAAAGTTATGTCAAATGTACCAAAATGTCCTTTAATCTCGTGGTCTTAAACATGCCACGTGAAAAGTTAAAGTTAAAGTATCGCCAAAAAAGGAAATGATTATCCTTTTTGAAACAGACTAAAAAAAATAAGGACACTCTTTTTTAAACGGAGGAAATAATATATTTTCATACAAAACTTTTTGAAGTGTTCTCCAGTATTTTAGTGAAAAAATATTTTTTCAACAAGCTACTTCAATAGAAAATGAATTGAGAAATTAATATTTCATATTAATTTTTTTTATTGATTCACGATAAAAAAAAATCTTCGTTTCTAGTAATGGATGTACCACTTCAAAGCTTGCTTTCCACTACATTTTCTGATAGGAAAAAGATCTGCAATAATCCAAAATATTGGGAATATGAATGCCTCTAGAAGAAAAAAAAAAAAGAAATGAGTACAATAATCCCAATATGACTTTGTTCTCTTTTCATTTATGGGGAAATAATTTTGATTGAGGCCTATACTTTTTCACTTTTTGTGTAGTGACCTATAATAAGATGTAAAGTTGGGATGAGATCACATAATTGAACAATAAAACAAACTATAAAAGCTTTACTCATACAATAATGTCCAAAAGCACATGTAGGAGTGAAGAGATGATGAGGATTTTCACTTGTGGGGTGAAAAGAGTTAGATGATGCATGCTTTTAACTTATCCAATGTATGGGGAAAGAAGGTTCTTCTCAATCCCATACACATTTTCTTTTTTATTTATTAGGATCACTTTTTTTGTGTTTTTTCTTTTTTAGATTTTTCTGATATAGTATTCATACAAATATAGTATGATTAACTTGTGTTTAAATTTAACCAAAAAAAAAACTTGTGTTTAAATATTTCTTTAGTTCTATAAAAATATAATTATCCAAACTGTTTTTTTAAAAAAAGAACACAAAATATGAAGTGAGTGATGACACTAAAACATTCAACAAAGAATAATAATGAAATCGCGTAAAACAAATATGATAAATTAATAAGTCATAATGAAAATAATTACAATTAAAAAGTACTAAATCATGCTAAAATAAGTCTAATAAGTATTAATTATATGACTAAATATTAAAGAAAAATTAAAATTTAATTATGTATTTTAATTTTCTAAACCAATGTAAAACTAAAGAACATATATTCAACATTAGTGTTGAGTTGATTTTTTAAAGCATTAGTATTCATTTGATTTTGATGAGCTTTATTTGAGTTATTAGAATCTATAGATTATAATCTTTATTGGACCATTCAAAATTCTAAGTTTCAAACATAAAATAATATGTTAAAAGATAAAAACTATGAAAAAGTATAACAAATTTAGAAATTTTATCCAAGTATATATATATATATATATATATATATATATATATATATAATTTTAAAATTATATATATAATGTTGAGTTAATTTAATCTCGGATTGATCCTTTTTAATTAAAACCAAATCAATTCTAATATATAGTCGATTTTTTAAAACACTAAATCAAATCAAAATAAAATAAGTCAATTTTTTTTCTTTAGTTTAACTTAATTACGGTTTAATTCAATTTTTAATTCGATTTTATATACACCACTACTTTAGAATGTTAATTGTAATGCCAATTTCAAAAGAGGTGTTTAGTGAGGATGACAATGCTCCAAGCAAGTGGGAGATAAGAATGGAAAAGAAAGATGATGGTGTGAAAGGAGATAAGTTTTAAACGAACTATTTATAAAAATATACATTACAAATTTGTGATGGTAACTTTAATGTTTTTGTTTATAGGGGTGTAAAGGAGATAAGTTTTAAGAATTAATCAGTGTAAAAAGAAAAAAAAGAAGTGTGAAGAAAAAAAATAGTGATTTTTTTAATGAATGATTAGTGTGGCACATGTATTGTTGACATGGAGCTGCTGTGGCACAGACATGTAATGCATCTCGTCCCATGGTGTTGAAGATAAGCTATATATGTAATTATGCCTAAATAGAATGTTATATGCGAAAGTACTGCAAATCGGAAATTTGAGAAAAGTCATTTTTAACAACACAATTTCTTTTCCTGACGTCCTGACATATCCTTTTTATGCCAAAATCAATTATGAGAGTTCAACTTACCTGAATTCAGTTTTGTGAAACCTATGGAATCCCTACTTACCAGAATTCACTTTTGTGATACCTTTTGGATTTCTTAATATCTCGACTACAAGAATATATCAACTAAGCCTCAACATTACACCCAATCCGTTTAGGGATGACTTTAGACCTTACCTAGTCCAAATTATGTTTGAGGCTGACTTAGGCAAAAATAAATAAAATGAAGTCACTATCGAAAGATCTTTTGGCCAAATTCTTTCACTATTGGCTTATTCATAACGATCGGGTTGAACCGTTACATTATAAGTTATTATTAAGGGACAAAGAAATTTTAATATTGAAGACATAAAATTAGTACAAAACATAAAATAAAAAATAAAAAATATTCCTGATCTTAATATGCCATTAGAATCAGATTATTTAATAATAGAGACAGATGAGAGTTTTGACGGATGGGGTGCAGTATTAAAATCAAGACCACATAAATATAGTTCTAAACAAGAAGAGAAAATATGTGCTTATCAAAGTGAAAAATTCAAAGAAAAAGGTAATAAAGCTAGTATAGATGTTGAAATTTTAGCTGTAATATATGGTTTAAATAGCTTTAGAATTTATATTTTAAATAAATCAGAAATATTAATAAGAACAGATTGTGAAGCTATAGTAAAATTCCATCAAAAAATTAATGATAAAACTAGTAGTAGAAGAAGATGGTTAAATTTTCTAGATACTATATCAATTTATCATTCTATAACTTTTGAGCATATCAAAGGAAATGATAATAGTATTGCAGATCAATTAAGTAGATTATTGATTAAAGTTTAAATTTTAAATTTTACAGAATGAGACCATCCTTCCAAGACAAGGGCAAAGGAGTTCAATCTCCAACCCCAGATTTTCCAGACTTATATAAAGAGACAGTATTATCTAATCTATATTTTAGACCTTTAAATAAGATAGATGATGTTAAGATAGAAAGACTCCAATTTGGACAACAGAATTTAATAGCATATGAACCATCTAATTGGACTTTTAGACATCTACCTACTTATCAATTAGACAAACAGCAAAAATGTTTAATAGACAATATATGGATAACCCATAATAAAAAAGACACTAAATATATAATTGCAGTTTTAAATGCTTTAGGATATTACTTTAATAGTAAAAATAAAGAAAATAAATTTAAATACTATGTGGTTGTTCATGGTAGAGTAAATGGAATTTTTCAGACATGGATAGAGGTTTTAGATTCTATTAAAGAATTTTCAAAACCACTTTTTAAAGGATTTAATGATTTTACCGAAGCTTTAGACTATGCTAGAGGAGTATTAGGACCAAACTACTATATTTCTCCAGCCCTTAAACAAAACTCAGACAAAATTCCACAATACAATATACAAAAAGACACAGACAAAATTATATTTTGTGATCATTGTTCTTCAATGACTGAAGCCTTTAAAAGACTAAATTACAAAAATGAGGTGTTGTTAAACGAAAATCTTCAGCTCAAAGAAAGAATTGCAAAAATGGAAAATGATTTGAAGACTAAAGACACTCAGACAGATATACATGGTTTTCCATCCCCAAGAAAAATGGATGAGATGGGTGTACATTCCCCTCTGAATGTAAATAAATTCACTGTATCAGATAAAGATACAGCTAGTCCGGTTCAAACGGTAGCAGGTAAAGACTTCTCAAACCCGTTAATGGCTATCACTTTGCCAAAAAGTGAAAAAGAGGAAGGTTCAACTTCCAGAAGACGTTTACCTCTCTCATTTACCCATACTCTTAGACAAAAAACCAAAAAATCCCAAAAAAATAAAGACCTAGAATTTCTTATAACCCAAACTGTAGAAAAATTACTTAAACAACAACAAGAAAAAGATAAACATATAAACCCAAGCCCAATACAAAGTCCAAGACAAAATTCAGTTTCAAGTCGAAATAATTCAGATTATTTTTCAGACTCAATACAATTTGCTCAAGACCCAAACGATGATGACTCTGGTATGAGTTTTGATTCGATTGCATTACATAACTTAGACACATAAAAAAAAACATAAATATATATATATATATATATATATATATATATATATATATATATATATATATATATATATGTGTGTGTGTGTGTGTGTGTGTGTGTGTGTGTGTGTAATAATATAGTGGTTTTGCTTTAAAGAGGAATGCCTCTTTTTGTCAAATAATGTGAGTCCCACTTTACTCACTACCACACATGTGTGAAAAAACTGTTGGGATGCGTCTTTACTTTATTTTAAAATAGATAGTCACTAAATAAGGGATAAGTATTATACTTTTGAGTAGGACAGACATTAAGTGATAATGCATCAGACAAAGGACTGATAATAATGCAAAAAAGAAGGAATCATTTCACATGCGATGGGGCCCAATGCGCACCCAGCGGAAAAGATAAGATTCTTTTTCATTTTGAAGTCCGGAGTTTGAAGTCCAGAAATGTGTATATAAGAAGACATTATCAGAAGAAGAAGGTAGAGCGAAAAAATCCACAACCAGCAAATCCAAAGTTTTCCCAAAGCGCCTTCCTCTTCAGAACTACCTGTTATAAAAATAATTTTTTTTTCCAGTTCTTTGTTTGAAGTTTGTTTTAAACTTTTGTTAAGTTAGTTTGGAAGTTTTTCGGGTTTCCCGAAAGGGATTCGGGAAACTTCACTCTGTTCTAAATAATGTAAGTTTTCATATTTACGTTTCTAGTAAACTTTCCATATATGTAAATTATGTGTGTTTTATGTGTGTTTTGTAAATTACATGTGATATGTTAATTATTTGTTTATAAATTTATGAATTTTATCATGAATCTATATTACTTAGTATATGGTTAGTCTCTTAGCCTCTTAAAAGTATCGATGGATTAACCTGTAAATTCCTAGGACATTGTTAGGTCAAATTGAATGTTCTTGCAAAAGAACTATGAATGACCAAATCCGGGTGTGGTTAAAGAAGACTACTTTTAAGAACAAAAGCTAAGAAAAGAGATGAACAATAATAACAGATTCATGAATGGACAGAGTCCATAAAATAAAATAAAAAATAAAAAATAAATATATATATATATATATATATATATATATATATATATATATATATATATATATATATATATATATATATAAGGGAAGAAAAACTAGAAACTAAAAGATAATTACATAATAGAACAATAGAGTGAAGGAGTACTGAGTAGGATTGTACAACATATAATTTTAACGAAATCTATTGAAATACCCCCTCCTCATATTTGGTATCAGAGCCAGTGATCTTGAATAGACAAAAATATTATATGAAAAAGATTATTATTCTAGAAAAAGTTTTACATATCATAGAACTTTATTTTATAATAGACAACATCTAAAAATAGTTAAATTATATAAAAAATCTTTAGAAAGACATATCTGTACCTTAGATTTAAGATTATCTTTAACCTATACATATAAATATTCAGTAAAGACTCTTAGGGAAACTATTAGACAATCCCAAAAACAAATACAAGAAGAATTAAATCAGGTAAATTTTGAAATTAAAGACATAGTAGAAAGAATTAAAACTATTAAAAATAACCCTTATTATTATAATTCTATAGGATAATATATGAGAAGACCTTATAAAAATACTAGAAAATATAAAAAAGTCAAAAGAGAATTACTAGGTTTATATCTAGAAGCAGATATATTATTAAAAGAAATAAAAACAAAAAGTTCTAAAAAAGAAATAACTAATAGATTAGATCATATATTTTTATTAATTAAAATATTAGAACAAAAATTAGTCAGACATTTTATATCTAGAAATATTTCAATTAAAAAATATATATGAGAAATCTTCTTTTTACTAAAATAATAAGAATAAATTATAAAAATATACATAGAGAAATAAAAGAAAAACAACGATTACAAAGAGCAGAAAAGGCAATAGAAGCATATATATATATATATACGAAAACGAATTCTTTAAACCAAAAAAATTCTATTTTGAATACGATATAAACAATGAAGAATATATAAATGTTCTAAAATGGAAATTACAAGGACTTAGGAGTGATATTGATAAGTATACTCAAAGAATAAATTTTTTTAGTGAATATTATAAACCAACTACTTTAGGATAAAATAATAATAGTAAAAATAGCTTCATTAAAAAGTTTAGAATATTTAGATCTACAAATCAACATAGAAAAAAGATTTAAAAGATTAAAAGGAGAAAATATTATTAAGTATAATTTCAATAGTGGAGACCATAGTTTACATACAGAAGATCCTCAATATAATACTTTAATAGATTTAATAATAAACCTTAGTGAAAAAATTAAAGAACATAATAGCAAAATTATAAAAATATTAAGTGAACAAGAAGAAACCCAAAATAGACAAAAACAAACTTTTAATAAGATAGAAGAAAATTTAGACTATTTAAAAGAACAAGGAGTCGAATTAACTAAAAAATTAAATAATAGATTAAGAGAAGAAATTAATAATACTTTAATTAAAAATTACAAGAAATAAAGACAGAATTAATAACAATAAAAGAAATAGTTCTTTCATGATAGATTTAATAGAAACAGAAACATATAAAGAAGCAATAACATTAATAGAAAAAAGAACAACCCTTCCATTAGATTATAAAGAATTTAATCCACCTTCAAAATCAGATCAAATCATCATAAAATAGAATAATATAATAATATCACTTTTATTACAACTACATAATAAGATAGATAAAAAAGAAAAATCAGAAGGTAAAAATATAAACACAACTGGAGTGGAAGAATTAATAGAAAAGTTAACTAAAATAGAAATTACTCCACAAAAAGATAAAATAATTAAAAAACAGCATAAATGGACATTTTTCCAACTAGATCAAGAAATAAAAGACAAGAAAGACCAAGACCAAGTTACTCCCAGAATAGCATAAGTAATAATTTTTTGTCAAGAATATTAAATAGAAAGACAAAAGAAGAAAATAATCAACAATTAGATGAAATAATAGATACAGATAAAGATATACAAATCTTTCAGCAAAATCAATTAAACTTATTAAACCCGAAAGTTTTATATAATAAAAATTCAAAATCTCAACTATACAGACATTATAGAGAAGAACAATTATCAGTATTAGGAAAAACTCTGTATCTTTACCACTCATAAACTCTGAATCTGTAAAAGAAATAAAACATGTTAAAAAAGACCTAATGCATATGGGATTAATAATCATAGGAATTAAAGGATTAACTAGAAAAAATTTAGGAACAAAAACATTAATTACAATATATGATAATAGATGGTCAGACATAAAAAAGCAATTATAGGATTAACAGAAGTAGATATGACTAATAATGGAGGAATATTCTATATAAGTCCAGATTTTATGATGAATTTAAATGAATTTGGAACTCAAATTAGAATAGGAATACAAACTAAAGGATATGAGGAAATGCATAGTGGAAAAAATTTATTAATGTGTGTAGGATTTTTAGGAAAAATGACAGATAATAGTAATACTAGATTTAAATTACAAATAAAAGATGTGGTAAAAGTAATGGAAAATAAAGGGATAAATTTAATAAAACCTATAAAGATAAATCCTGAAGAATATGCAGGGTTAGAATGGAAATTAGGTGATTTTAAAGAAAAAGAAGCCTTAACAGCAGACGCTCATTTAATATATACAAATTCTAAAGGAGAACCTTCAATTAGATTTACAGACTATAATTATGAAGCTCAAAAAGACATTGAAGAAGAAAGTGTTATAGAAGAATTGTCTTTAGAAGGTATGAATATAGAAATAATATTAGAAGATGACTATGAAGTAGATTTAGCTATAGAAAAAGCAAAAGAAATATGTAAAAATAATAAAAATAGACTATTTACATGCAAAGGATGTAAATTAAAAGACTTAAACTTAGAACAAGTAACATTGCATTTTAAAACATGTGAAAAAAGAACAGATAATAAAGGTTATAGACTAGAAAAAAAATTTACAAGAAAAATTAGAAAAAGCTAATAACATAATGACAGAAATACAAGAAAATGATAGTGAAATATCTGAATTAGAATCTATATTTAGTCAAAAAGAATTAATGGAAACAGCAAGTTCTAGTAGTCCATTTCAAAGAACAAATGAACAAGGTTATACTGCAGATAATAGTACAGGAAATATACCACGTAGAAGAGTATATAGACAAGGAGATGTTCCAATAACAGAAGTTAAACCTATGGGAAAAAGAATGCCCATAGAAGAACCAATAATACTCCAAGAAGGAGGAAGTAAAGGAAAATTTTTAAATATAGCGGCACACGATCCACAAAATGGAATTCAGTAATAGATTTATGAAAAGGAATAGTAGTAGCAGATTTTATAAAAAATTATACAGAAACTGATGCTGAAACAATGTATAAATACCTAGAAACATTTTTAGGAGAATCAACCAAAGCTCTATGGGAAGCTTATAAAGTAGAATTCCCATCAGAATTTCAGTATTTAGTATCATTAGGACCAAACCCATATAATTTTACAAATAAAATACATACATTAATAACAGGAGAAGACCCAAACAGTGGATTAGTAGCTTTACAAAGAAATGCAGTAATAAAACTAGAACAATTAAGTATAAGTAATTGGTATTATATAAAGAAATTTTTAAATGATTATTTCTATTATTGTACAATTAGTGGAAATGCATTTGATCAAGATTTAGGTAAAAAGTTATTTAATAAATTACCTGGAGCATTAGGAAGAGAAATAGAAGATAGATGGACTAAAAGAGAAGGAGTAGCACAAAACCCTCAAGCAAAATGGTCAATAGGGCATCGAATACAACATATAATGAAAATATTACAAGAAAAATGTACTAATTTACAAATACAAAAACAATTAAAACAAAATGAAATGAATTTCTGTAAAGATATAATATATACAACTCAAAATTATGAAAAAATCAATATAAAAAGAAAAGGTATAAAAAATACAACCCACAATATAATAAGAGAAATAATAAAAAAAGATATTTTCTTAGGAAATCTTCAGCTAGGTAACCATATTTAAATAGGGATAGACATGTTAGAAAATATAAAACAGACAGAAATTATAAAAATAAGTTAGAATGTTTTACATGTGGAAGTATAGAACATTTAGCAAATACTTCCCCTAAAAGATATAATGCAAAGACAAGAAATGCTCAATTAGTAGAAGAATTTAACAAAGCACTATTAAATGTAGATGAATATATGTCAGATAATGAAAGTATTTACTCTATAGTAAGCATTGATATAGATGAGAATAATAAAGAAGAAGATTCTTCTAATTCAGAAGGAGAAGAATTAATTAATGAAATAGGAATAGAAAATTTAAATATAGATGATTTACAAATTAATTTTATGACTATAATAGAATGTGAACATAATTTTGAAAAAGATACAGGATTAGATATTAATCCATGTAATTGGTGTAAATGGTATCCAAGTAAATATAAAAGAGCTAAATGTAATAAATATTTTATAGAAAGATGTATAAGTTGTATAGAAACACAGTTAGGAATAATAACACAAAAAAGGAAAGAAGTACATATAAATGAACCTTTAATAAATTTAAAAGTATCAGTATTAGAAGCAAAAGTTAAAGAATTAGAAGAAAGAATAGTAAGATTAGAAAAAGGAAAAAATATTGAACAAAAACTACCTCTAGATAATCAGGAATTAATGAATGAAGAATCTAATACTCTAATATGTAATCAAGATAAAAATATAAAACTGTTAAAGTATTAGCAAGACTTCAAATAGGAAAATATGAACTAGAAACTCTAGCACTAATAGATTCAGGATGTACCAAAAGTATTTTAAATAAGAAAATAGTACCACCAGAACTAATAAAGACTTTAGAAAAATCACTTGCAGCTATGCAAATGGATGGAACACATAATATATATAGATATTATATAGAAAAAGCACAAATTAATTTTTTAAATACTTGTTCAGAATTCTATAAACCTACCTATAAGATGAATAAAATATGGGTAAGAGATCTAGATATAAGAGTAGATTTTGTTTTAGGACTAGATTTCATACTATATAATAAAGGAGGAACTTTAATAACAAATGACGGAATACTTTTTATGAAAAATATTACTTATACTTCTGTCTTAACTAATAAAATTAATACTAAAATAAGACATAAAGAAAAATGTTGTGAGAATTGTGAAAATAACATACAATGTACTAAAACAGGATGTAATACATTATATGAGAATATACTCGAATTAGATGAAGAAGATGAGATAGTTAATAAAAACTATGTTTTAATAGAAATGGAAACAGAATTATATAATTTTAAGACAAGAATTCAATAAATAGGACAATAAAGAACCAACAAGATCTAGATAATATAGTAAATTTTTTAGATCAAATAGAAATAATAGGAGAAAAACCTTTAAAACATTGGGAGAATAATCACGTAGTATGCAAGTTAGATATAATAAACCCAGAATATATAATAAAAACAGCCTCAATAGAAGCTACAAATCAAGATTTAGAAGATTTTAGAATACAAATTAAAGAACTATTAGAATTAGGAGTAATAAGAAGATCTACTTCAAAACATAGATCAGCATCATTTATGATAAGAAATCATAGTGAAATAGTTAGAGGAAAAGCTAGAATGGTTATAAACTACAAAAGACTAAATGATAATACTAGAACAGATGGATATAAATTACCAGACAAAACAGAGGTAATAAATAGAATTCAAGGTAAAAGAATTTTTAGTAAATTTGATTATAAGTCAGGATACTGGTAGATAAAAATGCATCCAGATAGTATAGAATGGACAGCTTATTCTTTTTCCCATAGGTTTAACTTCTGTTATTGGAACATCTCCTTGTCTATATACTCTTCTACGTGGTATATTTCCTCTACTATTATCTGCAGTATAACCTTGTTCATTTGTTCTTTGAAATGGACTACTAGAACTTGTTGTTTCCATTAATTCTTTTTGACTAAATATAGATTCTAATTCAGATATTTCACTATCATTTTCTTGTATTTCTGTCATTATGTTATTAGCTTTTTCTAATTTTTCTTGTAAATTTTTTTCTAGTCTATAACCTTTATTATCTGTTCTTTTTTCACATGTTTTAAAATGCAATGTTACTTGTTCTAAGTTTAAGTCTTTTAATTTACATCATTTGCATGTAAATAGTCTATTTTTATTATTTTTACATATTTCTTTTGCTTTTTCTATAGCTAAATCTACTTCATAGTCATCTTCTAATATTATTTCTATATTCATACCTTCTAAAGGCAATTACTTTATTTTAAAATAGATAGTCACTAAATAAGGGATAAGTATTATACTTTTGAGTAGGACAGACATTAAGTGATAATGCATCAGACAAAGGACTGATAATAATGCAAAAAAGAAGGAATCATTTCACGTGCGATGGGGCCCAATGCGCACCCGGCGGAAAAGATAAGATTCTTTTTCATTTTGAAGTCCGGAGTTTCCAGAAATGCGTATATAAGAAGACATTATCAGAAGAAGAAGGTAGAGCGAAAAAATCCACAACCAGCAAATCCAAAGTTTTTCCAATGCGCCTTTCTCTTCAAAACTACCTATTATAAAAAAAAAAAAAACAGTTCTTTGTTTGAAATTTGTTTTAAACTTTTGTTAAGTTAGTTTGGAAGTTTTTCGGGTTTTCCGAAAGGGAAACTTCACTCTGTTCTAAATAATGTAAGTTTTCATATTTACGTTTCTAGTAAACTTCCCATATATGTAAATTATGTGTGTTTTATGTGTGTTTTGTAAATTACATGTGATATGTTAATTATTTGTTTATAAATTTATGAATTTTATCATGAATCTATATTACTTAGTATATGGTTAGTCTCTTAGCCTCTTAAAAGTATCGATGGATTAACCTGTAAATTCCTAGGACATTGTTAGGTCAAATTGAATGTTCTTGCAAAAGAACTATGAATGACCAAATCCGGGGTGTGGTTAAAGAAGACTACTTTTAAGAACAAAAGCTAAGAGAAAGAGATGAACAATAATAACAGATTCATGAATGGACAGAGTCCATAAAATAAAATAAAAAATAAAAAAATAAATATATATATATATATATATATATATATATATATATATATATATATATATATATATATATATATATATATATATAAGGGAAGAAAAACTAGAAACTAAAAGGATAATTACATAATAGAACAATAGAGTGAAGGAGTACTGAGTAGGATTGTACAACATATAATTTTAACGAAATCTATTGAAATACCCCCTCCTCATATTTGGTATCAGAGCCAGTGATCTTGAATAGACCAAAAATATTATATGAAAAACGATTATTATTCTAGAAAAAGTTTTGCATATCATAGAACTTTATTTTATAATAGACAACATCTAAAAATAGTTAAATTATATAAAAAATCTTTAGAAAGACATATCTGTACCTTAGATTTAAGATTATCTTTAACCTATATATATAAATATTCAGTAAAGACTCTTAGGGAAACTATTAGACAATCCCAAAAACAAATACAAGTAGAATTAAATCAGGTAAACTTTGAAATTAAAGACATAGTAGAAAGAATTAAAACTATTAAAAATAACCCTTATTATTATAATTCTATAGGATAATATATGAGAAGATCTTATAAAAATACTAGAGAATATAAAAAAGTCAAAAGAGAATTACTAGGTTTATATCTAGAAGCAGATATATTATTAAAAGAAATAAAAACAAAAAATTCTAAAAAAGAAATAACTAATAGATTAGATCATATATTTTTCTTAATTAAAATATTAGAACAAAAATTAGTCAGACATTTTATATCTAGAAATATTACAATTAAAAAATATATAAATAAAAAATATTCCTGATCTTAATATGCCATTAGAATCAGATTATTTAATAATAGAGACAGATGAGAGTTTTGACGGATGGGGTGCAGTATTAAAATCAAGACCACATAAATATAGTTCTAAACAAGAAGAGAAAATATGTGCTTATCAAAGTGAAAAATTCAAAGAAAAAGGTAATAAAGCTAGTATAGATGTTGAAATTTTAGCTGTAATATATGGTTTAAATAGCTTTAGAATTTATATTTTAAATAAATCAGAAATATTAATAAGAACAGATTGTGAAGCTATAGTAAAATTCCATCAAAAAATTAATGATAAAACTAGTAGTAGAAGAAGATGGTTAAATTTTCTAGATACTATATCAATTTATCATTCTATAACTTTTGAGCATATCAAAGGAAATGATAATAGTATTGCAGATCAATTAAGTAGATTATTGATTAAAGTTTAAATTTTAAATTTTACAGAATGAGACCATCCTTCCAAGACAAGGGCAAAGGAGTTCAATCTCCAACCCCAGATTTTTCAGACTTATATAAACAGACAGTATTATCTAATCTATATTTTAGACCTTTAAATAAGATAGATGATGTTAAGATAGAAAGACTCCAATTTGGACAACAGAATTTAATAGCATATGAACCATCTAATTGGACTTTTAGACATCTACCTACTTATCAATTAGACAAACAGCAAAAATGTTTAATAGACAATATATGGATAACCCATAATAAAAAAGACACTAAATATATAATTGCAATTTTAAATGCTTTAGGTTATTACTTTAATAGTAAAAATAAAGAAAATAAATTTAAATACTATGTGGTTGTTCATGGTAGAGTAAATGGAATTTTTCAGACATGGATAGAGGTTTTAGATTCTATTAAAGAATTTTCAAAACCACTTTTTAAAGGATTTAATGATTTTACCGAAGCTTTAGACTATGCTAGAGGAGTATTAGGACCAAACTACTATATTTCTCCAGCCCTTAAACAAAACTCAGACAAAATTCCACAATACAATATACAAAAAGACACAGACAAAATTATATTTTGTGATCATTGTTCTTCAATGACTGAAGCCTTTAAAAGACTAAATTACAAAAATGAGGTGTTGTTAAACGAAAATCTCCAGCTCAAAGAAAGAATTGCAATAATGGAAAATGATTTTTCATAAAAAGTATTCCGTCATTTGTTATTAAAGTTCCTCCTTTATTATATAGTATGAAATCTAGTCCTAAAACAAAATCTACTCTTATATCTAGATCTCTTACCATATTTTATCCATTTTATAGGTAGGTTTATAGAATTCTGAACAAGTATTTAAAAAACTAATTTGTGCTTTTTCTATATAATATCTATATATATTATGTGTTCCATCCATTTGCATAGCTGCAAGTGGTTTTTCTAAAGTCTTTATTAATTCTGGTGGTACTATTTTCTTATTTAAAATACTTTTGGTACATCCTGAATCTATTAGTGCTAGAGTTTCTAGTTCATATTTTTCTATTTGAAGTCTTGCTAATACTTTAACAGTGTTTATATTTTTATCTTGATTACATATTAGAGTATTAGATTCTTCATTCATTAATTCCTGATTATCTAGAGGTAGTTTTTGTTCAATATTTTTTCCTTTTTCTAATCTTACTATTCTTTCTTCTAATTCTTTAACTTTTGCTTCTAATACTGATACTTTTAAATTTATTAAAGGTTCATTTATATGTACTTCTTTCCTTTTTTGTGTTATTATTCCTAACTGTGTTTCTATACAACTTATACATCCTTCTATAAAACATTTATTACATTTAACTCTTTTATATTTACTTGGATACCATTTACATCAATTACATGGATTACTATCTAATCCTGTATCTTTTTCAAAATTATGTTCACATTCTATTATAGTCATAAAATTAATTTGTAAATCATCTATATTTAAATTTTCTATTCCTATTTCATTAATTAATTCTTCTCTTCTGAATTAGAAGAATCTTCTTCTTTATTATTCTCATCTATATCAATGCTTACTATAGAGTAAATACTTTCATTATCTGACATATATTCATCTACATTTAATAGTGCTTCGTTAAATTCTTCTACTAGTTGAGCATTTCTAGTCTTTGCATTATATCTTTTAGGGCAAGTATTTGCTAAATGTTCTATACTTCCACATGTAAAACATTCTAACTTATTTTTATAAATTTCTGTTTGTTCTATATTTTCTAACATGTCTATCCCTATTTAAATATGGTTTCCTAGCTGAAGATTTTCTAAGAAAATATCTTTTTTATTATTTCTCTTATTATATTGTGGGTTGTATTTCTTATACCTTTTCTTTTTATATTGATTTTTATCATAATTTTGAGTTGTATATATTATATCTTTACAGAAATTCATTTCATTTTGTTTTAATTGTTTTTGTATTTGTAAATTAGTACATTTTCTTGTAATATTTCCATTATATGTTGTATTCGATGCCCTATTGACCATTTTGCTTGAGGGTTTTGTGTTACTCCTTCTCTTTTAGTCCATCTATCTTCTATTTCCCAAACGATGATGACTCTGGTATGAGTTTTGATTCGATTGCATTACATAACTTAGACACATAAAAAAAATACATAATATATATATATATATATATATATATATATATATATATATATATATATATATATATATATATATATAAATATGTGTAATAATATAGTGGTTTTGCTTTAAAGAGGAATGCCTCTTTTTGTCAAATAATGTGAGTCCCACTTTACTCACTACCACACATGTGTGGAAAAACTGTTGGGACGCGTCTTTACTTTATTTTAAAATAGATAGTCACTAAATAAGGGATAAGTATTATACTTTTGAGTAGGACAGACATTAAGTTATAATGCATCAGACAAAGGACTGATAATAATGCAAAAAAGAAGGAATCATTTCACGTGCGATGGGGCCCAATGCGCACCCGGCGGAAAAGATAAGAAACACACATAATTTACATATATGGGAAGTTTCCAATAGCAATAATAATATTTTCATGTCTGATTTTGTAATTTTCGTTTTTATGCTTCACAATACCTATATTACTATTTAATCATTTCATCTCTCTCTTTTCTTTTTTTTTCCTTTTATATTCATGTGTTTGAATAAAAGGAAATTTTATATAACAGCAAGAGTGTGTTTGGCATGAAGGAAAACATTTTCTGGAAAATGTTTTCCAATTTTCCCATGTTTAGTTGGGACAAAAGTTTTGGAAATATTTTCCAAATCAACTCATTTTCATCAAAATTAAGGAAAATGACTTTCCTTCAAAAATTAAGGAAAACATTTTTCAAAACTCTCCTCCAATTTCAAATTACATTTTTTTTTGGGGAAAAACATCAATTTTTTTTTAAAAATCAATTTAAAATTTTTATTTCACCCGATCCCTGACCCCCTCCCCCAAAAATTAATTTTGCTTTATTAAAATATTTTCACCTTAAAAATTTTATTTTTAAACTCATATCCCACCCACCCACCCGAGCATCCTCCGGCCACCTCCAACCTCCAAAAAAATTAATTTTGCTTTTTAAAAATACTATCAACTTTAAATTTTTATTTTTTACTCATACCTCCTCACCCCACCCACTACCCACCCCATCACCACCCCAATAAAATAATAATTTTATTTTTAAAAATATTTTCAATTTCATAAATTATTTTTTACTCTAATAAAAATAAAAGATGTCTCTCAAAAATATATTTCATTCATAAATCAAACACTAAAAATCATTTTCGAAAAATATTTTCTAATCACCAACCAAACATGAGAAAATAAGTTCAAAATCTACTTGTTTTCCAGGAAAACATTTTCTAGGAAAATATTTTCCATGAAAAACACTTTCCTCCATACCAAACACACCCCGAGTTTGCAAGTTTTACCAATCTCAACTTACAGAACTTTTTTCTGCTTTTTATTTTTATTTTATTTATAGCATAGAGAAATTGAATCCAATAATATATGTATCATTTAAAACATATTATTTATAACAAAAAAATATAACCCCCCCCCCATATTTTGTGAAGAACACAATGGCTATTTATAGCCAATAGAAGAAAATAAATTAAACACTTGGCCATTGATAAGCTATTCATTTGGCCAAGTGGTTACACCTCAAATATGAGTGACTCCACATGTTATCATATTAATATAACACGGGATGACTCTTCCAGGATGGCCCACATGTCATCCATATACTTTTACAACACTCCCCCTTGGATGTCTATGTAAATGAAAATTTGAAAACAAATATACATAGACATTCACAATACGTTGTATTTCTTGCCTCATTAAAAACCTTTCTAGGAAAATTCAGTGGGACAAAACCTAGACTAAGGAAAAAAAAGTGCAATGCGTATTTTTTTGCCCCTAATAAAGACCACGATTCAGATGCTTAAGTCCTCGCATTCCAATCTTTTGTATCATCTTTTCAAGAGTTGAGGCTAGTAAAGATTTGGTGAATAAATCTGCTGGATTATCACTTAAACGAATTTGTTATATATCAATATCACCGTTCTTCTGGAGATCATGTGTAAAGAATAATTTCGGTGAAATATGTTTCGTTCTATCTCCTTTTATGAAGTCTCCTCTTAATTGAGCTATGTATGCAACATTGTCTTCAAAGAGCACCGTGGGTATCTTGGCATCACATTCCAAATCATATTTTTCTTTGATAAAATGTATAACTGATCTCAACCATACACATTCTCTACTTGCTTCATGAATGACTATTATCTTAGCATGATTTGAAGAAGTAGCGATTATGGACTGCTTCGTAGATCACCATGATATAGCATTACCTCAGTATGTGAACAGATAGCCTGTTTGAGATCGAGCCTTATGTGGATCAGATAAATAACCTGCATCTGCATTACCAACAAAATCTCTACTATCTTTGTTAGTACAAAACAGACTCATATCACTAGTCCCTTTTAGATATTGCAGTATATGTTTACTCTATTCTAATGTCTTCGTGTAGGAGAAGAACTAAATCTTGCTAATAAATTAACAAAAAAATGCTATGTCAGATCTCGTGAAATTAGCAAGATACATAAGTGTGTCAATTGCACTAAGATAAGGTACTTCAGGACCAAGAAGTTCCTCATTCTCATCTTGAGATCGGAATGGATCTTTACTCACTTCAAGTGATCGTACAATCATTGTAGTACTTAATGGATGTGCTTTGTCCATGTAAAATCATTTCAAGATTTCCTCAGTCTAGGTAGATTGATGATGAATACCCCGTATGTTAAATGTTTAATTTGTAGACCAAGACAAAATTTTGTCTTTCCAAGGTCTTTCATCTCAAATTCTTTCTTTAGATATTCAATTGTCTTTTGGACCTCTTCTGGAGTTTCAATGATATTAATGTCATCAACATAAACTACAAGAATAACAAGCCCTAACGTTGTTTTCTTAATAAAAATGCAAGGACAAATGACATCATTTATATAATCTTATTTTATCAAGTACTCACTGAGGCGATTATACCACATGAGTCCTGATTATTTTAAGCCATATAATGACTTTTGTAATTTGATTGAACACATTTCTCGAGGTTTTGAAATATATTCTTCAGACATTTAAAGACCTTCTGGAATTTTCATATAAATTTCATTATCAAGTGAACCGTAAAGACAAGTTATAACCACATCCATCAGATATATTCAAGGTTTTCATGAACAGCTAAACCGATGAGATATTGAAAAGTTATTATATCCATAACTGGTGAATATGTTTCTTCATAGCCGACACCAGGTCGTTGAGAGAATTCTTGTGCAACAAGGCGTGCCTTGTATCTTACAATTTCATTTCGCTTTCGCACAAAAATCCATTTATAGCCAACTGATTTTACACCATTTGGGGTTTGGATTATAGGTCTTAAAATCTCACGTTTAGCAAGTGAGTCTAATTCTGATTGAATTGCCTCTTGCCATTTTGGTCAATCACATCTTCGTCGACATTCTTCGACAGATAAGGTTTCAAGATCATCACTGTCTTGCATACTGTTAAATGCAATATTATATGCGAAAACTTTATCAACTATGTTTCGATCGATCTAAACTTATCTTATCACCCGTAGAACTTATTGAAAGTTTTTCATTCACCTGAGTCTCGGGTTCACTGATCTCTTCAAAAGTATCAGGATTAATCAGATCTTGAATTTTATCTTCGTGAGATTCTTTTGTAGTGTCATTTTTTGTACTTCTTTTTCTAGGATTTTATCCTTTGAACCCAATGGTCTACCACGCTTCAAGCGTGTTTGTGACTCAGAAGTCATGACACTCGTAGATGGTCCTTTTGGGACGTCAATTCGGATAGACACGTTTACTGCGGGAGTATGTGACTTTGTTATGCTTTTCAAATCAGTAAATGCGTCTGGCATTCGATTTGCTATGTTTTGCAAATGGATGATCTTCTGAACCTCATGTTCACACATAGGGGAACGTGGATCTGAATGAGATAATGATGAAACTTTTCATGCAATTTCATTTTTAAGTTTTTTTTTCTCTCCCCCTAATTGCGGAAAATTTGTTTCATCAAATCGACATCTGCAAATCTTGTAGTAAATAAATCTCCAGTCATTGGCTCGAGGTAGCGAATTATGGAAGGTGAATCAAACCCAACATATATGCCTAACCTTCTTTGGGGGCCCATCTTAGTGCGCTGAGGTAGTGCTACTGGCACATATACAGCACATCCAAAAATACGTAGATGAGTAATATTTGATTCATAACCAAATACTAATTGTGACAGAGAGTATTTATTATAATTAGTCGGTCTGAGACGAACAAGTGATGTTGCATGTAAGATAGCATGACCCCAAACAATAATGGGTAACTTACTTTTCATAAGTAGAGGTCTTGCTATCAACTGTAAGCGCTTAATAAATGACTCAGCAAGGCCATTTTGAGTATGAACATGAGCTACATGATGTTCAAATTTTATCCCTATTGATAAGCAATAATCATTAAAAGCTTGGGATGTGAATTCTCCATCATTATCAAGGCGAATTGCATTAATGGGATAATCTGGAAATTGCGCTCTTAATTGTATTATTTGTACCAATAATTTTGCAAGCACCAGGTTGCGAGATGATAAGAGGCACACATGAGACCATCTTGAAGATGCATTTATTAGAACCATAAAATATCTAAACGACCCACTAGATGGGTGAATATGTCCACATATATCCCATGTATACGTTCTAAAATTTAAGGGGATTCAATGTTAACCTTCATTGGTGATGGCCTAGTTATCAATTTGTCTTGATAACAAGCAGCACATGAATATTCATCACATGTAAGAATCTTCAGGTTCTTTAATGGATGTCCTTTTTAGTTTTCAATAATTCGTCTCATCATTATTGATCCAGGATGACCCATTCGGTCATGCCAAAGCACAAAAAAATTTAAGTTAGTAAACTTCAGGTTTACGATAGAATATGCTTCAACTGTACTTATTTTTGCATAATATAATCTAGAAGATAAAGTTGATAATTTCTCTAACACATATTTCTGGTTTGAGACAATCTTGGTAATGCCAAGGTATTCAACGTTCATTTCATTTATTGTCTCAATATGATATCCATTTCGGCGAATATCTTTAAAAATTTAAGAAGTTTCTTGGCGATTTAGAAGAGAACAATGCATCTTCTAACAAGTTTTGTCCCCTTAGGCAAGAATATAGTAGCTCTTCCGGAGCCTTCTATTAAGTTCGAATTACCAGAAATTGTAGTAACATTTCCTTTTCTTCTAAGCAAGTAAGAGAAGTATTTCTCAACTTTGAATATAGTGTACGCTGTTCCACTATCAATTACACAAATATCTTCATGATTGATCATTGATTCAAACGATGTTTGGGGCATATTCATATTTTCTTCAGAAACAGATATAAACATAGTAAAAATAATACTATTAAACAATGCTGTTATATTTACGATGATTAGAAAAACACAAACATACCAACTAATACAAACAAACAGAAAATGAAACTATCTAAATTATCGCGGGATCGTCACTGATCGTTTTTCCTTCAGGAAATACAAAGAAGTCAGCTACATCCAGATGCATAGGCTCAACATTTGCTTCTGCGTTATTATCAATCTTATGCATGGGCTCAACATTATATTCAGAGATAAAGTTTGCTTCAGGATTATTATCACCCTTTTTCAAGGATGCCTGATAGAGAACCAGACGCTTAGATGATCAGCAAGTACGCGATCAGCGCCCCATTCCTCCATATCTATGACATACACTTTCTAAATTTTTCTTTTGTATTACTTCTTGTTTTTCACCTTCCTTTTATACTGTTGGTCATTTTTAGGTGTAAGACGATCATCATGATTATAATTTATTTTACGATCACGATCACGATCATGATCGGAGCCACGATCACGATAGGAGCCACAACCTCTTTCTTGTTGGTGATTATTTGCATGATTCACTTCAGGGAGTGGCATAGAATCAACAGATCGACTTTCATGATTTTTTATCAAAAGGTCGTTATGTCGTTCAACAATAATAAGATGTGAAAGTAATTTAGAAATTTTTTAAAATCATTCCTCGATGTGCTACTGCAGGAGCATACTCGAGGCAGGAAATGTGGAGTATGTTTTCTCAAGCTTATCATGTTCAGTGACCTCTTCTCCATATAAATTCAACTGTGATATAATTCTATACATGGAAGAATTATATTCAGTTATACTTTTAAAGTCAGATAATCTTAGATTAAACCAATCATGACGTGCCTGTTGTAGAATGACCAACTTCATGTGGTTATATCTATCTTTTAAAAATTTCCAGAGTACAAGGGGATCTTTTATAGTGAGATATTGCATTTTCAATCCCTCATCAAGATGGTGACGGAGAAAGATCATAGCTTTTGCACGTTCTTGACTGGATGTCTGATTATTATCTTTGATGGTTTCTACCAAACCCATTGCATCCAAGTGGATTTCAGCATCTAGTATCCAGGATGAGTATCCTTTACCCGATATATCCAAGGCAACAAATTCAAGTTTAGAAATATTAGATATTTTTTTTAGAAAAATAAAATTCTTACCCTTTTTACCTATTTAAAGTATAGCTCAAGTTAGCAGAGTATCATGTTGATAACGTGTTATAAAATAAGTAGCTAATTGTTATAAAATAAGTAGCTAACAATTTTATTATAATAAACTAAAATAAGAACAAACAAGAGAGAGTATAATAATGTTTGCCAAATTTTTCTTCATATTTTATGAAGAACATAATGGCTATTTATAGCCAATAGGAGAAAATAAATTAAACACTTGGCCATTGATAGCTATCCATTTGGCCAAGTGGTTACACCTCAAATATGAACAGGGGCGGACCTATTAAGAGGTGTGGGGGTGCCACGCGACCCACGAAGTTCGTTGAAAACTCTCTATATATAGGTATATATATATATATAAGATTAATATAAATATATGTATGCCACCCACATATCAAAACAAGCTCTTGGTGCCGCGGTAGAAGGTTTACCTACGAACCCTTATGTCACGGGTTCGAATCTCGGGTGCTTCATTATTTTTGGGAATTTTCTGCACAGGTTATTTTGGAAATTTCTGCACACGTTTTTAAGGGGGAAAAAAGGCTCCAACAAGTTATTTTAAGGAAAAAGGACACGTTTTTTCCCTTTTTATATAGTTTTTATTGACTCAAATTAAATTATTAGTTCTTTGACTTTTTTGATTAAACATTAAAAAAAAGTGTTCTCTTTTCCTTCAACACTTTGCAAACCCTTCTTCCTCCAAGTTCAAAATCTCCAAAGTCCAAAGTATTCATTGCCACATATCAATTTTCGATGCCAGGTCACTTTGCCGCTTGCTGCCCGCCGTTTGAATGATATTATTTTCACTTTTTTCATCCATTCACAACCTTTTATAAATTGTAAGTTTGCAATTCTATTTTTGTAAGATTTTTTTTTCTTGAGTTCTTTTAAGTTTTAGTGAGTGGCGACTGATTTCATATTAGATAAGAGTTCTAATTTTACTTTGATATTCTAAATTTCTAATAACATTGTAAGACATTATTGGTTAAAAATTGTGTGATATACACCATGGTAATTTGAATTAACTATGACTTAACCTATTAAATTTGAATTAATTATGATTTAAATTGAATTTTAATTTTTGTAGGAAAGTGTTCTAATTTTGTGAATTGAGATGGATAAGTTTTTACGAAATTTAATCATTCTCAAGCAAGTTCTAGTACGAATATCAATCCTTCTCATCTTATAGATGACCTTAATTTAGATTCACTTGAATCCGATCCAGAAAAAAGAGTACCAATTGCTCACTATAACCCTCGAATAAACGATGAAGTGAGGAGACATTATATTCAAAAAAGGCCTTGTCAACCTAAACTGGATTCTTATCCTCCAATTGAAATTGGAAAAAGAAAGCGTCAATTTTGTAAAAGTTGATTTGAATCCGGTCAATTCTTTCTTTAATTTTGACAAAGATAAAATCATTACTTTAGCAAAGTGTTATCCAAGTGAGTTTGATGATGGAAAAATTCGAGATTTGAGCTACCAACTCGATACTTTCATTATTCATATGCGAAGTGGTAATCCCAAGTTCTCCAACTTGCAAGGAATTCGAGATTTGGCGAAGGCATTGGTTGAAGCAAATCTTGCAGAGACTTATTCACTTGTTTATTTACTTGTAAAGCTGACTTTGATTTTACCTGTTGCTACGACAACTGTGGAGAGATCATTTTCTTCAATGAAGCACATAAAAAATGAAGTGCGGAATAGTATTGGTAATCAATATTTAAATTATTGTTTAGTGTGTTACATAGAGCGTGATGTATTTATAAAGGTTAGTAATGTTGTCATTATCGATCGTTTCCAGAATATGAAAACTCGTCGAGGACAATTGTAAATGAATGATGAATATTTATAATATTAGTAATATTATTGAAATTTTTAAAATTGTTAAATTCATGTTTTTAATGTGGAGTGTAATTTTTAATATCTTATTATTTATATTTTATTGATTAATTTATGATATATATCGAAAAGATGAATAATTTAATTAAATATAAAATTAATTTAATCGATTAGTCGATTTGGCACTCACGAACTCTAAATTCTGGATCCGCCACTGAATATGAATGACTCCACATGTCATCATATTAATATAACAAGGGCATGTCATCCATATACTTTTACAATAATATTGAGCTTTTTAAATAAACGTGCAACACGTTACCAAAAATTAGTATATAATATATATATAATATAAGTAAAATGTTAGGAATCCCATAGTGTATGTGGCAAATTACATCTTTTTCCTACTCCTTTTCAATTTACAAAAATCACCTAAAATGGTTGTCATCTAGATGCATTTCATTCTTTCGGATACATCACATTTGATACACTATACAACTGGTTTGTTGAGATTAAAAATGAATTAAATATAAACTTAAATGTCGGTTTTCCAAATTATGCAAGTCAAATTGATGTCAATCTTTTCTAAATATCAGCTCTAAACAATTCAAATTTCAAAATTTCTTCTCTCAAATCTCTCTCAAATCGTAACAGTTTAAAAAGAAGTCGACAATTTTATATAGTTACATATTAAAAAAAAACTACAAAATATGATATACAATGATTTATTTATAAATCAGTGTTGCAGATGCTTAACAACATGTGATACATCACAACATCTGATACATACCTATGTTATACACATAACAAAGTTATGTATCATATGCACAACTATGAATATGATACAAACTGATTTTATCATAAAATATTAGTGTTTATCTACCAACATTAATATTTGATAGTGTCTACAAATACATAGCCTCTAATAGTTGAATAAGGCTAGGTGTATCATGTATGTATCAGTAATAAAAAATAACAAAATTTGTAATAGTTGTGTATCCAATACATAACTATGAACATCATACATACTAATTTGTGTTTTAATAAATTTAAGGTTATATATCAAAACTAATATTTAAAAACGATATATTGTACATGATAATATTGTATTATATCACAAAAGGTGAAAGAAACGAATTGTACATTAATTTAAGAATCAAAATCAACTAAATACATTAAAAGATCTAGTGAAAGCAACAAAAAATAAGCTAAACAATTTGATATGCTAAAAGGGAAAAATATTTAAAAAATATCCTTTTACACTTTCTCCTTTGCTTTGTATCATCTATTTTAGTAGTTTTTTTTCACTTTCAACAATGGCGTTACTCATGGATCTCGACCCAAAACCCTTTCCAAATTTACCAACAACTCTTGATAAAATTATAATGTATCCTCATGTTAAAACGAATACATTATACATTATTTTAAGAAGCAAAAACAACTAAATACAATGAAAACTAAACTCCTATGTATCATAAAAAGATGAACAAAAAAAAATAAAAAATTCAACAATCTGATTAGCTGAAAGTAAAAAAAATAATCTTTTGCTCTGTATCATTTTCGTAGATTTTTTTCACTTTCAACAATAACGTCATCAATGCATCTCGATCCAAAAGCCCTTATCGGAGCCACCAACATCTCAACCTTTTCTGCCTTTCTTTGGACGTTTTTTTTCACAATCGATTTTGAAGTTGAAAATGCATCATTCTGCGACTAAATTTGTTGATGAAAAAGCTAAAGAAAATAAAATAAAATTCGATACTCGATGAAGTGAAAAGAAAAAATTGAATGAAGAAGAACCACATTTTCAATAACTTGCAATCATAAATCGGAAAGAAAAAAAATTGAAATTCAAAAATAGAGTGATGAAGATAATTGGTGATATCATAGAATGATTTTAGGCCTGAAAAAATAAAATAAAAAAATCTTGAGTCGATAAGTTACAGTGATATATCCGAAAAGTGAAAGAAGTTATGAATTAGATCGGATTTTTGTAATTTCTTAGAATGTTGGGAAATAATATAAAATAGGTTAAGAAAGGATGTGTAGTTAGATAATTCTTCCATAATATAATTTGATTTATTAATAAGTCTAATAAATGTGAATTTAATTGAAGTCAAATTTCATTGGGTTAGTTCGTCAAATTGGACTATAAATGATGAGTCCACATTGCTAAGCCCAATGTGTCATCTTATATTAGAGACTTAATTTGGTATCACGTATCAAATAATGTGGCATGTCAAGTTAAACGAAGAAACCAACAAGATCATGTCACATGTTAAAATGACATGTCATGCTTAGCCAAATCGAAAGACCAGTAAAAATGTGTCAATAAGAATGTGTCACATTTACACAAATGACACATTCCAACCAATCAAACATCGCTATTTCCACTAAATATGATTGAACACAAAAAACACTTCCTCATCACAACTCTTATATTCTACAACTATAATTAGGGATTCTCATGATTTAGAAAATACACAAGAATTCTAATAAAAAGGTAAAGAGAGCTCGTGGATCAATCACCGTAGTATTCTCAAAAAGCTACAAGTTTGACTTGACATGCTATGTCATTTGACACGTGGTACTAGATTGAGCCTCTTTTTAGCTTCTTATTAAAATTCTGATGTCCTTTTTGAATTATGAGAACCCATATTTATAATTATAAAATCGAACACTCTTTCCTTGGTCAATCAAATTTAAGTGACATGGCGATATTTAATTGGTAGAAACACATTAGTTATGCACATATGCCACCTTTTTATTGACCTTCGATTTGACTTGGTATATCATGTCATTTTGACACGTGATATGATTCTATTTACTTTTTCGGTTACGTCATTTGACACGTGAAATCAAATTAGGCCTCTAGAATAAAATGACATATTGGGCTCATCAATGTGGGATCACCCTATGTAGTCCAATTGACATACTAGCCAAATAGAATTGGACTTCAATTAAATGATGAATAAGTTATTTCAAATACATCAACCAATTAAGTTTTTTATTTCGTGACTATTTATTTTATCTCGTCACTCTTTTAAGATGTAAGTTCGCTTAGTTGTATTTTTTTTGAAAAAATTCAAATCTAAGGTTCATTTCACTTTGAAATCTAAATTTAAATCATATGTCAAGATGATTTGACTTTCATGTCGTATTCGAAACAAGCAAGATAATGCTATGTGTTAAAAAAATATGACAAAATTTCAATCAAACTGAAAAATCACCAACTCTTCAAATTTTATAATCAACACTTAAGATTAGTAATGACCACTAAATACTCTACTAGAGTGATATTATAATTACACATTAAATTATTTACTAAACGAATATAAAAATCTTTAAATACATATTTTTTCCGCCCTTCAATTTTGAGATTGTAAATTCGAAAAGCCAAAAAGAAAGAAGAAAAAAAGAATGTGGTGAAAACTTCCAAGTGAAAATTAACAGAAGAAGAAAGGAAGGAAGAAGATGCTTTTCACCAAAATAATTTCATGTTAGGGAGTGCAAGCATCACTCTCTTCTTCAACCCCTAAAACCCTAGTGAGTTACTGTAAACATTCAGCTATGCACCAAAAGGAAGACGTACGCTTCACTTCATCTTCTATCAAACTTCCTCAATTCACTCCCCTTACTCTGCACCACCATACCCTAAACCCATTCTTTACCAATCTACACTTAATTCTGCAAAACTTTTCCCAAATTCGAACACCCTTTTCATCAAAATGGTGGAATTTCACAAACTTTATCCAAATTCACACACCCATTTCATCAAAAGTTCAACCTCCAAAGTGCTTTTCTGCAATTTCTAAGTAAACCCAGAAACATTAACCCATATCAAATACTCCTCTACTTTGCTGTGCATCAATAGCATTAACTCAGAGCAACTTGGAGGGGACTCCGTTGTCGGGCCCGAAAACAGGGAGTGGGAATGAGGAGAGAGTTCTTATTAGTGAAGTATTAGTGAGAAACAAGGATGGTGAAGAACTTGAAAGGAAGGATTTGGAGAGTGAGGCGTTGAATGCACTCAAAGCATGTCGACCTAATTCTGCACTTACTGTGCGAGAGGTGCAAGAGGACGTGCATAGGATTGTTGCTAGTGGCTACTTTTGCTCTTGCATGCCTGTTGTTGTGGATACTAGAGATGGTATTCGCTTGGTATTTCAGGTACATTTCTTTCCGAACATAGTAAGATCGTTTGGTTGAGGGGTAAGTTTATCCATGAATTAATTTTTGTATAAGTTGTACTATCAAAACTCACAACAATGGTGAATATTCAACTGAACTGAGCAGAGAAGCCATGAATGGCAATTGAGAGAAAACAGTTATGAGAGTTGTATTTGAGAGAGAATGAAAAATCTTACATTTCATTTATGTGTGTAGGATTATATACACGAGATTGAGATGATTCTACCTACCTACCTAACTAACTGCTATATAAACAAACTACTACACTGCTATAACTAACTATGGCTAAGCTAGATATTACAAGATAATTAATTATACTCTTTAGCTTAGTTGTTAATATCCCTCCTCAAGTTGGTGGTGATGATCTCACATTCAACTTGCTCAGAACTGCAACATATTTCACACCAGTGTGGGCCTTAGTAAGGATGTCTGCCAATTGTCCAGTGGTGGCTATATGATGAATAGAAATAAGCCCCTCCTGAAGCTTATTACGCACAAAGTGACTGTCAACTTCAATATGCTTAGTTCTCTCATGGGAAGCAGGATCGTGAGCTATATGGATGGGAGCGACTATCACAATAGTCAACAATTGGAGAGGAGTCAGATATTGTTAACTCATTAATCAATCTGTGCAGCCAGACTAACTCCCCCACCACTTTTTTTTTTTTGAAAATGGTAACTTATAACTCCCCCACCACTTTCTTAAGTGAGTTGTACACTCTGCTTGATTATAGGGATACTGTTTCTTGTTTCTTAGACTTCCAACTTATAGGACGGTTTCCAAGCAAGACTAAATACCCACTCACGGGTTTCTAGTAGCCCAATCAGAATCACAATTTGCCTTTATAGTACAATCAGGATTATTTGATGAATAAATTCCCAAACTAGGATCTTGTTTTAAGTATCTAAGTAGGTGGAAGGCTACTTGTAAGTGGGGAGCTCTGGGGTCTTGCATAAGCTGACTTAGTTGTTGGACACTAAAGGTTATGTCCAACCTGAACTGGTGAGGAAGTTTAACTTACACACAAGTTTCCTGTAATAAGTGGGATCAGAGAGTAGGGCTCCTTCCTTGGTTTTAAGCTTAACATTGGGTTCAAGAGGAGATGATAAGGAAGTGTAATCAAGGCAACCATATTCCTTCTGTAAATCCAACACAAACTTCCTTTGTGAAATAAGTACCCCTCTTGTTGTATCAAGGATTTCCAACCCCAAGAGGTAATGCAGTTTGCCAAGGTCTTTAATTTTGAAAGACTTGTCCAGGTAGACCTTTAATGTTAGGACAATATCGTCAACATAAACTGCCACAAAGATCACTAATGAATCTGACTTCTTATAAAACAATGAATAATCATGGTGTGAGTGTGTTTGGCCTCTAAGTGACAGTGCTTCGATCAGTTTAGCATACCACTGTCTGCTGGCCTGCTCAAGTCCATATAGAGACTTATTAAGCTTACATACCAATCCTGACTCTCTCACATCAAGTCCTTGAGGCACCTTCGTATACACTTCTTCATGAAGGTCACCATGTAGAAATTCATTATTGTCATCAAGTTGAAATAGTTCCCGACCCTTCTTCACAGCACATGCTACCAAGGCATCCAAAGGACCTGAGTTGACTGTATTTTGTTTTTTCCTTGTACAACATTTCATAAGGATATTTGTTCTTGAGAAAGTTGGAAGGGAGCCTATTTATGAGGTATGTGGCTGTAAGAATGCATTCACCCCAATATCTCATATGCAATTTGGATTGGAATAGAAGAGCTCTTGTTGTTTTCAGCAATTACTTGTGTTTTCTGTCCACTATACTACTTTGTTGTGGTGTATAAGGGCAACTTTTCTGATGTGTGATACCTTTGCTTTGAAGAATTTGTTTGTTTCAGTGTTATTGAACTCCAGTCCATTATCAGACCTGATGCATTTAATGGTTGTTTGGAAGTGATTTTCTACGATGTTTGTAAGTTTTGGAGGACTTGAAAGACATTACTTTTGGTGCTCAATAGGTGTGTGTAGGTAGCCTACTGTAGTCATCCACAAGGGTGATAAAATATTTGTAATTATCATATGTGGACACATGGTATGTCCCCATTATTAATCATGTAAAAGGTAAAATATTGCCTTAGTGAGTGGTGCTTTGGTTGAATGGCAACCTAGTTTGCCTTGCCATAGGGCATATAGTGCATAAAAAAGGTTGTTTTGGGGAAAACTTGACTGGAATAATAGGTTATTCCTCATTTTTACAAAAGGCACATGGCCAAGTCTATTATGCCACAACAAGTCCACATATTTTCTAGGAGATTCAAGAGATGTACCATCTAGGGCTGTGCGTTTGGTCGGTTCGGTTTGTAAATTTTAGGTTTGCGGTTTGGTAAAAATGTGAAACCAAATCAAATGGAAATAAATTCGGTTCCGTTCGGTTATCACAATTTTGGTTCAATTTATTTTGGTTCGAATTTTGGTTTAACCAAATTTAATAAACAATGTTTTGAAAATTGAAAATTCCAAAAGCTCACACTTGGAAGTATGCATTGCAGCAGCACAATTACATTCTTTAGTCTTTACTTTGTTAAAGACTCGAATTAATTAAATAATATATACCAACTACTGGATCCATTAAATGACTATAAACCTCTAATACTATCGCATTTTGAAAAGTCATCAAACATTCTTGATTCTACCAGTTTTCAAAATAGAGACAACACAACTACACAAGTATTTAGATTTTACAAGCAGACAACGCACCGTAATGAATCTTTGACAAAGATGACTGATGAGAGAGTGAGAAGACACGAGTGTTGCACCCTAGCTTCAAGGTTGCAACAGTACAATTTGTGGGCTGCGAGTCTGCGACTCCTCGAGCACGAGATGCGACAGCGACACAACGTGGTCGAGGACTCGAGGTCAACTGTGGACTGGAGGTCGAGGGACAAGGAGTGTGGTCGTTGCTGCCTGCGTCGGCAACGCTACTCGCTGGTCGAGATTCACTGATTTGGGGTTTTTTCATTAGGGATTTTGCTGAAATGAGAGGGCTGGAGGCCAATTTATTTGGGTCATTCAAATATGGGCCAAACAAATTAGGCCATTATAAGTGAGTAATTGAATGAAGAAGACAGCCTATATAATATGTATATAAATAATTTCTGTTTTCGGCTAACAAATTTAATATAGCTAAAAACCGAAAACTGAATTTTTAGGATTCAAAACCGAAACCAACCGAAAAAACTGGAAAACTGAAATTGAAAAAAATTCGGTTCGGTCAGTTTCTTCAGTTTGAACCATATTATGCCAAGGCCTAGTACCATCAGTCAACACATTTGCATTATTGGGAGCAGAAGAACACACAAGAGTATCAGCAATCTGATCAGAATGAAAGTGAACCTTTCTAGCATTGAACATACTGTATTTGCAATACATGGTTCATCAACAACAGAGCGATTCTCAACATTGAAATTGAAATTGTGACTACAAGTTGAAACTGGAAAACAAAGACTCTTATGAGACTGACAACTACACATGAAAGCTCTATTGGCATCATCGGTATTCCTCAAGCATCTTCCACACATATAGTAAATCCCATCCTTGCTATTACCAATTACCTGAAGCATCTTCACCGAAGGGGCTTGTAATAGACAAGTTGCATTAGTGAACAAGACCATGCATTTCATTGAAGAAGATAAAAAGTGAACTGAAATGAGATTATACTTGAAAGAAGGAACATGTAATACTTTGTTTAAAACTTAGATGTAATAGGTGCATCACCATATTCTGTCACCTTGATCGTATATCCATAAGGAAGTGAAACAAGTATGGGGTAAGGTAGTGTTTGGATGTTGGTTAGGGAGGCTCTATTAAAGGTCATATGATTTGATGTAGTTGCATCACCATATTCTGTCACCTTGACACCATTAGGAAGTGACACAAGTATGGGGTAAGGTAGTGTTTTGATGTTGGTTAGGGAGGCTCTATTAAAGGTAATATGATTTGATGCTCCTGAGTCTGATCCAAAAATCAGTACTTGATTTAAAGCATTTACATGAAGTATTATCAAAATCAATTACACACTACTGCACCTGCAAAGTTGCCAGAATCAGCATTGACCTTGTCATCCTCTCCTGGATTATCAATTTGAAAGTGCTGCAGCAGGTTCATGATTTGACCATATAGCTATGTTGCGCGAACTCTTCATATATGCAGGCAAACCCGTCTCGACTCGACTCTGGTGCGGGTGCGGGGTGCGGGTCGGATTTGGTCAATCCAATCCGTACACTTTGACTGAAGCCGAGAAAAGATTGGGGAAGAAAAAATCAATTTCCGGCGACGTAAAGAGGACAAAGCTTGAAAAAGTACAGAGAAGAGAAGAAGAGAAAAACAGTTCCGGCTCCGGCGACGTAAAGAGGAGAAAGTTGAAAAATTACAGAGAAGAGAAGAAGGAAGAGTTTTTTTCTTGAAACAAGTAAAGGAAATACAGAGCCTTTTTTTTATCTTTCTTGAAAAAGTACATGTTTTTTTTTAATTTTTCTTGAAAAAGGACACCAACCAGCAGAAAAAGGGTTTATTTTTTTCTTAAAATAAGTGTAGTTTTATTTAGTACTTGGTATATATATATATATATATATATATATATATATGATATTTCCAACTGATTTTTGTTTTGTTTTGAATATCTTCATAACTATATTTTTATACTATTGAAATATTTTAGCCGTATCCCGGCACCCGTATCCATACTCGGATTCGCACCCACGAATCTTAAAATTTGGATTTCGCCGAATCCGACTCTCGAATTCGCATCCGTCTCAGATACCCGCACCCGAGTCCGAGCAACTTAGCCATATAGTTCCTGTTTGATGACAGCATTTAGATTTTTGTTGTCTTGTGAGCATTCTTCCCCAGGAGTTGTGAGAGCATATCAGCTGGAGTGCCATGTACATTGGCCACAAGTCTTCTGCCCTTGAAGTTTTGATGATTGTGCTGCCTGGACTTCTGTCCATTGTTAAATTGCTTGGTCTGCAGTTGAGAATGTTATTCCCTGGTGGGTATCCATGCAGCTTGTAACACTTCTCTTTGGTGTGTCCTTGTTTCTTACGGAAATCACAGTCTATGACACCTCTATTGTTGTTATTGCCCGAGTAGGAACCATTGCCTCCATAATTGTTGTTACCTGAGTTGTTTTTGTTACTTGAAAAACTTGTTATGTACGCTCTACCTCTTGATCCTCTGCCAGTGTTGTTGAGAGAATTCACATTTAAAGAGGTTGATCCATGGGCACAGAACTAGTAGGCCTAAATTCCCTTTGTTTTTCTTCCTGAATTAGTAAAGAAAAAGCTTGTGCTATGGAGGGAAGGGGATTCATCATGAGTATATTATCACAGTGTACACCTCATTTAATCCCATGAGAAATTGTATCGATCGTCTATCCTGCTCAGCTCTGTGCATACTGACCTTGGCACCACATGTGCATATGCAAGTGCATACACTCCTTGCATTCAAAGTACTCAATTCCTCCCACAACTTCATCCTTGTGTAGTGAATAGTGATGTCTACTACACCTTGTGTTAGGTCGTCAATTTCCTTCTGTATTTATACAATTTTGCACCATTGGTCTGATCATTTCTTTTTGATAAAGCCATTTGTATGATCCTACTGAGCTTTCCGTTCCTTCAAAAGTTCAATAGAATTCTTAACATGCTCCACACTACTGGCGATTTCCTTAATCAGAGAATTCAGTATCCACGATGTCACCATATCATCACCACCTCTGCCGTTGCGAAGTTGAGGGGAATTCTCAACTGGTTTTACACAACTTTTTTTTTTGAAGTAGGCAACTTTGTATTCACACAAAAGAGCTCATCAAGGAATTTATGAGGAGGGATTTACAAACCCCCAGGGGGTGCCATCATTCTCAAATCCAAAAAAATTCAAAAATTTACAGTTGGCCTATAAACTCCACTAAACTATCTACTTCCCCCACTAAATCTTGCTTACACCAAAAAAACAAAAAGCTAAGACATCTCATCTTGATCATCTGGGAACTGCTAGTCCTCCCTTCAAAACACCTGACTTATTATTCACAGATAGAGCACGTAGAACACCTCTTCTCCACAATCTGTATCCAGATCCATCAAATTGAACTGAAACGAGGAGCATCTCTGGATTATGTGAGGGATGAACGTAGAGAGCACTGTGGTGTCAATTCCAGTAACAACTCCTACTACAGGAGGAACATTGATAACTGGCATGATGAAATTTCGATTGAATCTGGAAAGAGAGAAGAAATGATAGGAACTAGGAATCACACTAAAGAAAAAAAAAGAGAAACACAACCTGGCTGACTCTGATACCATATCAAAACTCACAACAATGGTGAATATTCAACTGAACTGAAGCAAAGAAGCCATGAATGGCAATTGAGAGAAAACAGTTATGGGAGTTGTATTTGAGAGAGCATGAAAAATCTTACATTTCATTTATGAGTTCAGGATCATATACACGTGATTAAGATGATTCTAGAAGAATCAATACATGAAAATATCCTAACTAACTGCTATTAACAAACTACTACACTGCTATAACTAACTATGGCGAAGTTAGATATTACTAGATAATTAATTATACTCTATAGCTTAGTTGTTTATATGTACCATGCTTCTTAGCTAGTTAGGAAGTAAGTTATCCATGTATAAAATTAATAACATGTTTGGTTTGCAATTTAGAGATATGAACTAATAAATGTATAAATTATGAGGGAATTTGTGTATTTATTTTATGCTGGTAGAAGATGAAATAATAAATACCTGCGTAGTTCTAACCTGCCTAAGGATCCCTTATGGTTATTAGAATGATATTTGTCCAAATCAAGGGGAATATAGCCGACCCCAAGTAGAAGTATTTTGTTGTATTAGTTTCTAAGTACTACTTAAGCTTCAAAATGATTGTCTCATCAAAGTAAAATGAACAATATGACTAAATTGCTGGAGTTTTATCTTATTTTGTGTAAAAGTTGGTTCTTTTAGCTAAAAAGAAAAAACAAATTGGGATATAGAATCTTGTGTTTGCATAGGTGAAAAAGGTAGTATTTCTAATAGTGTTATTTCACATTATTAATTGAAATTTCAACAACATTAGGCAAGTATTAGACATGGATAAAGGTTCAATCAGATTTAAAATATTTTCCCAATAAGCAAATAAAGATTGTACTATCAAATTAAAAATTTCTAAGTATTCCTGCACTTCAAAGTGGTTTTGATGATATAACGAAAATGTATTATTTCCTTATTTTTGCCATGTGTAATAGCTTATATCATTACGTTTTGGCATAAGGTAGAACCAAATCAAGAGTTCCATGGTTTGGTATGTGAAGGAGCAAGCGTGCTTCCAGCAAGGTTTATAGAGGATTTTTTTCGAGATGGATATGGTACACCTTCCTTATGCTCTCTCTAAAGACCCTGTTGTCATTTCTTTACATATTCATGAGCTTCTGCTTTTTATTTATTTATTTCAAGTATATTTTATAATCAGCGTATATTTTACATTCTGTATGGTAAACTCCCCATCCTGCACTTATTTTGGTGTTAAGTAATGCAGGAAAAATTGTTAATATCAAGCGGTTAGATGAAATAATAAGCTCTATAAATGGTTGGTACATGGAGCGGGGTCTTTTTGGAGCGGTTAACACTTATTTATGACATATGCAGCCTGTTATTATTTTGTTTTGTTTTGAATACCTTACATTGTGATTTGGGAAATCTGAGTTAGAGTTATCTTGTCCTATAGGTATCGGGTATAGAGATGCTCTCTGGAGGTATGATTAGGCTAGAAGTTTCTGAAGCAGAGGTGAATAACATAACCATCCGTTTCCTTGATAGGACGTAAGAACCCAACTTTCTTATTCCTATTCTTTTAGTGAATGCAATAACTCTTAATAATTTCTTACACCTGCTTGCATGTCTCAGTGGTGAGCCTACTGTAGGGAAAACAAGGCCTGAAACTATTCTGCGGCAGCTTACTACAAAGAAAGGACAGGTATATTTAAACAAGTCTATTCTAAATCATTTCTTTTGCTCTAATATACATCTTGTAAATACCTGAAACTTTAACAATTTTTTTTTTTGATGTAGTACATGGAACTTTGACAATATGAAACACATTCTTAGTAGTTTTGTGATTCTATAGGTAGGTTAAAGTATATAAGAGTAGTGAACTAAAGTAGGTAAAGTATGTTAAGAGTAGTGAATTTCCTATTATGTTTTTTCTTTTTTGTTTGTTTGTTTTGTGTCCTCTCATTCTGCAGAACCTGTAGCCTATGTAGGAGGATTATTCTGTAGCTAATAGCTGGTAATTACAGTATTCGGACGTACGTAGAAAGAAAAAATTAATGCTTAGAAAATTATATGCCTTCTTTCCCTTACCAATTTCCACCTTCTGATCGTGTGAAATTGTCTATTGAAAACTTCTCTACCCCACAAAGGTAGGGTAAGGTTTGCACAGAGTATGTTGTTGCTGTGATTGTGTGAAATTGTTGGAAGGTGCTATCCTTTTCTTTTGCTGCAAAATTGATTGATCCGCAATTTAATTAATTTGGAAGTGTAAACAGAGAAATAGTTGCTTAGCACAGACCCTCCTTCTCTCCGTTTCTTTTTCCAGCTTCTGCTCATACACATAAAGCCCTTTTTGTAGTTTATCTTTTCATAATCTCAATGAAGTTACAAATTTGACATTGGTGTTCTTTTTGTTTATTGCAAGAGAGGTCCTTAATCATTGGTTTCTCCTTGATAGGTTAAAACAGTGTATCAAACTACCAAAATAGTCTTTCTTACTCTTAACTGCTTCTATAACTTCTTAATTGTGAATTGGCATAACCGAAATTGCTGGTTTTGCAATTCCATGGATTATTTCAAATTATATGCCACATTTCTTCCTGGGAAATCCACTATCTTTGTGCTTGTTTGAATGTCAAATGTCATTTACTCTTGTTTAAGGTTTACAGCATACTTCAAGGAAAAAGAGATGTGGACACTGTCTTAGCTATGGGCATTATGGAAGATGTCAGCATTATTCCCCAACCTGCTGAGGTGCTTAAGTGAAGATGGTTTCAACTATCTCTTGTTGCACTTTTCCTTGTGCATAATGCATTTTTATCTTTGTTATAACTTGGGCTCGCCGGGATGTTTTGTTTTGGATATGGGGGTGGGGTGGGGTGGATTATATGACAGAAATCAAGGGTGAAATGGCACGATAGTATCGGAAAAAAATCATAAATTATGAAGTTGTAAAGATATGGTGTTTGCAGGCACTGCAAGGAAGAAATAGTTAAGGAAACCAGGGAAAATCTTTATTAGGAAAACGGAAAAGGGTCAAAATGGCCTTAACATATCATAAATGGTTAAAAAGTACCTTTCTTCCATCTATAAGATCAAAACCACCCTCAATTTGTTTTTAGGTCTAAAACTGTCATTTAACAACAGATTGACATGGCCATGTGACGAGTCATTAATTAAACAATGGCTTCATCTTGTTGGTTCACATAGATTTTAAACCCAATCCAATGACCTGGCCGTTTCTCAGTACAGAACCCAAACCCACCTAGTAACCCGTTTTTAAGTTAATCTGACCTGTCTTTCTACATCATTTACAGTGATGTTTTTAACCCGTTTGTAGCAGCTCTAGGAATAAGATTATGGGTTACAAATCACATCAACGACTGTTTATGTTCTTCGGATAAATACCATTTCTTCTTCAATTCTTCACTCGGTTGTTTCCATTACTCTTCAACTAAGCTAATCTTTGCCTCTGGAATATTTGGGTATCTGTTAAAATATTCTAACTTCTATGAACAAATCACAGGAATCTGCATCCGGCATTCATCAGAGTCTATGCCGTGAAAGGATTGACAAACAATCCGCAAAAGACATCTATACAACAAGCCTTGACCTTGAGAATAAGTTGATTCTCGGACATTGTAGTTCTTTTTTTCTGAATATAACTGGAAGAGGCACAAAAGAAAGAAGAGGGGTAGTTTAAGAATCTAATTGGAAGAAAGAAGATGAGCAATTGAAGGAAGAAGATAGAAGAAGAAAGTGAGAGCCTAAATGGTACAAGAAACAAAAATAATCGGACAACGTAGTTTTAGCATAGTCGGGTTATTATGGGTCTTGGATTTTTAGAATAGTAGGGTGATGGGTTAGATCGTTTGAAATGGGTAAAAAATCCATGTCACCATTGCCATGTCATGTGCACTTAAAAAGGGTATTTTTAGATCTAAGAAAAAACCCTGAGGGCATTTTTGATCTCATAGGTGGAAGAAGGGCATATTTGAACCATTTATGATATGTTAAGGACATTTTTACCCTTTTCCATTAGGAAAACAAATAAACCAACAAACATTAGTGCTCCATCCCTTTTGTATAATTTGGATTTGGATTATATGGCTAGAGAGAAATTGTAGGTGTTTTGATGGAAAGAAAGAACATATTGCTATTGTAAAATAGAGATGTCTTCGATGCTTGAATTTTTTTCTTTTCTTTGGGAATGGGGGGAATGTTGTGTAGGAATTAGGGAATCTGCGGGGCTTAATTGACTCCGTAAATCAATAATTGGAGTTTAATGTCTTGTACATTTACTTTATATAAAATCACTTGATAAGAAAACTACCAAGATACACCACTTACGTTTTGAGAGATGTATTATGAGGCAAATGAATGTGTTCCCTCTTGCTAAAGTTTCTTTCTTTTATGTTTTGGAAACATGAAAAATGCTTTTTATATTTTAATTATTCCCTCCAGTCTCATTTAATGTGGCACACTTCCTGATTTAGTTTGTCCCAGAAAGAGCGCTACCTTTCTATAATTTGGAGAAACTTAACTTTAAATTTCCTTTTTACCGTTAATGAAATGATTTATAGCCATACAAATGTCTCAAGTTTGTTTTTGACCACCAATTTTCAAAAGTCTTTCTTTCTTGATTTTTGTGCCAAGTCAAACTGTGGCACAAAAATGGGGACAGAGCGAGTATTATAATTGTTTATCTTGCTATTTTGCTGTTGTTATTTTCCTTTCTATCCTTCTTTAATTGCACTTTTTTGAGCCGAGGGTCTATTTGAAACCTCTCCCTATCCCACATAGGAACTTATTGGATTACAGTGGGTGTATTGGTGTTTAAGCTTTTTGGACTTGTCCTAAACACTAACGTCTTAATTTAATAAGTAACTTTTAAACTGAAGTCTTTAAGTTAATCTAACTTCAAATAATAAGAGGGAAAATATATCATATTACATCCAGGAACGAATACAAAAAACAAACAGATTTGTGAAAAAAGTGGTTTGTTCTTGGAGAAGACATTAGAAGTTATGGCAAACTATGTTTTCTTTGTGAAATTTACACCTAAAAGACTTAGTAATAACTAAAAAGCTGTTTGCTTGTGTTTTTTTTTGGTTTTGCCTTGTGAATAGTGGTTAGGCAGAAGCTTTATATAAAATACCAAGCATATAAAAGAGATTGTATGCACAACAAAAATTTGGTTGGCGCAGGCTCCTCCTTACCCTTCTGGCTGTCTACTGTATGTGCTACTATTGTTCTTTTTGTAGAGTAATTTTCTGATGTAATATTGCAATATTGCATGCACCGGTAAGGTAGACTTAGTTATAAATGTTGTCGAGCGCAAGAGCGGGGCTGGTATTTCTGCCAGTGGTGGAATTTCTAGTGGGTATGTGATATTTTAGAAGCTATTATTCTAGGAAAACTACTTTGTCATTATGTTCCTTTTGGTTTCTCCACTGTTGTTTACTAGTATGTATTTCAATTTCAGGATCACAAGTGGAACCCTTGCTGGATTGATTGGCAGGTATCGCAATATTATGAAATTCTCTGTGGTGTTAAGATCTGTTTTCAATTTTAGGAGATCTTGTTGGGGTTAATGTTTAAAGCTTGCTTTCTTCCATGTTACATTAAGATTGTTCAACACTTTGTTATTTACATTTCTAAATGGATAATTTGAATTTTTTTAACGGCAGATACTCTGGCTGTGCTTTATCTAGTTGATGTACTTGTGAATCCAGTGTTCACGGAAGCGTGAAGCGGAAAAAAGCGATAAGGCCCCGCTTAACGCTTTAAGCGATGAAGCTCTCACATACTCATTCTAGTCTGTGAAGCATAGAAGGCTCGCATCGCTTAAGCGATGAAGCGCTCGCTTTCCTGAACACTGGGTGAATCCTATACATATGCTAAGTATGTAGAGTTTTCTGTATTAGGTCGAGTTAATATTTGGGTCAACTTCTCAAGAAACCATTATGGATTTAAAGTGACTTTCTGTTCTGGAAAAAACAGCATATTCGGTGACTACTTAGAAGCACTTACAAAAAAGCTTAACCCCTTAGAGAGCACTTCTATAATTATTTAACAAGCTGCAGATCTACCTCTAAATAGATTTTCTGAGAAGGACATTACGTAGAGGCCAATGTGACAATCTTTTCTCAGAAAGAGATCTGTAGAATGAGTTACCTTTCTTAGCTAAAAGACTTCTCGGAAAGAAATTCTTGCATGGACCTCTTTTGAAAGACAGGATGGCTCTCTCAAAGAAAGCCTAAGCATACATCACTGCTAGTAATCAACCTGCTGAGTATTAGCATTTAGCTATTATAGTTGATATGTCGCTAAATTTTCACCTTGAATTATTTTCCCTAAAAGAAAGGATCACTTTCAGTTTCCCCCCAAGGATATGTTGTTCATTATGTCCGTCCATTTCAGTTGTGCGATATACCACAAGAGTCTTTTCGGGAGAAATCAAAAGCTGAATTTGTCACTAGAGCGGGGGCAAATTGACTCGATCTTTCGGATAAATTATACAGATCCATGGATTGAAGGAGATGATAAGAGGACTTCCAGGTCAATTATGATACAGGTAATCTAAAGTTCCCTAGAGTAAATATCACGACAGTTCTTGAGAGCTCATTTCTGCCTAACTTCTTATTTTGACTAGAATTCGAGGACGCCTGGCATACTTGTTCATAATCACCCCGGTGGTAGCCTGAAGATTGGACGTGTGACGGCCGGGATTGAATACAGTCGGCCATTCAGGCCAAAGTGGAATGGGACAGCCGGAATCATATTTCAGGTAGCTTTTATACTAATGTCTTCAGATAATTTATGCCATCTCCGAAATAATTATTGTACTTCCGGCTATGGTTGCATGGTTATTGAGGGAAATATGCTGATAAAGATCGTTATTGATTTTTGGAGAGTATAACAGTTGATATAGAGTCTACGGTTGAAATTGAGTTGAATTGGTTACTCCCGGAGAATGGCAATTTCGCCTGTGAGAAACTCAACTGTTGTTTTGGCAAGGCCTAAAAAGATACGTATTTAGTGTCAATATGCAAAGACATTTCCATCCTTACAACTTCAACAGGATGTCCTAGCGTGCAATATGTTGTATACAGGATTTAATCTCAATTCTTGTTTAGATGGCATTTTTGGGATAGGTTTATTAGTAATTAATTTTCTTGAATTTTCAATCCCTAGTTATTACTCCCTCCATCGCAATTTATGTGACATTTTCTCCTTCATAGTCAGTGCCACAAAGAATGACACCTATCTATATTTAATAACAAGTTAACTTTAAACTTGTCATTTTACGACAGCAAATGTCTTATTTTAAACCTCAAGGCAAAATTATCTTTCATTCATTCTTTAAATCTCTGCCTGTGCCTGGTCAAACACCTTTGCATAAATTGGGATCGGAGGGGGTAATAAAATTTCATTGAACTATTGTTGTTTTAGGGACCAAAGAGTTCCCAATACATGAACTTTGGAGTATTCATTGCTAAAAAGAGAAACATAATGTTCTTTATCTAAAAAATAAACATAAATGTCACTTGTGCTTAGCAATGCAATGATAACAAGCTCGAATAATTTGAGTAATTTATGCTATAACAAGCAGAAGCTAGGCATGAGTAGTTTGAATATCTTTTGAGGAAAAGATTGTATTCTAAGAGGCCATGGAGGATGAAGGCTCTTTTCTATGTTTCTAGTCTTGGGACATCAACAAAGTTGTTTAATTTTTCTTCCCAGCGTCTGACATATTTTTGTTTCCCATTTCTCTTAATGCTCTTGCTACTTGTCCTTCCTATTTGAATTTCCCAGCGTGCTGGTGCTCGGGATGACAAGGTGTAACAACCCTAAAAATGAATAAGATAAGAAATTCTTAATGTGTCAAGAATGCTTGCGATTAGACTAGGGTTCACACGGATTGATGCGCGTAGAACCAGACCTCGGAACCCTTGCTACAGCCAAGCCAACTAACTTGGGGAGTTAGTTGAGCTTGGAAAGGTTGGAACCAACCATGTAGGGCTCTCGAAAATGAAGATTTAATTGAAGGAGTCTTTACCGTACTTAAAAGAGGAAATCTTAAGTTTTGAGGGTCCAGGGGTAAAATGGTCTTTTCCAGGCCAAGGGTAATATCGTAATTACCCTAAGAAATTAATTAATTAATTAATTGATTTAATTAAGTGGACGGTTCGGGTTGGGTTGAGCCGAAATAGCCCGTTTCGCGGTGGTGACTTCACCCGGGTTCGAACCTCAACGGAAGCATTGATTTAATGTATTTTAGTTGAGGTTTTTAATCTGATTTTGTAAGGGCATAATGGTCATTTCACAAAGCTAATTAAATCAGATTTTTATTTAAATTAATAAGGAGTCCAAGTTTGACTAATTCCCAAACTAAAACTCCTAATCCTAAACTACTTTCACGTTTCACTCTCTCACGATCTCTCTCTCACGTTTCACCATCTCTTTCACGTTTGCTCTCTACCTAAACAACTACAAGAACAGAAAATATATCAAAGTTCTTCACACTTGAAGAACACACACGAAAATTCTAAGAAAAACAAGCTAACCAAAAACGTTAAGGCAAAGGGGAGATTTCCGTCGAGTTGGTGTTGAAACTTTCGATATTGGACGTGATTTTGGAGAGGGTTTTGGGCAGCAAGTTCAACGTTTGAACATCAAATAAGGTATGGGTTTCTTCTCTCTTGGTCCCTTTCCCAAGAGACCCCTTAAGGTTCAGATATTCAGTCCGAAAACTAGGGTTGTTCCCAATTGCATGTCCATGTCACTAGCTCCTAATGATTCGTAGGTTGGGTATGATTGCTGGTAGATTTAGGTATATGTGATGTTTTTGTGATGAATGTGAATATATTTGTGTACGTGAAATCATGAAAATGACAACCCATGTGTGTTCGAAGTTATGTGCAATTGTGTGCAAATTGTGACCGTGTCTAGGGTCTCGGCTTAGGCTTCAATTCGTGAAATTTTTGGTTGTTGTTTACGTGCATAAACATATGTAAATCGTGATGTTCATATGGGGTGTGAAGTTGCTGATTTTGAATGAGAAACTCTTGGCTAATGTAACTACTAAACTACACCTAATAATGCACTAAATGTTTCATGAAATGTCCTAAGAACTAACGTGAAAAGGTTGATGAAAAGAAGCTAAAAATCATGATCAAATTTCCAGCATGGTGTAAGTTTGGTTTCGGTCAAAACAAGGTTAAAACTCTGGGTTTTAAATGAATATAAAATAGGTGAGGTCACTAGGGATTGAACCCGAGACCTCACACGTGAAGAATGTTAAAAACGTAAAGGAGGAAATGGGGTTAAGGGGAATCGAACCCGAGTGACAATTGAAATTCGCGAAAAGAAAAGAAAAACGGCTGGGGGGAATCGAAATTGGGTCTACTGGTTGGGAAAGGAGAGAGCAATAATTAAATAAATAAATGGGAGGCGTGGGAATCGAACCCACGACCTCCACGCAGCGAATGAGAGAAGAAAAATTAAAGAAAAGAAAATGTGAGGCGTGGAAATCGAACCCACGACCTCAAGGCTGGAAAGGAGAACAGCGAAATAAATAAGAAAATAAAGTGAGGCTGTGGGGGCTTGATCCCACAACCTCACTTCCAAACGCCTAGCTTAGTAGATTTTAATTAAAAATAAAAATAGGAGGCTGTGGGGGTTCGAACCCACAACCTCACAGCCCCTAGCGAAATTAAAAGTAAAATAAGGAGGCTGTGGGGGTTCGAACCCACAACCTCCCAATTCCCAGCGAAAATAAAGAATAAAATGAAAGAGGCTGTGGGGGTTGATCCCACAACCTCTTGGTCTAGGCGAAATGTGACAATAAAATCAATGAAAAATGTAAATGTTGTCCAAGTGATTCGAACTTGGGTTCCCTTGCCCAAATTTTCGTATTGATACATAAGTCATACATGAATTAAATGTTCAAGAACAATGCCACCTACTTAGATCGAAATCAAGATCTTGGCATATATACAAGATACATAAGTCTTGTACTACATAATCTTAGGAAGATATGAGTCACTTAACAAACTATGAATGAAGCCTCATGGCTTGTATGTATAGACCCATAAGTCTAGCATACGTTTAAAAATAAGTGAACCTAAGATGTATGTAATAAAATGAAGTAACCCTAGAATGGGTTAAGTACGAGTGTAAAGCACACTAAATGGCCAAGCGCATTGGCATACGATGAGATGATTATTATGTAATGAAATGACGAAACCCTAGAAGGTTTAAGTAAGAGTGTGAAACACGCAAATGGCCAAGTATATTGGCATATGATGAAATGAACATTCACGTAAAATGGGGTGAGTAATTATGAAGAGCAAATGTGCTAATGCTAATGAATGTGGTGACAACATGATATGAGGCTAATGTAATAGGTGAGAACAATCTCAAATGAGCCTAAGTAAATGTTACCAAAACGTACACACCTATGAGAGTGTAAAGTTAATGAAGAGACCAGTCTCTATGAACACTCTAATGAAAGTATTGAGATTAACACACTTAACACTAATGATGAGATGAGAAATCATCTATTGAGCTATGATGTCCTCATACTAGAATCCAACTTCCATGACGTATGAGATGAATGTAATGGAACTTTATACTGAGCACCGATAGACTAGCTATGAGCGGTGATGCCTTCTTTCGAGAAGGGCGAAGGTTCACGTAACTCTCATGAGATGAGACTGTCCGGCTTGCCGGGTATGGGTCTCCTTATATCTCCTGGTCTTCGAACCTATACTGCCAATATAGGGATCTGGCGAGGTTAAATTCCCATGTACGCTAGCATGTTTTGGGTCACCTTGGTCGGTGATTTCACCTCTTTTCGGTGTGGGGGAGACACTGGATTTCATGATGCTCACATGATCTATGTCGGTTAAAGTTGAAGTTCCCAATGAATGAATGAGGCCAGCCTCAAATGAAGCACATAATGAAATGAATGATACCAAAGGTGTTAGGATGGGAAAATCAAGAGGTGAGCTAGACTCAGGTAATGACACTAGGTTATTCTTGATTATTGCACAGCAACCCGATGAAAGTTTTAAACTACACCCTAGGTATAGCTGGTGTTTACACTGGCCTATGAACGAAATGAAATGAAGTACGTATGAATGAATGAAACAGACTCTGTGTTTGCTAATGAAGACTCCCTAATTGAGGTCCCATATGTTGAGCCCTCATTTTGGAAAGTCTTAATGTCAAGTCCATGATTCCAAGGTCTCATGGCATATGAATGAATGTTATAAAAGATGTTATGTACTGTATGCTATGTGATATGTGCTATGTGTAAGATGTTATGTGTTGTGTGCAATATGATAAGTATGATGATGCATGTTACTCTCATGGCATGACTTTCCTAAACCAAATTTGGAAAGCTCACTGACTTTCCTAATCAAATTTGGAAAGTTCACTAACTTTCCTAATCCTAGTTTGGCAAGTCCACTGACTTGACTTTCCATAATCATGTTGTTAGGAAAGAGCTATCCTTTCTCATGCATGTTCTTGGTGTGTGCTTGCATATACCCATACTGTCACGACTGGAATTTAGACCCGAGACGAGACCGGCGTCGTTGACCTCTCAGAGGTCGCAGACAAGCCTACTTACGTCATTCTTACTTTACATAGGTTAATTTTAGCGGAAAATTTGAAACTTTTTGTTTCCTAACATACTTATAAAAACATTATCATTAATACGTAATTGTTCACCATCAACCATCTAACATTAAGAGATAAGCAACTGAAAGAAATAGTTCAATTCTTATTAAGCGTATAATTGCCAAAATGGCACCAATACATAGTCTGAATAAAAACAGGAAAGAAACGCTAGTGGAACATGCTCCACTAGCTCAACTCTAAAACTAAGCTAGAATATAAAACAGTAGCATCCTCGAAAGCATGAGGACCTACCAACTCCGGATGAATGCTGGACGTCCGGATAACTGCAACGATGATCCTGTAGCTCTATCGTCCACCTGTGCCTGCACCTAAAATAGTAGAGTTTGTATAGGGTTAGTACACACTTGTACTAAGTATGGGTATATGCAAGCACACACCAAGGACATGCATGAGAAAGAATAGCTCTTTCTAACAACGTAATTTTTGGAAGTCAAGTCAGTAGACTTGTCAAATTGGGATTAGGAAAGTTTCCAAATTTAGATTAGGAAAGTAAATGAGCTTTCCAAATTTGGATTAGGAAAGTCGGTGAGCTTTCCAGATTTGGAATAGGAAAGTGATGCCATGAGAATAACATACCTCATCATACTTTTCACATTTACACACAGCACATAACATTTACACGTAGCACATATCATATAGCATACAATACATTTTGCATGTTGCACATAACTTCTTTCATATCATTCATTCATATGCCATGAGACCTTGGAATCATGGACTTGACATTAAGACATCCCAGAAATGAGGGCTCAACAGATGGGACCTCAACTAGGGAATCTTCATTAGCAGACACAGAGTCTACCTCATTCATTCATACGTACTTCATTTCATTTCATTCATAGGCCAGTGTAACCACCAGCTATACCTAGGATGTGGTTTAAGACTTTCATTAGGTTCGTTGTGCAATGACCAAGAATGACCTAATGTCATTACTTGAATCTAACTCACCTTTGATTATCCTATCCTAACACTTTTGGTATTATTCATTTCATGATGTGCATCATTTGAGGCTGGCCTCATTCATTCATTGGGAACTTTAACTTTAACCGACATAGATCATGTGAGCATCATGAAATCCAGTGTCTCCCCACACCGAAAAGAGGTGAAATCACCGGCCAAAGTGATCCAATAACATGCTAGTGTACATGGGAAATTAACCCCGCCAGATCCCTATATTGGCAGTATAGGTTCGAAGACTAGGAGATATAAGGAGACCCATACCCGGCAAGCCGGACAGTCTCATCTCATGAGAGTTACGTGAACCTCCGTCCTTCCCGAAAGAAGGCATCACCGCTCATAGCTAGTCTATCGGTGCTCAGTATAAAGTTCCATTTCATTCATCTCATACGCCATGGAAGCTGGCTTCTAGTATGAGGACATCATAGCTCATTAGATGATTTCTCGATCTCATCATTAGTATTAAGTGTGTTAAGCTCAATACCTTCATTAGAGTATTCATAGAGTCTGGTCTCTTCATTATCTTACACTCTCATAGGTGAGTACGTATTGGTAACATTTATTTAGGCTCATTTGAGATTACTCTCATCATTTACATTAGCCTTATATCATGTTGTCACCACATTCATTATCATTAGCACCTTTGCTTTTCATAGTTACTCACCTCTTATTACGTGAACGTTCATTTCATCATATGCCAATGCACTTGGCCATTTAGTGTATCTTACACTCATACTTAACCCTTCTAGGGTTCATCATTTCATTACATACTTCTTAGATTCACTTACTTTGAACATATGTTAGACTTATGTGTCTATACATACAAGCCATGAGGCTTCATTCATATTTCGTCTAAGTGATTCATATCTTTCTAAGATTATGTGATACAAGACTTATGCATCTTGTATGTATGCCAAGATCTTGATTTCGATCTAAGTATGTGGCATTATTCTTGGATATTTTATTCACGTATGACTTATGTATCAATACGGAAGCTTGGGCAAGGAAACCTAAGTCTTGAATCAATTGGATATCATTTATATTTTTAATTGATTTTATTCTAACATTCATAACATTATGACTCTAAGTTAAATCACAATATTAACATTGAAGGAATAATTTTCTCCTTAATAATACTCCTAAGTTGGCCGAAGGGTTGTGGGTTCGAACCCCCACAACCCCTTTTTAATTTTTATTAACCTCATCTTGTTCACTCTCGCCTAAACCAAGAGGTTGTGGGATCAAATCCCCACAGCCTCTTTTATTTTTGTCATTTAATTCGCATAAGTAGGGAGGTTGTGGGTTCGAACCCCCACAGCCTCCTTACCTTTAATTCAATTTCGCTAGGGGCTGTGAGGTGGTGGGTTCGAACCCCCACAGGCCCCTATATTTTATTAAATTTTCGCTAGGCTAAGGGTCCTTGGCAGTGAGGTCGTGGGATCGAACCCCCACAGCCTCACTTGCTTTATTAATCATTTTCGCCCCTCCCCATTTCCAGCCTTGAGGTCGTGGGTTCAATTCCCATTCCTTACACTTTTTTTTTTCTTTATTATTCCTCTTCTTTCTTTCCCCAGCATGCGTGTTCGATTCCCCCCAGCCCCATTCTCCCTTTTTATTTCCTTGCATCAACAGCAGCTAAGGGGTTCGAATCCCCTTAGCTCCCTTACAATTTTTTTTTTTAATTTTTCAGCCCCTTGGTCATGTGAGGTCTTGGGTTCAACTCCCCTTGACCTCACTTACTTTAATTCAATTGTTAAACTCTCCCAAAATTTCCAGAATCTGGCCGAAACCAAATTTCCAAAAGCTGGAAATTCGGTCACATTTTTGCAGCCCATACTCTCAACTTTTTTTTCATTAGTGTAGACAATTTTCGTAGGACGTTTCACCAATCGTTTAGCATGTAATTTAGGTGTAGTTTAGGATCACATTTAGTCAAGTGTTTACACTCTAACTTTGTAATTTCACACACCATATGAACATCACATTATGTACAACCTTTACACATGAAATACAAGACTAAAAACATGTTTTTCACGCCCTCAAACAGTGACTAAAACGTCACTGCCAACATACCTACACATCCACATTTTTATTCAATTTCGCATGGATTATCATTCATGTAATTTCACGCCCATAAACATGTTCCAATCAATATAAACATATCACACATGCCTAAATCTACCAGCACAAAATACCCAACCTACAAAGTCATTTGGGAGCTAGGGACAAGGACATGCAATGGGGAACAACTTAGTTTCGGATTAAATTCGTCTGAGTCCTAAGGGTCTCTTGGGAAAGGGACCAAGAGTAAGAAGACCCATACCTGAAGTTCTTCAAAAGATGATTAACCACGCTGCCTATTCCCCACAACTCCAAAGTTTCACCACCGGAAGAACAAGCAAAATCCGTCGAGATACTGATTTTTACCTTTTGTTTTTAAGATTATTCTTCTTTTGAGTTTTTAGCTTCAAGTTCTTGATGAACTTTTGCATTCACGTTTTTTTCTTCTTTCTGTTGGTTGAGGCAGAGCGTGAATGAGAGTAAAGAGAGTGAGAAACGTGTGGGAGAGTTGGCTTAGGATTAGGAGATAAGGGAGAGACTTAGTCAAATTAGGATTAAATAATTAATTAATAAATAAAAATCTGACTTTTCCTTTTTCTTAAATCAGCAATTAAATATTAATTAATTAAATTAATTCACTAAATAAAATAAATCAAGTTAAATCATTGCTCCCACCTAGGTTCGAACCCGGGTGGAGCAAGACTTCACTCAAAGGGCCAATTTCGGCTCTCTCTCCCCAAATTGCCCCTTCACTTTATTAAATAATTAATTAATTATATATTTAGGGTAATTACGATATTACCCCTAGCCTGGTAAAAGACCATTTTACCCTTGGACCCTCAAAACTTAAAATTTCTTCTTTTAAGTCCGGTAAAGACTCTTTCGATTAAATCTTCGTTTTCGTGAGCCTCACATGGTTGGTTCCAACCTTTCCAAGCTCAATTAACTCCCCAAGTTAGTTGGCTTGGTCGTAGTAAGGGTTCTGAGGTCTGGTTCTACGCGTATCAGTCTGTGCGAACCTTGGTCTAATCGCAAGCATTCTTGACAACCTAAGTCTTGATCCTATTCATTTTTAGGGTTGTTACATTATCCCCCCCTTAGGAACATTCGTCCCCGAATGACACTACTACTTCACGTTGTAATGTCAGTCAGATCATAATAAAATCACTATACACAGTCAATCAATAGCAACAAAATACGAGGCGATAAGGAAAACATAGGTTTTAGAGTATAAAGTCTAACCTCAAGAGCTGAACAGGTGAGGGTAGCGGGCCCTCATGTCGGCCTCAGCTTCCCACGTAGCACCCTCAACAAGATGATTTCTCCACAATACCTTCACTGTGGCAATCTCCTTGTTCCTCAGCCGCTTGACCTGTCTGTCTAAGATCTCAACAGGTACCTCCTCATAAGACAAGTCTTCACCAACCCCCAAACCTTCAACAGGTAAGATTGATGCTGGATCACCTAGGCACTTCTTCAACATAGAGACATGAAAGACTGAATGAACAGAAGCTAGTTCTGTAGGCAATGCTAACTCATAGGCCACCTCGCCCACACGCTGTAGGATCTCATATGGCCCAACATACCTCGGACTCAGCTTCCCTTTTCTCCCAAATCTCATCACCCCTTTCATAGGCGATATTTTCAAGTAAACCTGGTCACCAACATCAAACTCTAAGGGCCGCTTTCTGTTATAAGCATATGACTTCTGCCGACTGTAAGAGGTAGTCAACCGGTCCCTCATCATTCTGACCTTCTCTAAGGCCTCATGAATGATCTCCGGACCCAAAATGGATGACTCTCCAACCTCGAACCACCCAATGGAATCTACACCTCCTACCATACAGTGCCTCGAACGGTGCCATCCCAATGCTGGAGTGATAGCTATTATTATACGAGAACTCTATCAAAGGCAGATGGTCATCCCAGTTACCTCTGAAGTCAATCACACACGCTCTCAACATATCCTCCAATGTCTGTATGGTGCGCTCTGCCTGCCCATCTGTCTGAGGGTGAAAGGCAGTGCTAAGCTTCACCTGCGTGCCCAAGCTCTTCTGGAAAGATCTCCAGAAATGAGAAGTAAACTGAGCTCCTCTGTCTGAAATAATAGCAAGGGATCCCATGCCATCTCACAATCTCATCAATGTAGAGTCTCGCATAATCCTCGGCTCTGTAATAGACTTCACAGGATAAAGTGGCAGACTTAGTCAATCTGTCCACAATAACCCATATAGAGTCATGCTGCCTCCTAGTCCTC